>JAMWYP010000009.1:3701830-4318802 GCA_025563575.1 Acacia pycnantha
TACAAAGTCGCATACCAAAAAAATAAAGTACATTTTATCCCAGAACTATAAAAAGAATATGGTAAAGTATATGACATATAAGAGAAGCAAGAAGAAGAACAGTAATCGCATACTAAAAAAATGGGAAAGGAATTTCTGTAAGAGAATAAAAGAAGACATTAAAAACCCATAAACACTATACCACGTGTATGCGAGGACCAATCAAGGAAATACTGGCCAGAAGGCAGAGTAGGAAGAACAAAGAACAGGAGAAGAAGCTAAAGATTCTCAGGGAGGTACTCGTGCTTCATGGAAAGGTTCATGGCACGCTTAAGATGCTGATTGCGTGAATCAACAATCTCCCTACGCAGCCGATTCAAGGCCTCCTTCACATCCAGATCGAAATACGGATGATAAAGAACATCATATCGGAGCCCTATTTCGCAAAATCAATAAAAAGAGAAAGAAATCCGAAAATCAGTGAAATAAGGAAAGGTTTGAAAAAAATGGGATTAGGGATTCGAAAAGAGAGGGGGGAAAAGGGAGGAGTCGCAACCGTAATTGTGAATGCCAGTGGAGACGGATTTCATGTGTTGAGCAGCCAACCAGTTCTTCCTTGGATCCAGAAATGACAGAACGACGCCATTGATTCCTCTCGTTGATTCCTTGCACGAAAGCTCTTTTCCCTCTTGAGGCTGTGGCTGAGTTATTTGATCTCTCTCGATGAATCTAGGAGCAAGGGCTTTTGTTGTGTCCTCCTCACAAAGATAGATGCCAGATGGTAAGCAAATGTGCAGGCGTGAGATGTTGAGAGAGAGTGGTTGAAGAAGGGGTTCTTTGGGGATGCCTTCATGGAAACATTACAATCCGTCCCGTGAAGAGAGTGGAAGAGTGACAGGAAGGTAGAGTGAGAGAGGAGAAAAAGAAGGTAGCGTGAGAGAAAGAGGAAGAGTGACAGGAAGTCTGAGTGAGTAGAGAGAAGAGAAATAGGTGAGGACTTGTTTTCCCGTGAAGGAGCTGGCGTGAAGCTAGAGGAATTCCTGTCGGCTTATCTACAGTGATTTGTGAGAAGAGCCACTGCTAAGCCGTAAAAGAGATCAACTTGAGGGATGAGATTTTATATATATATTGATATTTTCTGTGTGTCTTTTTATCCTATATTTTCTTTAGTTTTATAACATGCAGAAATATTTGTTGCCTTTCCTTTCCTTTGCATGAGCTTACTCCCTCTTTCCTTCACATAATTTGGTTATCAGGCCGTTATAAATAAGAACGAAGGGAGTATTTACAATAATAATAATAATAATAATAATTAAATCTGAAAACGTAAAAAAAGTTTACATCCTTTTGTTTAATTAGTTAACTACTCCCTCCCTTCCTTTTTATATGAAATGTTTAACTGAACCTCGCTCGTGGTTTGAAGCATAGACTAAGAATAATAAATGTGTCAAAATTATAACTCTTTTTTACTAAAACACCCTTATTTATGATGACAAAGAGAATAGGAGAGAGAATAAAGAAATTATTCTAATTAATGAGGAAAATTGAAGAAGAAAGAGAATAAGAAAATAAATACAATAGAAGTAATAGGTTTTTGTGTTGTGAAAAAAATTTATATTGACATTAAACAGGGGTAATAAGGGTAAAATAAGAAAGTAAGAAGTAAAAATAAGATATTCACTCAATATGTGTTTTTACTTTTTTTTTTTTTTAAAAAGGGGGTTATGCGTGGTAGTTGTTTCTTGTTAAAAATGACGGAGGGAGTAACAAATAAGCATGGCGTCTCTCTGCTGTCTCTAAATCGTTAGAACCATGTATCTTTGTGAAATAATTAAAGAACATGCTCTGATCATTAAAAAATAATTAAAATTAAAAAAAAATAATAATAATAATAAAACCAAGCTTTTCCTCGCGTCTCATCCCATAAGCGAAAATAAACTCAGAAGCCCTAATCCATGCAACAAATTCTGGTAATACACGTTATCGAACTTGCTCGGCGATCTCATGTCATTGAACACCGACATCGTCGGGGTCTTTCGTGTAGTTCATGCATAGTTTCTTCAATCCTTCAACCAATTTCGGGTTCATCTTCGGATCAACCTTTCAGGTTTTGCTGAAACTGAAGATCCTGTGAGTGAACTCCTTGCAATGGGTGAATCCGATGGTGTGGCCTTCAGTAAGTGCCACCATTTCTCGCACCGTGAAGTTCTTCGACGTTAACTTCTCAATGATCTTGTCCATTGTGAAATCCGGCCTCCGCAAGGTGGCGTCAACTTTCGAAGCATTCAACGAGAGACTGTCTTTCCGTCCCAATGGTACAGTGTAATATGACCCTCCCACTGTAACACCTTAAATTCCATACATATCATTGTTTAAGAAAATATAGTTTTTAGAAGAAAACAACAGAGTTTGAGGTGCTACATCAGAGTAATGCGGAAACGGAGAGCATGCACTAACATCTGGACAATGAGTAACTGATATAAAATGCCCCGACATATGAAGATGTCTGACATAATCTGGTGAGTAAATACCCTTTTTGGTCCCTGGAAAAACACATTTGACCCTTTTTCGTCCCTGAGTAAAAGAAATGTCATTTTGGTCCTTTTTAGGGACTAAAAATGACCTTTTTGGGAATTTCTGAGGATTAAAATGTGCAAAAAAAATGATCAAAAGGACTAAAAGGGACCTTATTTTTCCATTTTAGGGACTAAAAGTGACTTATTTTTTTTCATGGACCAAAAAGGGCATCCGTGTTTTTTCCAGGGACTAAAAAGGGTATTTACTCTAATCTGGTATATTAAATAACCCGAAGGAATATTCAAGTGATATAATAGTACATGACTTGTATAATTACAATTCTCAAATAGTAACTATACATACTTTCACCAAGCATTAACTTAGACTTGGGGCAATGAACCTAACTCAGTTAACCAAACAGATTGGCCATGTAGGTGTCTATCATAGGAGTCTCACCGAGTTCACGACGATTTATTGACTGACCCACATAGACTAGCCCTGCCTTCGGCACCAAACTGTTTGAGGTAACTTCATAAGATCCATGCCAGAAAATAGGCTCTGTTAAACTTATTCCGGTTCTCGTCTCGATCGGTGCCTCCTCACGGCTCTGTCCTTCGGTTCCTTTTTACAGCTCCATCTACCGGTGCCTTCTCTGATCCTAGTTCCTTTCCTGAACCTTAGACAGATCTTTCACCAAGTAATTACCAAAACGCTCGTCCTTTGAATCCGACTCCGGACTTGATCCCGGATATCCCTTAAAGAATCTTGCTACTCCTTCATCCTTCTTGCTCCTCTCCTCCCTTCTTGCTCCTCTCCTCCAAAAAGAACTCACATCTCACTCCCTATCCCTAAGTATTAGAAGTAATTGTGTTTGGTGTGAGAAATTTGTGAAGGAGCAAGATCTCTATTTATAGAGAAAGTGCAAGAGCCTCAACCCTTGGATCCAATTCACTTTATGAAGCTTAATCCTAGCCCTTCATCCCTCCATAAACGGTCCCCTCTCTCTCTCTCTCTCTCTCTAGTTGGTTGATTTTTGTGGCTATAATGAGGCTCATGTGTCCTCTTTTAAAATCTCTCATTCTCACTTTGAATGTGTGATAGAATTTTGGTCTACATGTCCCTCTTTTCTTCCTCCAATCCGTCCCCCCTCTCTCTCTTATCCTCTTCCTTTTTTTTACAAACCTTGTTGGCCATTTTAACTTCGCATATTCTACCTATCACATGATGTGACCTCTGTGGTTCATAGATTGCCATTGTTGACTTTTCAAAGCTTGATTAACAAAGCTTAATTATCTCTTAACCCAATGCTTAATCTCCCTTGTATTGCATCTTACATTAATTGATTGGTTTACTCCATAATCCAAATTATTAGATCATTATTAGTAAGTTAATCTCATTTTCCATTGGCCCTCATTATTTTCGAAAATAATGGCCTTTCATTGATGATCCTAATTTGCCTCTAATCACCTTGAAGGATTATGTAACTAATCTCAATTAGTGCAAGCTAAATTGTTCATCTATTGTTGCTAATTTCCATTAATTTGTTTAAGTGTTTACATGACACTTTCTTGCTTATTTTAGCCATAAACAATTATCATTTTATGTGCTATTTATATTACATTTAGTAGCCCCTAAATGTAGTCTCATGATTAACCATTGGTTAATTAATTCCAAAATAAAATTTAGACAAAAATATAATCAATAGATTATATTTCTTTGAGACACATATTCACCTTTGTTATTTTGCTAATTATTAGCCAAAATACAATGTTTATATAGATTATGAAAATTCGGGTATTACACCCACTATCGTGATGAGATGTCGGGTCGATTGAGCCATAATGTCGGCGCAGGAGAAGACGTCGAGGCAGGTGAGCTCTGAGGGCGTTTTTGATCTTGAGGATAGGGTCAAAGGCCTTGGCGGAGAGGGAGAGGTTGAGATAGACTTCGTGTCGCACTCGGCCTTCATGTAGCCGTTGGAGCTATTAAAATCATAAGTCGTTGCCTTCGCGAGATAATAGGTAAAAATGTAGGTAGTCATCAATGCAGCTTCTTAGTAGGGCAGCAAAGTAGCGACAACATTATTATTGCCCAAGAAGTCATACACTCCATGAAGTCTAAAACGGGAAGAAAAGGATGGATGACAGTTAAGGTGGACTTAGAGAAAGCTTATGATCTCCTTGAATGGTCTTTCATTCATGACACTCTTAAAGCAGTTGGTACTGATGGAAAACTGTGTGAAGCTATGATGGCTTGCATTACTCTCTTGTCTTTCCAAATTCTGTGGAATGAGAAAGCAACGGATGCCTTTAGGCCAACCGGAGGCATTCGAAAGCGTAATCCAATATCTCTATGGAAAGGTTGAGCCACATTGTTAAGGATGCTATATGTAACAACCCGACTTTTTAAAGCAGTATAAATTTTTTTTTTTAAAACATCTTTTCAAACCATCAGAGTAGAGCATTTGAGCGGAAGAGTAACTGATATATAGATTCAAAAAGCCAACAGTAGTGTATCTGGCTGATTACAAAGGCGGTTCAATAACCGAGCGTTTTCGAAATAAAGGACAACATCAAAAGGAAGACTCTGCCCGATCCACGTAATGAAGTCTTGATCGGGTTTTCTATGCAGTGCTTGCCTCCATCCTCGGTCCTTGGTCCCCCTGAACCTGACGCTATGTTAAGAGCTGAGATCCGCACCGGATCTCAGGTAACGTTTAACCTCATGTTTATGTATACAGACAACAGACATTAACATCACTCTATCACAACCCATGCATATGTATTGCCCCCAGCTTGCAGACAATATTGCACCCAGCATACAGACAAATTGCACCCAGCATTGGAATAGATTGCACCCAGCATACAGACAGATTGCACCCAGCATACAGACATATCCACTAACCACTATATGCACTCAAACAGTATAACACCTCTATACACACACACCACATATAAGCATACCATAAACATCAGAGTTAGTGTTACAGTACGCGAACGTACCTTCGTTGACGGATTACGATATTTCTAGCACGTTTTACGGAAAATCGTGAAATCTCCAACAACGGCTCGTCGGGCAGCGTAACGGCAGCAAATTAGGATTTCTGACGTCCTATAAGAGTAATATCACTTTCATTAGTGATTTGACATTACGACTGGCATTTTAGGTAAAAATTACCATTTTGCCCCTATACCCCTAATTGGCGGAATTTCGAGAACTTCGACGCCACTTTGATTTTCGAAAATAAAGACTAAAATAGCCCTCCCATATGATACCCAATCATACTTGAAAATTTAAAGGCTATTCTAGCATTATAACTAATGAACTAAAGACCGAAAGTCTTACCCGTTGAAGACTTCTGCAGAACCTCCCCCAGAGCTTCTCTCTCTACTTCTTCCTCTCTCTAATTTTCGGCCAAAGGGCTTGGAAAATGGTGTGAAGATTTCTCAAGGGCAAGGCATCTATTTATAGGGAAAAACAAGGGACATGTTTGGCAAAATATAAGGTTTTGTTTGGAATTCCAAGTTGTAATAACCCATTATTTGCAACTTGTTCAAGAAGCCAAAAACTCCTCCTCACACACTCTTGGTCGACATCTTTGGGCTGTGTGGCAGCCCTCATTGGTCCAAAAGTGGTGACTTAGCTCACTTTATGCCCGGTATAACCGTTTTCCCCGATCGATACCCGATTCGCGTGATTTCGGAGAATTCACAAAATTCTGGATTTACAACTCTGAAGACATGTTCTCACTTAGTAGAAATGTCCAAGTTAACCTAAATTTCGATTCCATATAGGCCTCCAACTGTCCAGTTGAAGTTTTCTCGAAAAACGTGTCCGAACGCGTCCGGTGTCGGAATTCGTTTCGGGACTACCAATCTCTTGGAAATAATTCACCGATTCCAAATATGTCTAAATAAATTCGAACCCATTTCTAAATGTTGAGTTAGAATTTATTTTCTTTATTTCAAAAATATGCCTATATGCATTTTTCCCTATTTCGTCTTATTAGGAAAATGCACCAACGGTCTCGGAATTAACTTAGGAAGAGTTTAACGGAAGATAAAAACCCACTGATTAATATTTTACCTTGACTTTGGAATTCCTATTCCTAGATCTCTAGATAGGATCCGTTTCCTAATTTTAAAATTACTATTCACAAATTTTGCTTTAATTAATTATAATATTAAAATATTATGCAAGTTGCCAACTTGCTTCCTATTTCATTTCTATTTTCTTTTTCTTTTTCTTTGGCCCAAAATTCTGGTCCTTTTTTATTTAATTTTCGTTTTTATTTAATTAATAATTAATTAATATTATATAAAATAATTATTTAATAATTATTTTTATATAATTTTTACAAAATTTCCCTATTGGTCCATACTTGTTTTTAGGCTTAAAAATACCCAAACTCAACTATTTTTCTCCAAAATTTCCAATTAATTAGTAAATACATTTTTACTAATATTCAACTAATTTCCACTAATTTTTGAGCTTCCCATAATCATTACTGAATTTCCTTTGCTTATGCTTAAGTAATTAGCCCAATATTACTTAATTACTTAATTATCACAAGTTGATAATTTTCTTACTTAGAACACCTCATTATCTTCATATTCTTGTGTTAACATGAGAATTTCCATGCCTCTTACATTATCTCATAATTTACAAGGGTACTATGGTCTTTCCAATACTTTTAAGCAATAATATTTAATTTCTCCAAGTTTGTAATTTTATCAAATTACCACAATTAGAGATAATATACTCTCTTAATTTTAACATTTATTTCCTTGCCCTTTAGGATTTTTCACAATTTTCCTAAGTTATTTATGTCCCTTAGGGCAATTTCGTCATTTTTGGCACCTTGGCCCTTAATTTCTCTAATTTTCCAAGGGATTTTCCCTTTTACTTCTCACAGTATCTTCCTTGGGAAAATAGACTAATTATCATAAAAGCTTGAGACCACATATTCACCTTTTAAATATGTATTATTTACTTATTTATGATCTTTTCCCTAAATCAAATTTTAGGGTATTACATTTCTCCCCCCGTTAAAACAAATTTCGTCCTCGAAATTTGTATTCTACCCACTAAACTTTGTACTATCCTGATTTCGGACTATACGCGTCGGATCTTCGCTTTATTTGTCAGCTGCTCTTCCTGGTGATCGAGAATTCGCTTTGGTTTGACCATAAAGATCTTGTCATATTGTACTTTGATATATAGTGTCTCCCGAGGCGCCCATACACCGCGGTCAACACCACAAATACCAAAATGTCTCCATGGCACCCATACACCATGACAACACAAGATATCATACATGTCACCATGGCGCCCATACACCATGGCAACACAAGATACCTCCTACTCAATGACATGATCACGGTCGAATCGTAATATCTAAGAAACATGGAATACATCACGGAGGTGGTTCTCGTATCGTATAAGTCAATCGAATAGCTAACACCTAGTTCATGCAATGCATAGAGAAAATTCCTTACTAAGAGAGATAGTACCTTGGACTCTCTCCGGAAGTTCTCTGTCCATTGTGTCGGTTAACGCGTACATTCGGCCCGGGTTCTGTGGCCTCATCTACGCAGCTATCTCAGGACAATTCGGGCCAATGTGTCCTTGTTTCTGACATCTATAGCAAACTCGTCTCTCTACACTTTTCTCAGGACAGTTTGAAATGATGTGCCCTGGCTTCCGGCATCCGTAACAAACCTGTCTACCACCACAACTACCGAGAATGGTACTTCCCTGATCGGGACACGGTCGGGTTCTTGGCATCCTCGGGTTGCTCTGTTGCTCATACTGGAATGGTCTCTTGTTTTCCCTTTGCGAGTCCCTCCATGGTGCCTCTCTTTTCCGCGAGGAATTCTCACGGCTGACCTCGCTACGATTTGTACTGCTTGTGCTTAAGTGCCAGGGTTTACGCAGCTCCTTTCGGTTGCGCTCAATTAGTCGGCAAGATTCTACCGCTTGGGCTAGTTTAGGAAACTGCTGAGATACCACCTCTTCTTTATCTCATATTTTAGCCCGTGTGTCAACTTTGTTTGACTTCCGGGTTTCGTTATCATTACTCTTCGGATATGACGAGTATCGTGACATGATTGGTAAACCGAGTATAGTAATCGTCGAAGGATTCCTCGAACCTTGTTGGATGCTAAGAAACTCCGCCTCCTTGATCACTGTGTCGAGGGAGGAAAATATTGTTCATTGAATTCCTCCATGAACTTCTCCCATGTGACAGGGCAATATCGGGTCCGCAACGTCGTGGCGACGCTCTTCCACCATCGATGCGCATCACCATCGAGCTTAAAGATCGCAAGTTGAGCTTTCCGATCATCCGGGCATTCCATAACTTCAAATATTTTCTCCGGACTCGGCAACCAATCCTCGGCCAATTCGTTCTTCCCGTGGAAACGGGGTGGCTTGAGCTTACAAAATTGAGTGACCCAACTTTGTGTAGTCTGCATATCTCTCCCTCGTCGTGGAGGTGACCGGGACCTATCAGATCCTCGGCTTCCTCATCGTGTTCATCACTCTGCTCGTTTTCTTCTTCTTGAATGTTGTTCTTCCTCATGTCCGCCCTGCCTTTCGGCTTGCCTTTCGGCCCGAAGTTCCTCTATCATCATTCTTTGTTCATCTAGCATCTCTCTTTGTTCACGCACTACGGCCACGGCCTCTTGCAAAGCAATCTGCTGGTTTGGTTCATGAATTGTCGCTCGGGATTTACTCTGGAATCGTCCGAGGTTGTCTACCTCGTCCTCGGCCTCTGCCTCGCCTCGGCCTCGGGAGCTCCGGCTCCTCTTAAATTCACCATGTTGTGTTCTTTTCCTTTATTAAGGGAAACGTTAGATACTGAGGAAGACCTTTCGCATAACACGGACTTTATCACACTAGTCCCTAGACTCTTTCACGCTTTACATTGCACCCGGCCTTTATCATTCTATTATTCACCTTGCTCCCACCTTTATCATACTCACAACAATTAAACTCTATTATACGTAGTATTCATACCGCGCGCAACATTTCCGTCGTCGATTCTCGTTGGTTCTCTCTACCCAAAAAAGATGCGAAGAAAAGTGGATCAAATCCAGTTTTCCGAAGAGTATGAAAATTCGTTACAGAAATTTCTCTGATAGAAGTTCTCAACATGGGTCAAATACCGCATGTACTTATCTTTATTGGTCTCGGGGTTTTCATCCGGCGTGGCCTATCATCGCATATAAGCTCGATGCTAGGAAAGAATCACCGTCAAAGACAAGCGGCGGTTATCGAGTGATGCACCGACCAAGGGTGGTACACGGTTCAAGATGGTATACCGGCTCAGAATGGTATACCGAAGTAAGGTAGTACACCGACCTTAGGCTATATCAGTACTCATTTTCAAAATATGCTCCAAGTTTAAAAGGCATTTTGAACATAACTCCGTTATCCGAACAGAATGGCCAGGTAAGTGTCTACCATGGGGGCCTCACCGACATATACGGCGACTCAATGGCATACCCACGTAGACTAGCCTTGCCTTTGGCACCAAACTGTCCGTAATAACATAGCTAAATTCATGCCAGGACTATTGCTCTGATACCAAATGTAACAACCCGACTTTTTAAAGCAGTATAAATTTTTTTTTTTTTTTAAAACATCTTTTCAAACCATCAGAGTAAAGCATTTGAGCGGAAGAGTAACTGATATATAGATTCAAAAAGCCAACAGTAGTGTATCGGGCGATTACAAAGGCGGTTCAATAACCGAGCGTTTTCGAAATAAAGGACAACATCAAAAGGAAGACTCTGCCGATCCACGAAATGAAGTCTTGATCGGAGTTTTCTATGCAGGCTGCTTGCCTCCATCCTCGGTCCTTGGTCCCCCTTAACCTGACGCTATGTTAAGAGCCGAGATCCGCACCGGATCTCGAGTAACGTTTAACCTCATGTTTATGTATACGAGACAACGAGACATTAACATCACTCTATCACAACCCATGCATATGTATTGCACCCAGCTTGCGAGACAACATTGCACCCAAGATACGAGACAAATTGCACCCAGCATTGGAATAGATTGCACCAAAGCATACGAGACAGATTGCACCCAGCATACAGACATATCCACTAACCACTATATGCACTCAAACAGTATAACACCTCTATACACACACACCACATATAAGCATACCATAAACATCAGAGTTAGTGTTACAGTACGCGAACGTACCTTCGTTGACGGATTACGATATTTCTAGCACGTTTACGGAAAATCGTGAAATCTCCAACAACGGCTCGTCGGGCAGCGTAACGGCAGCAAATTAGGATTTCTGACGTCCTATAAGAGTAATATCACTTTCATTAGTGATTTGACATTACGACTGGCATTTTAGGTAAAAATTACCATTTTGCCCCTATACCCCTAATTGGCGGAATTTCGCCAGCACTTCGTTACTCTGACTACTTTTCTTCCCAAAATTTCGCCAGAACTTCGACGCCACTTTGATTTTCGAAAATAAAGACTAAAATAGCCCTCCCATATGATACCCAATCATACTTGAAAATTTAAAGGCTATTCTAGCATTATAACTAATGAACTAAAGACCGAAAGTCTTACCCGTTGAAGACTTCTGCAGAACCTCCCCAGAGCTTCTCTCTCTACTTCTTCCTCTCTCTAATTTTCGGCCAAAGGGCTTGGAAAATGGTGTGAAGATTTCTCAAGGGCAAGGCATCTATTTATAGGGAAAAACAAGGGACATGTTTGGCAAAATATAAGGTTTTGTTTGGAATTCCAAGTTGTAATAACCCATTATTTGCAACTTGTTCAAGAAGCCAAAACTCCTCCTCACACACTCTTGGTCGACATCTTTGGGCTGTGTGGCAGCCCTCATTGGTCCAAAAGTGGTGACTTAGCTCACTTTATGCCCGTATAACCGTTTTCCCGATCGATACCCGATTCGCGTGATTTCGGAGAATTCACAAAATTCTGGATTTACAACTCGAAGACATGTTCTCACTTAGTAGAAATGTCCAAGTTAACCTAAATTTCGATTCCATATAGGCCTCCAACTGTCCAGTTGAAGTTTTCTCGAAAAACGTGTCCGAACGCGTCCGGTGTCGGAATTCGTTTTCGGGACTACCAATCTCTTGGAAATAATTCACTGATTCCAAATATGTCTAAATAAATTCGAACCCATTTCTAAATGTTGAGTTAGAATTTATTTTCTTTATTTCCAAAAATATGCCTATATGCATTTTTCCCTATTTCGTCTTATTAGGAAAATGCACCAACGGTCTCGGAATTAACTTCCGGAAGAGTTTAACGGAAGATAAAAACCCACTGATTAATATTTTACCTTGACTTTGGAATTCCTATTCCTAGATCTCTAGATAGGATCCGTTTCCTAATTTTAAAATTACTATTCACAAATTTTGCTTTAATTAATTATAATATTAAAATATTATGCAAGTTGCCAACTTGCTTCCTATTTCATTTCTATTTTCTTTTTCTTTTTCTTTGGCCCAAAATTCTGGTCCTTTTTTATTTAATTTTCGTTTTTATTTAATTAATAATTAATTAATATTATATAAAATAATTATTTAATAATTATTTTTATATAATTTTTACAAAATTTCCCTATTGGTCCATACTTGTTTTTAGGCTTAAAAATACCCAAACTCAACTATTTTTCTCCAAAATTTCCAATTAATTAGTAAATACATTTTTACTAATATTCAACTAATTTCCACTAATTTTTGAGCTTCCCATAATCATTACTGAATTTCCTTTGCTTATGCTTAAGTAATTAGCCCAATATTACTTAATTACTTAATTATCACAAGTTGATAATTTTCTTACTTAGAACACCTCATTATCTTCATATTCTTGTGTTAACATGAGAATTTCCATGCCTCTTACATTATCTCATAATTTACAAGGGTACTATGGTCTTTCCAATACTTTTAAGCAATAATATTTAATTTCTCCAAGTTTGTAATTTTATCAAATTACCACAATTAGAGATAATATACTCTCTCAATTTTAACACTTATTTCCTTGCCCTTTAGGATTTTTCACAATTTTCCTAAGTTATTTATGTCCCTTAGGGGCATTTTCGTCATTTTGGCACCTTGGCCCTTAATTTCTCTAATTTTCCAAGGGATTTCCCTTTTACTTCTCACAGTATCTTCCTTGGGAAAATAGACTAATTATCATAAAAAGCTTGAGACCACATATTCACCTTTTAAATATGTATTATTTACTTATTTATGATCTTTTCCCTAAATCAAATTTTAGGGTATTACACTATAGATGATGGTTCTTGGGTTCCAACTCACCTCAATGCAGGAGGGCCTCAGTTATCACACTTATTTTTTGCTGATGATTTAATTCTATTTGGTGAAGCTTTGGAGAGCCAAGTAGAGGGAATGTTGAATTGTATAAAATTATTATGTGATGTTTCTGGGCAAAGGAAGAATAAAGGCAAGACTAGAGTGTGTTTCTCCAGGAATGTTCACTTCTCCCGGGCTTTTAACTTGAGTAGGTCTATGAGAGTTGGATTAGTAGGTGACTTGGACAAGTATATGGGAATTCCATTGTTACACAAGAGGGCTTATAATATCACTTTTGCTCCCATTTTAGAGAAAACTCAAAAGAAGCTATCAGGATAGAAGCGGGATTGTCTTAACATGGCGAGTCGTGCTACTCTGATCAAATCAGTTCTTTTTGCACTACCTTCCTATCATATATGCAGACATTGCTACGTACTTCCAAAAGGCCTATTAAAGGAAATTGAAAGGAAGAGTAGGAGCTTCTTATGGGGTGATAATGAAGAAGGGAAAAAGTTTCACCTGCTATCTTGGGATATGATTACCATAGGGAAAAATTTTGGTGGGTTAGGAATCAAAGATTTGGGCAAACAAAATGAGGCTTTTATATTATGAAATTGTGTTAGAATTTGTTGAATAATATAGAGGCTCTCTGGGTCCACGTGCTTAGGGCCAAATATAAATGCGGGCATTGTCCCATGACTAAGGTGAACAAAAAGAAAAACTCATCACTCACTTGGAGAAATATTTGTTCTCTTTGGGATAAATTCCAAAGAAGTGTGGGGGCTAAAATTGGGAATGGGTACACTACCTCCTTTTGGCGAGATAACTTGTCTGAGGTGAATAGACTTCCGGATCATGTATCCTTTACTGATAGAGATGAAACAGTGTTTGATTATGTCACTCCTAGGGGAGAATGGGATAGAGAGAACTTGGGAAGGTGGTTCCAACCTCACATTGTTGATCATATCATGTGTGCACATCCACCCCATCATGAGGAGAGAGGAGAAGATAAATACTACTAGAAACCATCTTATGATGGTCATTTTTCTATTAGATCTGCCTATCAATTTCTTTTTTCAGGTATTCATAGAGTTGGTGACCCATTTTGGAAGACTCTATCGAAGTGGGAGATTCCAGAGAAAATCAAATCCTTGACGTGGATCTTTGCCCATAGACGAGTGCACACACCGCAGTTCAGAGCTCAAAGAGGAATTGCTAATTCTGCCTACTGCCCCTTTGGATGCACACAGGACGAAGACTCAATGCAATTGTTGTAGGATTGCATCAACGCCAAGGAGAGATGGATCTCAGTAGTCAAATTGACCTTATGGAAAAGTTTTTCTACTCTTCAAGGAGTGGAATGGATCCAATGGAATCTTAAACATGAAGAAGGAAGAGATTTCACCTAGAAGGTCCAAGTCTACATTGTTTGGATATATCTGTTAGGATATTTAGGTTTCTAGATGCAGCAAACTCTTTGGAGAGGACATTGATATTGACTATAAGGATGCGCATTCTAGCTTGTTTCCAGCCAGTTGGGATCATGATCTTCTATCTCATTGTCAGTTTTACTCTAGCTAGACTGTTACAAGTCGGGAACCTACCTATTATAGGGCAGATTACGTCACTCTTGAGGTTGATGGCTCAGTCCTTGAGTCAGGTAGAAGCGGATGCGGAGGTGTTGTGCGAGATGAAAGGTCAAAGTGGATATGTGGATACATGTGTAAGCTCACATCAATGCCTGAGACAGTTGCAGAGTTAATTGCAGTAATACAGGGACTATAAATATATTGGAACAGAGGCTTTAGAAAGGTTGAAGTTCTAACTGATTGTATTGAGGAGGTTAACTCGGTAACAAAGGGTTGTGATGACACCTACCCTTCCAATGATATCATGCGGGATGACAAGCTTTGGATGTTGAAGAACTGGCAAGTTGTGATTAATCATATCCCCAGGGATAAGAATACACTCTGACAGTAGGTTTTTTGCTTTCTTGTTCAGCAACAGGCTTCTTTTGAGGAGATTGTAATGGATAAGGATTCTTAGCTTGTTGTAACTATGTTTTGTAAGACTCTTGTGAGTGAATGAATTCCATATTTTACTCCAAAATAAATAAATAAATAAATAAAATAAGTACAGTACATGATATGTTATATAATGCGCCTCTGGTCCTACCTAAGACTTACGAATTCCCCTTTTTTAACATAAAACTCAATTATTGACTGATAATTTGGGGATATATTAAGAAAGATAAATAAATTATTTTAAAAAATTTATATACATCTTCCACCAAAAAAACATTTATATTTATCATTTTTCTATAAACTAAATTGATTGACTTATAAACTGATATATAATATTGATACGTATAAATATTTAGAGAAATCAGGTAACATATGTTATAGTTTAATAATTAATTTAGCTTGCTTAATCTTCTTGAATTAGTCAATTTTTCTTATACCTAAGGTAGTACTACCTCCGGTCCCAAATATAGAATAAAGTTTGTAGTGCAAATTGCACTATAAACGTTGTTCTATATTTAGGACCGGATGTAGTATTTAACTAATTTATGAAAAATAAGAAAATTGGTTACATTTTTTTTTTACCAAAAGAAAATTCGTTACATTGGTTACTTATCCTTATTAATAACAACACTTTAGATATTTACAAGGGTCAACAAAGTTTTACTCCCTGAATGCCTAGTTCAAAAAAGTTTTAAGTGAACCAAAAAAAATTTAAAAATATAAAGTTAGCACAAGTGCACAACGCCATTAGAAAAAAATAACTTCTGTTAAAATCACAAAATTTTAAGGGTTAAGGTGCATATTGGCCAACAAAGTTTTACTTCAGGAGCGCCCAACATAAAAATGTTTTACTCCAGGAGCGCCCAGCACGAAAAAGTTTTTAAGTGGACCTAAAATATCTACTTGTTACATTTATGATTTTTTAATTGCATTTACTCTTTCTAACCCCCAATGCACATGGTTGGGGGTCCGGACAAGGATTTGAAACAGTCAAATTTTGGGTGGATTGCACATAGACTTGTCCGAGCACCCTTAAGTTTACATTTTCGAACGTGCTCAAGCAAGTCTATGTGCAATTCACCCAAAATCCGACTGTTGCAAATCCTTGCTCGGACTCCCCAACCATATGCATTAGGATTAGAAAGAGTGAATGTAACAAAAAAATCACAAATGTAACGAGTAGATTTCATTTTGAGTAAGGGTGGTAAATTTTTGAACTTGCCCAAGCAAGTCTATGTGCAATCCACCCAAAATCCGGCTGTTGCAAATCCTTGTCCGGACCCCCAACCATGCGCATTAAGGTTAGAAAGAGTGAATGCAACAAAAAAATCACAAATGTAACGAGTAGATTTCATTTTAAGTAAGGGTGGTAAATTTTTGAACTTGTCCAAGCAAGTCTATGTGCAATCCACCCAAAATCCGGCTGTTGCAAATCCTTGTCCGGACCCCCAATCATGTGCATTAAGGTTAGAAAGAGTGAATGCAACAAAAAAATCAAAAATATAACGAGTAGATTTCATTTTAAGGAAGAATGGTAAATTTTCAAACTTGCCTGGGCTAATCTATGTGCAATCCACCCAAAATCTGATTGTTACAAATTCTTGTCCGGATCCCCAACCATGTGTATTGGGGTTAGAACGAGGGAATGCAACAACAACAAAAAATCACAAATGTAATAAGTAGATTTCATCTTGAGAAATGGTAGTAAATTTTCAAACTTGCCTAGGCAAGTCCATATGCAATCCACCCAAAATCTAACTGTTATAAATCCTTGCCTGGACCTCCAACTATATGCATTGAGGTTAGAAAGAGTGAATGCAACAAAAAAATCACAAATATAACGAGTAGATATTTTAGGTCCACTTAAAAACTTTTTTGTGCTGAGCGCTCATGGAGTAAACCTTTATTGGCCAATATACACCTCTAAAGGTTTGTGATTTTAATGGACATTATTTTTTTCTAATGGTGTTGTACTAACTTTACATTTTTAAAAGTTTTTTAGTATTTTTGGTCCACTTAAAACTTTTTTGTGCTGGACACTTCTAGAGTAAAACTTTGTTGGCCAATCTACACCTTAAACCTATTTACAATAATATAATAACGTGAGATTAACTCGCACCTTGAGAGGCAATGTAGTAAAACCACAAAATTCACATATCCCAAATTGGTTGCTTTGAATTAATTTGAGATTTGTTGAATTGAATAGACTTATTTAAGATTTAAGCATTTCAACTGTACTTAAATGGAATTTTCTCTTAATGCCGTTTGATCTTGTGTGAATTTTGATAAGTAGACCATATAAAGTAAGGATAAGAACTTATATGCAACCCTCAAGAAGTTAACTGGTCAAGGTCAGTTTTTTTTTTTATGGTGTAAAAATATACATGTGGTTTTTTTAAAAGTGCACTCAATACTAAGTGATTTTTTTGGTGCAAAAATGACTATGTGGTTATAAAAATTGAGCAAAAATACGCATTGATCGTTAATTTGACTTTTTTGTATTTTTAAGGCTGACATGAACGATGACTTAGCTAAATTTCATTCCAGCTGACAGTAAAGAACTAGAGAAAATTACAAAAAATGATACAAATATTTTAGAAATTACAGTTTAGCCCTTCTCTTTCCAATTCCCCTCCTCTCTCTCAATCTCAATCTTATCCATCGGGCCGCCCATCTCTGCCTCTTTACCGTCGCTGCCACCTTTCTGTAATTTTCAAAACTATCTGGGCCCTTTTCTATAATTTTCTTTAGTTCTTCACTGCTAGTTGAGATAAAATTTAGTTGAGTCATCATCCATGTCAACCGTAAAAATACAAAAAAGTCAAACTAACGGTCAACTAACTATCAATTTTTGCTCCCCTTCTATATAACTCCATAATTACTTTTACACCCAAAAAAAGTATTTGGTGTTAGATGCACTTTTGAGAAAACCACATGTATATTTTTGCATCTTAACTTTTTTTTTTATATGACTATGGTGATTTGGCTTCTTTTTTTTAAAGACTTTTGGGGTAATTTTGATTAAAAACACATCTAAATGCCCACAACTTTTTAAAAAAAATTGTAACAAAATTGGACCTTAACCCAATACAAGACTATAAGAAAGGGGTCAAATGAGTTATATATCTTTAGCATATATTGCATATATAATATAGGAAAAATTAATGTTTTATATTTCTTATAGTTTTGTCTCAAATGCATCTCACTTTCTAAATTTTAAGTCCGTCTGACTCAATTTGTATAATTTTGACTTGATTATTTTAACTCTACCCCTATAGTTAAACTATTTAAAAATTAGTCCCTATATGAAAAAATAACCTTGATTAATCTTTTAGCTCTTATAATTTCATTCAATTTGTAATTAAGTCCCATAATTTAGGTCATTTTAATTTACTCCCTTAGTTTCAATGACACTCATGAACGTGGCAATACATTTCCCAAAATAATTTGAAGGTGGAATATCACCTAGAGGGGGGTGAATAGGTGATTATAAAAAACTTTTCGCTATACGCTCATGAACACTAAAGACAGAGACAGAGAGAGGAAATGAACACAGAGAGTTTATACTGGTTCGGTCTAACTCCTCGACCTACATCCAGTCTCCAAGCACCTTGAGATTTTCACTAACTCTTAATCACAGTTACAATTACATATTTTGTACTTGAGATGATCCTTTCACACTAGGACTCATTCCCCCCTTACAAGCTGTAATTATACACTCACACTTAAGGTTCCACAACCTTAAGATTTAACAACTAAACAAGTAATCAAATAAGTGTTTAAACTCCTCACTGAGTAGATAAATGATAAACACTGAAGTATAAGGAAAAATCCGAAGATATTAAGCAAAGTTAATGAAACAGTAGATCGCAATAATACAGAATTGAATACGCAGAGTTTCGGTAGGTCGGTAAATTCAATGCTTTTAGTATTTATAGTTGATAGAATTAATGACCGTTGGAGAAGATTGAACATTATCCGTTGTGACTCTTCAAACTAGCCATTAGACAGATGAAGCTTGTTCGCCATTTAATGTTCTGGAGTAATTGTGCCGTATGATATTCTTTCATTCCTTTTGTTCTGCACGTTGTGAAATAACATTTATTGAATGAATGGAATAACAAAACTGTCTTTTGATTGCTCAGAGGAATGGTTGTTGAGAATGTATCTCGATTAGGCAACTGCATTAAATGCATTTTGACACGCAAACTGCTTTATCATAATCTAGCATTAATCACTTCTAAATCATCTGAAAGTCAATAGCAAACTAATTAAACATAATTAGGATTAATGATGAGTGATGATATGAATTATGTAGACCAAACTTAGAGATTTAATAAAGTTCGGAAACGGTGATTTTCAAACAGTGATGAATTGAATCGAGTTAAAGATATTCTGGCTCGAGTCAATTGCACTTTGAAAAACAAGAGAAGAAGACTATGAAGAGTATCAACTCAGGCATCCATCCTTGGCTCAAGTTTGGGTGCAAACTCGAGTCAACAAAATATGGCTCGAGTCAATCTTCATTTGAACATTTAACCGAAGATGATCCAGATAGACTTTGACTCGAGTCTACCAAAGCGTGGCTTGAGTTCAGGTCTAAACTTGAGTCTACAAGGAATGGCTTGAGTCAGACGTTGAGAAAACTTCTTGAAAACAATTTGAAAACTTCTCCTGACTAGAGTCATTAAATGATGGCTCGAGTCAATGAGATTTTTTAATGTGATGGTCAAATCTTAGGCTCTCGAGTTAGAGGTCTTAAGCTCAAGTCAATCTAACATTTAATTTGAAACAATTTGTAAGTTCGCAAGATGTTGGCTGGAGTCACCAAGTATTAGCTCGAGTTTTGGCCTAAACTTGAGGCAATCAAGTGTGACTTGAGCCAAGAAGTCATTTTGGCTCAAGTCATACAAGGCTTGGCTCGAGTCTGATATCTTAGGCTCGAGTCAATTTGACAGCAAATGAAACCAGCTAATATGATCTATGTTTGAAGAAGTTAAAAACATTTTGCTTTGGATCATAAGCCTTAGATTGTTTACAATGGTTAGTTATCATCAAAACATAAACATATATAGAGAACTAATATATTGTCACTTTCATCTTCATTGTCATTTAGCCAAATACAATCACCTTATAACGTTCATTTCATTATTTTCTTTATTATGATAGCTTTTGTTTACCATCTCATAAAAAATTAATTGAGTTAAAGAGTTACGGTTATAGGACCCTACATTTACAAAATACTAAACTCATGTTTTTACTTTCCCAATAACAAAAGTCATATTTATATGTTTTTTTTTATATTATCACCCGTATCCCATTCGGGGTTCGTGTTTGTCTCTCCCAACATAAGTGTCTTCGTTGGGAGACGAACTAGAAACCCAGAAGGATCTAAGGAGGCCTTATACTACTAGACAATCTATATGTTATATATATATATATATATTCCACAACTATGTTGGTTATGTATATTTATATGTTGTTTAACAGCAAGCATATGATATAACTCATGACATTTAAAAATTAATAAAAAATTCTTTTTCTTTGCAAATAAAAGTTGGTCTAATTGGTAAGGATTTGACTCATAGTTCACAAGGTCTTGATTTCAAGTCTGACTCCTAATATGAGAGACTTGTTGGTGGGCACATCTGTAAGCACTTTTTGAGTTCGGAAGCATATTTGACCTTTGTGAGTCAAAGGACCCAACTTTTTTGTATTAAAAAAAAAAACTTCTTCTCTTGGGCCAATAAAACCCGAATGGTTTAATTTCGTTGATTTCTGTGTTTACTTCCAGATTCAAACGGACAGAATATTAGATACCATATCGGTACACCGTTGGTGTCTATAGCTGCTCGCCTGGTCTTGTCCGAACTCCGAACCGACCGCATCACTGACGCTCAGCAGAAAAAGCTTCATCACAGTCTCTTCTCTTGCGTTCGGCGAGAGATCTTGACGGTGGCTCTTGATTCTTTGCTTGAATTGGGGATTTGCGACCGGTCAATCTCATCCCATTTCCGGTGCAGATCCAAATCTGGTCCTGACTTTGCAAGATCTTACTTTTCTTCTACTACTCCAATAATCAGGTTCCTCTACTTTTATTTTCTTTTTTCCGTTGAATTATGAATTACTTCTTCATATGCTGTCTTTGTAGGTGGGAAAGTGTTGAATTTTAAGGATCCTTTTTAATTATGTTAATATTAAGTGACTTTTATCATAAGAGAGTTGGAGCATTACCATGGGGAGTATGATTTGGAAACAGATTTGCAATCACTGAAACTTCAGGTTGCTATTACTTGTGTTAATGCATTGTCAAATATTTGACTCAGCTGGTGAAATTCAGATCAGTAATTTGAACGACTTGGGCTAGAGAATTTTCTTGGATTCCCGGATTTTCTGAAATTTTGTTATATTTGAAATTCTTCATCGTTTATATTGTATCATAGCTCACTATTTAAAATTGATGCAACTTGAAAGAAAGGGTTCTGTGTAGGGATCCAAAATGAAGTTCATAGACTGAGTACATGCAAACAGTCATTTTGATTAGTACCTCTCTTCCTAAGACATAATTAAAAAACTAATATTGCCTGGTTTTGAACTCTGAGAAATCAAAGGAAGTAAAGTTTACGTTGCATATCCCAATTAAACTATTCAAAAGGTTAATTTGTCAAATGACAACCGCAGGAGTAGATTTGGATGTCTGATTTTCGTGGAAACGTTAGTTGTCCCAGGACATGTGTTCCTTGTCTACGCATTTGACTTTTGAGTTCTGAATAACTGTTAGAATTCTTAAATGCTTAACTTCTATCTTCAGCTCGTTGTAAGCCTTACTATCATTATGCTGATTGGACGAAATTCAGAAAACTCAATTCCATACCTTGAGGCTTTTAATGAGATTTTTACTGGCATCTGGCGTTTGCCATAGTATCATTTGTCCTTATTTTTAAATGTCACTTGGACATTGCCTTGCTGTTACACAAACTAAATAGATGTGTGACGTTTCTGAGTCAATCTTTGATATATGGTTTTTGTATTTATTCCTTACCTGCCTCTTTTCCCTACATATGTTACGTCTGTATCCTCAGTGTGCCACTGAGATTTTTGTCTCCATATAGCAGTGTTGTCTGTTGAGACCTTTCAATTATTTATTTCGTTCTAAGGTTACCCCCTATTTTTTCCAGTCTGGAGCCAGTCCGCTGTCAGTTTATATTATAAATATTTGTTATGTTTAGTGAGTTTGTTTATTTCTTTTTTTCTTATGTGACCATTGTCTTGTCTACTTCTGTTGATATGAAAGTTATCATATAATTTAAAGGGATACTTGAAGTAACTTGAAGCAGCTGTTGCTTGGGTAATTGTGTAGGAGAACAAGGAATATATGGATACCACCAACTGGCTCAAGGATCTAACACATGAGGAGTGGGTAGCAGTCCCCATTTCTGGTTCCCGTCCATCTGCTCGCTACAAGGTCTGTGTGTGTGTGAGGAATAAGCAATTTACAATGTGAGGAACTACAGTTTAACCCTGTTGTTCTCCACCTTATTCCATCCTTTTCCTTTTTTTTTTAATATAATATTCAAAGAATTTTTATTCACAGAAGAGAGATTGAAAATAATGATGAGTGTTAAAGTTATCTTCCTTGACAAAGGCATATAAAATCTCATTGGATATTGAACCATCTTAATTTTGCTAATTAACTGTAAAGGCTCCTCATTCATTCTTATCAGTGTAGCTGAAGTCTTTGCTTACATTTTTCCCAGATATTTAATTTTGCCTATGGTTTGTCTTCTAATTCCAGCAAGCTGCAGCAGTGGTTGATGATAAGCTATACATTTCTGGTGGAAGTCGCAATGGCCGGAATTTATCAGATGTTCAGGTATAGTGTATGCTCAGACATTTTTCTGAACCTTAAATTTTTTCTATTGCTTCAGCGTTCATGTGGCTGTTTGCAGGTTTTTGACCTCAGAAATATGACGTGGTCCAATCTGAAATTAAATCTAATTGCTGATAAAGATAATGACAGTAAATCACAGGAGGCTCTTTCAGCCACATCTGGTCACAATATGGTAATTTGCATGCACAACTGTTCTATCTCTATGTATATACTTTATGGTGTTAGCGTTTTCTAGTACCAATGGATTAAACATGAGTTTCAGTAACTACATGTTTTTTGGTGAATAACTACATGTACATTTGATTTATTCTGATAGAGGATTGGAATTTATTTGCACTTTTGCAGATCAGGTGGGGGAAGAAACTTCTTCTTCTTGGTGGCAATTTAAAGGATTCTTCTGGCAAACTAATGGGTTAGTGTCTTTGTAATGTTTTTAATCATTTGAGTGGAGAATGTTTTGTATTGAAACTCAATGTGTCGTGGACTTCTTGCAGTTCATTACATTGATCTTGAAACACCCCTGTATGGAGTTATTGAGACTTCAGGAAGTGTTCCGGTAAGTGTGTCTGTTGATAGAAAAGTGTGAAATTCTGTCTTTGGATGTAGTTAATTTATTGGTTTACTATGTTTTTTCTTCTACTTTTTTTCCTGATTTTTGTGTGTATGGCGTGAAATTTTCCTTCAACTACTTAAAAATATTTATATATACAAGTTTCACATTTTGACTTTTAAATGTTCTTGATGGATTCCTAGTTAGCTCGAGTGGGGCAGTCGGCAACACTGGTTGGTTCAAGAGTGATATTGTTTGGTGGTGAAGACATGAGCAGGAAGTTGTTGAATGATGTCCATGTTCTTGATCTGGAGAGCATGACATGGGATGTAATAAAGACAACGTAAGTATTTTTGTAATTTACTTCGTAAAAGTTGCTTTTATGTGGTGTGAAATTTTCTACATCACTCTCTTGCATTTTGATAGGCAGACACCTCCAGCTCCTAGATATGATCATGCAGCTGCTATTCACGGTGATCGATATCTTCTAGTTTTTGGTGGTTGTTCTCATTCTGCCTTCTTCAACGATCTTCACATATTGGACTTGGAAACAGTAAGTGATTTGACTGTGGAAGCTCTGTTGCAATCATTTAAGTAGGAATGAGCTTGATCTTCCCTTCTTGGGTGATTAATTATATTTATATGTTGTTTTTTAAGCCAATCTATATTGCATGTGTTTAGGAGTGAATTATCCATTCCCTCTTTCTTTGTTATCTCTCCCTGCTGCACATCACGTATTTACTTGCTATTTTGCTAAATGCTGAAGATCCAGATACATAGTATTTGTGTGTATGTGCAAATTTTGGTCCTTGCCACTTAGCTTGATGTGTGTTTCTTAGTTAGCCTTCTGAATTGAAAATTGTTTCTGGGTTAACATTATGGTATTGTGGTTAGGGGTTTGTTTCAATATGGTCCCTGTAACATGGAAAGAAGTGGAAGAACTCTTTAAATATTCTTAAATTGACATTAGTTAATTGTTGAGTTATATTTCACTATTCTTGCTGAATGTTTCCTAAGTTCTGCCATTTATCTTTGAAGTTGCTTTTTTGTTTCATTGTAACATGTTAGAAATAATTTATTTGCTTCAGATGGAGTGGTCCCTACCTCAAATTCAAGGTGATTTAGTATCTCCAAGGGCTGGCCATGCTGGTGTCACCATTAATGATGGTTGGTTCATAGTTGGCGGTGGAGATAATAGAAGTGGTAGGTAAATGGAATTGACATGATCAATGCATGCTATTATACTTCCTAGATTTGTGATAATTATCTTTATAGTATCGAATATACGTGCCTCAAAACAGGTTGCTTGGAGACTCTAGAGTTAAATATGTCTAAGCTAGTTTGGTCAGTCTTGACTGCTGTGAAGCCTAGAAATCCACTAGCCAGTGAGGTAATTACTTTGAAATCCTCTCTCTCTCTTTGTGGTTGTAATTTCCGGTAATATTGTAGAGAAGACAATCAGAATAGCATGCTTTTCAATGTTGATTCCTAGGTTTTTTGGGACTAACTTGTTGGGATTGGAGTATGGTTATAAAGGATCTGTGATTTAGAAATGATGCTTAATGCCACTTTAGGTGGCCAGGTAATGCATGGCAGTATTAGTGGAAGATATATGGTCCTCGAATTTACTTGCAATCGGTCTATGATGTATCTACAAATGAGCGACTGAGCTGGTGGAGTTGTGCACTAGTGAAATTAATATGAAAATAATATGATTATTTGAAGTAGTGCTTTGAGGGACTTATCTAATGTTTTATTGATCAATAAATCAATGCTCATAAAGGATACACAGACCACATGAATTTCTGTTTGGAATACATTATGTAAGTGACGTCTCGTCATTCATCAAGTGATAGTTGTAGTCTTTTCAATGACAAATCTTCCTCCCAGAGATCACTTGTTGAAAAAAAAAAAAATAAGAGAAATTGTAATGAATGTTTATATTAAAAGAAGTTTCTTATTTTGATAATCTTGGCACAATCAAAGTTTGAAATGAAAAAAAGTGTGGTAATCTTTTATATATGATCACTTATGTTAAAAATTCATGTCCAAAGGTGTTGATGCATGGCTTGGTCTATCAATTTGTAATTTTGTATGTGATGCAAATGTTTATTTGTGAACAGGGTCTTACTGTCTGCTCAGCAATGATTGATGGAGACATGTATTTGGTAGCCTTTGGTGGCTATAATGGGAAGTATAGCAATGAGGTATGTTAACTTTTTTTTTTTTTTAATTCGTTTTTCTACTAGCTAGTGAAAATGGACTGTCGTGTTTATGAAATTTTCAGCATATTCATTGTTTGCAGCAGTTTATCAATAACGTTATTATTCTTGATCATTCTTCTTATCTACCTGTCATTGCTCTGTTGTAATCTTTTCACATTTTATTGAGCATAACTGATGGACCTGGCAATGAAAACTAAATCAGAACATCTCCACTTTTGAGGGATCTCCTGCAACTTCAATCATTGAGAAAAACAGGATAAGGATGTGAATGTGATGATTCATCATCTCAAAAGAAATAAAAACTATAGTCATGCTAATTCTAGAACCAGTGTTGGTAAAGCAAAACCATAGTTCATTTATGTTGTGTTAAGTATATGTTCAAATCTATGACCTGCCTCTCATTTATATACCGCATCTAAGCTTCAACAGACGATGAGGAAATATTGCATATTTGACAAATGTTGCAAAGTGAATAAACTAGATTCAATCATTCCCCAATTATTCTTTGCAAATGAGTTGTGGTTTTACTTTTAAGCGTGATGTCATCTTATTAAGGCCTTCTATATTGATATACTTCTACATTGCGTTCTATGGATGATGGTCCTCTTGTTGATATAGGTATTCATCATGAGACCCAAACCAAGGGATTCCTCACACCCCAAGATTTTTCAATCACCAGCTGCCGCAGCAGCAGCAGCTTCTGTTACTGCTGCTTATGCATTGACTAAGGCTGAGAACTTGGATTTCAAGAAACTGGACGGTATAAATGTTAAGCCAACTGAAAATGATCATCCTAGAGAAGATGTCACAGTTAAAATTGAGTCCTTTGAAAAAGAAAAACAGGTGTTGGAATTGTCACTTGCCGAAGCTAAGGCTGAAAATTCTAAGCTCAGAGGCGAGATCGATGAAGTTAATAATACTCATGCTGAGTTGTCCAAGGTATCTAGTACAAATTTCAGTCTGAGTTGTCCTATAATTTAAACTGGTGGTAATAGCTGTATTTATTATTGATTCTTTTTTTTTTCAGGAACTCCAGTCAGTCCAGGGACAACTTGTGGCGGAGAGATCAAGATGTTTTACACTTGAGGTATAAAACCAATTCCTATTTCTGAAGTAAAATTAAATTTTGCTGATTGTGGGGTAGCGTTTTATTGTTTTGGTAATATTTATTTACAGGCAAAAATTGCTGAGCTACAAAAGGTGGTGGCATCAACACAGTCTGTGGAAGATGAGGTCCAGGCTCTTCGTAGACAGAAGTCTGCTCTGGACCAAGAGATGGAGCTTGCTTCTGCCAGGCGGCAAAGTTCTGGTGGTGTTTGGCAATGGATCGGTGGCGGTGAGAAATAAAAACACGGCAGAGAGATACTTTTTTTAAACTGGAATATTATTGAAATCTAGCGTGAGGAACCCCTCAAGTTCCTTAAAGAAACAGATTACATGCGGATCATAGCATTTTAAAAAATATATATTTAGGGATATCTCTGGTGTTACATTTTTAGTATTGAAATGTATGGATAAACTTTGTGAGTACTACAATTTTGAAGGGCTGAAACTTTCAAGAATCAATAGTAGAGGGAAGACATTGCAGCATTTGTATTTCATTCCATTGGACATGGTATTCTTTTGAGTTTTAGGCTATTTGTGGTTGGATTGAGAGAAAAGTAAGGGGAAAATAGAAGGGAGAATATTAGGAAGAAAAACTTTCAAAAATAGTAATAAAAAAAAAAAAAAACTATTTTTTGAGAGTTTCCCTCGTAGTATTTTTTTTCCTCTAATTTTATCTCCATTTAAATATAGGGACAATTATTGATGGTTCTATTAAATTCTTCAGCTTTTACCTGCCTTATTACCCTTGTAATCTTTTTTGGTATATTATTACCCTTGTAATCTTATTTGCATGTATTATTTATTATACTTGGAATTTTATGCAGCTGGAACCTTGGACCTAGACTTTCTTTTTGTGCAATTTAAGGTTTGGTTTTTATTGTAGTAAGTAGTAACTAGATTATTGTGTTTTCTTTTATAATTTTTTATTATGATAATCTCTTTGCAAAAACTTTGGATAGTCATATTGAACAGCTTATAATTGTTTGACATCCGTTGTATACATTTTTTACTTCATTGGATATCTTTATTGTTCTTGTTATAGTTAAGGCTTATTTTATTTTTAGTTTCTCCCTCTTTGGGTTTTTAGATTGCTAACTATTCTGTTTTGATGAGAATAAAATTAATATTCATCCATTCTTAAATATAAGATTTAGTTTGTGGTTAGTTTTTATTTAAAATGTAAGACATTTTTTTCATTTTATCTTTTATATTAATCATTTTTCTTTAAATTAATTTGACAAACTGATATATATACTCACATATATATACAATCTAATAATACAAACATTTTAGAGAAATCATATCATATATATGTTATAATTAAGGATTAAGGTGTAAAAATGACCATATGTTTTTTTTTCAAACGTGCACTAGGCATCATAATTTTCTTGGAGATGGCTTTCCTCCTTTGCCTCTAATATCCACTGCCATCCTATACCCCTGAAACGCCTCCGTTTTGAAGCACAAAGCTGGTGCTTCCTTTTTTTTTTCAAAAAAAAATATTTTACATCCTAATTGGTACTAAAAAGATATATACTTTATGATACCGACTGTTAATGAAAAATACTTCTATCATCTTAAAAAATTATTTTGAGATCTTGAAAAAATATCCTAGAGTATATTCTTAGTACCAGTAAGTACCCTGAAATGTTTTTTCAAGATCCTAAAATAAATTTTAAGATGATGAGATCTTTTTTCAATACCAGTCAGTATCATGAAATAAATTTTTAGTACCATTTACTACCCTGAAATATTTTTTCAAGATTCTAATAAATTTTCAAGATGATGAGATATTTTTTCAGTACTAGTCAGTATCATGAAGTATCTTTTTAGTACCAGTTAGTAAGCTAAAATATTTTTTCAAGATGATGAAGTATTTTTTCACTAACAGTCAGTATCATAAAGTATCTTTTTAATATCAGTTAGTATCTAAAATATTTTTTTCAAAAAAAAAAAAAAAAAGAGACATCAGCTTGCTTTGTGCTTCAAAACAGTGGCGTTTCAGGGGTATAGGACGGCAGCGGATATTAGAGGCAAAGGAGGAAAGCCATCTCCAATTTGGAGTTCTTAGATGTAAAAACGTACACATACATAAAAAATGTCATCTCCGTTGACCACATTAAATGTTACTTTTTGGTTTGTGGGCCCTACAATTATCCACCTATCATCTATTTTTCCCTATATCTCCTTTATCTCTCTTTCTTCTCTCTCACATGCTTATTTTATTTCTTCTCTATCTTCTTTTCTATCTTCCATGGCAGTGGCGGAGTTAGGATTTAGAGTTATGGGTGTATAATTAATGTAGGGGTTCGGGGGCCCCCGAAAGTTTTTTTTTTTTAAGGAAAGTTTTAAATACATTAAGATTGTATTGTTGACATTTTCTGGAAGGAAAAAAGTTTAACAAGATTAAAGAACATGTTGCAACTTATAAGAAATCAAAGAATGAAAAATTATAATAACTAGAAGGTGGGCAAGCAAACCAAAATGCTGGCTTCGTCTCCAATTCATCATAAACGAAAATCACAAGGTGGAGTATTACCTTCAGATATTCATTTACATCATCAGCCTTTATCTGCTTAGCCTTGACTGCTGCATCAAACTCCAAAAAGATTCGAGGGGATAAAGTTATTTCTCGAAGCAAATCAATCTGCAAAATAAAGCAGAAAAGGAAGTTGTGTCATGCCAATATTCAATACTGTGACCAAGAAAGTAGACAAGATAAGTTTTAAAAGACCTTTAGATTAGGCGTGGATGGAAGCATCCTAATGTAAGAAAATGGGTTGCAATTAGTTCTCTAAAATTTTGATAAAGCTTATAATACTTCACTTGATCAAGCATTATTATGTTATTTCTCCTTTTAATATTACTTCCAATATGCAGTTGATTGTTTTCTCCCCACGCTACAAAATCGTAATCCTTTATTTTATTTTATTTTCTCTTTCCAAAGTCATTTACTCCACCCACCTTTCAATTTAACTCAAAACCCATTAACTTCCTTCTAACATACTTATTTAATCACCAATTCAGACAAATGCTAATTTTGATCTTATAGATCCAACCCTTTCCACATCATATTAACTTGTATGTAGTCACAAATCTCATAAAGCTTGAGAGGAGTATATCTTTCACCATCCTTATTTTAACTAACTTGAAAAATAACTTTATAAATTCTATATCACCTTCCAACACCTTCACATACACCTTTAAGCAAAATCCTTGTTCCCCTTCAAGATCCAAAATATTTTTATCAAATATAACCTTTATATTAAGGTGAATCTTTAAGCAATAACAACACTTATCTGCCCCAATATAATCAATATGATGCTTTTAACTAAAGCATTTCCCATATTCTTAGTTACATTTCAATATGAAATGAAATTCCAATCCATTCATAATCTAAATAAATAAAACTATCACCAATTCACTTTCACTCCTCAATTTCATAAGATTTCCTTTCTTCAGCATTAAATCAAACACTTTATAGGCTTCACAAATGCAAATACAAAATATAGCAATCCGATCTAATCAAATTCCTTTTTTACACATTTTCACAAACACCTTGTGTGCATCTATTTTCAAATCATTTATCAAACCTTCTAATCCTCAAATCTCTTATCCAATAATTTCCAAACATCAATTTAAGAGTAGTATATCCTAAAAACTAAATTCTTTATCAAGAATCAATTTAACCCAAGAAGAAACATGGCCAAAATTCCAGCTTCCTTTTACATATATCGATACAATTTGAGTGACATTACCTATACAAATAAGCTCCTTAGACTTTAATTCCAACTTGTTTCAACATCCCTTCTCTCCAAGACACTCTCGCTCAGCTGCTGAAACAAATAGGAAGAATGCAATTTAACCCACCAACTTCACATAAACACACGCAACAAGAGGCAGGGAAGGAGAGATCGAATACACACACCAACACAAAGACAGTGAAAGAGAGAAAGATAAAGTGCTTTGAACATACCCCAAAAAATCAAAACCAGAACAGGATGACTTCACACGTACGCACACATGCACGGATGGCGGCAACACAAAACGTAGAGGTAGAAGAGAAGTGAAGCTCCGGCGAACTCATCGCAGCAACATAAGGAGCGATTAAAAACATTGAGCAAGGAGAAAAAGACAGTCTTGAAGCTTCAAAAATTTTCCCCAGATTATACCATTGAAAGTGTCGAACAGAAGGAGGAAAGAAGAGACAATGAAATTGAATGATTTGGGGGCGGAATGGCGGAATGATTTGGGGGCGGAGCGTTTGAGGGTTGAGAAAATGAAATTGGCAAAAAAAGAAAAACCAATGCGTTTGAACTCGAGACCTTTACATAGATGATCAAAGCTTTAACCAATTAATTCATCCAGATCTATTGTAATAAGATTCCTTCACAAAATATATATATTTTAAATTTTTTATGGGTTCACTTGCCCCCATAGACACTAGTGTGCCTCCGCCCCTGTTCCATGGCAGCTTCTTCACTCACCTCCCATCTACAGATGTCATTCACTTTAAACATCCAGGTGATATACTTATGCTTATTGAGATTTTCTTTTTTTATTTTATTCTTTCTTTAGTATTATACTGCTAGAGACGAGAATAATAAATCAACCAAATTAGAAAATGTGGTTCAAAAAACAACTCAAGAAGAAAGAATCAGATCCTCCATCCCTCTCTGTATCAAAAATCATGTCATCACCGTTTTAGGGAAATCAACCTTTCACATAATCCATTTGTCAATGTCAAATTAGCTGAGTGAATGGTGAGTTCAAACCCACATTCAACCAATAGATATTCTAAACCAAACTCTTCTCTAAAAATTTATAAAGCAATTCATCCAAAACTTATCCAATAATCTATTTGAATGTACTGTGCTCTTCGGAGAAGAACCAAAATTGAAGGTTTGGTCTTTGGTGTGTTGAACCTAAACCAGAAAGGAGAAACAATTAGGGGAAAATGAGAGAGATGATAAAAAGGGAAGAAGCTAATGTTGTTGTCAATCCTCAAGTGGATCCAGTAGGGGATAGGTCTATTCTGCCGGGTCTAGTTTCTCTTCTTAGCAACTTTATGCCCATCGCTCATCATCTATAAATCTTGGCCGTCAAAATCTTGATCCAAGTGTTCAGAAGAATTTTAAAAAAAACTGCGTAAGGTAATTTTTATCGCGCGCGGTTTTTTTAAAAAAATATTCTGAACTCTTGGATCAAGATTTTGACGGTCAAGATCAGACTGTGAGGGATGGGCAGAAAGTTGCTTATAAGAGAATCTTCTCCCCTATTCTGCCTCATCTTCTTGGTCAGCTTCTTCTTCACTCTAGACATCTTGTGCGACGGCTACAATCAAATTAACATTGTTCCTTCAAGCCTCTTTGGATCGGTGATGCCAGGTGATGCCAGGTGATGCTAGAGAGAGTGAAGAGAAAGAGAGAGACAAAGGAGAAATAGAGAGAAAAAGATGGCATGTGGATAAACATGGGCCCACCGAATAAAAAAGCAGGGAAAATTCTTTTCAGGTCCCCAAGGACCAACAAGATTTTAAAAAAGTCCCACAAAGAATTCTAATGTCAGAAAAGTCCCACAACTTTTTGGGACTTGTCTAACATGTGAATTTTTTTAGGGATTTTATTGGTACTTTGAGACCTGAGAGGGATTTTCCCAAAAAAGTAACGGACATCTAGTGTGGTTAATGAAGATAGTATTTTTGTTCAATTTGATAAAGTTTGTATGCATTTTTGCAACCAATAAAAGTATATAGTACCTAGTGCACATTTGAGAAAAGTACATACTCATTTTTGCACCTTAACCCCATAATTAAATTTATTTAGCTTTCTTGATCTCTCAATAGTTGTTACTAGATGGGTAATAATCCCCTAAGATTAATATACGACAAAATGCAGCACAATAGCAATTTATTGGTACAAAATTACAAACTTCTCTCTCATTGTGCCCTGAGAACACAGGGAAACATCGTACAGAAGAAGTTGCTCATAACTTGGAAACAAGTTTAACTTTGCTGTGTGCAACAAGATCCTTGCGCAATATTTTACCTGCAGCTGACCTTGGAATTGCATCAATGAATCTTACCATTCTGATTTTCTTATATGGAGCCACCTGAAAAAAAAATCATATTTATTATCAGTAGGTAAAGAACATCAAGATGCCCAAAGAGGAAATAATATATGAAGCAGGACCTATGTGACCAAGCTTGCTTGGCCAACATATAGAAGTATCTATTTAAAGTCCTATATATAAGATATATATGTTCACGTAAAGAATGTTTGAAATTTCAACCAACTTTTTTCATTTTTGTTTCCAATAATTAAGTGTTATATTTGTTTTAATTATCTCTCATTCACTTCTTTTTCTTATTCTATCTCTTCATAAATAAGAATATTTTTAGAAAAGAAAACACGTACTTTACAGAGTTATTGTCTTTAACCAATTGTAACCAACTTTGTTTTATTCACGTAATTTAGTTGTTTGTATCTTCTGTAAAAGATCAAAAGAGAGTATATTTTCTGATATATTGGCTATAACTAAAACTAGTGACAATCTTTATGAGACAAATTGACCAAACACTAACTGCAAAGCTAAATGATGACTGACCTGGCTGGCGACAAATTGAATGACTTGGTCTTCTGTGATATCAGAACCAGCTGCTTTTACCACATACGCCATTGGTATCTGTCCAGTTTCTACATCTTCAACTCTGCAAGTCCATTAATAAAATATATATTATTCTGTCGATATATATATATATATATATATATATATATATATATATATATTCTACATGTAAAAATATCAGAGGAGATGTGAGAAAAAATTTGATGATTTGATAAGGCAAACGCACGGTATAACAGCTGCATCAACAATATTGGGATGGCTGATCAGCACAGCTTCCAGTTCTGCAGGAGCAACCTACCATACCAAAAACATTACAAATGTAAGTAATAAAATCATGGATGGCACTCGGGCTTGTTTGGATTAGCGCTAGTAAAAGTTACTTTTATCTCAATTGACTTTTACATATTGAAATTGTGGTAAAAAAGTTAGTTTGGTATAAACTTATTTGGATGATACATTGAAAAGTTGATGCCATGAGGTTCAAATCTGACAAGAAGTCAGAAAAATCAGTTGCTTTAGCTTTAAAATTGCTTTTGAGCAAAAAATCAATTGCCAACAAAGTCTTATTATACAACCTTTTGGACTTAAATTGACTTATTCAGTTGAAAATGTCAGTTTTGACAGGGTGTTTGTTATACCACACACACACACTTGTATGTTTGGCATGAGGGATTTGGAGGGGAGGGGAGGAAAAATATTTATGAGTTGAATTAAAAAATAATTGGAAAAGTGGGGTTATAAAAGTTTAAAAAAGGAAATATATAAGATAAAAGAGTAAGAAAAATAATTAAAAAAATTTAACCCCACTTCTTTAATTTCTTAAAATCCAACTCATAAACATTTTCCCTCCCCTCCAAATCATTCGTACCAAACAGCACCTTAAAGTTCTTTCTCTTCAGAGTAATATACATGCAACCTACCTCCCCAATTTTCAATTCATAGTAAATTCATGAAACTTGCACTCACATCTCCTCTTCTAATTTTCAACTTTTCTAAGCACTAACTTAAAAGGTTCAAACAGAATCTAGAAATGAACTTGCCATAATAATTACCTGATATCCATTATGTTTGATCAGCTCTTTTATTCTTTCAAGCACATAGACAAATCCATCCTCATCAACATAAGCAAGATCACCTGTTTTCATCCACCCTTCTAAATCAAGTGTAACACATGTTGCTTCCTTATTCCCTAAATATTCTTTCATTATTGCAGGACTTTTAAGCCATAACTCTCCTTCCTTCCTTGGTGGCAAACTCTTCCCTGTCTCAACATCCACAACTTTTGCACAGAAAGTTGGAAGTAGCCTCCCACACGAGCCGGGGCGAGCTTTAGCATCTTTATCGAACACAGAAAATGTTGCTGCCGCACAACTTTCTGTTAACCCATACCCTTGCCTAAGCTCAACCCAAGGAAACATCTTTCTAAATTCTCCATTTAGTTCCTTACTCAAAGCTGCAGCACCAGTACCAACTCTTCTAAGGCTTGACAAGTCAACCTCAGATTTGGTTCCATATTTCACAAGAGCAAGAACCACAGGAGGCACAGCAGGTAAGTTATTGACTTTATACTTTTGAATTGCAAAAAGCATTTCTTTGAAGTCAAATTTCTGCATTATAACTGATGTAATACCCCTACACAACAATCCCAACCCAAAGAACACCAACCCATAAATGTGAAATATTGGGATGAACCCCAAAAAGACATCATTTTGGGATGATGTTGCATCTACAGACCAAGTAAATAAACTTATTACGGATATGATATTAGCATGTGTCAAAACCACACCTTTACTAATCCCAGTTGTGCCTGAAGAGTACAATATAGCTGCTGTGTCTGATTGAGAAAAATGAACTTTAGGAAGCTCTTCTGGGTAATTATCTGAGCAGCCTTCAATTAACTCTTCAACTGACACCATTTCGCCATCGGGTTGACGAGTAATGAGAATTATAGGAACCCCAGTTGGTACAAGTTTCTTCATTTCCTCTGGTGCTGAAATGGCCAATTTAGCACATGAATCTTTCACTTGCTTGGCTATTTCTGATGCTGTGTTAAGAGGATTTGCTGTGGTAAGAATGGCTCCTATTGATAACACAGCAAGGCATATAGTTGGGTACTGAATTGAATTTGGTGACAGAACAAAAACTACATCACCTTTTCGGATCCCGATTCCGTGGTATAAACCCGAAGCAAGGGAGTGAATAGAGCTTTGAAGTTCACCATAGCTTATGGTTTGGTTAGTAGAAGAATCAATAAAAGCAGGCTTTTTAGCAGCTAGTTGGTGTGCATGAGGGAAGTGTGAAAGAACAAGACTTGCAACATCAAGATCAGAACTTGTGGGGATTTCATGCTTAGCACTAAGCTTAGCAAGAGTATGATATATCCCAGTTCTTGAATCAAAACCACTCCTTTCATCAAATGAAGCAAGAGGTTTTCTTGGTTCTTCTTCAATGGTGGAAGACCAAGCAACTTCCTCTGCTGATGATGACATTTTTTTTTCTTGCCTGCAAATTGGGCCAATGGGTACTGATGAAAAATGAGAGTGAAGCATGAAGAAGTCATTTATATTAATGATTGTATTGATGATGTTCGGAAAGTACAAGGATTAGCATTGTTAAGGATGTCAATTCTTGGGTAGAGACAACATGAGAATGCAATTACATCATTGTTGGTTTTTTGTGTGAATATTATGAAGCCGGCGGAGAAGCTGAGAGCCGGTGATGAATTATATATACTTAACCGTATATCTTATCTAGATTAGATTAATAAAATTTGTTAATATGACATATATTATATATACTTCTGTAATTATTGTTGAAGGAGTATCAATACGGGTAAATTAGAAAAAGATTGATAAATATAATAATTTTATTTTATATTTAGAACTAAGATCAACTCTCCGAATATATATTATAATAAGGACTAGAGGAGTGTGTTTGTGTGTATAGTCGGATATGCTCATGCAAAAAGGGATGAAAATGAGATCGAATATTCTTTTTATCAACGCGAAGATTTTAATGGATATACGTGTGGAATTGGTCTTCTTTCAATTAAATAATTGTTAAATGTCTCTAAATAAGTAAAAACAGTGACATATGGTTAGAATAGGGTCACTCTACGTCTAACAAACAAATGAGAGGAATTTGAAAAGGAAAAAAAAAAAACTTTTTATGGGCTGGCCATAATTCCCTTTCTCTGTCTCTCTCTATCTTGTTGTCCAAGTAATATGAAGAGAACCCAATATGAAATTTCAAAAGGATGGATTTGAAGCAATATTTTTGTTTGTGTTGATATAAAGGATTTAGAAATATAACTCTCACTTTTGATTGTGTAGAAGCTCTCAATCTAGTCTTTAAGGGTTATGACCAGACCACCTGTTTATAGATGTCATTGTCTGATTGATGAGACTAGGATGCTTTTGCATAGAGAATGCAATGTCCCGTCCTCTTGGGGAGGATCTCTTCATTCTGCAAATTACTTAGCGCAAGTCCTCACAAGGTATGTTGGATTCCTATTTTATTCTTGATCATCCTCCAACCTTTCACATGATAAGGGGATGTAGTAGAGGGAATTATGAATATTAAGATTATAAATTTGAACCTTAATAATGAGGAAAGAGTAGGGTTGAAAAATACTCCCTCCGTCCCTATATATGAGAACATTTTTTTTAATAAACTTGTCCCTAAATGTAAGATCTCTTTTAATTTTGTCTTAATAATAAATGCATTTTTTCTCATTTTTCCCTCAATTAATTATTATACTACATACATCATCTTTCATCATTTTCTCATTATTACTCTCTCACACCCATTCATAAATAGGGCATTTTTTTTTTTTGAAAAAAAAAAATCCTACATAATTATTACATTTAACTACATTTAACTATTTTTTAGAATATCGCGACTTAATTGAAAGGCTCTTATATTTAGGGAGTGGGGGAGTATTAAAAAAAGGATCATACTTAATCAAGTTCCTTATATCCATTACATTGAGTTCTCCAATCACACATGACCATCAGTCTAATTTTTTCATATGGGTTTATAGTTAAATGATAATAATTAAAAATAAGATACATAGTCATATGTGATTTGAAAACTTGTTAAAATAGACCTAAAGAACTTGACATAAGTATTTTCATGAAAAAAAAAAACCACTACAATCAAAAGAAAGCTGAGACTTTTAATGGAGAAATTCATGTTACAAGGGAACAAAAGATTAGGGACTGAACTATATTCTTTTAAGATTAAGGGAATATAATAATTAAGAAAACAACATGCACGAATATTTGCAATTTCAAATAAAAGAAATCAAAAAGTTTGGTAGGTTTCATTGGAAGCTCGAAAGCTTAAGGTTATATGTGATAGAATAGGTAGAGTAGGGAATTAGGGTTGATCTGGCCCTACAGAGTCGGAAGCCTAAAAGTGTCGGTTAATGTTGTCAAAATTGAGTTTCTACGTAGACACGGAAGGGGGTGGTAGAAACGTAAATCATAGAAACGACACGAAACGTAAAGTTTCTACTTTCTATTATTTAAGGTTAGAGCTTAAAATTATATATATACACATGGGAAAAAAAATCATAAATCACTACTCAAAATTCAATGAACAACTTTATATTTAAAAGATATAAGTCATATAACTATATAAAACATAAATTAAAAAAAAACTTATGTTAAAAAAACTTACGTTTATAACTATGGAAATACGTTAAAAGCTATATATAACTATCCACTCTTCAATAATCCCGAGTCCAAGATACACGATGGAAATAGGGGTTTTCAACTTTTCATCCTTTTTTTTTTTTTTGTTAAAGTAAAAACTGTAAAACGCAAGTTTTTACAGTTTTTAAGTGTTTGAGCGGAGTTTCTACCAGTTTCTGCTCAGGACAGTTTTTACTTACGTTTCAGCACTATGACCCTCGTAAAAACGTAAGTTTTTACGCTTTTACACTAGTTTTTGACAACATTGGTGCCAACATTGGTGCCGGTCCTTTTAGGTTCGGTGTAAAAAATACATTTGTTTTTCAAAGCCCAGCTCAAGAGCATAAGGGACAGGGCCAGCCCTACAGGGTTGAAAGACATTTTTATAAATTAAAATTTTTTTTCTTGCGTTTTTTTTAAAGAAATATAATGAGTAAAATACAACAATTAAAGTTCTAATTTATCAAATAAATGTTATCAACATTAATGTCTACACAACATGTTTAATGTATTAAACAAATGCAGTCACTAATTCATAATCAAAAGTAAACTATTGTCCATAAGCAACTCATACAAAACATAATAAGCTTACCACTAAGTGACATGAGTACGATGACTATCATTTTTATCTTATTCACCACTATCATCAATTTCAAAGACATGTCATTGTGCTTCACTTCGAGTAGTAGGCTCTGCTTCATAGGTAAAATTATTAAGAATGTCTTCTCTCACATCATGAATACATCTACAATCTTTATCTGCAATAAATAATAAACCAAATCATAAAATTAACGTATAGTTATTATGTATTTGTAATTAAATGGATAAATAATTCTATATCAAATAAATAAATACTACCTCCGGTCCTAATTATAGAAACAATTTTGTAGTGCAATTTGCACTACAAAAGTGTTCCTATAATTAGAACCGGAGGGAGTATAAATTAGTAAATTAAATGATCAAGTCAAGTTAACGAAATAAAAGGGCCTAACGAGCCGACCCTTTTAGGCCTTCAGTCCTATAGGGCCGGCCTTATAGAACCAACTTCATTTAGAAACTCCAATTTACAAACTCGACTTTTAAAGGATCAAAATTTAAATGGGCCGGCCTAATTTCCCGAAGACTTGAAGAGAAGGTAACAATAAAGAGCCGACAAGACATTGAATTCTTTCTACCCACTATACTAATTAATAACTAAATTAAACTTCTTTAAACTTTACAATATCCTTTTTTTCTGTCGTATAACATTTTTCTAAATTAGGAATGATAGTAAAATTACTCCAGTTTCTTGTAAGCATTTTTTACAGAGTACATCAACAGTGTAAAGGAGAAAAGAAATTAGTATAATTTATATTTTTATACTCTCTGGATCATTTTTTCACTTTACGTTAAAACAGTTTAAAACGAAAAGAAAAGGAAATTACTTTTTTTTTTTGATAAAGTAGGCAAGCCGAAGCTTGAAAGAGGAGTTAGGAACCAGATAGTGAAGATCTAGCCCTTAATACATCAAAATAGAAAGCTAAGACAAACATGAACGTTTATCGTTCAAAACTATATCTAAGCATCCTCTGGGGATATTTGGGATCATAACCACCTCAGCATCGACTGCAACACGATGACCCTGTTTGGCCATATAATCAGCACAGGAGATGTTCTCTCTTGGAGTGTGATGTAACTCCACTTCCCAATCTCGGTACAAGAGATCCCTGGTCTTCCCAATAATTCTCTGAGTGGATGGTCTCTGGGGCAGTCTCTCATAAGGATATCAATAGCATCTAGTGAGTCAGAATAGATGAGAATTTTTTGTAAACTCATCCGCTACCCAATTTCTAGCCCTAGCATGATAGTATAAATTTCAGCTTCAATAACCATATGAATTCCAAGGGAGGAAATTACATATTACGCCATGGAAACTCTATGGCATTAAGATTGTTAGCTCTGGAGAAACTCATCAACCTTACTTATCACTTTCATGCATTTTCTTTCTCACTTTTTTGCATCCAGCAGGTCAACCTTTCACAAAATTATTGTTATTTTTTACTGGTTTTTTATTATTATTCTACTTCTTACATCATTTTTATAAGATACAAATAATCAAATTACGTAGATTAATTAATAAGTTAGTTAAATGCAATAAATATGAAAAAAATATAAATCATTTTTTAAAAACACTCTTATTTATGGAGACAAAAAAGAGTGTGAGAGTGAGAATGAATATTTAGTTAGTTAATATGGCGAAACTAACCAATAATTAATGGGATAAAATTTAAAAATGATACTAAAAATTTCAACTGTCATTTGTAAACAGAAATAGGTCATGCCTTAAAGAATGTGACTTTTAAATATGTATTTAATATTTGTCACCTTTTTCTGTCTCATACAAGGGATGAAAGTGGAAAACAATCGTTAATTACCTTTTCATTTAACCTCTTATATTTTAGACCAATATTTTATTCTATAAGACTTCTTATATTATGAACTAGAGAGAGTATATTATTTATATATAGAGATGGAGGGAGTAGTTTTTAAAGATGTTTTTTATTCATTTTATAAGATATATAATATTTTTAAGGAGTATCAAATTCTTTTCATTCATATATACCCCTAATTAATAAGAGTAGTGTTCATAACTGTTTCGTTAAAAAAACTGTTAAAATTAATTAAAAGTAATGAATATATAAATATGTATTTTCTTTCCAAATACGTACTTATTTATATGTGGGTAGATGAGAGTGGGAATTAAAAAGACAAAGAATAATATACGGAAAAAAGTAAAGAGAGAGTGTGTGTAACACCCCAATTTCTAACAAATATAATAACATAAAATTGCAATGGTTTTTATAAATAATTACTGAATTTGAAGTAAATCTTTGGGAAGTGTTACCGCCGCACTTGTACTACGACAAGTGCAAGGCTAATTTATTACAATGACATAAGTCCAAAACTTAAATAAATAGTTTTATTCAAAGCAAAATAACATAAACCTAGCCATAAATAGTTGAATATTCTTCCTCACTTCTCACTGCTAGCCCCAACTCGAGAACTCCGCTTCATCAAAATCTGCTCCCGAAGGATCGTCGCAGCCCATAATACACAAAATCAACAAAACGCTGGTAATCCCAATAGAAAAAAAAAACAAAAAAACAAAAAAAAAGATTGAAGTGGCTCGAATACTTTATATAAATCACATAAAATAATCCTATATAATTTACACTAAATATAATTCTTTATTAATTTAGACCAGGAAGCCCCGCCGATCTGTTTAGTAGGAGGAGAACCATGGTAGACCCAGAAACCCGACCCGCCTACTGTGACCAAGGAAACCCGACCACCACAATCAATCGATTGGCCATCAAAAATACTTCGTCCTAATGTGCACACCTCTTCCTAAAGTTGCTACTAGCGTCCGGAAACCCGACTGGACACCACTTTAGGAAGAACGGATATAATCAGTTCACTTCGGTAACATATCGGGGGCATAAAACCTAGTTGTGTTCATCACTTTGGGAGGTACCGTCCCAAAGCTATCCTCCCATGATTTAAATTCTTTCAATCCACACATAAAATATATGTCTTAATAAATCAATAAATCAATAACTAAATAATATATATATATATATATATATATATATATATATATATATATATATATATATATATATATATATATATATATATAATGTACCCAACAGAAGGCGCATCCCGAATAAGTAAACACAAAACGTACGAGTTCATGGATTCAATTGAATAAACGTACAGGTTCAATACAAAAAAAAAAAAAAACGTACAGGTTCCAATTCAAAAACAAACATATATTATGTGCGCACGGAAATCGAGGCAACCTTTATTCATTTAATCCCAACTTGAAATCGTTTCGCACAGAAGCTTCACACGTGATTCGAGAAGAAGAAAAAGATAATTATAACGTGTCTAATATTAATTCCTACTAGGATTAGGGTTATATATAATATATATACATCATGCAAAACAATCCTAATACTTCTAGGACCTCAACTACCTTATCAGAATTCGCATGGAATTACCCTAGGCTATATGGGAATTAGGATTACCTGGTCTCCGTCTTTGCTAGTCTTCTAGAAAACTGCTTTGCCGAGAGTGCGGGAGGAGGATGCCGTAGCAGAGAAAAGAGTCGAGCGTTTTCTAGGTTTAGGCGGCTAAACCTAAATTTATAATTAAAATCTAGGGTTTTAGCTATGGGCTGAGCTATTTAATTATTGCAATTTAATAAATTAATACTAAAAATATTATTAATTTCTAGATATTTTATATATTATTATTATCTTTTGTTGGAATATGCCTTTATCACTTAAACCCTAATCTGTTATGTGATCTAGTCTAATCAGATCTGATTATATGATCTTAACTGTTTTATTTGTTTTTCTAAAATTTCAAATTATTGTGCCTAGATTCTAGGAGAAACTCTAGAAATCAATTTAGATTATTTCTCTCTATATATGTACACATATTAATTCTTTTATTATTATTATTATTATTATTATTATTATTATTATTATTATTATTATTATTTTAATCAGGGGTATTACAAACTACCCTCCTTAAAACAAGTTTCGTCCTCGAAACTTAACTGCGTTTATTATTATTATTTTAATCAGGGGTATTACAAACTACCCTCCTTAAAACAAGTTTCGTCCTCGAAACTTAACTGCGTACCTTCTTTGAATAAAAGCGAATATTAAATTCACAAGGCAATTATAATCATATAATTACAAAATAATTTAAAACATACAACTATATAAAAATTTTCAAGGAAACAAATCAAAACAAAAACAAGAGAATAACCCTTCACTACCCATCTCTCACATTTAAAATTTATTTATTACTATTATTATTACTTAATTTTAATTTTAATTTTTTTAATTTTTATTTATTTATTTCTTTTAACCTCTGGGATCTTTGATCCTTGAGTTAGCATCAAAAGCAGAGCTAAGGAGAACCTTAGGCTTTGATACCATTTTATAACACCCCAATTTCTAACAAATATAATAACATAAAATTGCAATGGTTTTTATAAATAATTACTGAATTTCAAGTAAATCCTTGGGAAGTGTTACCGCCGCACTTGTACTGGGACAAGTGCAAGGCAAATTTATTACAATGACATAAGTCCAAAACTTAAATAAATAGTTTTCTTCAAAGCAAAATAACATATATAAACCTAGCCATAAATAGTTGAATATTCTTCCTCACTTCTCACTGCTAGCCCCAACTCGAGAACCTGCTTCACTGAAAATCTGCTCCCCCGAAGGATCGTCGCAGCCCATAATACACAAAATCAGCAAAACGCTGGTAATCCCAATAAAAAAAAAAAAAAAAAAAAAAAAAAAAAAAAGATTGAAGTGGCTCGAATACTTTATATAAATCACATAAAATAATCCTATATAATTTACACTAAATATAATTCTTTATTAATTTAGACCCGGGAAGCCCCGCCGATCTGTTTAGTAGGAGGAGAACCATGGTAGACCCGGAAACCCGACCGCCTACCTGTGACCAAGGAAACCCGACCAGTCACAATCAATCAGATTGGCCATCAAAAATACTTCGTCCTAATGTGCACACCTCTTACTAAAGTTGCTACTAGCGTCCCGGGAAACCCGACCAGACACCACTTTAGGAAGAACGGATATAATCGGTTCACTTCGGTAACATATCGGGGGCATAAAGCCTAGTTGTGTTCATCACTTTGGGAGGTACCGTCCCAAAGCTATCCTCCCATGATTTAAATTCTTTCAATCCACACATAAAATATATGTCTTAATAAATCAATAAATCAATAACTAAATAATTGTTATAAATATTCCAATATTGGTGTGAATGTCCATAACCTTCCAAGAAGAGTCTTTTGGAATTCTACACTTGAAGCCATATAACCTATGACATGAATGGCTTAGTGGGAGTTTCATATAACTTACAATATTCCATAATATACCATTATGTAGATTTACTCTTGTATGTTACTCTTGTAATGGAAGTTGAAGATTGATTGCCTATATAGTAGGCATATATCAAAGGTTGAGCTACAACAATAGAAAGAAGAATCACTCTTTCCTTGCTCTCCATTTCTCTCTTGCATTTCTTCATCTCCCACATCTTAATATCTCCCTTGTATTATACTTAGTTTTATAACACGTTATCAGCACGACGCTCTAACCAACTGAGCCTCCTTCCTGTGTTGATCATCATCTCTCCGTAAAGCATTCTTCGCCACACCCCCAATCCCTCTCGTTCCATTCCCATGCACGTTACGGAGGCATTTTCGTCCCCATGCTCACTTTGCTTCATCATCATCCTCTTTATTGGAACTTCATCCAGATCCTTCTTTAAGGGAATCAAGATGTGGAAGGAAGAGACTATTCTCAAGAATGAAATTGCCAAGCAACAAGCGTCTAAGGCAAATTCCCGTGGAGAACCTATGGTTGGCACGGAATATGAATCATTGATACCCAGAAAAAAAAAAGGAGAGAGATGAACATAACATTTACTAACATAACATTTACTTATTTACTTTTATGTTACTAACATAACATTTATTTTTATGTTACTAACATTTACTTTATGCTACTAACATTTACTTTTATGTATTGTTATGTTTTATTATTTAATTTACTTGTCATTTTATTTTTCTTATTATATGATTAGAATTCATATGTAATGGCCAGAAGTCATATATAATTTATGTTTATCCTGAAGATAAACAGTTAAAAAAAAAAAGCCGTATGGATTTAATTTTCCTTGAAGGAAAAGTTGGCCAGATAAATTGGCTAGATGCCAAGAGAGGCATAATTTGGCCTGAAGCCAAGATGAGACAAAATGGCAGCCTGGAGGCTTAAATTAGCCTGAAACCAAATGATAATTTGGTCAAACGCCAAGAGACATATTGGTCTGACGCCAAGAGACATATTGACCTGATGTTAAGAGACAAATTTGTCTGAAATCATGTGACAAGGCTTGATTCATGAGATTTGTATGCCATCGTTGAATAAATGTCTCAAAGTTGAATATTTGGCCTGAAGCCATAAGGCTAATTGAAGTAATGCCATATCCATGAAGTTGAATATTTGACATTAAAAGATCCATGAAGTTGAATATTTGACATTAAAAGACCCCTTGTTCTTTAGAACAAATTAAAAGGGATTGTATAACCACTAGAAGATGGTTGTTCTGCTAAAAGTTCATTATAAATGAATATATTCAATTTGCTCCTACAGTAGTAATATTGTGAAAGAGGTTTTAAGAAATATTCTGAATTAGTTTCTTAACCTCATGTGGCCAAATAAAATAATGAGCATTGTTATATGAATCATGAATTTCATGGTTTTTCATTTCCAGAAGTGAATGAAGTAACGAATGAATTTAATTATAGCCATGGATATGTGTGTATATATGACTGTGTATGGTCATTGTTATGTTGGTTCAAATTTCCACCTAAAGTGGAAAAAGATTATTGATATAAGAACCACAAAAAGGAAACAAGCGGACATTATAAATATGTAAATTTATGGTCCTGAAGACAAATAGCTTGAAAAGAATTATGCCACTCAAAGGAAAATTTTGAAGGCTATTAGTCTTGAAGACTAATTAGTATAGTTTTCTGAACTTATAATGCGAGAAGTCGATGTTCAGACTATATATGATAGTACAAATTTGATTGAAAGCTATAGAAGAGCTAATATTTTGTTTCCCGAAGGAACAAAATTATTCATTGATTATTCTGCCAAGTATAAAAGAAACTTATTGAGTTTCAAAGATATCTGCAGAAAAAGATATATATAGAAAATATATGTCATTGTAAACCAAAAGTTTACAAATGATAATGCAAGGGATTGTCATTATAAACTAGAAGTTTATAAATATAGCAAATCAAATATTTGCTAATGCTATCAATGGGATACTAAAGATACAAAGACCATAAGGTAATATGATGTTTAATTTTTATAATTTACACTAGAGAATTTCTATATGTGTGATTCTATATCTGTGAGAATTTAAGTTATTTTGATTATGAATATTTTCATATATGTGATGGACTATATATTTTGCATATATAACCAAATTGAAGTATATTATTAATAAGTAATAAGATTATCTAGTGATGCAATATCATGTGTTTGTTCCTAAAGAATAAACATAGTTTTTCCTTTCGAGGTTTAAAGGTTTTGAAAGTAATTTTGAAATACAGATATAAAGAAGAGCATGTTTGTATAACTCACACTTGAGGGGGAGATTGTTAGAAAACAAGTGTGAGTTTAGAATACAAGTGTGAGCTAATTTCTGAAAAGTTATATATTTCTCACACAAAGTATATTTCTCACACAAAGTTTAATAGATATCCCAAAATGGATATCAGTTTATGATTTAAATAATAATTTTATGAAAATTGAAAAGTAAGTTTATAATTGGTTGAGATATATGTTACAGTAAACCAGAAGTTTACTTATTCAATTAAATTTATTGTTGGCATGACTTGTTTGATCATCCGAGTCATATATATAATGCAAATAAGATTATGTATTGACAATCATTGAAGAACCAGAAGATTCTTCATGAATAACCAACATATTATTCAAATCACTATGTGTTGTTTGTTCTAAAATAGAATTGACTATGAAAATATCATTGATCATGATTGGTAATGGATCTCTGGAAAAATATCAAACATTATTATATGGGCCCATTGAAATGACATGTAAACCATACAAATTTGAGAGATGCATCTATAAGATGGTTACATGAGAAATTGTTAGCTTACAACCAGAAGTTTGTAAGAATGCAACCTGAAGTTTGTAATAATGTTTAAATAAATTAAGCGAGCGATTTCCAAATGATATGATCCAGAAATCATGTATTGAATGCTTATGAGAACAAAAATTTCTATGTTGGTATATTTGCAGTATTTATATTAAGCCAATAAAGTTCCCCCTGTAAATTTGCTTGTGGTCAGAAGCCAGATTAATTCCATCTGAAAAGTTTTGAATGTGCAATGCTTATACATCCACCATAATGCACATAAGATGGATGTAGAAAGAAAGTTGAGATAAATGTTGTATAAGGACCTCCTTCTTTTTGTTTGTCTCTAAATGAAACAAAATTATGTTTTTAAAGGTAACAAAATGGATTTAAGAGACTTATACTACATGATTAGTTAATTGTGATTTGATATTGTTTTCCCAACATGAGGGGGAGAAAATAAGCAGTTGGGTAAAGAAATTAGCTGGAATGAATTATCATTGGCTCATTATGATCCTCGTACAAAACAATGTGAACTAGAAGTTCAAAAGATAATTCATTTGCAGAATTTAGCTAATCGAATGCCAGAAGCATTTACTGACCCAAAGAAAGTGACAAAGTCACATGTTCCAGCTGCTAATGCTCCTATTCGAATTGATGTTCCTGAAGGACAACCTATTATAAATGAATCAAAAGCACGCCTGAAGCGTGGCAGGCCCATCGGTTCCAAAGATAAAAATCCTCGAATGAGAAAAGGAGCTAAAAATATAGATGGTCAAGTTGAGGATAATCAAGAAAAGTTAGTAGCTCCTGAAGAGTCATTATCTCCAGTAGAGATATCTCCAGAAGAGAATGTTATAGTCCCAGAAGAGACCTGTGTACGAAATATGTGAAAATAATGAGATCTCAATAAATTATTTTATGAATGGTATCCGATGGGACCGAAATGAAGTCAACGTTGACGACATCTTTGCTTATCATATAGCATATGATGTAATGAATGATAATGAGGATCATGAGCCAAAATCCATTAGCGAGTGCCAACAGTGAAAGGATTGGCCTCTATGGAAAGATGCTATTAATGCAGAATTAAAATCACAGGCAAAACGAAAAGTATTTGGACCTGTTGTCCATACACCTGAAGATGTAAAGCCAGTTGGGTACAAATGGGTTTTTGTACGAAAGAGAAATGAAAAGGGTGAAATCACAAAATATAAGGCACGTCTTGTAGCCCAAGGCTTTACACAAAGACCTGGCATTGATTTTGAAGAAACGTACTCACCAGTAGTGGATGCAACTACTTTTCGTTATTTGATTAGCTTAGCAGTTAATGAAGGACTTGATTTGCATTTAATGGAACACAAAGACCTGACATTGATTTTGAAGAAACGTACTCACCGGTAGTGGATGCAACTACTTTTCGTTATTTGATTAGCTTAGCAGTTAATGAAGGACTTGATTTGCATTTAATGGATGTCGTGACTGCCTATTTATATGGCTCACTTGATAATGATATTTATATGAAAATCCTCGAAGGACTCAAGGTGCCAGAAGCATCTAATTCAAATTCTCGAGAACAATACTCGATTAAGTTAAATAAGTCTTTGTATGGCTTGAAGCAATCAGGGCGCATGTGGTATAATTGTCTCAAGGAATATTTGTTGAAAGAATGGTACAAAAATGACCCAATATGCCCAAGCATTTTTATGAAAAGATCTAGAAATGAATTTGCTATAATTGTTGTTTATGTTGATGATATCAACATCATTGGAACTCATGAAGAGCTTCAAAAGGCAATTAATTCTTTGAAGAAAGAATTTGAAATGAAAGACTTGGGCAGAACGAAATTTTGTCTTGGACTACAGATCAAGTACCTAAAGAATGAGATTTTTGTATATCAAGAAGTTTATACAAAGAAGATCCTAGAGCGACTTTATATGGATAAGTCACATCCATTATGTACCCTAATGATTGTAAGATCTTTGCAGGTTGATAAAGATCCATTCCGACCTCGAATAATTAGCAAAGAAGGTGAAGAAGAACTACTTGGTCCAGAAGTACCATATCTTAGTGCTATTGGAGCACTAATGTATCTTGCTAATCATACACGTCCTGATATATCATTTGCAGTTAATTTATTAGCAAGATATAGTTCTACACCAACACGAAGGCATTGGAATGGAGTAAAACACATTCTTCGTTACCTCAGAGGCACTATGGACATGGGGTTATACTACTCAAATGTATCAAAACATGAACTGATTGGTTATGCAGATGCTGGATTTTTGTCTGATCCACACGATGGTAAATCACAAACAGGCTATCTGTTTACATGTGGAGGTGCAGCTATTTCATGGCGATCCATGAAACAGACTATATCAGCCACATCATCTAACCATGCAGAAATTCTAGCAATGCATGAAGCAAGTCGAGAATGTGTATGGTTGAGGTCAGTAGTAAATCATATACGAACAACTTGTCATTTATCTTCAGATAAAATGGTTCCAACAGTTCTATATGAGGATAATGCTGCATGTATTGCCCAACTTAAGGAAGGCTATATCAAGGGCGATAGAACAAAGCATATTTCACCAAAATTCTTCTTCACTCGTGATCTTCAAAAGGATGGTGAAATAGATATCCAACAAATCAGTTCAAGTAAAAATCTAGCAGATTTATTCACCAAGTCACTTCCAGGAGCAATCTTTGAGAGACTTGTCCATGATCTTGGTCTTCGGAGATTCAAAGATCTCAACTGATGTTGTCAAGAGGGGGAGTCGATAATGCTGTACTCTTTTTCCCTTATCTAGGTTTTATCCCACTGGGTTTTCCTAGAAAGGTTTTTAATGAGCAGTGCTGGACAGTGTATCAATGGATGTTGTACTCTTTTCTTTGGCTAGGTTTTTATCCCACTGGGTTTTTCCTAGTCAAAGTTTTTAATGAGGCACATTCATAATGGACATTCAAGGGGGAGTGTTATAAATATTCCAATATTGGTGTGAATGTCCATAACCTTCCAAGAAGAGTCTTTTGGAATTCTACACTTGAAGCCATATAACCTATGACATGAATGGCTTAGTGGGAGTTTCATATAACTTACAATATTCCATAATATACCATTATGTAGATTTACTATTGTATGTTACTCTTGTAATGGAAGTTGAAGATTGATTGCCTATATATAGTAGGCATGTATCAAAGGTTGAGCTACAACAATAGAAAGAAGAATCACTCTTTCCTTGCTCTCCATTTCTCTCTTGCATTTCTTCATCTCCCACATCTTAATATCTCTTGTTATTTTACTTAGTTTCATAACAATAATAAATATATAGCATAGACACACACACACACACACACACACACACACACACACACACACACACACACACACACACACACACACACACACACACACATATATATATATATATATTGTACCCAACAGGAAGGCGCATCCCGGAATAAGTAAACACAAAAACGTACAAGTTCATGGATTCAATTGAATAAACATACAGGTTCAATACAAAAAAAAAACGTACAGGTTCCAATTCAAAAACAAACATATATTATAGTGCGCACGGAAATCGAGGCAACCTTTATTCATTTAATCCCAACTTGAAATCGTTTCGCACAGAAGCTTCACACGTGATTCGAGAAGAAGAAAAAGATAATTATAACGTATCTAATATTAATTCCTACTAGGATTAGGGTTACATATAATATATATACATCATGCAAAACAATCCTAATACTTCTAGGACCTCAACTACCTTATCAGAATTCGCATGGAATTACCCTAGGCTATATGGGAATTAGGATTACCTGGTCTCCGTCTTTGCTAGCCTTCTAGAAAACTGCTTTGCCGAGAGCGCGGGAGGAGGATGCCGTAGCAGAGAAAAGAGTCGAGAGAAAAAGAGTCGAGCGTTTTCTAGGTTTAGGCGGCTAAACCTAAATTTATAATTAAAATCTAGGGTTTTAGCTATGGGCTGAGCTATTTAATTATTGCAATTTAATAAATTAATACTAAAAACATTATTAATTTCTAGATATTTCATATATTATTATTATCTTTTGTTGGAATGTGCCTTTATCACTTAAACCCTAATCTGTTATGTGATCTAGTCTAATCAGATCTGATTATGTGATCTTAACTGTTTTATTTGTTTTTTTAAATTTCAAATTATTGTGCCTAGATTCTAGGAGAAACTCTAGAAATCAATTTAGATTATTTCTCTCTATATATGTACACATATTAATTCTTTTATTATTATTATTATTATTATTATTATTATTATTTTAATCAGGGATATTTCAGAGAGTATATCAATTAAGAGTAAAATGGTAAAACTGCATTTAATATTCAAACAAACCCAAAATAAAACTTACAAAACAAGACGAACCAATTTAAAAAATTGGGTCTTATTTTTTTTTTTTTTTTGAGAGATAGAGGGAGGATGATGTTAAGAGTGTCGCTAAGTTAATAAAGATAATATTAAAAATCATTTAAATTTTATAATAATGATGGGAAAATCCCTTAAAAATAACTTTAAAATTGTCAAAAGACAAAAATATGTTCCGAATATTCATAATATTAAAGAGATGTTAGTGTCTGATTCGTCCTTTAAAAAGAAAAGACAAAATTGTCCCTCAAAGGTTAATTTTTACTTGGATAGAATTGTGAAAACTTTACCGAACTTATGAAACTTTTATCAAAACTTATTAAGACCTTATTAGATATCGGGAATTTTGATTTGCAATCTGTGAAATTCTTTAAGGACGATGTGAAATTCTTTTGAAAACTTGTGAAAAACTTGTCTAATCTCTCCTCTACATAGGTTTTTCTTGTTGTTGTTACTATTATCTTTTGCCAGTTATGCTGTCTTGACTTGCTCAAAAAGGGTCTGTTTAATCTTAGGGAGTACCACTTCCTCTTTGTCAGTGGTCGCGGAATAACTCTATAGGACAATGTTCTCAGACACAACTCAGATCATCCGCTTCTTCGTTGTTCCAGATTGCTCGTGAACTACAACAATAATAATTGGGTCACTTTTTCTTTATTATTTAGTCGAAAATTGAAAGACAATGGCTTGAAATTTGAAAAGAATAAATGAGCATCACAAGGAACCCTAGTACTTACTAGTAATTTGCATATATTAATTAATTAAATGATTTCTTACAAATCAGAATATTGATATGGGGCATAGATATTTTTGAAAACTGAGGGAAAAAGTTATGGAAAAGAAAAGGGGGAATAACAACGAGTGGCTTAACAGTGAAGAGAATAATTTCGTGACGTGGGAATATATACAGCATTGGCTACCAAACTGGGATTGGAAAAAACAGGAACAGAAATGGTGGCCGTTGAGTCGATCTCACAAATGCCAACCATCAAATAAACAAATTAATTATTCATGTTTCAAATCTAGAGAAATTTTTACGTGAACTTAGTCTGCCACGTCATTTATAGTATAACCAATAAAATTACAACAACACATAAGCTAATTTGACATATACTTTTTAAATATTAGTTGGCATTTTAATAAAATTTAAATATTTCACAAGATTTACTTTTTCATTACTTGTGAAATCTTAATTAAAGGATTTATTTTTTAAGAAAAATAAACATGTGAATCACATTAGCAGCTAACTAGGATTAATATTAGCTAAGTTATTATATTTTAATTGTTTTGATCATAAATGATGTGGCAAACCAGGTTAACACAAAAATTTCTCTTAAGTTTGTGTATACACATGCACAATCTCTAATGTACTCTCACCCATCTTATCTGTGAACATCATTCTCAGATTCTATATTTAAGTACTCGTTTGATCCTATTTACAAGTCATTTTCACCAACTCTATCTTAAAATTTAACAAATTTTTAATTTTACCCCTATTTAATATATAACATTCCTCATGATAACAAAGTCAACATAATAATAAAGGGTATAATTGTACATTTTTATAAAATAAAAAAATGTGACTTATAAATATGACTAAAATAAACATTTTTTCTCTGCCTTATAATTAAAACCAGATTAGTAGCAATATTTGTTTGTCCGAAAATTTAATGCACTTTTTTCCATTTTTTTTATTCTCAATTAGTTACATATCCTCTCATATCTTTTTCGCACTCATTCTCTCGCTCGCTCATCATCTTCTTCCTAAATAAACATATATTTAAAAAATTACATCTCTTACACATTTGTATTATTTGAGCAGTTGTTACTTATAATAATAACTAAAGAGAGTACTTATTATAATGTACCATTAATTGCATCATCAAAACTAAGGAGGTGGAGTTAGGTTATTATATGGGAGTAATCTTAACAAAAATTGTAATACATCCGGTCCGAAATATAATATCTAGTTAATTTTTTTCTTAGAAATTAAGGAAGAAAAATAAGTTACTTAATTATATTAAATTTTCTGTACGATTAAATTATATATCAATTTATAAGTTAAATTAATTAGAAAAAAATAATAATTAACAAAAATAATTTAATTAACCTTCTTAATATTTCAAAAAGTCAATTAAATCCTATATACTTGAGAAATTACTTAATACCATATTTGGTCACTTGTGATATTTCTTTCTGTCAAGAAGGTCCCTTAAAGACAAAAAGGGAATCTAGAGAGAGGGAGGGAAGGAGAGAGAAGATATGAATGGTAGAGGTTCGTAGGTAAATATTCGTCTGGGTGGTATGAAGATGATGTTTGAGTTGTTTGACTTACAAGTGTCAAATCCATAGCCTCACGCACACCCCCACACCAGTGTTTCAAATCATCCCAACTTCTTCTTCTTTTCTCGTGACTCGCAAATGAATTGACTCATCTCTGACATACGTACATATATATATCATTCTCTGCCTCTGCTATAATTCCTTCAACACCATGGCAGTAGCAGAGTTAAACCCCTGTTTCGCACCTAAGTCCCTTCTTCACTCATCGTCTTCACTATCACCACGCCCTTGTTTCCCCACAAACCTTCGCCAATCAAATTGTTTTGGACGTATCTCTCATACCTCATATCCCTCCATTTCTTGCTCCATTGCTACCAGGTGTGTGTGTGTACTCTGTTTTCATGCTTTGTTATGTGCTCTGTTTTTATGCTCTATTTATGTTGTACTGTGAGCAGTAAAGTGAAGGCGCTGACTGTTGAAAGGCAGAAGGAAGAGGTCAATAATGAAGAAGATTGCTATGGAATTTTTTGCTTGACCTATGATTTGAAGGCTGTAAGTGGCCCTTTTCTTTCATTCGTTTACGTGTGCTTCCTCTGTTTTCTCTTCAGATCTCTATAAGTACTGCTTCAACATAACCAAACAGAGCATGTTTGGTTCAACAACAACGTTGCGTAGTAAATATTTGAGCCACTGCTACTGGTTCAGTTTTTAGTATCTTGGGGTCTGTACATATTTGCTAGCTAGGATACCACCAATTATTATTGTATCTGTGAAGACCTTTTTTATAAACAAAATTAAAATTTTCATGTTGGATGTGTCCTTTAGGCTTTATCTGCTTCAGTGCTTTCCTCTGTCTCTTTTAGTTACTTTCTGTCCTACTAATTACTAATACTCCCTTCGTGCTTATATATAAAAATCTTTCAACTGTAAGATTCTATAAAACAGTAAAAAGTAGTTAAATGCAATACTCCCTGATCCTTACTATAAGGCACCAACTATCAAATGCATTTGGTCCTTTTTATAAAGCACTTGTTTGTTCTCAAGGAGCATTAATTATTTTTTTCCATGTATACCCATAATTAATAAGCGTAGTGGGTGTGAGTTTAATGCAATTAGTAGAGATAATATTGGAAATTACTTAATTTTAGGATAACTTTATTGACTTTAACTATTTTTATTGGTTTGTAAAAATTGTTAGTTGATGCCTTATAATAAGGACCAGAAGGAGTACTTAGTATGTAGGAAATTTAACTTTTTTTTTAAAAAAAAAATGCCTCTATGTATGAATGAGTAAAAGGGAGAGTAATAATGAGAAAATGATGAAAGAGAATGTATGTAGTATAATAATTAATTGAAAAAATAAAATAAGAAAAATGTATTTATTATTGAGACAAACTCAAAATGGACAAGTACATTAAAAAAAGGATTTATATATAGGAACGGAGGAGGGAGTATAAGATATATTTGGAAATTAATCTTAACCTTAAATATAAGACATAGTTTTCATATTTATCATTTGTTTCATAATTTGCACCATATTGACGCTTCTTCAACAATAATCAAATAGGAGAGGAAATGAGGAAATTAAAGAAGATAACTAGGGTATTTTAGAAAATATATATAATATTAACTAACTTCATTAATCTAATCAAATTAGGTAAATATGTCTTATTTTAAACACCGGATGAAGCAATCAATAATCCTTTTAATGTCCCAAAACCATTGCTTCTATAACCAAAAATCTAATAGCTGATTTGATTTGGTGTGCGTGTTGACAGGAAGAAGAAACAAAAACATGGAAGAAGCTAATTAACGTTGCCGTCTCTGGTGCTGCCGGAATGATCTCCAATCACCTCCTTTTCAAGGTCTATCCAAATCTCTTAAGTTTATGGTTTGAACCTGAAAATCCATTTAAAAGTTAGATAACTAATTTGTGAATATTAAAAAAATTAGTTTAGATAATTATTGGCAAGAAAAGTGTGTTTGTTTCACTAAAATACCCTCTTTAGTAATGTGTATTAAAACTATTTTTTGTGATACTCATTTGAAATGCATAATCAATAGGAATACTTTGATAAAACAATTATAAACTTGAAAGACAAAATGGATTGAAATTTAGGACAAATTTATATATTCTCTCCTAGAATCATGACATTTGAAATAGAGCTTCTTCCTTCAAAAACATTATAAAACCTTCTTCTAAAGCAACCCACCATGTTTGAAATGACTCCATTTATTTTCATCAGCTTGCATCTGGTGAGGTTTTTGGTCCAGATCAACCTATAGCTCTCAAATTACTGGGATCTGAGAGGTCATTCCAAGCACTTGAAGGTAAGAAACTACCATTCATCATTCTAAAATTCTGATTAGTGATATATCATCAAAGTGCCATTTAACATGAGTGCTCTGTTTCAAAACATGTAGGAGTTGCAATGGAACTGGAGGATTCATTGTTTCCTTTACTAAGAGAAGTGAGTATTGGGATTGACCCTTATGATGTGTTCCAACATGTAGAATGGGCTGTGTTAATAGGTGCCAAGCCTCGAGGTCCTGGCATGGAGCGTGCTGATTTATTAGACATTAATGGCAAAATCTTTGCTCAGCAGGTATGTCACTTAGTTTCATATGTCTCTTTTCTCTTCTTTTTTTTAAAAGCAAGAAATTTTAGGTGAGTTGGCCAGAATATGCCTTTATGCTCAGAAATGTTAGAAACGTACCTAAATAAAAGTCTTTTTACCTCATTTTTGCATATCAAAGAACGCATTAAATTGATAAAATTTTCTGTATTTGCCCTTAGCCCCTTATTAAATTTATTCTCTCTTCTTTACTTTACAAATGATTTTCACACTTCTCTATTTTATTTCTCTCTTTCTAATAAAAATTAAATAGGGGCAAAATTGACAAAATATCATTAATTACCCTACAATTGACTTATATTTTGAACCAAACTTTTTCCTTACAAGTGACTTGTATTTAGGAACAGTGGTACTTAAAGATCGCTTACCAGTGAGATCCTCACATCAGTAGTGGGATTCAAGCTTACAACCTTATAGATTATGAGTCAACTCCTTATTAAGGAGAGAAACCTTGCTCTTTTTCTCTAACTCTACTTATTAATCTCTCTCATAAACATACCATAGGGAAAAGCACTAAATGCTGTGGCATCTCCAAATGTCAAAGTCATAGTTGTGGGAAATCCTTCCAATACAAAGTAAGAGAAACTTCATTTCTTAATTTCATGGTGTTTTCTGCATAAACTATTATTAATACAGGCTATTTAATTGCAGTGCACTGATATGCTTGAAGAATGCTCCAAACATTCCTGCAAAGAATTTTCATGCTTTAACTCGCTTAGATGAGAACAGAGCTAAATGTCAGGTAAACAGAGTTTCAGAGCTGTCTTTCACTCAAAAATATTGGCTTCTCATGATTAGCTTCATCTCCTTATCTTTTCATAATGCACAGCTAGCTCTCAAGGCAGGTGTCTTCTATGATAAAGTCTCAAATATGACTATATGGGGAAATCACTCAACTACTCAGGTCAGTATTATAGCATACATCCTCCAGTCCTTAGGACTTATTTACTTAATTTGATTTAGAGTAATAAAATTAGTTAATATGACATATTTTTTCTAATACACCCTATTCATCTTCCCTAATTCCCACAATCTATCTTAATTATTGTTGAGAGAACATCAGATAGATGGGGTAGATTAGGAAGAGACTAACAAATATAGAGAATAGGTCTTGCATTAAGACTAAGATCAGATCCCCAATTAGATCCTATATTGAGGATCAGAGGAGTATTTAATTATTTACCTACTACAAGTGTGCTTCACTTGAACACAATTCTCTAAATGCTCTTTCTTGGTCCCTGATGACTTGCTAAATTCTCAACAGGTCCCAGACTTTTTAAATGCCAGAATCGATGGTTTGCCTGTTAAAGATGTGATCAAGGACCACAAATGGTTACAAGAAGAGTTCACTGAAAAGGTTCAAAAGGTAAAATCACAATCGACCATCAATAAGCATGTGCTTTTTTGTTTTTTGCCAGCATCAATAAGTATGTGATGTGTGTGTGTGTGTGTATTTATGGGAAGAAAAATTGATTGTTGGCAGAGAGGTGGTGCTCTTATTCAAAAGTGGGGAAGATCATCAGCTGCATCAACAGCTGTATCAATTGTTGATGCCATTCGCTCTTTGAACACTCCTACTCCTGAGGGTGATTGGTTTTCCTCTGCTGTAAGTATCAGTTAATTTAATGAAATCTATGTGGGGAAATTTTGTGATACTGCATCTTATCTTTAATATAAGAGCTAGATAACTAATTTATGAATGATAAGAAAATTAGTTAAATTAGTTATTAGTTATTTGTAATAAATGTATTGGTTTCTTAAAATATCATTTTTGTTTAATCATATGCATTGAAACTATCTTTGATAGAAAACCCTTAAATATATCCAATAAATAGGGATATTTCAAGGGGAAAATATAATTTTGAGGGACAAAATGGATTGAAGTTTTATATTTACGATCAAAATATTTCTTATCTAGCATTCTCAATTATCTAATATCCGATCGAACCCCACTGATGTAACCTATGAAGTGCAAATGTTGACATAGACAAGGGTTGCCAATTTAAGTAAATTCAGACACTAAGAATTGAATTTTTCCGAAAAAACGATATTTTTCTCCTCCGCCATAAAAGCTTATGTCCAAGAAAAGGATATATAAGATTATAAGTACAAGCCTAAACAAAGAGTAGTCGTAAGTGATTTGATTAGTAAGTACATTGGATATTCCAAGTTGTTTCTCTTTCTCCATCTTTTCCTTCTTCTGGCTTCAATCTCACAGTTTGCAACTGCTGAAAAATCAGGTACATACCAATGGAAATCCTTATGGTATAGCAGAAGATATTGTTTTCAGTATGCCATGCCGATCAAAAGTAAGTCTATGCCTGACATGTTCTTCATTCTTCTTAAATTTTTTTAAATTGCTTATGTAGTTATGTTTGATCCTAAGACTGTTTTTCATCCTTTTAAGGGAAATGGTGATTATGAACTTGTAAAGGATGTCATAATTGATGACTACCTCCGACAGCGAATAATCAAAGTAAGCATCACATTTCATTTTTATAATGACTTCATAATATACCAGTAACCTTATAGCCTAGTATCATGAATGCTCCTCCGTAAATAGGAAGTCGCAAGTTTGATCCTACTTGTAATCACAGGCCATTAGTGTCTACCATTTAATTCAAAAAAAAAAAATTATGGCTTTCGAATACAGCGTGGAATGTATGTGTGTGTGAGTGAGTGAGTTAGAGAGAGAGCTTGCACCATTGCTATCCAATTTCATATTCTTAGAACAACCATGTCACGTAAGAGATATGTTACATATAATTCTTGTACATGTAAAATGGCCTCTGTTCTACTGCAATGTCACATTGCCCAAGGAATATGAAAATCTCACGAGTGTTTTTGTGTGTGTGTGTGATTCATTCCCTTGATAACTAGTAATTATTACATCAAAATCAAAACTTTAAGTTACCCTCAAACTCCTGAGAAGCACACTGCCTTTATTTACTTTTTTCCCTCCCCCAAACAAGTGATCGTATCTTCTCATTTTTGCAGTCAGAAGCAGAGTTGTTGGCAGAGAAGAGATGTGTGGCTCACCTAATAGGGGAGGTAAGCTTCTTGTATATATATATATAGAGAGAGAGAGAGAGAGATATATATCTTTTATACCACCAAATTGTTTATTGCTGAGACTTGTGATTTGATTCTGATCAGGGGAGTTCTGTGTGTGAGCTACCAGTTGACACAACGCTTCCTGGAGAAAAGTAGCAAAACCAATTAGCACATTTTAAGGTTAAAAGAAAGCGCACTTCACTAATTTTTAGGTAAAATAGGACACTACTCTAATAAACAAGAATAATTTGTAATCAAGGCCAATCATAAATACGAGTACTAGTTATACAAGCGTTACATATTACATTTCTTAAGTGGGATTTACTTATGACAATTTATGATTGGTTTTGTTTACAAATTTTCTTCTTCTTTTTTCTAAGGAGCTACATTTCAGAATTTCTCAAAATATTGAGAGCAAGATCAGCAGGTGTATAAATAAATCGAGCATAAATTTTGCCCGGTTCATCATTGTTTGGCTTTTTGAGCCATATTGTTACTCATTATTTGTGATATATAAACATTGTAGTGTGACAATAAAATTGAGTTTTAGTTGAAGATGAAATTTCTTGTTCAAAATCCAGCATTTGTTACATCTCATTTAACTATCTCTCCTTTGACCAGTGTTTTTATACCAAGGTTCTTAAACCCAGATCGGCCACAAAACCGGCTAAGGTACCAAGTTAAGAGTCAGTGAGTCAAACGGAACTAACCTAGTGAGAAATTGAATATTTTAGGGTTATTAATATGAATGTTAAAGAAAAAAATTGATTTTTAAAATAATAATAACAACACAAATACAACGAACCGGGTTGATACCTGAATTGGACTGGTTCGAGGGTTTCTAGTCCAGTTTCAAAACCATGTTTTACGCTATAGTCTACACCTGGTGTCCCATCTAGAAATTATACTCCCTCTGGTCCTAAGTATAGGAACACTTTCTGAGCATGGAACTCATAACCCATGAGCCCGCCTACAACCCAATGTAATTGGGTCATTTTGAGCCCGCCCAAAAAAGACCTATAATGGGGCAGGTTAGTACCCACCCATTTAAAACTTAAATGGACGGGTTATAGGCACACATACGGACTGCCCATACCCACCCATTTAGTATTTTTTTGATCGGTATAAGATAAAAGCGTTCTTTAACTTCCTATCCTAAATAAATTTATGTTATGGCGGTATCTATCCAAATTTGTGTGAATTGTGATTATTAAATTTTGAATATTCAAATTTCAGAATTTAGAATGACGAATATAGATAGATGTTTAATATTTATGAATATTATTTTTCTAAAAAAATAAACATGCCAAATGTAAATGGGTAACCCAAAACCCAGTAAGCCCGCCCATTTATATGCTAGTCCGTTTACATGGATTTAAATGGATTGAGGTACAGATATGGGCTAGCCCATACCTGTTTAAAGTTCAATGGGCGAGCTATGGGTTTAGCCTCAGGCTAATTAGGACCACCCATTGCTCTACCCTAATTAGGACCAGAGGTAGTAATAACTTTTACCCCTTATATGTAACCATTCATAATTAGAACGCTCCAAAATTAAACAATCTAACAAGGGATGTAAATCCATTCTACATTTATGTATTTAGTATACATTATTATGTACATATCAATCTGTATACATGCTTATAATCATCACTATAATACTAGGTAATTATATTCATAGTTCTCAAAGTACAGAGGCTGACTCCACATTTATAATTCTCAGATATTTCCTTAAAAATCAGATCAGGCTGCATGCATTAATATGAATTAACCCCCAAAAAAAAAAAAAAGGCCATTAAATTGAAGGAGGAACGAAATTCAGATCTAATTACATATAGTTTTGTATTCTCATACAAGAGTAAAAATACTCAACCTTGAACTTCAAGGAATGAGAAATCACCAAAAACTTGCATGGAACTTCCAGGAATCCTTGAATCACACAAAGTCTAAAACACAGAAGAAGAAAGACATCCTTGGCATCGATACATACAGAAAACATAGCCCCAAAACCAAAAATAAAAAGTTCCCGTGTCAATTCAGTGCCCTCTCCAACTGAGCCAAAATATTACAAATCAGTTGCCAGGCACTCAATATAGTTTATTGATGGTCACAGCTAATGAATCAAACAAGTTAAAAATAAAATTAACAGCTAAGATGAGAATGTACCAGAGGCTGCAGAGACATTATTGGGGCGGAAATAACACACAAAAATAATGTCTATTACTATGTACTATATGAACAAAATACGAGTCTAGCTGTTCGCATCCTGAAAACAGAGATATGAATATAAAAAATGTATAAATTACAACCAATACGTATATAGTACTATAAAACAAGCCCATATCAGCTAATAAGCAGTCAGCCTGACAAAATTTAACTAGAGAATCCTACAGGTCTTAAGATCCTAGTCATTCAGTGAGTATCATTGATACCAAAGAACAATCAGCTGAGTGCAGCTTATTGCTTATTGCTTAATGCATCATGTACGCAGTCATCCGTCTGTCATTTACCAGCAGCATACATGCAACTCCCAATCTTGCAACTCAGTGAAAGTATAAGAACCGAAAAGAGCATCAAGAAAATCCAGCAATGTGACACCAAAAAGGCACTCTTGCCAGACAGCAACCCAGAAACCGGGACCAACGCATCAGAAATATTATTAGGCTGAGAAAAATCAGAAGAGATCACAAAGTCGAACCCTCCATTCTTGCCCAGCGTCCAGTCCATCCCATTACCTCTAAGGGCAATGTTAGTTACTCTAATCATACCTGCAGTTACATGATTGGAAGATTGCGCAGCAGAATGAAGCCGAAGAGCAACGTCTTTGGGAGGAAATTCTGAAGCAAACGCAGGAGGAGCAGGGATGCCATCCAACAAGCGACTGACTCTTTTTGTCAATGGATTCATATCTCCTACCAAACAAAATGATGGACTAGTCAGAGACTGTTAGCAAAAAAATTATAAGTCACAGAGCCAAGTGGAAGAGGTAGGCTACCAGCTTAAGTGTTTCTTTTAAACTGCCATACAAAAATCAAAACAAATAAATGGGAGCCAAAAGAAACCTCACCTAGTACTGATTTTGACAATTCTGGATTCTTCTTAGATGAGGAAGCTCCATCACTACAAGGTGCTTCATCAAAATTCTGCTTACAAGCCATGTTGGGTTCCTCATCCACATTCTGTCAATGAGACAATTTAGTCATACGTCTATTGTAATTGTAATAATCACTAAAAGGCATCTAACCATGAATATCTAGATCTAAAGTAAGCCCTAACCTGGATGAAAGGCAGTCCATGGTCAGGAACTACTTCGGCATCGCTCTCTATTTGGGGATCCTCAAAAGATATAAACTTGGAAACATCATCATCAGCATCAAAGTAGTTAAGATACTCATCCAGCATGTCCTTAACATCAAGATCTGCCTCAATGGGATTTAAAAGATCATTGGTTTCCAGGAATGAACCATCACCAATCTGAGGAAAATCAATAGCATCCAAGCATAGATCATCAAATACATTATCGACGTTAAGAGGACTTCCATCATGCCTTGCTTCTGCTTCGTATTCATCCTTCAATGTTTTACCATCCACTGCATACTGCTCAGGTATATTCAGAAACCGATCCTCTTGAGGCTCACAAGTTCCACCAGTGATTGCCAAAGGCTTCTGTTCTTCAGTTGTTTCCCGGGAATGCTCAGGTTCAGGATAGCTGCTACTCTCCCCATAACAAATGCTGAGAGGAATAGCAGCACTAGCAGATGCTATGTCCGTACCAAGGTGCTATTAATAACCAGAAATTCTAAACATTAGAGGATTATTCGATGCTGAATAGTAGTAACAGTTAAGAATGGCCGTGAACAAAGAGCAAAGTTTTTTGAACGAAGACATGCACCAAACCATATAAGAGAAACAGACAATGTTACAAATCGAGAAAATGATAATACACAAATTTATGCAGCATTCATCTCAAAGAAGTTTGCCTACATTATATTGAATAGAAGAAAGATAAAAACTGCCATAAATCGAGAAAATAAATATATAGATATCTGTGCATCATTCAATACCCCACACATGTACATTCATTTCATTTAAGACAAAACTTAAAAACATCAGTGCACGACATCAGGTAAACCGACACAAACATTCAACATCAACACTAAAAAGATAAGCACATAAAGCCACAAAGTAACATGAGTATATATTCCTTGTCTTCTCTTAATGATTAAATGCAACCTTAGCCTTCAAAAATGTCTATCAGAAGGAGCGTAAAAGAATTTCGATATTTATGAACAATATATGATCCCATTGACTGATCATATTTACTATTAAAGTTCCTAATTCCCTGTCAGAAAACTGCTCCCTAATAACGAACTCTCAGGTCTCAGTAGGCTTAAAAAATCTGAAATAATATTCCTAAGTAGTTGGAATAGAACACAAACCTGCTCAAGGTCGTTTGTTTCAAGAAAAGCATCTCCATCATCACCCATTAAAACTTCATCAGTAATAGCCCGTTCACCTGACACTGGAGCCACCTCATCCTCTTCCCATTCCTCCTCTATAAAGGGGGCACCGTACTGCTCTCCATTCTTTGGCCCAGTACCACTCTTCTGGAAAACCCTACAGAGCACAAAAGCATCCTTCTCCCCCGAAGAAAGAAAAAGAACAGATAGTATTTTTAATACACATGACCGATCAAAATTATCAATGAAAAGACATCGTTATCCAATATGCAAAACATGTAGCAATATATTTAAAGCACCTGAGTTATTCCTGCTTTCACCAATTCATCATCGGTCATTCTGTACTCATGCATCACCCAATTGGTACGATCACCGCGCGGCGCTCGACCACTATGATAAACAAGGGTCTTCTTCATTCCGACAATTCGGGAGTTGTGTCGCACAGGGCGATCCTTCCCCGTAGTCTTCCAGTACCCTTTCTCCGTAGCTCGATTTGTCTTCGACCCATTCCCGTACTTCTTGTCCAGCCCACTGAAGAAGTACCATTCCAAGTCCCTACTTTTCAGCTTCGACTGACCTAAAACACCGCAACATCCCCAATAAACAAAATTTCTCAATCAGCAAGGACCACGCAATTCACTCGAACAACAAACAGCAAGACAAGCAGGAAAAGAAATTCAATTTAATACTACATACATAGAGAAAATCATGCTATACAAAAGAAACACAGAGAAGAGCAAAAGAGCTAACACGGGAGGTCCCAGGGTTCGGATTTATAGATGTCGATGACGGCAATTGGGTCGCACAAGAAGGGTTTGCCACACACCTTGCGCTTGAGGTAGAAGCGAACGAGTTCTTCGTCGGTGGGGTGGAATCGGAATCCGGGGGCGAGAGAAGTCGCAGAATCACGACCCATTCGTGGATCCAATCGGGGCGAATAGCTGAAATTGAAATTTTGGGTATGAAATAGAAAAAGGTAGAGCGAGAAAGATAGAAATTGAGAATTAGATTTTGGTGTTTCAGTCGGAGTCTGAGAGTTGAAAGGAAATGAAAGAAGAAGATATGTAAGCCGCCATTTGAGCGAAAAAGCTCCCGGAGATGAACGCGTAAAAGGCTATTTAAGGACAATCGAAGGTTCTAGTATCTATGGAGGGGTTTGGGTATAGTCACAGACCGGGGTATATATCATTCTCGCCAGCAATGCGTGCCTGAACTCAACTCTGGATACGTCATACGCGGCGGTCTATGGTGGACACGTGGCATTCTATGATTAGTTAAATGACAACATATTGAAGAGGTTCTGTCAAAACTTAAAAAGAAAAATGAAGTAAAGTGTTTTTTAAAATAAAATGATTGGATTAACTGGTCTCAAATTAAAGGGTGAATATGCAATTTTACCAACAAACAATTAGGGTAAGAGTATCTGACACAATTAACTATTTATGGTATCTTATATACAAAAGAACAATTAAAAGAGGGAAAAAAATACAACATCGTTACTTTATAAGCTAACGGACGTTTACCTTGACCCAGGTCGCCCCTGACCTTCGTGGCTTTGGCGGCACCAACACCCTTGCTTCGATCTCCAGCTACACCATGCTTCACGTGTTGGGTGACCTTATTGCCCTTCTCGACTCTATGGCTATGGATGAGGTGTTTCTTGTGGGCCATGATTGGGGAGCTCTTATCAGCTGGTATCTCTGTATGTTTCGTCCCGAGCGAGTGAAGGCTTTTTCTGCCTCAGCGTCCCCATCCTCCGCCGCCACCCTCAAGATGATACTAGTCTCCACTAGGGTTTTAACTGCGGCACTGGCTCTGAAGCATACAGTTCCGGTTGTCTCAGATTTCATCGTCTCCGAATGCCCTTCTATCTGGACCTTCATGCTCACATGCGTAAGGCCTCCTTATCTTTACATACTCATGAATTGCATCATCATCAGCATAGTCGCCTCTTCCAAACTCCACCACCAGCATAAACTCGACCACACTCACTCGCTGGACGACCCAGTAGTGCTCCTCCCTTCTATTCAGACTCTCATGACGGCACCGGTCAAGATCTCCGAAGACCTACTGCCGACCGAGTACAACACAATGGTCCTTCCGCCGTCACAGAACCTTATGCAGGAGCCAATCTTGATCTCCGCCGATGTGCGGACGGAGCACGCAGTCTCCGATGGCCTTGTTTCTGAGCCGCAAGTTTATAACTCGAATGTACAGGAACCAAAGACACCGAAGCGGAATGATCATAAGGAAGTCGTGAATGGCTCCGATGAAGCGAAGATTCGTGTACGGACAAGCATTCAGAGAAAGGACTCGTCGGATTTGTCGTTTCAAAATGGGAATGAGAAACCGTCGGTTTCTGCTAGATTCGGCCACCACCGGAAAGCTGTCAAAGCTTATGAAGCTGTCAAAGAATGTTACTAATGTCATAACAGCCGGGAAAAATTGAGGCAGAGATGGCTAAAGTTGGGACTGAATATGTATTGAAGAACATTTTGACCACTCGGAAAACTGGACCCCCAATCTTGCCAAAGGGAGAGTATGGAACTAGATTCAAGGTAAACGTCCGTTAGCTTATAAAGTAACGGTGTTGTGTTTTTTCCCTCTTTTAATTGTTTTTTAGTCTATAAGATACCATAAATAGTTAATTGTGTTAGATGCTCTTACCCTAATTGTTTGTTGGTAAAATTGCACCTTCACCCCAAATTAAATGATTGGATTAACTAATCTTGAAAAATTTTAATTATATGAGATACTCTCTCTCTCTCTCTATTTATAATATAAGGCATTTTAATTAATTTATAAAAAAAAAAAATTGGTAATTAACTTATTAAATATGCCTTAAATTGAAAATTCTTCCAACTTTATACCTATATTAGATTAGATTTTAAATAAGCGAGAACATATAAAAAGTCATATTTAAACATTTACTACATAGGCAAAATTGACAAGTTAATTACCGTCCAAATGACTTATATTGTGGACAAATGCATTCTTCTAAAAGTGGTTTATATTAAAGATCCAAGGGAGTAGTAAATATGTTAAAGAAATGTCGCCTCTTAAAATATGAACAACTTTTTTTTAAACTAAATCAAACAATCACTAACTCATTGGCACCTGTTCGGTTAATTTTTTGAAATTTAATTGAATAAATTCAAGCATTATTAGCCCTAATTAGGCAACTCTCCTAAAAACACTTTCTATATTCACATAAAATCAATTTCAAAATCACCGACGAGGGATGAGTTTATTAGAAGTGACTAGTCCCTTACAACATGGTAAACTAAGGTTTGAATCCCTGTTAAAAAAAATGCTTATATTTAATATCCGACAATGACTCGAAGAGGATTACACTTAATAGAATAATTATGCCTAGCAGGGAAAAAATCGAACTCAAAATCTCATGTTTGAAAGTCAAACTGAAAACCCCTCCCGTCATAATTTTGTGAACAATATAATTCATTATAAATTTGATTTATCCACATGTATTACTATATTGATATTAATATAATTTTTTTAAGAAATAATACAATTAAAACTTAAAACAAATTATCCTATTCACAAGTTATAATTTAAAGACATAAAGCTATTTTTTCAGAGTTTGAATAATACTCCCTCCGGTCCTAATTATAGGAACACATTTTGGAGTTGATTTTGATTCTAATTATAAGAGCAAGTTTTAACTTTTGTCAATTTTTTCCTATAATACCCCTATTTATACTTATTATTAGGAGCATTTATATATGTGCGTGTATTTATGTATGTATATATGTGTGTGTACATATATATGTATATCTGTGTTTATGTGTGTCAATATGTGTGTGTGTGTGTACACACACATATAAACATATATATATATCTGTGTGTGTAGATATATGGGGGTGTGTGTGTCTATATGTGTGTGTAGATAGATCTATATGTATACATATATATGTTTATATAGCAAGACCATTATTTCAATTAAAAAGTGTGTGGAAAGGAAAATTGGTCTGAGAGATATGTGGCGGGGTTATAATTCACTTTTACTTATTTCATTTTAAATTTATATAAAGACATTTTAAGAAAATGAGTAAAATTAACTAATTTAACTCCTCTCCTTAATCCCCCAAAATCGGTTAAATAGTTCCTATGATTAAGACCGGAAGGAGTAATACATTAGACCAACTAAGATTATCAATTGTACGTGGTTGTTCTTAACCGAAACCTTGGGGAAATTTACATCATCCCTTGTTCTTAGCTGACTTTTCAAAATTGCACTCCATCAAGCAAAGTAAGCGTATCTCACCTCATAGATTATACACTCATCCTTTTTTTTCGAGAATATTATACACTGATCCATTTGAATAAGATTTTGGTACAATTGTTTTAGATATATAAGATTGACCTTAAAACGTTAGAAGATTCGACAGCTAAACGTGTGTGATTTGACTTTAGTTATAGACTACGTACCTGTCTATTTTACCTTTTTTAGAAATGTTTCTACTTCACAAGTTTTACAAAATAAGTATATTATAGACAAATACATTCTTCTAGAAGTGACTCATATTATATATTGGAGGGAGTAGTAAATATGTTAAATAAATGTTGCCTCTTAAAATATGAACATGTTTTTTTATACTAAACCAAACACCCACTAACTCATTGGCACTTGTCGGTTAATTTTTTGAAATTTAATTGAATAAACTCAAGCATTGTCAGCATTAGGTAACTCTCCCAAAAGCATTTTCTACTTTCACACATAATCAAACTCAAAATCACTGATGGGGGATGAGTTTGGCAAGCTAAGGTTTGAACCCCTACTAAAAGATGTGCTCACATTTAATGTCCGACAATGACTCGAACATAATTATGTCTAACAGGAGAATACTTATGCCTAGCAGTGACAAAATTGAACTCAAAATCTCATGTTTAAAAGTCAAAACCCCTCCTGTCACAATTTTGTGAACAATATAATTTATTATAAATTTGATTTATCTACATGTATTAATATATTGATATTAATATAATTTTTTAAGAAATATTAAAGTTAAAACAAATTATCCTATTCTCAAATTATAATTTAGAGACATAAACCTTTTTTTTTTTAGAGTTTGCATCATAATACATTAGACCAACTAAGATTCTCAATTATGCGTAGTTGTTTGTAACCGAAACCTCGGGGAAATTTACATCATCCCTCGTTCTTAGTTGACTTTTCAAATTGCACTCCATCAAGCAAAGTAAGCGTATCTCACCTCATAGATTATACACTCATCCTTTTTTTTTTTCTTTTCAGAATATTATACACTGATCCATTTGAATAAGATTTTGCTACAATTGTTTAAGATATATAAGATTGGCCTTAAAACGTTAGAAGATTCAACAGCTAAACGTGTGTGATTTGACTTTAGTTATAGACTACGTACGTGTCTATTTTTCCTTTTTTTAGAAATGTTTCTACTTCATAAGTTTTACAAAATAAGTATGTTACTACCTCAGGAATTATCAAACCTAATTGACTTTTTTTTATGGAGAAATTAAGGAAGTTAAATAAGTTACTTAATCATTTCATAAGTTATGTATCCTTAAATTATATATTAGTTTATTAGTCAAACTAAATAGTTTAAAGAAAAAAAATATTCTAAAGTAATTTAATTAGCTTCCTTAATCTCTCTAAAAAAGTCAACTAGATCTTATAATTAGGACTAAAAGGAGTAGAAGATTTTTACCTCGGTTTACGAAAAAATACTTTAAAAAACGTTTTTCTGAGTTTCTCAAACAAGCCCAGCCTCTACTTTAGAGTTTCTAGCAGATTTATTGGGTTTCTATTCATTCCTAAAGGGCAAGCATAGAGGAGGGAAAGTCCATGGTACCATTTTCACAACAATGGGCAGGTTTTAAGTTTACATGATGCAAATTACATGTTCAGCAGTACTCTTGAGAAATCTAGTTTCAAGTTTAAAGCTACAATAGATCCTAGTTGCTACAGGGAAGGTTTGGAAGTTAGTAATCTAACAGTGAAAAAGGGACTCTATAAATAAGGGTTCATTTTGGTGTAATATGTCAGAAATTGATTCAAAATAGTGCTATAGTCTAAAGGCTCGTGTATCAAATGACATTAGAGCCCCTCTACACCATTTGATGTCATTTTATATTTGAATATACCAAATCCATTTCTGACAAAACATTTCTACCATGTATCAAATGACATCAAATGGTGTAATTTGGCTCTAATACCATTTGATACATCAGCATGTAGACTATTGAACTATATTAAATCCATTTCTCACATATTACACCAATATACTTCCCTATTTATAGAGTCCCTTTCTTACCAGACAGATTACTAAGCTCCCCCTGTAACACTAACTCTTGAAAAATAATACATTGATCCGGAAAACGAAGCACCATTGCTGTGCTGAAATTTGGATACGGTACTAAGAACAAGAGATTTGCACATGTACAAAACCCAGCTCCTAAGCATCATCCTTGGCGCCTCTCTTCAACTCCTTGTTCTCTTTGGTCAGCATGTCGATACGCGATTGTAGAATGTTTATCACGGCCTGTGCGCTCATCATCTCAAACTTCATTGTCTCCCTTTCCACCGAGAGCTTGTGGACCTCGTCCTGCAACTGCTGGATGAACTTCAGGCAGCTTGGGGGCAGAGGCGAGTCGAGAGAGGAAGGGTCAAATTTTGGCACCTGGATCGAAGGACTTTCCTTTGGTTCAAGAGATTCGAGTAGGGAATACTCCACCAGTGCAGACAGAAAATGTTTTCTCGACGAAGTGCTGGCAGTTGTAGTAGTGGTTGTGGTCGGGAGTGTTGTTGCAGCAGTGGTTATTATTGATGAGCATGGATCCTGGCCGTTACGAACCGAATGCTCTGGAACATTTGAATGACTAGAGTTCAAGCTATGTCGCCTTCTTTTGTATATTAGCGAGAACGGCTTCGGATTGTCTGTTTGTGGTGATGGGTAGTCGTCCATAGACTTAGAATTATCCCTTTCAGGTGACGGAAACTCAACCATGCTCTCCCTCTTGCAGACAGCTAGAAGATTTTGAGTTTCGATTGGTAGCTTGTTCACATCAAGAGGAACTTTATTGATGGAGTGAGTATCCTGCAAGAATGAGCAAAAATTAAGAAAGCATATAGCCCAAAACTTCAAATTTGTGGTACAATTCTTCAAGCCAGTAGTTCATATATGAATATAGGGTTTGCTGAAGTGTACTCTCCAGGATTTGGTTCATTCTATCACCCACTTAAGAACTCTAGTATTTTTGTCTTAAATTTAATAATATTAATAGACAGGTGAATTTTGAAGTAATGAACATTTAAATTGTTGAAAATATGCTGCAGTTACACTTTGAATAATTTCAATATTGAAAATCTGCCTAGCGCTGAGGTAAAGCTGAGGTTTCAAAATTGAATCATTTACTTAATCCTAAATATGGTCTCAAAATACTAAAAAATGTTCAACATATAAATGAAAACATATGTATATATGTCATAGAGAAATTGCACATTTTAACATTCACAGATTTTTTTTGGGTTAAGCCCAAGGAGGCAAACTGATTTTGAACCATACAAAAGCAAGGAAACTGTGATTCGAATAAAATATTACAGCACACAGACAAAACTTGTGTTTTGAACATTTTTGGTATTTTGATCAGACAATGGAATTTTATTTTGGTCACACAATGAAGCTATCAAATTTTATTGAAACAAAATTATTCATTTGATGAAGAAAAAAGATCAAACAAAGATTCACTCTACAGTTAGAGCATTTTTCATTGCATGACATACTTTTTATCAAATGGCAGAAATATTCCACCACACAGATAACAAAAGAAAATATAACTTCTCCTACCACAACAGTGAAATACTCCCGCTGGTCCTAATATAAGACAGAGTTGGTTTTTTTGGAAATATTAAGAAAACTAATTAAACTACTTTAAAATATTTATATTTGTCATTTTTTCTTCAAGCTATTTTGCCTATCTTATAAATTGATATATAATCTAAAGATACACACATATGATATGATTAACTTATTTAGCTTTCTTAATCTCTTTTTAAAAAAAGTCCACTATGTCTTATATTTAGGACCAGAAGGAGTACTACTGTAATTCCATTAAGCATTTATGTGACAGAAGTGTAGTAGCATGTTTATTGAAATGTAAATTACAGTCTATAATCACAACAAACGGCAAATACTACCTCCGGTCCTAAATGTATGACCTAGTTGTAGTGCAAAGTACACTACAAACTAGGTCCTACATTTAGTAGTATATATCACTATGTAATAAGGTAATAGCCAACAAGTTCAAAATAAAATAAAAAAGATGTTTTAATGATCAGAAGTTATTGGATCGCCACAAGAATTTCATTTCTTTGTTTCATTATCATCCTCACACCAATCAAATTTACGAAACAAATTACTTTCATTTCTACCTCATCTTTCATTGAATGTCATTCCTTCTCATGCAAAAATAAATAATATTGAAGACATTATTCAACAGCCCAATATTATCAAACAAAACCATCGTATTGTGAATCAGGGTCCTCTCATGTGAGGATATCACATCATATCAGCATTTTACCAAGTCAATTTGCACGTTATAAGGATTGGCATCAGAGATTTTAATTGTCATCTGGAAGAACATATTCTCGATTGTCAAGTTGCTTTAAACAAGAAATTCAATGATAAGATGCAACTCAAATGATAGTATCATGTGATATCTTACATGAAAGGATACCAACACTAACAATGGAGGACAAAGGTAAATTTTATAAATGGCTGGGAGAAAGTCTGGGGAGGAGAAAATAAGAGATTTTGAAAGAAATAGATCAATGATGATAATTTTAATTCCAAATTGAAGATTGAGTCCAAGTACATAGCAATCCCTGAAAGCCTTAAATTTAAAGCCAATTTAGTACAGATACTAATTTATTACACAATTAGAGAGCCACAAACAAACAAACAGCAGCTTATCAATGAATATTCAATCTACATGTACATGATCCTTTCCCATACTAAAGTCCCAACGTATAAACTCCCGTCAAACACCCCCAATTAAGGGGTGCCTAGATGAGGTCTGGGAAAGGATAGATGTATGCAGCCTTGCCCCTGCAAGCAGAAAGTGCTGTTTCTAAGTTTTGAACCTGTGACCTCCAGCAGGTCACATAACAACAACCTTATTGCTGCTCTGAGGCTCACCCTTTAAACATCCCAAATCCAAGGAGTACATCCACCTCCAACTCAATTTAACCATCCTTAACAAACAAATGATTCAAAACCACATCAATTACTCCTCGGTATTTTACATCAACCACCCCCGGAGGGTTTTCTTTCTTTTGGGGTTAATGGGTAAGATGTCATAGAATTCCATTAAACCTTCATGACTGCTTCTACTTAGCCTCTGTGAAGGTTCCCATAATTCAATCTCACAATAACCCTTGAAGTTATCTCATTAACTTGTACTAATTCAATGTAACAAGGAACTTCATCATGGATGGTACTAAACTTTTAGTAACAAATTTCATTGCTGAACCAAAATGAAACAAACGAATTCTTTTGGTGAGATATTAAAGGGTGAAAGTTTGCTTGTTAAACGTATTTCACTTAATATTTGCTATTAAGTTTTCTGACCAAAAAATTCACAAACGATTGAGCGAAGTACATTTTCAAAGCTCAGCACCACCTCATTCGGTGTTTCAAAAAAAAGTTCTCCACGTTCATGTATTTATTAGAGAACAATGTAGCAAAACTTATGAAATTATATAAACAAATCAAGTTATACAGCAACAGTTAGAAAGTTTTCTTCAGATATCTTCAACTAGATCAATTAACCACAAATAACTCGCTCTTGCAATATATTTTTAATGTTGATGATCCGTCAGAAACAATAAGCACAACTAAACTTCACATATTATGAATCTGAGGTTCCCAATCAAATCAGCTTTAGATTGATCCAAATAACAAATAATTTCCACACAAACAAAACAACGTGGATCTTAACTCCACTAGATTACATCTATGATGAAATTCAAAGTTTAGTAAAACAGCAATGATCAATCTAATTCCTCCTCAAGGATTCAAGTTAATTCTTGAAGATAAATATTTAAGCAACCCCCCTCTATGACATTCAGTGCAAGAAGTTACATACTATCCCATATGTCTCATATTATACCCAACTAATAATATCAAGATTTGACTAACTCAATAAAAGCAGAATGCATGACTACGACATAATATCTAAAATGGGCCGGTGGCCCCATAAAACAGACTGTTAAATGAAGCTTTTCTTGACTGCAATGATGGGGGCCCAAGTCATCTGCTGGAAGGTTATCATCTCATTCAACATGGATATTGTTTCACTTTCCAGGGTTAGGGCCTATGTAGTGTCTAAAGCAAGCTCGTAAAATGACTTTTGGAGACTTAAAAGTAGGAGGATTCATCTTCATGTTACAAAAGCCCTTCTGTCTTTCCTTACTTTTGGAGACTTAAAAGCAAGGAAAGACAGAAGGGCCAAATTTTCAGCCAGGAAATGTAATCCTTCATGTTACGAAAGCCCTTTTAAGACATGAATCATATGGGAAAAGTAAAAGTAATCATACATCATGTAAGAAGAGCAAAATAAACAAATTGGGAATATAATTACGTCGATCTGGCATTGCTCCAACACAAACCAATAAATAAATAACTACTACTTTATTTTGTTAATTAGGACATGTAAATTCATCTTTACCTCCACATTCTTGGTCTCATGAAAGGGGGTACAGAGAACATGGCATAAATTGCTACAAAGACAAACACGCACACAGCAAGCCTAAAAGGGGAGAATATTGAAAATGCAAAACTACAGGAGGCACAAGACAGAGGAGACTCAAGTAGTCAGTTTAATTCATGAAGCATGAGTTTCTACACTTTTCATGTTAACAATCATTCTTTGAGAAAATCACAGAAAAGTACGTAGACGAATTCAAAAAAAAAAAAAAAAATAGCTACTTTGTGAGTATGTAAACAATACCCTCCAATATCCACAGCTCCACACAAAGTTCATAGAAAACTACGTTTTAAACAAGGAGCTTAAACCTAATTAAAAATTAGCATATGAATTTTAAAATACAACTTAAACTGTCATATTTCAAAGATTTTTGGTGACAATCTTGTAATTGAAACCTTACTGCAACTGAGGCAAAATGTACTCCCCAAGTTATATAACTACACTAGAATGTAGATTGGATAATTTTCTGGGAAAGAACAAACCTGGACAGCATTAGTTCTTTCAAAACAACCAACATGGCCATTGCCTTCGATGAGTGGGCGACGGACAGCTGTACCTTCATTTACAGGCTCTAACCCAGGAATCATTGCTGATGAATCATCCCATTCTTCCTCAATGAAAGGTGCATAACGTTGACCATTTGGAGGTCCTATGTTATTTTTGTGAAAAACTCTACACAAAACGTATGCATCCTTTTCCACCCAGCAGAGAAATGTGTTAAAAACAAAAGGTGAAACTATGATTGAGATATAATAACAACGTCCATGTACCATATTTTCTGAAACAAAACAATACAGTGCTGTTTGCTTGCTCAGAAGATAACTGAATAAGAAATAACTTCATACTTCTGCATCCAAGAGTTCCACAGTTTGGGAACCCAACACTACTTAGCTCCTCATTTTACGAAAATGAAATGATAGGTTCAGATCAGGAGATCCCTTCCCAGCTAGTAAGGAAAGGGAGGACATAATTAAACAGTTTAAGCTCATATCTCAAGCTCCGTTTTCTACATTTTTATCCTCGAGTAAACAACATTTAAGTAAATTTAACAATGATCTCACCTGGGCCGACCCAATTCCGGCTCTTTCCAGTTCTTCTTCAACAAGCCTGTACTCATGCATTACCCAGTTTGTACGCTTACCATCTGGAGCCCTTCCACTATGAAATACCAAAGTTTTCTTCAGCCCTACGGTCCTTTGTTCATGCCTCACTGGACGGTCATTCCCAGTGGCTTTCCAGTACCCTTTGCTCGTAGCCCGGTTCATTCTCCCTCCATTACCGTATTTCTTATCTAATGCACTAAAAAAATACCATTCTTGGTCCCTTGTCTTTAACCTCGACTTATCTGAACAGCCATTCGTGCCCACCATCACCAGAACAACAAATACCCGGAAATGCATCAGAAAAAATGAACACAGACCCACGAAATTTCCACATAAATAAGAACACCCATTTCGAGAAAACCCAGCATTACAGCGTCAAACCCCCAATGCGTGAGAGAAAACAAAAAAGGGCTTTAAATTTGAGGAAAAAGAAAAGAAAAAACCCATCAGCCTTTTTCCACACGCAAAATAAAATGCAAAGGTAAAACATTTCAGGGAAGGAAAAAATGGAGAGTGACCTGCTAGGTCCCAAGGTTCGCTTCTGTAAATGTCGACCTCAGAGATTGCATCAAATCGGAAAGCTTTTCCACGAACTTTGCGCTTAAGGTAGTAAATAACGAGCTCCTCATCAGTTGGGTGAAACCGAAAGCCAGGAGCAAGTGATGTAGGAGGAGCTTGGGGTGCTACTACTGGTGGTGATGTTGGATTCGGTGCTGTGACTACTGGGGCCGGTGGAGCTGGAACTGGTAAAGTCTCACGACCCATAAGAGGGTTAAGATTGAAGAAGGAGGAGGAGGAGGTGGGTATGGAGATTAGGGCTTTTGGTGGTGGAGTTGCCGAAGCAAAACGGAAAAGATGGGTCTTTGATTGAGGGTCAAGCAACAAAAGAGGGGGTACCTTCAATGACAAGAAATTCTCACTTCGTGGCTTCCAGGGATTAAATTTTTTTCCCTTTTTATAAAATACCAAAAAAAATTGAGAGATAATAAAAAGGGAATCGCTTTTGGTTGGATTGCGTTACTGTAAAAATGCGACAGAAATGGCAGTCACTGGCGCAACAAACCCATTCACGGACACCACATAACTGCGCTTTCCTTCACAGTTAAAAAGAAAATATCGAACAGATAGTATATTTGGAAATGAGGAGTAAATTAGAGATTTATGTTTTTCCCTGTTTGTGGTAAAAAAAATAAAAACCTTCTTTTCGGGCTTTGGGACCATTCTGGAGCTGACTCACTAGTCGCTAGGTGCCCACTCCGGCTCATTTGTGTCCATAAAGTAGTATCTCTGGTTCTAAATATAAAATCAAGTTGACTTTATAAAATATTAAGAAAGTTAATTAAATTACTTTAGAGTATTTTTATTTTTATTTTTTCTTCAAACTATTTAGTTTGACTAATAAACTAATATATAATCTAAGGATATACAACATATGAAATGATTAAGTAATTTATTTAGTTTCCTTAATCTCTCCAAAAAAGTCAATTAGGTTTTATAATTAGGACCGGAAGTAGTAATGAATTAGTGATATACAACATATAATATGATTAAGTAAATTTATTTATCTTCCTTAATTTTTCCAAAAAAAAAAAAAAAATCAATAACATCTTATGTTTAAAACCCCAGGAAGTAGTAAAAAGTATGAACAAGTTCAAATTACGGTAAACATACTTGTTGAGAGATACATAAACATTTTACGTCTTAAGTTTCAAAAGAGAAAACATTTTAAAAAAAAAAATAGTAAACATTAAATATATACATTGAACACAAATCTCAAATAGTAACACGAAGGAACATAACAAATCTCGCTTTATACATTGGTTTTGATTACACATAATACAATTCCATATTCGTATTTTGTTTTCCTAAAACTAAATAAACATGTTTTTTTCGGGTCAAAAAAACAAAGCATGTTTTTCCATTCATTATATGCATTATTTATGGTACCCTTGCTGTTAATTTTATATTAAGAAATACCCTAATGCATACATTTCGTTCTCTGAGTTCAGATCAAGTTTTAGAGCATTTGGTTAATGATTCTAACGATGGTAACATTAAAGGACTAAAAATATAATTTTATAAAAGTAAACGATCAAGCTAAAACTTGATGTATGAGGATGTTGTATATTAAATTTGATTAATAAGTTAATAATAATATGGCTTGTTATATACTCCCTCCGGTCCTAATTATATAACATATTTAACTAATTTTGGGGAGATTAAGGAGAGGAGTTAAATTAGTTAATTTTACTTATTTTTCTAAAATGTCCTTATATAAATTTAAAATGACATAAGTAAAAGTGAATTAATAACCTATACCATATACCTCTCTGACCTAGAATTTTCCTTTCTACACTCTTTCTAATTGAAATAATGGTCTTACCATATATACATATATGTATGTGTGTGTGTATAGACATATAAACACACACACACATGTGTGTGTACACATATATCTACACACACATATAAACATACGCGCGCGCACACAAATATGTGTGTGTGTGTGTATACATATATATTGACAAACACACACACAAATACACACACACATATATATATATATGTATAAACACACACACATATGTGTTGTGTGTGTTATATAGATTTGTGTGTAGACACACATGTTGGGATCCGTACACGCAGCGGAGCAAAAACTTTTACGAATCTCATCCAAATGATCGCTCAACAGCGTTTAAATCAAGGTTTAGGGTTCAAATCATACCTATGTCGAACTATTTGAACTGGTGGGCTACCTTCTCGATCAGCAGAAGCCGACTCTTTAGAATCGTCTTCCTCTACCGGTATCCACACAAACAGTCTTCAGAAACACGAACGGAATCGTGCTAGCGCCTCTGAACTATGCGTCTTTCTATTCTATTTTTCTCTAGGTTTCTCGCGGCTTTTCTAATACGCTCGATAAAAGTCCCGTAGTTTTTTCTAAACCTAACAGGCGTATTATATTCAAAATTAAACCTCCTTAATTTGAAATTCAAATTTTGAATCTGGATTAAAAAATATATTAAATAAATCTATCTGATAGATCTAATCTAATCTATTTATTTAATCCAAATTAAAAGCCTTCTGATTAAATCTGAGAAATGATATCTATCTATTTAATTAAATCTGAGATACTATATCTCAATTTAAATTAAATGATATCTTTATTCGAAAATCAAATCTGAGATACAATATCTCTATTTGTTTCAGATATTTAATTTATCAAATAAATTAAATACAACAAATATTATATAATAATATTATAATTATTATTAATTAATATTATTATATTAATTTCGAATTATATATATATATATATATATATATATATATATATATATATATATCCATCCTAGATTAAATACAGTATTCATTAAATCTTAGACGTATCTAATATTCAATGAATCTGGACACTTTTACTCGTGTTGGGCTATTCTTGTGTGCGACCCAAGAGGCCCACATGAGATTGGCAGTGGGCCAATACTCGCAAGCGGCCTCTAGCAAGAAATTGCGACTACCCAATTCATATGGGGATCAATGATACGATACAACCTATCGTACAACCATGTCACGTCCCTTTTGTCACGCGATAATTTGGTCAAGGATGAGGCATGGAGAAAGTCAACTTCCTGTTCTTGACCATTACTTTATCGATTCTTGAGTAGTCTAACAATTGAAATGGAAACTCTTTTCCATCGCAGTATGGCAATACATTTCTTAGACTCACTCATCGAGGGGCCCAGTATTATCTCTCTATAAATGTGAGGGACAAATTCCATCTTGACCATTCACATTCATCTGCATGAAAACTATTGACCCCGATCCAAGCCTTTATCATCACCTGGTCAAAGGTGACTTTTGACTAGGTCAAAGATCAGCGACTCATCATGTAGGAATCCATGATGATCTCAGGTCAAATGGCGTTGTGACGCGGTTATACATGAGAAAAGCTTATGACTTATTTCATGCAGCTTTCTCATAGTGGGTCGGTCCAACACCTTGTACTCTTACAAGTGCCTATGACTTTGACTTGCATCTCAATACTCATCAAAGTCATACTGGTCTTATTTCATCTTCACTCCCACGCAGATGACCGACCAGGGACATTTAGGATAATCTATAAGATATATCCAAGGATCAGTTATCACTATAAACATGCAAACAAAATGATAACTAAAGGAGAATACTTTAACATAAACATCTAAAGTACAATGACTTGCCCCTAGGGCATAATTTCCAACAACACAGATATAGGCGCGCGCGTGCGCACACACATCTATCTGTGTGTGTATGTCTATATATATATATTGACAAATTAACATCAGCTCATCGATAAATAAATTAAAATCCAACAATTTAAAAGTTTCATTGATTGAAAGAGTCTACGCACCCAAATATATATATTCACCAAAAACCAAACACACTTGATAGAATAAAATGAGGGTATTTAAGGAAGAAATTGACAAAAATTAAAATATTGTCTTATAATTAGAACCAAAACCAACTCTTAAATGTTGTCTTATAATTAGGATAGGAGGGACTGAGGGAGTATCATTTTATGTTAGCATAAAATTAATATTCACACTGATTCATTGTATTTTATCTTAGCCTTACCTTAATTATCTTATCTCCTCCACCTATAAAATAAAATAATGTGCATGAATGTTTTCAAAATCTATTCTAGAAGTGCCATTTTTTGTTAACAAATGAGCGGGCATTTTTAGGTTGATATTGAAAGAAAGAAACACCTATAAGATATGTTTGTTCTCGACCAAAGAAATTTTCGAAGATTAAAAGCAAATAAACTACTTAAAATCATAATTAAAAATTATATTTATATAATTACGGTTTTGGTGATAAAAAAATAAAAATATTTTTGATAAATACAACCTATAGGTATATTTCTATTAGAAGCAATATTATTCGAGAAATTGTTTAGCACTAAATTTATATACCTCTCGTAAAAAAGGGGTTGATCGCGGAATTCTGATGAAATCCAATGCATTAGAATTATTATAATATGAGGGACACACTATGTTTTAAGTTTAAATCTCACTATTGATATAATCACTTTGTTGAGATCAATCTATAATTATTTTTGTAAACATTTTTGGGTAAGGAGGCATACCCTAACCTAACCGTAGCAAGCATTTAGAACTCAAATCGCCTATAATTTTTATAAAAAATATTTTTATCCAAATAAAAAAGTAATAAAAAATTTTATTCATGGTTTTTGAAAATCAATTTAATGACAATTAGATCTCCATAAATTTTACTCCCTCCGGTCCTAATTATAAGACAACATTCTAATTTTTATCAATTTTTTCCTAAAAACCCCTATTTTATTTTATAAAATGTGTTTGGTTTTTTGTGAGTATATGTATATAGGTGCGTAGACTCTTCCAATCAGTTAAACTTTTAGATATATATGTGTGTGTATCTATATATGTATATGTGTGTGTCTACACACAAATATATATATAGACACACACATATATATGTGTGTATGTATATACAAGTAAGTGTGTGTGTGCCTATACAAAACTATATATAGACATACACATATATGTGTGTGTATACATATATGTATATCTGTGTGTGTACATATATAAACACACACATATATACATATATATCTTTTTGTGTGTGTGTGCATATATATATATGTAGATATCTGTACACACACACATATATATATATGTATGTATATGTATACATATTAACATATATATACACACATATATATCTATATATAACAAGACTATTATTTCAATTAGATAGTGTATGGTAAGTTGGAGAGGTATGTGACAGAAATTATTGATTCATTTTTACTTATGTCATTTTAAATTTATATAAGGGCATTTTAGGAAAATGAGTAAAATTAACTAATTTAACTTCTTTCCTTAATCTTCACAAAATCGGTTAAATATGTCTTATAATTAGGACCAGATGGAGTACTATTTTTTGTTAAAAAGTTTGATTAAAAACAAATTGCATATAGTTATAAGTATGGGATCTAAGTTATAAAAAATGTCATTTAAATCTAACAGTATCCCATATTTATAACTATCTATGTTTGGATTTGTAATTGATTTAAGATAAAATTTCTCTCACTTATTTATTTATAAACTTATCTTGTAATTTGTAAAATTACAATTGAAAATCCGGATCAAAGCTTCAAACGTCAATTCAAACAAGCATTAAATTGATATTTTGTGATAAAACATTATATTTATATTTATCTTCCAGGAAAAAAAAAATCGGGCCCTAATTGTTAGTTATAAAATTAGGCACATTGAGAAAACCTGGAACACGGATGCCTAGATTGCAAGTACTCGCTTTAGTTTTTTTATAGGAGTCCAAAATTTCAATTACTTTGTTTCTTTTTATAAAAATTCAACAAGAGTTGTTTAAACATTTAATGATTTTTTTTTTTTCATTTTTGTCTTCCATTAATTATATATATGTACTGCATTAATTAAAAGATTGGTGATACTTATATTTACTCCATTTCTCTCTTACTTTCCTCATTATAAATAATGATGTACTTGGAAAAATAAGTTTATTTCAACATATTTATTATTTTTAATTAATTTCAACCGCTTTCTTACGCCGCATAATTAATTTATGAAGCTTTTATAGATAAGACTGGAGGGAGTACTTGTCAGCCCAAAAATAGCATAAAAGAGTAATAATAGCTTAATAAAAACAATAATATCTTAACTTTACCCTAAAAATGGGATCTGATAAAAAGGATCAAAAGTAGTAAGAGATTTCTTTTTTATTTGGATTAAATAAGTTAAGAAATGCTAGAAATTATAAATACGAAAAAACAGTGGATTAGCGACAAAATTATACGATTCTGTCATCAAATGATTGTCACTAATTAATTAGTGACGAAATTTTGTCGCTAATTAACTTTTTTTTTTGGAAGTGTATAAGAATTAAGTCAATGTCTTTGGTTTCCTTTCATGCTCTCATGACTATAGTGATTAGGGTTGTCAAACTCACGAGTCTAAGTAAACTCGTGACAGTGACATAAACTCGTATCGGTAAACTCGTAAGAGTTTACTTTTATCATTCAATATGTATTAACAGTGTATAATTAAATAATTTAAATATAAAAATGACAATAATTTGATTTAAATATATTTTAAATCCAAATAATTGAAACTAAATATATAAACATTAATAATTTATTATATTTAATAAAGAAATTTCTATAAAATTCATATATAAAGTCATTGAGGATGACAAAATTGAAAAAAATTAACACAATTTTGTAAGCTACAAACGTAAAAACGGTAAATTCGGTGTGTAAATTATGAGTTTATCTGAGTTTACAGTTGATATGATTTTACTAGAGACTTAACTCGCTTTAGTAAGATAGGAACGTAAAAACGGTAAACTCGGAGAGTCAACTCGCGAGTTTGACAACAATGATAGTGACATGATTGAATGGTAAAGGGACCCTCTCATGAATGATGATCATAGAAATTACTAGAAAAATGAAGAGAATTTTTCATTCTTACTAACTTGTAACTTGATCTTGTTGCACCGATCAACAAACATACATGAACCATTTCATGAAGTATGTGTCCAGCTAATCCAAAAATCTCAATAATTAGCTCTTGGTCTGCTAGTTAAAAAAACAACGTCGATGAAGACATGTAGGTACATTATTACCCGGTGGTGATTGTAACTTTCTATGAATTTCCCATTTATCACTTAACAACGAAACTTTGTTTATTTCTTTTTTTGAGGATCGACGAATCAAATGATATTTTTGTTCCAATTTTTGCCTCTTCTTCTCCCTCTGCTCAACCCTCCTCCTACAGGTGCAATAGAAGCTCGATGCAATCACCTTCTACCTCAGCATCTGCATGTAAATTTACAACATCCAAGCTGGTGTTCTGTTTCTAGTTTTTTTTTTTTTATGTTGTGTCTTGTATTTCAGCTTTGTGTTTTCTTATGTTTTTTTTTTTGGGGTCTTTTTGCTTACGTGCCTTGGATGCGAGATGGGATTCATACTCTCATTGGACTTGGTGACAATCTCCAACAATAGGGGCCCATTATCTTTTGTGTATCATTTTATCTTTTAATAAAATTGTGTTGATATTAAAAAAAGAAATTAAGAATTAAGATATAGCATAAATCTGTTGTTTCGTTGTATTAAAAAAAGGTTGTTTTTTTATTACAAAAAAAAAAGGTTGTTTTTCCTTTCAGTAATGAGTTAACACACACACACGCATATAAAATGTGTATATATTTGTAAGGGGCCTTTTAGAATAAAAATAAAAATAAACGATTCTTGTTATAAATCTTGAGTTCTTAAGAAACAAAATTAATTAGTAATATGTTTCTTAAATTCTTAGATTCAAGGGTAAGTACAGTTCCTAATGGTCATGTTAGATTAAAGGTGGATGGATCGATCTTACAGAATAGTGGAATTGTTCAATATTACGCTAGTCAATAGGTTTGTGGATTTTCCTGCTGGGAAACTCTCCCACCACAATCAAGTGCGTGACGCGGGTAGGATCCGGATTAATCAGGGCGAAGTTTTAGATACCGGATGAACAATAAAAAAAATAGGTTTGTGGATTTGCTTAGAAGCTTATAGCGGTATCCAGACCAATACAAAACTAATTTTAACGATTTTATTAATTAACGTAAATTGATGATTTGAAGTTTATAATGAGAGGTGAAAGGAGTGTGAGTCTACTTGTATGGTTATACTTCTTTTGATTTTAAATATAAGACATAGTTGATTTTTTTTAAGAGATTGAGAAAGTTAAATAAATTACTTTATATATCATATATTGTGTATTACTACCTCCAGTTCTAATTATAAGAGCTAGTTGACTTTTTTTGGAGAGACTAAGGAAGCTAAATAAGTTACTTAATCATTTCATATGTCATATATCCTTAGATTATATATTAGTTTATTAGTCAAACTAATTAGTTTGAAGGAAAAAAATAAAAACAAAAATATTACTCGTATGTAGTAATTTAATTAGCTTCCTTAATCTCTCCAAAAAAGTCAACTTGCTCTTATAATTAGGATCGGAGGGAGTATTTGATTATACCATCTCGGGTCCTAAATATAAGACATAATTTGTAGTGCAACGGGGAAGTATATTAGTTTACTAGTCAAATTAATTAGTTTAGAGAAAAAATAAAAATAAAAGTATGCTAAAATAATTTAATTAATTTCCTTAATTTTTTCAAAAAAAAAAAAAAGTCAACCTAATCATATACTACAATATTTTGAACCGGAGGAGGGAGTACCCGTTTTGTTATAAATGTTTTAGAAATGAATGCGGGTGAGTGCCGCCACTTTAATCAAAAGACTCTCTGTTTTTCCATTTTACTTTTCTTGTCGGGGGTAATTATGTCTCTCTGAAAAGTGAAAACCCAACAGCAACTTGAGCCTTTAACCCGAAGCAGTAAAAAAAAACACTTTTTAGAAAAATAAATGGGAAAAGACCCAATAAAAGGAAATGACATAAATAATTTTTTTTTTCCAAAAATTTATTTTAAATAAATTTTATAAAAATGTTTTGGGAAAAAAATTAAAAATGGAAATAAACAAGACCTAAGCCATTTAGGGATAATTAATGTCTATTTGTCATTTTTTATAATTAATGTTTAATTTAAATACGACTAATTGTATTTTTTTTTTGTTTAAAATCAAATTTAATCAATAAGATTGGAAATTTCTTACCAATGTAAGTTAAGATAAATTTAATGAGCTAACTAATCCTCTATTATTCCAATAAATTAATTAAAATAACTTATATTGTAGATAAAAAAAAAAGGTGAACAGTTGACAACTGCACAAATACTGAAAGTTACAAATTTATATTCTTTATCAATGTAAACAAAAAATATATTTAAATGAAAATTGACAAATAATCTTGAAAACTGGTGAGTGTTAAAGATCAGCGTATGAATGTTCCAACTTGTGGTGGGCGAGCACCGCGTGGTCTTTTGAGCAAAAAAAAAAGAAGAAGAAGAAAAAGCAGTGCGTGGTCCTGTTTTGTCTGCTTTGGGGATCAGACACATGGTGCACGTGCAAGATCATTCATTAGCTTGCCACCACGTGTCATGTTCTAGATTCTCCCCAGATTGAATGCCCCTATTATTATATCCATTAGAATATCTTCGGAATCGTGCCATCTTGGGAAGTTGATCACTAAGGAGCATGTTATGATCCCTCGGTTTTTATAAGGTTTTATTAACTGAATTGAGCTATTAAAAAGTATTTAATATTATTTAAAAATAACAAATATGTAGGAAATGCATTTTTAAAAAAAATATATCATTATTTATGAGTTGGCAAAGTAGAGAGTAGAGAGAGTATATATCAAGGCTATGTGAATCTTATGGATGAGTAGGGTAGGATTAAGTTTATGTTTGGATGGAGAGAAAAGTGAGAAAAAAAATAGGAAACGAATTCTAAAAAAGAAAACTTTCAAAAATGAAAAATTGTAAAAAAAAAAATTACTTTTTTTTTTTAAATTTTCTTTCCCCTAATTTTCTATTAATCCAAACACAGTAATTGTCACAAAGTTTTAGTTGCTTGTTTTTCTAGATTTGCTTTGTTGCTTATGGTTAGAATATAATCTGTTTGTATTTTCTTTTTGTTGTTTGTTTTGTTTCTTGTGTATGTGAATTTGTAGTTTCACTCTGCTTTTAATATACTCCATCCGGTCCTAATTATAGGAGCAAATTTTAGAGTTGGTTTTGGTCCTAATTATAAGAGTAAGTTTTAACTTTTGTCATTTTTTCCCTATAATACCCCTATTTATACTTTCTCAATAATAATTAAAAATAATAGGTTTGAACATTTCTGGCCAAAAAAAAAAAAACTGCTAATAGGTATGGTCATATTTAGTTATTACTTACTTTACATATATTTTGGATTTTGAATTTTTCCTCACCGTACAAACGTGTGCCTTTTGAAATCGCAATTGTAAAAGTAGTACTATGCACGACTACAATTCAACTTATTTTGCCTCATGTAATTTTTAATTTTTAGAGGGGTATTTTTGGAAAATAATTATAATTAACTAATTTAACTTCTATCTTTAATCTCCCCAAATTCTGATAAATTGCTCCTATAATTAGAAACAGAGGGAGTAATATGTTTTCTTTGTTGGCAAAAGAAAAAAATATTGCACTTAAGATAACAATTTGTATTGCTCTAACCATTCAAACTCATTATTGTCCCCCGTCGTCAAACACACATACACATGAGTCCCCAATACTGCCTGCAACTGAGGTAGAGGTGAGATACCCAATTTAAAAGGTAAGACCATCCAGTCGGCTACCAAATTCGTTTCCATGGGAATCTATATATAATAATAGTTGCTGATGAATTTCCATGAGCCAAGAATAACCTCTCAACGAGGACAAGCAGAGAGACAACACAACCGGCTCTAATTTTAAATGTATTGTGTTTTCAAGAGGAATCCATCTCTAACTTACTCTGCCATTTCCATTGCTTGTTGAAAACTTCATATCATCAGATATGGACCAATTGGTTGCAACCCATAAATCATGCAATATCCTTTTCATTGCTTCCCATTCCATCCATGGAGTCTTGAATATAATATCAATAAAATAGGAGACCCGGCGAAGATTATCTCCAGACCCTTCAAAACATTTGGATAAAGCACCCAAGCAAATAATTCTGATCATCACCTCCACCAAGCTTCAGCCATTATCACTGTTGAATCTGGCGGCACCCATCGAAGAAACCCTAAGATAGGGAGGTGCTCGAGAGAGAGAGAGGCGGCAGGTAAGTGATATATTAAAGCCTAGCTAAGAATGCATAAAGTAGATAAGTTAGCTAACTGTTGTTTCATTGATGATGAGCCACGCTTTTGGTAAAGACATCTAAGTATCTAACAGTGCTTAGGTTATGAAATTTGGCAGCATTATATAGTATACATCTAGACCTTTAAAATGAGTCTTATTTCATAATTTATGTACGTGTATATAAAAATATATGATTTTTCAAAAAGTATTAAGAAATTTGGTAATTCTTAGGAAAATATTCCTTATTTTAGAGCTGTATTAAATTAGATATGAATTTCTAAAGTTTAAGGAAATCATATTCCAACATAGTGAGTACCCTAAGTAATATTCAGATAATTTTTAAATTCTTAGTCTCTAAAGGATACTTTTGGACTATATATGATTCTTAAATTTCTAAAAAACTTTGATAATTGACCACAGAGTGGGGTATTACCTTTTTTTTCGTAATAATAATGGAAGAGAATGCATTAGGGAAAGATGATGTGATAAAAGATAATGTAGGGATAAAATGGGTAAAAACAACTTTTATTATTTAGACAAATTTAGAGGACTTTAATTATAAGAAGAGACATAGTGTAGCGCTCAAAATTTGAAAAATATAGAACTGTCATCAAAATTTAAAAATATGATAATTTTGTAAACATTAAAAAAAAATGAAAAACAGTTAAGGTTCAAGAGTCAGTTGTGCCTAGAGCCGGGAAATCGGGCTGGCCTATTTAAGTCCTGACTCTTCAAGGGCTAAACTTGTAAATTGGAGCTTCTAACATTACTATAAAAAACCCAAAAAAACGTCCTAAATAAGGCTTATTTAACGTCACTTTTCAGAGGGACGTCTGAACGGAGGACGTCAAAAAATTTGACTTTTGGCATCCTAAAAAAGATTCAGGATGCGTTACATAAGGCGTCCTGAATTTTGTTCAGGACACCTTATGTTAGGCGTCCTAAATTGTATTTTAGGATGCCTTATTGCAATTTTTTTTTTAAAAAAAAAAACCTAAGGGGTTGGCCACAAAAGAACAAATCAAAAACCAAATTCCAGAAATACTTTCTTTTTTACGTCACAAACAAGAAATTCTAGAATCAGCAAGAATAAGAAAAGAACACAAAGAAAGTCATCGAAACAGAGACAACAAGGAAGATACAATAAAAAAAGAAAAAAACCTAACAAGTAATAATCCCCTAAAATGGAAGGAATAAGGAACAAGAATGCAAAAAACAGAGTAATTCCGGATCTGCAAGAGACTTGGTGTTCATAGTATCGTCTCGGCGCCACGAGGAGATTTCCAGATCTGCAAAAATTGGTGCCCTCTCAGATCTAAAAAATCAACAAGAGTCAGATCTGGAAAAACACTTATTGGCGGCGGCGTTTTGGATGAAATCGATGGCGGCTCTTGTTCCGAAGTGCAGATTCCGGCGACATGTTGCTCAGTCTCCTCGCCCTCAGCCTTGCCGTCATCTCCTCGCCATCGTCTCCTCGCCCAGCCAGATTGAAGAGTGTTGAAGGAGTAGGAATAGATCGAAAGAGAACATGGGGTGCAGAGGAGAGAAGGGGAAGGCGTATGTGCAGATCAAATGAGAAGAGGAGGTGTACGTGGGGGTGTTGGAAATTAAATGGTGTGCAGAGGAGAGAAGGGATAAATAAAATTAAATGAGGGATGATGTGCAGAGGAGAGAAGGGATAAATGAAATTAAATGAGGGATGAGAAGAAGTCAAGCGCGCGTCATGTGGGGGGTGTTAAAAAGTGTGAGTATTTGGCGTCTTATATTCTAATTCAAGACATCTTAAAAATAATTTTTGGCGTCCTACATTTAAATTTAGGACGTCAAAAAATTTCCTGGCGCCAAAAAATTATCAAAATGAGCCAAATATTTCATTTTTGGCGTCCTACATTCAAATTCATGACGCCAAAAAATTATGAAAATGCGCCAAATATTTCATTTTAGGCGTCCTACATTCAAATTCAGGACGCCAAAAAATTTCCTGGCGCCATAAAATTATCAAAATGCGCCAAATATTTCATCTTAGGCGTCCTACATTCAAATTCAGGACGCCAAAAAATTATCAAAATGCGCCAAATAATTTATTTTAGGCGTCCTAAACATGTTTTAGGACGCCAAAATTAATTTTCGACGTCCTAAAATTATTTTTAGGACGTCTAAGTTGCAAAGTTCAGGCATATAATTACGAGAATGCCATTGCCTACATCTTTTATTTCCTTTTTTAAAATAAGGACGTCTTTTAGGGAAGTAATATCCATTTTTTGTAGTAGTGTAAATGAAGTTGGCTCTGTAAGGCTGGCCCTGTAGGACCGAGAGTTTAAAAGGGCCGGCGTGTTAGGCCCTTTAAATATATTTTTATTTTGTTAACTTGACTTGACTATTTAATTTACTAATCTATATGTATTTTGTATTTGTTATAGAGATATTTATCCCTTTAATTACAAATATATAATAACTATACTTTAATTTATGATTTGGTTTAATATTTGTTGCAGATAAAAATTATGGATGTATTCATGATGTGAGATGTAACATCCCAACTTTTTAAAAGCAGTATAAATTTTTTTTTTCATGAAACATCATTTCAAATTGTCAGAGTAGAGCAACAGAGCAAAGAGTAACTGATATTTAGATTCCAAAATGCCGTAAGTCTGGTTTGGTTACAACAATGCATACTAAAATAAGGTGGTTCAAAAGTAGATAACAACATCAAAAGAAAGGCTTGAGACAGAATGAAAAGAAATCTTCCACGGGTCTCTAAGCGTGCTGCTTCCCTCTCTCCTTGGTCCTTGGTCCTTCCGAAACTGAAGCTAAGTTAAGCGCTGGAGTCCATGCATCGAACCCCAGGTAACGGTTAACCTCATATTTACATACACAACATATGGACTACAGACAATTATATTAACAATGTATATGTGCATTCATCGCCCAAAAGCATGCATACATATATCGCCCAAAACATCTATACATATATCGCCCAACAAAGATGTAGATATATCGCCCATAGCAAACGTAAACATATAAACAAAGACATAGACATACCATCGAGCCATAAGTTACCACATACACTACACCTAACACATACATGCATACGATAAACATCAGCGTTAAGGTTACCAAGACGCGAACGTACCTCGTTGACGAACGTCGGCAATTTCGCGAAACGACACGTTTACTAATACAATAAACGTCCTACAATGCACGAAAGCTTCAACTTTTCGGCGACTCGATCCCTACTATGTTTATACCTCTGCATATTTTTTCAACGCAAACAATGCTTAAAACAAGAATAGGAATCTCGTCACCTACTTCCTAAATCTAACTAACAATTCTACTAACTACCGAACTAAAGACTAAAGACCGAAAGACTTATCCGTTGAAGACTTCTGCAGAACTTTCCCCAGAGCCCTTCTCTCTTCTTTCTCTCTCTAATTTCGAATTCTCTCTTGAGAATGGAGTGAAAAACCAAAGGGGGAGGAGGGTATTTATAGGAAAATGAAGGGACAAGGTTGGAATTTCCAAATTGTTTGCTTTATGCCCTAGCCTACTAGATTTTCCCGATCGGCACCGATTCGCGTAATTTCGGAGAAATTTCAAAATTCTGGATTTACAACTTTGAAGACATAATCTCTCTTACTAGAAATGTCCAAGTTAACCTAAATTTTGGTTCCATATAGGGCTCCAACTGTCAGTCTGAAGTTCCTCGAAAAACGTGTCCGTACGGTCCGGTTACGAAACGCATTTCTGGAAACATCATCTTCTTCAGAAAAATTCACTGATTCCAAATATGTCAAGATAAATTCAAACTCATTCCTAGATGTTGAGTTAGAATTTATTTTCTTCATATCCAAAAATATGCCTATCTGCATTTTTCCCTATTTCGTTTTATTAGGAAAATGTGCTAACTACTTCTAATTAACTTCCTAAGAGTCTAACGGAAGATAAAATCCCACCGATCAATACTTTACCTTGACTTTGGAAATCCCATTCCTAGATCTCCAGATAGGATCCGTTTCCTAATTTCTAAATTACTATTCACATTTTTACTTTAATTAATTATATTATTATTATAATAACAAGTTGCTCATGATATTTTCATCCATTCCTATCTTCATTTTTTTCAAAAATTTCGGTCAATAGCTGGCCCATTTTTTATTATTTTTCGTTTTTATTTTATTTTATTATTAATTAATATTTATATAAAATAATTATTTAATAATTATTTTATATAATCTTTTCACAAAATCTTCCTATTGGTTCTTTCTTGCATTTTGGCTCAAAAATACTTATACCCAACTATTTTTCTCCAAAATTTCTAATTAATTAGTAAATATATTTTTACTAATTTTAAACCTTTTCCACTAATTTTTGAGCTTTACATAATTATTTCATAATTTCCTTTGCTTAAGCTTAAGTAACTAGCCAATAATTACCTAATTACTTTATTATCACTTGTTGATAATTTTCTTACTTAGAATATCTCATTACCTTCATATTCTTGTATTAACATTAGCATTTCCATGCCTCTTACATTATTCTATAATTTGCAAGGGTATTATGGTCTTTATATTACTTTTTGGACATTCTTACACAATTTCTCCAAGTTCATAATTTATTTAATTACCATAATTAGAGATAATATATTCTCATAACTCACTTAGTCATTTTACTGCCTTTTAGGATTTTTCACAATTTTCCTAAGTTATTTATGTCCCTTAGGGGCATTTTCGTCATTTTGGCACTTTGGCCCTTAAATTCTCTAATCTCCAAGAAATTCTCCTTTAGAAAATAAGATAATGTAACATATTCTTCGAGACCACATATTCATCTTTTATAAAATAGCTATTTAATTTATCAGGGTATTACATGAGAGCAGAGCCTACTACTCGAACAAAAGCACAATCAAATGTCTTTGAAATTGATGATAATGGTGAAGAAGATGAAAATGATAGTCATCGTACTCATGCTTAGTGGTAAGCTTGTTATGCTTTGTGTGAGTTACTTGTGGACAATAGTTAACTTTTGATAATAAATTAGTGACTGCATTTTTTTATTGCATTAAGTGTGTTGTGTAGACATTAATGTTGACAACATTTATTTGATAAATTAGAACTTTAATTGTTGTATTTTATTATTTATATTTCTTTGAGAAAAAAAACGCAGGAAAAATAATTTTAATTCATAAAAATGTCTTCCGACCCTGTAGGGCCAGCCCTATCCCACACGCTCTTTGGTTGGACCTTGGAAAACATACGTTTTTCTTACCTGGGCATAAAAGGTCTGGCCCTCTTAGGCCTGAGCCTTTCAAGGGCCAGCCTTGATTCCTAGTTCTAGTTGTGCCTAGGGAAGGTGTTAGGCACCTCACAACACCTGTTCATAAGAATAATTAACTTGAATTAATTATTTAAAAATGAATATGGCCTTTTAGTTTTATCATAATTACCCCCAAAAAAGTAAGCAAGAGAAAATTATTTACAAGAGGAGAAAATAAATAAAGAAAAACAAAATTATTTATTTACACAGTTGAACTTGACCTTAGTTTAAAGTCTAGGGCCTACGTATCCTTTAGAGAGATCAAAACTCACGTAGTTTGTTAGTGGTAGAAAGACGTGTCATTTGGTTGGTATCTTTTAGAAAAATTTTATTTAATTTATTTGCTTTGTATTTTTTATTTTTAAAAAATTCTTTATTTTCTTATAAAAGAGAATCTTTTCATTTTTTATTTAATTTGTAAAAATGAGTTCATAGCTTATAATATGCCACCCATTGAACAAGTTAACTCACAAATAACTTCATCCCAAACATTAATAATCTAATAAAGCCGAGAAGCAATGATATGATCAATATTTCATGCAAAATACTAAGGATCAATTCAATAATCACATTACTAGAGGAAGAAACTTGGTGATAAGAACTAAATCAACAAGAAGCAAATACCTCTAATGCCTTGAACTTGCTACAAAAAGAAGGATGAAGTACAAAGAGCAAGGGGGTGGGATCACGTTTGGGACCCCCAAAAACGTTTATTTATGTAAATCAAGACAAAAAATTTCTCTCATACTTTCTTCGTATACCGTAAATCATAATTAAAAAACTATTTTTGAAGGCTCTAATCGCTATTTCAAACACGTACATTAATTACGTACTAAAACATATAATTTTGTCTCAATTTATGGTATACGAGAAAAGTATATAATTTTTTTTTTTGGTCTAGATTTACATAAATAAGCGCTTTTGGAGATTCCAAATGTGATGCCAAATAAGCTACAAATTGGGCATGAAAGTTTAGATCACACACTTCTTTTATTGGGGGATAATGAATACAGCTTTTCATTGTGATCAGCCCAAACAAAGTTAAGCCACGGTGAACATATATACTCAAGCATTCAGAAAATATCATAAGAAGAAGAAAGAAAAAAAGAGAGAGAAAAGAATGTGTAAGGAGCTTTGTAAGCATGTGCCTCTTGTGATATGAGTGACTGAAAGAGAAAGGAAGTGAGAGTGTAAAAAAAAATGTGATAAGATTTTTTTTTAAAATCATTGGCGGGCTGGACAAGCTGCACAGGCCCGTCCTATTTAGCCCCGCAACCCACGGGTGAGCCAAAATTATCTCCTCTATAAATAGGCATCACCAAGCTAGGGTTTTGCTCATTAATGTTTTTTTTTTTTTTTTTTTAATTTTCTTCTTTTTAATGATGATTGCCAATTTGGACCACAATCATCATTAATGAAATGGTTTTTTATTTTTGTTTTCCTTTTTTCCTTTAATGAATGATAATGCTAATTTAGACCCCAATTATCATCAATGAGAGGATTTCCTTATTATTATTTTTATTTATTTTTCCACAAGAAGTTTCCAAATTTGAACCAATCAAGCATCAAAATAAATGAGAGAATATCTTTTAATTTTAGTTTTTATTTTATTTTGCTTCTTTTAATGTTGATTGCTAATTTGAACCACAATGATCATCAATGAAATGATTTTTTTTTTTTTTTTTGAGTTGAACCGGACAAAACCGGGTGTTCACACCTACCATTTCAAAAAAGTAAACCTTATAAATAGGGTCAGAGGGAGTAGCATTTTGATCCTTATTATAAATTCAATTTGACCTAATCTATGAAAGTTAAGATATTTAATACCACTCTGGTCCTATTTATAAGTCCAGTTTGACCAAAAGATTTGGTCCTATTTATAAGTCTATTTTGACCAAATAAATGAGATTGTGACAATTTTGCCCATATTAATGATGATGAGAGAGATTGACTAACTATGTTGGGAAGAGAAAAAGATGAGAGAGATTTGACAATAAATTTTAAAAGGTACCCATTCATAAATGAGGGTAAAGTTGGAAATTTGCTCTATAATCATTGAGATACCTAACTTTACTTGGTATATGAGATTTGGTCAAACTGGACTTATAAATAGGACTAGAGTGATGTACATTAAATTGATTAACTTTTTTTTTTTTTTGAATGTGTCCTTATTTAATAATAAGAATTGAATTCAAATTTCTGGTCTTCGTGATAAACTCAGTGCTTCTTCTTCCGCTGTGGGTGCTGCAGGATTTCGAACCTGCATCAATGAATGTAATTTGATGGAAATCACATCACAAGGCGGGCTTTATGTAACATTCAATGGAGTTCTCAATAATTTCCAAGTTCTATGGTGCAAATTATACCTATTGCAGAATCTGACCACTCTCCTATCTTGTTCCAAACTTATTGGCCAACAAAAGGAACAAAGCTTTTCAGCTTTGAAAATTTCTGGTTCAACTTTCCTGAATGTCACCAAATTGTACATCAGGAGTGATCTAGGGATATTCATGGACCGTGGGCATATAAAAACAATGTCAGACGATTAAAATACATTAGAAAAGGCCTTGTCCAATGGAATAAATCTTTCATTGGCTGAATTTCTCATAACATTAATCAGTTAGATAGAGAAGGAGTTGCAATTCTAGCATAACAAGGCTTCATTATTCTTGGAAGAGGAACAACGGGTGAGTTTCCTTAAATCTTCTTTCGAATTTTGGTATGATTGTGAGGAGATGCTAAGGTCTTAGAAATCTCGGCAAAATTGGATTCTTCAAGGAGATAGAGAAATTCCAAATATTTTCATGCTTATGCGAATGTATGAAGGATGAGAAATCTTTATGTTTTGGATTAAGAACTTTGAGGGGGAGTGGATTGAGACTCAAGACCAAATTCAAGAGGAGGCTACAAAGTATTTTTCACAGATTTATGAAGATACTAGAGACTTTGATATTTCGTTGAGGGAGAAAACCTTAACTAATATCAATTTACCCAAACTAATGATGGCACATCTTCTCAAATTAAATTGACCTTTATTATCTGTGGGGAAATTGAGGCAACGATGTCAGAAATAAAGGCTGATAGTACACTTGGACTGGATGGTTTCCATGCAAGATTCTATCAAAAGTTTTGGTCATTCCTTAAAGCTGATATCGTCAATATAATATGATTTATCACATTTTTGGCCAAGGCTTTTGTTGTAACTTGTAAGGATCTTAACAAATCATTAATTATGTTGATTTCCAAATGTCGTAGCCCTAATACATTCAAATATTTTAGGCCAATCAGTCTTTGCAATGTGATTTACAAGTTAATTTCCAAAATCTTATGCAATCGGCTGAAGGAAGTTCTTGATGATCTCATTATGTGCCTAATCAAAATGCTTTACTAAAAGGCCGGCTTATTATTGATAACATTATTTTGGCTTTGGAAACCATGGCTAAACTTCATAGAGCACACAAGAGTAAGGATGGTTGGTATGCAATTAAATTAGACATTGTGAAGGCCTATGATAAGGTTTCTTGGCATCTTATGTAAAGTACTTGAAATAATGCAGTTCTCGGCTTGGATAATACAACTCATTATGCAATGTATATCATCAGTATCTTACCAAGTTATGATTAATAGGTTTGGCTATAGTCCACTTTCCTTACTATTCACTTTCCATCATTAAAATATTTTTATAAATCATTAGATTTGAACAGTTGAGATTTCAATCCAACAGTTGAGATAGAGAAGTGAATAGTAAGAAAAGTGGATTGTAGCCAAATCCATGATTAATGGCTCACCAAGACGTTGATTCTCTCCTACTTGTGAACTGAGACAAGGAGATCCTATGTATCCTTACTTGTTTTTATTATGTGCGAGTGTCTTTTCTTGCATGATCCATCAAGAGCATTTTCAATGGTGGATGGGTATTAAATGCTCTCGAGAAACTAAACCTCTAACCTATCTGATGTATGCATTTTCAAGCAGAGCATTTTCAATATCCTATCTGATGCCTTACCGGTGACATATTAGGAACACCGGCATAGTCGGAAGGAGAAGGAGATTTTCTCCTTATCTTATTTCTCATGTAGAGAAATCAAAATGAGAAAGATAGAGAAAATATACTCTCAAATGAATGTGTTTATTCATATGCTCAATAGGGTATTTATACATAAGAGAGAAGACAATAGAGTAATGACTCATTATGATGATTGATTCCCTAATCACTCATAATTCCTATAATCCCTGATTATACGCGATACTAATTAATTATAATATATTTGCATTGATATATTTCCTAACACTCCCCCTCAAGTTGGAGCATATATGTTAATCATGCTCAACTTGTTACAAGAAAACATAATATAAATAAATCCAAACAAAATAATTTTCTTCCTAAGAACCTCTTCACCCAATTTTCACACACTCCCTCAAGCTAAAAGCAGCTTGAATGTGAGCAGCCATTAATCACCAATAATTTGATTCTTCATGAGATCTTGAAGTAAACAGCAAACGATACTAAATAATACTCCAAACGTCTCACTAGAAACCAAACATCAAACGGCCTCACCAGGGACCAAACGATACTCCAAATGTCTCACTAGAAACCAAACATCAAATGGTCTCACCAGGGACCAAACGATACTCCAAATGTCTCACCAGAGACCAAACAATCCTCCAAACGTCTCACCAGAGACCAAACACCTCACCGGAGGCAAGACAATGAACGAGTCACACAAGGACCACCAAACTGTCTCACCTGAGACAAACACCTCACCGGAGGCAAAGCAATGAATGAGCCAATGAAATTACCCAACCACAAATACGACATTCAAGACAAAAGAGCACTTCACGAACGTGCTGAAAAACGAAACAAATGAAGAACCCAGCCATTAGAGACAAGTGAACGTGCATGAAACAAAATGCCGACCATGCTGAAATAGTAGAAACCCAGTCTCACAACGCAACCTTCGAAGCAAAGAACCGGCCTACATATACCGAAAATGAAGGCTCGACGTTGTAGAACAAAACATGACCATAAAATGGTCATAGCAACCAAACGAGGTAATATATCAATAACCTCTATAACAGAAACCTCTTTAGTCACAACAGAACAATCTCACCTGAGATTACAAGACCAAACTAAGGCTTCACGATTTGCAACAACAAACGTCACATTAGTGACCAAATAAAAGCCACAGTTACCCCAGTAACCAAATAACACACTTCTACAACCATAAAACAAATAACCACCGAACTAGAAGCAGATTGATGCAGATTGATGAAACGGCACTGGAACGAAGACAAAACACCCAAAGGACAAGGTAATCACTGAAGCACCAAAAGAAGTAGAACCAAACAACAGAGGAATCAACAAACACTTTCTCTCTCCCCCTGTGAACAGTGACGAGTAATGTCACTACTCACGAACCAGCAACATGGATAGGACCAAAAAACAGCAAATCGACATAAACTGAGGAAGTGCAAAACACCGAAACCCAGCAAAACAACGAAACTCAATCGCCAAACGTAGTCTTCTAAACACGAAATCGGCCTAGTCTTACCGGAAAAGAAGATTCGACACCGGCCAAGGAGCCAATAGAGATGATATGAACACACACTGGAAATTCACAAGTTTGCCGAAATCTGGAAACGTATGTCGGAAATTGAAAATCTTGCAAGAAAAGAACGTCACAGAAAAGAAACCTCACCGACACACACACTTTGTCTGGCCACTGTCACTATTCACGTGACAATACGGTTCACGCTACAGTGACAGCGGCCACCGAAAAACTCAAATTGGCCAAGAACTAACCAAGCTCTGATACCATGTAGAAATCAGAGAGAGAAAGATAGAGAAAATATACTCTCAAATGAATGTGTTTATTCATATGCTCAATAGGGTATTTATACATAAGAGAGAAGACAATAGAGTAATGACTCATTATGATGATTGATTCCCTAATCACTCATAATTCCTATAATCCCTGATTATATGCGATACTAATTAATTATAATATATTTGCATTGATATATTTCCTAACACTCATTTTCTCTCATTGGCCTTATTTGGACCATTGATTTGGGAAAGTGAGAAAAAAGTAAAAGTAATCTTGTTTTGATTGGACGGATGTGATTCAGAGATTATGAGAAATGATGAGAGAAACCCAACCCGACATAGTCTGGCTCCATGTCCTTCCTTTATACCACCTATGCTATGCCTCATTGGTATTTAATTTTTTGGTTTAGCAGTTGCCGGGGAGGTAGACGTCAGATGCATATGGAACTCAATTTTCATATTTCACTTTTTTAGCATTGACGTCTGTCTCCTAATTTTAAAGTTGGCCTTCTCCAATTACAACTATTGACATTGAGAAAAGCTGTGCTTTATCCACCACAACAACAGTCCTCTCATGCGTAAACTGGCCAAGAAAAGCCATGTTAAGATTATTACTAAATCTAAGACGTACAGTCCCATGGATAATCGTGTATTCACTTCGTGATGTCTGTACTATAGTACGATATTTTGTAAACGTTTATTTTACTTTGTAATGCATAGTTCCTGTTTCATTAAAAAACAAAAAAAGATGTTATATATATTCTCTCACATAGGCCCACACATAGGCGGATGAACGTATATCTTAAAAAGACGTGTGTGTGTGTGTTTTTTTTTTTTTAAAAAAAAAGGGTTAAATCTAAATACTAGAGATTCTTTTTGCATAACATAATCAAATAGCTTCTCTGAATCATATTTTCGCCATTTTTTTAATGCATTATATTAAAAAAGATGTATTTGATAGCATTGATAATAAGACAATTACGATGAAATTCCAAAAAATAAGGCTTAGAAGGATGATATTGTAATTATTTTTATTGTAATATACTTTTGTTATTAAAATATATGTGTTTGAACTTATTTAGTGCCCAGTCTTGCTATTTTTAACAACAATTTTACTATTTTTAACCGTACTTAGCCTTGTTTTTCCTTTTATATTCTTTTGTTTTTAAATGTATTTAAACCTTTTCTTTGAAAAAAAATTTCGGGGGTGTTGCCCCCGAATCCCCGAGTATCCCCACAAATTAAGCCCCCCTTCTGTAAATTTCTGGATCCGCCCCTGATGTGTTGGTGTTTTTGCTCCCAAAAGCTCTAGTTTTGTCCCCTAATGCAAGGGCTTCAATATACTCCTCATTTTGATTCTATTTATAGAAAGGAGAGAGAAAATTTTCACATGAATGTATAATTTTATCCTTTATTCATTACTATTGTATTGACTTTGTTCTCATGGGTTAAAACATGTACCAAAATAAGGGTAAAATTGGAAAGTTATTGAATTTTATAAAAGAGAATGAAATTTAAGATTTTTTTTGGTTTGTGTAAAACATAATAAAAATGTCTTATATATAGGATTAGAAGAGTACTACTCTGATCCTATTTATAAGTTCATTTTAACCAAATATTTTAATTCTCATTATAAGTCCATTTTCGAGGTAATAAATGTGTTTTTTAAGTTTTTTTTTCTTTATTAATTACAATAAATAAAAGAATTTATTCATGTTAACTTTTGAACTAATTATAAATAAGGAAAAAGTAAAAATTTAATATATAATTAATAAGTTAACTAACTTTTTTTGATATATGAGAATTAATTAATTTAACCTTATAAAAAAATAAGAGTAATAACAAATTAACAAAAGGGCAGTACCTACTTGAAGCAGGGGCTGCTCTTCCCACAGCCTCCTTGTTCGTGGTCGTCCTTTTTTGGCTTCTTTGTTGGTTGGTGATTTTCCCAAGTGTGAGGGTTATTTACTTATTTATAATCTTTTTTATTTTTATTATAAGATATCAATTAATAAGTGTTATTAGTACTTTTTATAATTAGCTTGTTAGTTTTCAAGGAGCATAAATATGTTTTTTTTTATGTATACCCATATTTAATAAGAGTAGTAGGAGAGAGTGATAATTAATACCACTCTGATCCTATTTATAAATATATTTTTTTTAAAAAAAAATTGGTTCTTATTATAAATCAGAGTAATAGTAATAAATGCATTTGTTATATTTTCCCTTTATTAATTGCAATAAACAAAAAAAAGTTATTCATATTAACATTTGGAGCCAATCATAGATAAGAGTAAAATTGAAAATTTTACCTATAATTAATAAGTTAATTAACTCTCCTGGGTATGTCAGAATTAGTTAATTTAGATTTATAAATAGAATCAGAATGATATGATATTAAAGCTTAGTGTAATTATTAAAAATAATATTATAAATAGCTTAGATTTTAAGATAAATTTAATGTTTTTAATCGTTTTTATTGATTTATAAAAATAATTAGTTGAAGGTAGAAGGAGAAGGAAGAGAGTCCGGAAGTGTAATGTGTAATTAATGGTAATAGTTTGACCAAAAAATAATAATGGTAATAGGATTAATGGATCGAGTGAAGCGTGCATGGCGAACACTTGTCGAGCGTTCTCTCTTTTAAATTCTCCCACACAACTCTCTCCCTAACGTAACCAACGATTCACTCTCATACCCTCTTTTTTTCATTTTCCCCATCGCACTCTTGGATCGCGTACACTCCACGCTCCCCTCCGATAAGGGTCATGGCCCATGGGCCACATAAAGGGCCACACACAAAAAATTTAGCTAAACAAGAGGATCCAATTTTAAAAAAACACACATTGTCCTTGGGCTCAACTGGCAAAGGGGTCGAACACTCTCACCAAAGGGAGGGGGTTCGATCCTGGAGTTGGTCAAGGCGCTGAGGGAGGCATCTTAGCTCCTAGGTTCCTAGGTTAACGCCTGAGGGTAATAGACAGCTCGCCCTGCGCAATATCGGTATCACCTAGGAGGAAGGGAGATTTCGCCCTGCCCTTGGATCGTGGGTGAACCCAAACCCCTTTCCTAAAATTTTCTTATCAATTTTTTTTTTTTTAAAAAAAAACACATACTCCCTCAAATCCTAATCTTAAAAGTTAGCTGGATGGTTAAATTTAATTATAAATAGAAGATCTTAATCTATCTTGTCTTTTATATTAATGATTTCTTAAACTGATTCACCTAAATTTATAAAGTGATATATAATATAGGCTTAATGTGCAAATTTGTCCTTTAAGTTTTTGTTGATGAGTAATGTTGTTCTGAATTTTTTTTTTTTTCAGATTCAATGTTACACAGGAAGTTTTAAAATGTTGTAATGTTGCCCTCCATACCGTTACAAAATTAATGTTAGACTATTAAAAAATTGATGTTAACAATTAATTTTTTAATAGAAAATGACAACATCACTTTATTTTAACACTTCAGGTTCAGGAGTAATATTGAATCTTAAAAAACTTTCAGGATAACATTGCTTCTCAGCAAAAACTTCCGAGGTAAATTTGTGCCTTAACCATGTAATATAATATTAACTAGGTGTTTTAGGAAGATAATACCCCATTTGCTTAAATTAATCAATTTGTTTTTGGGTAAAATATTTCTTCAGGAGATAAGTTATCTTCAGTGACCTCCAAAACTACGTCGTTTTGGATTAATGAAGGGTGTTTCTGTAATTTTGCACCCTTCATTAATTCACCTAAAATTACAAACATACCTTTCATTAATTCAAAATAACGTAGTTTTAGGGGTCACTAAAGATAACTTATCTCCATTGACTGGAGAAATACTTTTCCCTTTATTTTATTTACTTAATCTACTTAAAGTAAATAAGTAGCTCTTATATTAAGATTTAAAAGTAATATAACATGAAGTTCCATAAATTTTAAGGACAAAAAAAAATATAATATTGTCAATTACTTACCTGAAAGTTTTTTTCCTAAGTGCCTGATTGTAATCCACTTATAATTTCAGAATGTTATTACCCATCCCTTTAATTAAAACAAATATAAGGGTGGCTCGTTAAAATTATGAAATTGTCTCCATATAAAATAAGCATTGTTATCGAGTGAATCCACATATTTAGAGGGAAACAAAAATGAAAAAAATGTTTTATTTCACATATCTAGATGAGTAGGAAATAGTGTTCTAAAGCTCGGAATGGACCGGCCGAATCGGACAAAAACCGGCGAACCAGTCAATAAACTGGTCCGGTCCGGGGTTAAACCAATTCACTTTTTTTTTGGGGTAAAAAAATCGATTTTCTTTTTTAAAATTTTATATCAATAACCTTAAAATCTTCTATTTTTCATCGGTTTAGCTCTGATTTGATTCCGGCTTGACCCTTAACCCAATACTCCGATCGATCTAGTGACAGGTCCGGGTTTCAGAACTTTGGTAGGAAAAACACAATGGGAAAAATAATTAATTTTACAATGATACTCACACGAAAGAGAAAGCTATTGGGTAGACTTAATGGAATTACAAGAACAGAGGCGAGATTTGGTTTGTCCTTGGAGTTGGAAGATTTACAGAAAGCACTCTGGAAGCAATTAGACGAGGTTCTGATGCAAGAATCATTGATATGGGCTCAGAAAGCAAGAAGTGAGTGGATGGTAGATGGGGACAGAAATACTAGATTTTTCCACACCCGGGCCAATGGGAGACGGAAAAGGAATTTTATTGGGGCACTGAAAGGTGAGGATGATGCATGGGTGTATGATTGTAACCAGATCAAGGAGATGGTAACATCCTACTTTTCTACAGTATTTATGGAAGACCAAGTAAGGCGGCCCACTTTGGCTTGTCATATCTCCTACCCAGAGCTTGTCCCAGTCGAAATCGGCAGATTGGGGCAAGGCATTGTGAATGCAGAAATTAAACACGCTTTATTTAGTATGGGCGCGTTGAAGACACCTGGGCCTGACGGGCTGAATGCTCTGTTCTATCAGAGTCAATGGCAAGTGGTGGAGAAGTCCGTGTGTGATCTTATTAAATCTATCTGGGAGTCACCAACTGATGTTAAGGCTATTAATGATACATTAATAGTGCTTATTCCTAAGAAGGACCACCCGGAAGATGTTAAAGACTTTCGTCCCATTAGCTTATGTAATGTGAGCTTCAAGATTATCACCAAAGTCATTTCAAACCGAATTAAGGTGGTATTACCACAAGTCATCAGTCCCCACCAGTGTAGCTTTGTTCCTGGTAGGCATAGCTCGGATAATATTATTGTTGCATAGGAAGTTATTCACTCCATGAGGAATCTTCGGGGGGAAACGAGGGTACATGGCTATCAAAATTGATTTGGAAAAGGCCTATGATAGGGTAAATTGGTTCTTTCTCTGGGACTGCCTTACGACCCTAAAAGTGCCTGAATCCCTGATTGACCTTATTTGTTCCTGTGTTTCTTCTCCGAGCATGCAACTGTTATGGAATGGGGAACGAGCAGGTACCTTTACTCCTTCCAGGGGTGTCCGTCAAGGGGATCCTCTATCTCCATACCTGTTTGTCATTTGTATGGAAAGGTTGGCCCATCTGATTCAGGAAAGTATTGCAACTGGTGATTGGCGTCCTATTAACTTAGGGAAGGGCGGTCCCCCTATCTCCCATCTGTTCTTTGCTGATGATATTGTCTTGTTTGCGGAAGCATCGGTGTCTCAAGCGGCGGAAGTAAGAAAATGTTTGGATACCTTCTGTATGGCTTCGGTTTGAAAGTTAATGAGTCTAAGACTCGCGTTTTCTTCTCAAGAAATGTAAATCATATAAAGAGAATAGAGTTGTGTAGTGTGTTGGGGTTTCAAGTGACTCCAGATCTTGGGAAGTATCTTGGGGTCCCCTTACATCATAAGCGGGTCACCAAGAATAGTTACCAAGCAATTGTGGATAAGGTACGGCAGCGTTTGTCCAACTGGAAGGTAGCAGCGTTGTCATTAGCAGGAAGAACTACCCTAGTTTCTTCTGTTACTTCTGCCATTCCGGGTTATACTATGCAAACCGTATTTCTACCTAAAGGAACTTGTGAAGATATTGAGAAACAGAATAGAAGGTTCCTATGGGGAGCTCCGGAGAAAAGGAAAACGCATTTGGTATCTTGGGACACGGTGTGTAAACCAAAAAAGAAGGTGGGCCTTGGGGTGAAACATCTTCACCAACAGAATCAAGCATACATGATGAAATTGGGATGGAACTTGATCAAACGGAGAGATGAACTTTGGGTACGAGTGATACGAAGTAAGTATAAATGTGGGGATGATATGATCCCAAATATTAATACAAGGCGTTTCGGGTCAAACACGTGGTCAGGGATCAAGAAGTCCTGGGAGGAAGTGGCCGCAGGTGTACAGGTGGTTCCTCCATCAGGGAATGTTCGTTGGAAACATGACCGGCATGGGGAGTTTAATATTAAATCTGCCTACCAATCACTGTCTGAGGAGGACGAGGGGGAGGATTGAGCATGGCAACGAGTTTGGAAATTACGCACTATTCCCAGGTGTAAATCATTTATGTGGCTGGTGCTTCATAATAGATTGCTTACTAATGATGAGCGAGTCCAACGACGAATGGGAGGGGAAGCTAGCTGTACCTGGTGTGGGGCTGATGTTGAAAACCTGGCTCATGTGTTACGCGACTGTGTAGAGACAAGGAAACTCTGGATGGGGGTGGTGGATCCAACGTTTAGGTACATATTCTTTCACCAAAATCTTCATCAATGGACCAGAGCTAATATACACCGTGTTCATGACCGTGGGAAGGAAGACTGGAGCGCGTTCTTCACGACGGTGTGTTGGCTCATCTGGCAACGCATAAATACAAGGATTTTTGAGAACATTGTTACTAGCAATGAGTCCATTATCTTTCGAGCTAATTCAATCCTGGCAACCATGTCGATGGCCAGAATCCGTTTGCATGGGGTTAACTTGAATGGACATCTTGTTCGGCCTAGCTACGTTGCTTGGGATCCACCGGAACTGGGGTGGGTTAAGATGAATGTGGACGGGGCATGCACGCGGAATCAAGAAGCCACTTGTGGGGGGGTTCTTCACAACATCCATGGTGATCTGCTGAATGGGTTCATGTTTAAATTTGAATTACCTACTGATAGCCTTTGTGCAGAGCTGTGGGCGGTACTGTTGGGGCTCAAGGTATGCTGGGAATCAGGTGAACGGAAGGTGCATCTGGAAACAGACGCGGAGGTGGTTGTGGTATTAATAACTGGACCTGTGCAGCTAAGTCACCCAGACGTAACGACGATTCAGGAAATCAAATCTATGATAAACAGAGACTGGGAGGTGGTGGTACGTTGGGTTCCCAGAGAATCCAATATGGCGGCTGATTTTGTAGCGAAGCAGGCCTTGAATACATGGCCGGGATTACATCATTTTCGTACTGTGTTTAGCGGGTTAGGAGAGGTCCTGGATAAGGACAAGGGTCATGCTACTGTTAGTAATGTATTAAGCTGAGGGTGATCCCTCTTCTTCGGTATAAAAAAAAAAAAAAGATAACAAGCTCACGTTTCTCTTCCTTTATTTTGGAACAATTCTGAAAATAACATTTTCATTACACAATTTCTCTCTGTTTTTTTTAATAAAATAAATTTTTATTAAAACTAAATAAAAACATCCATAAAAAAGGCTTCAAACCATTACACAATTTCTCAATTTTTAAGGAAGAATTCTGGAGAGAAAACAGATGGGTAGCTTCATATACTCATTCCTCTCTCATACGTTTTAAATATTTATTTTATTCTATTATAAAATATTTGAAATGGGTTGTATTATAAAAAATTGATGAATTACATAACTTGTTATAATTAACTTTTATATTTTATATTGATGTACTAATACTAAACTTTTGACTACCTAGTCACGTTGCAGGCGAACATAGCGTGTAACGGAATATATCCATTATTATTTATAACGGAAAGCACAATAATTTGTCTGATATTATCATCACCTATATAATAATTAGGTCCGTTGCTTCTATGTTAAAATAAAATATTTAGCACTTGCTTGAGTGTTTCTCCAATATGGTCCATATCTGAGTCTTCTGATATTTTTTTATATATAAATCTCATACATTTTGCTGTCATGCCAGGAAATTTGTGCTATAATATTTTTTTTTATTAATGCATTTTGTCTTTTTTAGAAAGATGGGTTTAAGGGCCTTTTTGTCCTATAAGTTTTTACCAAAGGGGAATTATAAAAAATAAAACAATTTTGCCCCGGCCTTTATAAGCTAATTTTGACGGTTAGTTAACCAAATTTCATATGTCATCCATATCATTTTTGTTAAAGTGTAAATTTGACCAAAAGTTTTAGATCTAACTTTAAAAAAAGATGAAGTAGATGACACATGAACTTCCCGCGCAAATTTCTACATTAACAAAAATGACATAAACTATCAGCTTAACATATTGGATCAACTAACGATTAAAATTAACTGGGTTAACCGTAAAGGAAAAAATACATTTTTTTTTAAAATATTTCTGCAAAATTGCTCCTTATGAAAACTTTCGGGACAAAATTGTCCCTTACCCCTATTTTTTTCCTTCTTAATTTGACATCGCACAATAATTTCAAGGAATGAAAATATAAACAAGATACAATAGAGCATTTTATACGTATGAAAAATACATATATTCATATTTTTAAATGCGATAAAGCTTTTTATTATTATAATGAGACAATTTTATTATAATGAAGGAAAATAGATAATAAGATAATGGGCTTGCCAAGTTAATAAGTAATCTAAGAAGACCATCATATGAGATAAGTTTCATGTAAACACAAACCAACAAAATAGGGTTAAGAAAAATAGGGTTGCTAGCTAATTAGGGAGCATCAAAATTTTTAAGTAATGTATTTATGGCTTTCTTTGAAAGTATCCAAACCACTTTAAACATTTTTTTTTCTTTTATTTTATTGTATGATCACACATCTATCTCAATATCCTCGTTTGGACTATTCTCACTTTATGTTCATGTTGTCCTTTAAAAGCCCAACATTTACTATCATATAATATTGTCGGTCTCATAATATCACCATAAAAATACTCTTTTTGTGGAAAATTAGATTGTCCCAAATTTTAGATTTCATGTTGATAGATGGATTAATTATTTTTTTTAAAAATGAATTTTATGGACAAAAAAGTGTCATAGGAAGGAGGAGTTTGATTGATTAAGAAAGAGACAGAAAAATTAATACTACGTACTATGGAAGATCCGGCACAACAGTGTGTGAAAGTGAAGGCGCGTGATGGTCAAACCCAGACCCAGAGCGCCCCTCACCGTTTCAAGCCTTCCAAGGAAAGAGGACATTTGTCCTGCCTCTTGTAATTTTCCCTTCAACCATACACGCCTCACACGCCTTTCCTTATTCTTGCAACCATTTTCACTTCTTCTTCTCTGCCCCCTTTTCTTGTTCTTGCTGATCATTCATAATAGTAATCATGGTGGAATGATTACTGTAACACTTTCTAGAAAGGCTCTTTGACGAAGATGGGTTCTGGTTTGAAAGTGGGAAGTAACAGTCTTGATTACTCTTTTAAGGTATTGTTGATTGGCGATTCTGGGGTTGGCAAGAGCAGTCTTCTTCTCAGCTTCATCTCCAACTCTGTTCACGACCTCTCTCCAACTATTGGTAACTTCAAATTGATTCTCTCACTCTTTTTAGTTTCTTCACTTATACCATAATAACATGATGGTCTTCTCATTTTGAGTAACTGTTATTTGCAAGTGTTTATTTGGGGAGAATCTGTTTCTGGAATTGGATTCTTGCAGGATGCTAATATGGTAGTATCTTCTCTATATTACTTGTGTGAATAGAACAGGACGATTCTAGAATTATTAATTATGTCAAGTAGGATAGGATGGTCCATTCCATCAATTTTTGGGTTGAATATCAAACTCTGGGTTATTGCGTTTTCAATATCCAAATTAGAAATCTAAAAACGGATCAAAGTTTGCTTTATTTTATCCACAATTCAGGGGTTCCTCTGTTGAAAATTCTTTATTGGTTGTGTGATAAAGTTTGAGGTGTTAGAAAATCGTTTGAGGTGATTTGGTCATATTCAAAAAATCCATTGGATGCACTAGTGGCAAGAGTAGACCAAGCATTATGAGTCTTCTAGAAAGGGGTGAAGGAAGACCGAAGAGAATATTCAATGAGGTTATTGAACAGGATCTCTTAGTTAACAATTAGTCGATCACACCAAGTCGAATAACTAATAAGGCTTGATGTTGTTGGTTGTGTAATGAAGTTTGCTTAGTCATGGATTCTTATAGAAGTATTATGTGTGCTTGTTATAAGCTTGTTTCAAGTCTATAGAGGTAATTTGAGCTTCTTATGCATTATCTGAAATTTTGAAGTGCACAAGGTCGATATAATGTAAAACACTTGACGATTTTGAAGAGGAATGCTTCAACATGGTCTATTACAAATTGCAGAAGCCATGTACAAAAGTTCTGATCCATATTTGTCAAATTTCAGCGGAGTAACTTCCATGATCACCCAAATTTTCTCATTTCCCTGCTCCATACCTTTTTAACTTGATTTTTTTTTGTCTGAGTGTCTCACTTGAGATGGATAATGTATCAGAATTTTGATGCTGAGGACCTTGAAATCTTGCTTTTTATTTGATTAATTCATATTTTTGTTTACATCCAAAGATGCCAATGTTCTAAAATTATTTGCAGGGGTGGACTTCAACATCAAGCTCCTCACAATTGGTGGTAAAAGATTGAAACTTACTATTTGGGACACAGGTAACTGATTTTCTGTATATATATATATATATATATGACAATATTCTCAATGAGCCACCAAATATCTTGGTTGTTGCTTTGTGTTATCCATTAATTCGCAAATCACTTAATGCTGAAAACGAGGTTGTGGGTTAGCTTATGTTTGACCTAAAGAAATTATCTGTCTCATAGCATCTCTGCTTGTGGGGGTAAGGTTGCATACACCCAAACCCTACCTGGTGGAAGCTTTGTGCATTGGACTGCCCTTTATCCCTTCTAGATCTCTGGGTTATGTGGTTGACCCCTATTTGTTACCATTTGTTAAAATAGTTTGAATTTATTGCAGCGGGCCAGGAGAGGTTTGGAACAGTGATAAGCTCTTACTACAGAGGTGCGCATGGAATCATTCTTGGTATGTTAAAGATATTGTTATGAGTACAATCTGTTAGTCTGTTACACATGTTTGAATGAAAGATGATGGTGGTATATCTATTCTATGCACACTACATTACTAATTGCATTACCAGTTTAGAAACCACATTTTCCTAGAGGTGAATTAACTACAGATAATTGATTTTTTAAATAGTTTGTCTTCTCCTCACATTATCACTAGAATTCAGGAAAGGTTGGGTCTTGAATTGTTCATGCTCATTCACCAGCAAAAGTTTTTTCACATTCTGATTTACTTCCAAATATAAGAATAGCTGTGGTCAATCTGAAGCAGAAGCTTAGACTTTAGGATGAATAGTAAGGGTAGGGCAAGGATTTGTTCCTTGAATGTTTGTGTCATGTTCAAAATGTCGATATTTCATATTACTTAGTCTACCACGGTTCTAGTTGGAGCATTTCCAGTAATGTATTTGGAATTTTAGGCAGGAAGGAGCATGCTTTGAAATGTTTTCGTGTTCACTTATGTTGCTTTTCATTATTCTCTGATTGTTATGTTGAAATCTAACGGCTTTCCTCTTCAAAATTTGACTTCCAGTCTATGATGTGACACGGCGTGAATCATTTAAAAACTTGGAGGACTTATGGGCAAAAGAAGTTGAACTCTACAGCACTAATCCTGAGTGCATCAAAGTTCTAGTCGGGAATAAGGTGGATAAGGTAAATTTTTTAAGATATGATCATGTGGTATAGAAAACAAAATCAATTTACAATTTATCGTTTCCAATATTAGAGGTTCAAAAGTAATAATTTCCCTCTGACCTAGAATTTTAATTTGCCATGATCTTAATAAGTTGCAATTTTTTGTTTTCATTATTTTTGACCAAAGTCCTTTTTTACCTTCAGGACAGTGAAAGAGTTGTAACCAAGGAAGAGGGTATGGCTCTTGCACAGAAACATACATGCTTGTTCGTAGAGTGTAGTGCTAAAACTAGAGAAAATGTTCAGCAATGCTTTGATGATCTCTCCTTGAAGGTACTCTGCTTATTATTTTCTGGCTACTCTGCCTTACCTTGGAAATTTTCAATTTGTATTGCTTGTGGATGGAATAAATGGTTTTTACTTTCCCTTTTATTATTGTAAGTGGTATGAACTATAATGGTGAATGACTGAATTCTCAAGTTACATTGTAATTTTTAGTTTTGAGTCTTGGATTTGTTAAAAGTGAATTGCTATGCCAATAGCCTTATAGTCTAATGGCATAAAAGATTCCTTATAAATGGCAGGTCGCGAGTTTGCTCCTATTTATAACCTCACGTTGTTAGTGACTGCCCATCTAATTCAAAAAAAAAAAAAAAGGATCATTGTGGATATTAAATACATGCATCTCTCATTCGATTTAATTGCTTTAATGTTTTGAGCTGTATGTTTAAACAAAGTTCATAATTCTATGTTTTTAGACTTACCTAACAATAAAGTCTTGAAAATAATCAACTTGTTGCCTTGCAAACAAGTTGAGCTTAAGTACTAATGTGCCAAAAAACAGTTATGACTTGAACTGAATTAAACTTAAGTAGCTATTATAGCTGATAACACAAAGCTGAATTAAAATCTCAGTTCAATTTTTTCCCTATTGTCCTTGCTTAAGTATAGAATGTGTGATTAATGATAGTTGAGCTGCTTTCTTTTGGGGAGCTAATATTGATAAACGACAAGAACTAGTCAGTGCAGCATTAAACTGCATGGATTGCAACTTATTAATTGCTTCTTCTCTTTGATCAACTATTGATTTACAGATGTTAGAGGTCCCGAGTTTACGGGAAAAAGGATCTGTAGTAGTGAAGAAACAGAAGCAAAAACTCGCATATGAGAGGATGCATCGAGCCGGAGGCTGTTGTTTAGAGTAAATATGCAGAAACAAGAAGATACATTAAATTCCACACACTAGAGATACTATATCTTAGCAGATTTTGTTACTAGCAACAGGAAGTATATTATTCGTTTTACACTATCAAATAGTCCAGAAGATTATTATCCTTTTGATATTTATTCAGGCTTGGTGTCATAAATTTCTCAAGCAGCTGGTCCAGATGGGTTATCCGCTGTCAATAACTTGTGTTCTAGGTTTGGAAAAATGTCAAGTACATGTTCTTGTAAATATGTCTTGTATTTATTTTAAATGTGTGAAAGTTTGTTTTGGATCTGTCTTGTTAGGATAAGCCAGAGAAATATAGAGGTTCTGTATTTTAATTTTTTTACTTTTTGGTTTCTCCTTTGGGGTAAGTGATGAATTTGTATTTATATGTTTGTCTTTTTTTGAACCTCGTATAGCACCATAAATGAATGATACTTATGCTTGTTACTCTGTTTTGAATGTGTTGGGGATTTAATCATTAGTTAAGGTAAAAGATAAGCTAAAAAGCATCACTTTAATCCTATCATGATTTTGACCAAAAAAAATCCTATCATGATGATTCATTTTTTGTCTTTGGAAAAGTCTTGGTTATTCATGTGTTTCGAATGGTAAATTTTATATTGAGATGACAAGGTAATGAAGATAAAGGTGGGAAGTGGACTTTGTACACTATGATATATTCCATTCATTTGTTTGATATATAAATATAAAATTTTTCAATAATCAACATGCATTGGTCTTAGTGAAAAGGATTTTGACTGTTCAAATACGAGAGTTCCCAGGTTTTAATCCGTATGAACGCAGAAAATATCTTTGAGAGAGTCACCACCAATTGGATCCGATCCAATAATATTTGAATATGAACCTGTCATATATCCATAGTATAAGATTCAATTAATTTAGTCTTAACTATAGTCACTAATTAATTCTTTTTCGTGATGACAAATCAATTTATATATTGTCACATCATTCGAAAACAAACTTCATATGTGTGTTTTGATTAACTTTTGGAAAATAACTTTTACGATTTATGAGGTAAGTATGTGAGAGGAGTTTTGTTTCGACTTATAGAAAAGGGCTTCTAAACCACAATTTCAAAAGGTACCAAACTTTACAATGTTAAAAAATTTGCAAGGACACCTTTTACTTTAGTTTCATTTTGTAATTTTTATTCTTTGTATTGAGCAGAGGAAGAGTAGTCTGAAATTTTCAGCAAGCTCATTACTTGTCTCTTCTGGTATGATGACAATCACAACGCAACAAAAAAGGCACTTTTGTTTGCTACTTACTTTAAGTGATTCTGCATTGTAATAAATATATAAGAGGAATTTTGTCTCGACTTGCATAAAATCACTTGTTATAAACTAATCTACTTTCCCTGGTCCTTATTATAAGGCACCAACCACCAACATTTTTTGGTCTTTATTATAAGGCACCAACTTACTTTAACTAACTCATTTATTACTATTTTTCCATTATGCCCTCATTTTTAACTAACTCATTTAAACCTACATCATTAAAGTAGGGGTAAAGTTGGAAACATTTATTACTTTTAGACCTCATTAATGACTTAACCTCCATTCCTTGGTCCGCGAGAAATGGTAGTTGGTGCCTTATAATAAGGACCAGAGGGAGTAGATAGCTAAGTTATCAACACAACATTTTACTGTTTGAATTAGCTTTTGAAGAATAGCTTTTACGATTTACGAGATAAGTATGTGAGAGAAGTTTTGTCTTGGCTTGTGAAAAAGTTAGGTCTTTTAAAACCGTGGTTTAAGTATTACCCAAACACACACGCCACAGAAGAAGAGCAGCACTCTTAGGGTATGTTTGGTTTGAGGGAAGGGGAGTGAGGGGGAGGGGAGGTGAGAGAAAAAAAAGGAGAGGAGGGAAATTTTTTTTCAAAATTGAGTGTAGTAGGGCCTACAAGTTTTCCTCTCCCCTCCTTTTTTTTCTCCCCCCTCCCCTCCCTCAAACCAAACATACTGTCATAAATGCTATGACCAAAAAGCTTGTTTTCTTCTACTAGGTTGTCTAGGGGCTGTGTTTAGTTTCGTGTTGAAAACCAATACGCATTAAGCTTAATTCCAAGTATATCATTTTGCCAATTTGAGTAGATGTCCTTTTTTCCTTTCTTGAGAGTGAATTTGGTGACATGAGCTTTTTAATCAACTTCTTGTTGATGAATATTTCATTATGTGGGATTTCAGTAAAATATTTTTTTTAGGTGGTGTACAGCTTGCTCATGTCCTGTTGATGAATCATTGAGTTTGTAGTTGTGGCTGGACATAATTTTGAACCTACGGGTAGTTGTAGGTTGTTATATCCTTTTACTAGGCTTTGTTTGGGAGTTTGAAGGGAAAGGAAGGGAATGCAAGGAGAAGGGAGGGGAGGGGAGGGAAATGGAGAATATTTCCTGTAATACCCTAATTTTATAACTCTTATAAACATTTTATTTTGAAAAATAATTACTAAAATACAAAGGTAAATATGTGTCTCAAATGATTATAATCTATTGATTATAATTTTATCCAAATTTCACTAGGAAATTAATAGACAAATGGTTGGATTGGAGACTACATATTTAGCATAATAAAATGTGACATAATTAACACATTAAACCATGGTTAATTTATAACCAATAGAGGCAAGGAAGTGTTATGAAAACACTTAAGTGAATTAAAGGAGATTAGCAAAGACTAATGGGAAAATTAGCTTGCAATTAATTAAGATGAATTGCATAATTCTTCTAATTAATTAGAGACAAATTAAAATCATCAAAAGAGGGCTAATTATATTTGAAAATAATTAGGCCAAAGAAAATGAAATAATACTTGTCTAAATAATCCTTAATTGCCATGATTAGCTAACAAACAATGATATAGTGAAACATGTAATTAGTGGGCAATTAAGCATTTGAGTAGAGAGTTAATTAAAGCTTATCAAATCTGCCCCAAAGGCAATAAAAAACGTCCAGTATGTGGGAGGATGATTTAGGTAAGATTCCATGATAATTAACTCACAAATATATGTTGAAAAGTCAAACATTTCAACTAACCAATTGGGAGGCTTGAAGCAAGAGATATTTGGTTAATTAAAAAGCATTAATAAAGGCCATTACTTTCGAAAATAATGAGGCCATAAGGGGCTGAAATTTCGAATTCAAGGTGCCATTATGATAAGATGAATCTTGTCAAATAATATCTCAATGCAACTTGATAAGCTAACTAATCAATTACAAGTTAGCATCTAATTTCAAATGGCACTTAAGGCTTATCTTGTGGCATTAGTTGCATCATAAAAATCTGCCCAAAAGTTTTTCCAATCAGCTAGGCATGTGGGAGCATTTATGGGCAATTAATTATATTCAAGATAAGAGCACATGTCTTAAGCCAATTGTTTCTAGAAACTTAGGGACACCTAAGCTATTATTTTTTGCATTAAAAGAGCTCACTAAACCAGCTATCTTAGTGTAAAATTTCGTTCAAGAAGTTGGCCAAGGGATAAGATAAGATTTTTTTGATTAAAACACATGCAAAATAAGCAACTTGCTCAATAAGATATGTTTTAATAAAGAGCACATGCATGATAGTTAATGGAAGAGATAAGATATTAATGGAAGATAAGATAATTAATGGTCATAAATGAATTAAAAATATAAGATAGGATAGGATTTTGGAAGAGGATAAGGAGGGAGGGAGGGAGGGAGGGGGGGAGGGAGGGAGGGAGAGAGGGAGAGAGGGAGGGAGATTACCATTTTGACCTTGAAATTTCTCTATAAATAGAGAGCACTTCTCTTCACAATTCTTCACACCAACACAAGCTAAAACATCTGATCTTGAGAGTAAGAGTGAGAGGGGCGAAAGTTTGAGGCAAGAAAGAAGGAAGAAGGAGTTGAGCTTCAAGGGTAATATTCTTAAGCTCTAGCTTTTAATTCTTCATAAAATTGTAGTTTGATCTAGAAAATTGTGGAGAAAATTCCTTTGCATGTTTTTAAGTTCAAAAAGAGGTTTATAATTCAAAATTTATGGAAAACATGTTGGTAAATAAGTTTTGAAATCAATGGATTAAGATTTGTGAAAATTGCAGAATTTTCGGTTGTAAATCCTCTTCTGGCAGCGAACAGTGAGGCTATTATTTTATGTATCAAATGATCTTAAAAAATAATTAAATTATACATGAATAAATTAGACATCCAGGGATTTCCAAATATATAAAATATGAATCATTTTGAGTTCTACACAAGGAGTAACATATTTTTGAAGTTAAGCCATTTTCCTGAAAGTTAATCTGGGCAGCGTTGAGAAACTTAAAACCTGGGAATGATTCTTGACGTTCTAGCTTCTGAGAATATTTTTCCTTAAAAATATACAAGTCAAGGGTCATGAGGAATTTTGAATCACTTAAAAAGGAGTTTTGTAGAATTAATTATGATTTTTCAAAGTTGCTGAAATATCTGCCCAGAAAATCCAGTATTTCGTTTTTAATTAAATGTAAGGGTAAAAGTGGAATAATAAATCCCCCAAGGGTAGAAATGTCAAAATAGGTGAAAATATTATTTTTGATATTATTCTAGGAAATATGGTATCAATTACATTATCATATAATGGAAAATGAAATAATCCGACGATAATGTATAGGATATCCGGGATCAAGTCCGGAGTCGGATTCAAAGGTTGGGCATTTTGGTAATTACATGGTGAAAGGTACGTTCGCGTACTAGTAACTTTAACTATGATGTGTCTTGTATGCTTATATGTGATAGATGATTTCATAGAGTCATGGATAAGACTAGGTCTTGGGTCATGCATTGTGGCTAAGACTCAGTCTTAGGTTACCGTTTATACATTCAACTTTATACGAGTTATAGTCTTGGTAATGCCGTGAGATTGTTTTACTAGCGCTGAGGACACGAGGGGCTATCGTGGCACTGGTTAGTGCAAACTTGGATAACATTACATGTGTTGTGTGCTATGTACTGTTGTGTTGTTAACATTACATCTGCTGTGTGCTTATGTATTGTTGTAACCTTACATGTGTTGTGTGCTATGTATGGTTGATGCTGAGATGTAATGAATATCTGTCATATATACTGTTCATACGTTTCATATGAGGTTAACTGTTACCTGAGGTCTGATGGGTATTGGATCTCAGATTTGTCTAAGGTTCAGGAAAGGAACTAGGATCCGAGAGGACACCGATGAACAGAGCCGAAAAGAGGCACTGATGGATGAAGCCGGGAAGAGGCACCGGTCAAAGAAAATGCCGGAAGAGCTTCATCAGAGCATTCTTTCTGGCAAGAATCTGACGAGGTTATTTCAAACCGTTTGGTGTCTAGGCAGGGTTCGTCTATGTGGATCAGTCAATAAGTCGCCGTGAAAGACAGGGAGACTTCCATTAGATACCTACCTGGCCACTAGGTTTGATTAACTGAGTTGGGTTCTAACCACAAGTCTAGTTAAGACTTGGTTTAAGAATGTATAGTTACTATTCAAGAGTTGTAATTATACATATTGTATCACATGAATATTCCTTTAGAATTTTTAAGTTAACCAGCTTATGTCTGGGCATTTTATATCAGTTACTCATTGTCCAAACGTTAGTGCACGCTCTCCGTTTCTGCATTACTTTGATGTAGCACCTCAAACTTTGTTGATTTTTCTAAAACTACGTGTTAACGGACACACTAAATGGTATGGAATTTGGGGTGTTACATTTCCTCCTCTTGTTTGGGAGTTAAGAAAATAGTAAGGGAGGAAGATGGAGGATTAATGAGTTATTTTTACCATTTTGTCCTTTTCTCTAAAAATTAATATAATTATTATATTTTACAAATAAATTTAAATTTAAATTTTCTAAAAAAATTATATATGTAATTTTTATATCCAAAAAATATTTTTTCCCTAAAAAATATTTTCTCTCTCTAAAAATTATTTTTATTTTGTGCATTCCAACGATAGAAAAGAAATCAGAAATAATGAGAGTGTTTTATTTGAACGAGGGTAAAAAGTAATTAATCTATTTTCCCTCTTAAAACCCCTTATATTGGGGAAACTTTATTTTTTTAGAAGAAAGAGGGTTTTGGAGGATTTGTAAAAATCTCTGATTTCCTCCCCTCTTATTTTTAAAACTTACAAACAAAAGAATGGACTATCAAAACCCTCACTTCCCTTCCCTTTCCCTCCAAAATGAAACTCCCAAATAAAACCTCTAAAGTGTTTGGGGTTTCAATTTGAACGTTAGTTAGGGTGGTTGTAGTAATTGTGTTTGAAGTTCTTGCGTTAAATCTTATGTACTTTCCTACGAGTTACCATCCAGTGTGTGAGGTGGTCCTATGTATCTTACGTAGTCCTTTTATGTTGTGCTAACATTTTATTAATATAGTTGATCATTTTATTAACTTCACCCTCTAAAAAAGTTGTACCACTCTAGTTTTATTTATGAGTTTTTTTTTACTAAAAAAATTGGTCTTATTTATAAATCCAGTTTCAGGGTAGTAAATGAGATTGTGACAATTTTATCCATATTAATTGTACTAATGAAAATAAAAAGAGAAGAAAAAGTTGAAAAATACCTCTTAATAAATGAGGACAAAGTTGAAAATTTACTCCATAATAATTGAGTTAACTACCTCTCATTGGTATGTATGATTTAGTTAAAAATGATTTATAAATAGGACCAGAGTGGTAATAAGATTATTCATGTTAATGGGCCAAAGTGTCATCATATGAAGTTTGGCCAATGAGTTTTCTTATACTCTCTCTAGTCCTAAATATAGAACACTGCACTATAAACTTTGTCTTATATTTAGGATCAGTGTGCAAATTGCATTACAAACCCACTTGACTTTTTTTGAAAATATTAAAGAAGCTAAAAGTTATTTAATCATATCATATGTTTGTATCTTTAGATTATATATTAGTTTATCAATCAAACTAATTAGTTTTGAGAAAAAAAATAAAAATAAAAATACTTTAAAATAATTTAATTAGTTTCTTGGGAGAATCTCATATAAAGACGATTGAAATAGGAAAATCCTATATAAGATTGGTAAACTCAACAAATCTTAAATTGGGTTAATGACCCAAATTAGAATATTTAAGGGTTAAGTATTAATTTTGCCCATAAAGTACGTGCCCAGGAGCAATTTTACCCCTGAAGTCTCAAAACGTAGTAATGTTGCCCCTCCGTTAACTGCCCTAACGGTCAACTAACTTTTGACCGTTAGGGCTGTTAACGGAGGGGCAACATTGCTACGTTTTGAGACTTCCGGGGCAACATTGCTCTTGTGTGTATACTTCAGGAGAAAAATTGATACTTACCCTTTGTAAGCTTTATTCTCTCAGTCATCTCTGCTTACAATGCACGAGAGGTTTGTTAATCGTTCGCGTAGATAATTTTGCAGGCGAGTGATTATTGTTTAGAAAAATTTGTTTGAACTGCCTGCGACGTACTCGTTTGATCTTCTGTTCGGACAAATTCGTTCTTATTGTTTTGTTTGAATTGTTCGAAACATTTTTTCTAGACAAATTCCGCAGGTGAGTGATTATTGTTTGATTTGGGAATGCTTGTGATGGAGGACGCTATGGGGGAAGAAGGAGTAGGCTATGTTTACTATTTTTTTTTTTAAAAAAAATTAATTGTCACCCCTACTCCCTCCTGTCATGATTATAATTATAAAGGGTTAAGGAGCAATTTGACCAACGAACTTTTACCTTAGGAGCACCCAACACAAATAACTTTTAAATGGACAAAAAATACCCAAAAACTTTTAAAAATGTGCAGTCAACACAAAAAAAAAATTACTCCAGGTGCACCAGCAAAAAAAAGTTTTACTCCATTTTTGTGCTGACTACACATTTTTAAAAGTTTTTTGGTATTTTTTGTCCACTTAAAAGTTATTTGTGTTGGGCGCTCCTGAGGTAAAAGTTTGTTGGCCAAAATTGCTCCTTAACCCTAATTATAAAACCGGATTGACTTTTTTTTTTTTTTTGAAGAAAGGGTTAAGTATCAATTTTGCCCCTGAAGTACACGCCCAGGGGTAATGTTGCATCGGAAGTCTCAAAACGTAGTAATATTACCCCTCCGTTAATAGCTCTAACGGTCAACTAAGGGCAGTTAATGGAGGGGCAACATTACTACGTTTTGAAACTTCCAGAGCAACATTTCTATGCCTAAAACTTCAGGGGCAAAATTGTTTCTGAACGCTTACTTTAGAAGCAAAATTGATACTTAACCCAATATTTAAATATTGATTATTTTCCAATAATAACCCTACACATGAAAAGAAAAGAGGAAAGGAAAATGAGATTCAACATCAAAATCGTTCTCTTTCCGAGCAACTTGATGTCCCCATTATGTCTTGTTCAAATAAGATTCAAGATCTTTCATATTTTTTTGAACTCTGGGGAAACATAGTCTTTCCCTTCATCATCCTTGCTTCTCATAAAGGCCTCAAGCTCATTTCTCAGCTTTTCAAGGACAGCATTTTTCTCCTCAAATTGATATTTAGCCTCTAAAAGTTTCATTTGGACTCTCTTCATGCAAAGCATAGCCAACTAAAGCATCTCTCTCTCCATTCCGAAAAATCCCTTCGCTACAACCAAAACAAGATCAGGAAACAAGCTAATTGTTCCTTTTCCTCTTCTTCTTCCTGGCTCCGACGGAAATACCGATTTAAACGAGCCATTTTGGTTGGCAAGAAAGTAGGTTCCAGTACCCCGGTTCCGATGTGGAAGACTCGCTCCACGTCGTCCCCTCCATGTCTAAAATAGAGATAATCACAATTTTACAATCATTAAGACCAGAACTGAACCAAAGTCCTATTCTTTTTCACCAGGATGCCCAACTGTATTAACAGCGGATGGGAACCAATCTCAATTATGCAAGGACCAGCTAACTGAGATGAAGTGGTTCATAGCCTTCGATCAGAATACACAGGACCGTTGATTGACTAAAAGGATTAAAGAATGATGATTTAATATTAGAATCAATTTAGTGTGATTTTCTGACGGTCTCCAGGCCTCTCATGAATTTTTTGTTATTAGGGTTGCTACGTAGTGAGTAAACAATATTATTCTATCAACATTTTTTTTAATAACTAAAGGATATAGAGGTAATTTGACCTAAATAATTTGTTAAGTTTAGTAAACCAAATTAGAATTTTGATAATTCAACAATTTTCATATGAGATTCTCCTTAATTTCTTTAATTTTTTAAAAAAATTAATTTTATCTTATAATTAAAACGAAAAGAAGTATTTACTTTGCGTTTCACCAACTCAGAACATTAAAAACAGGGAAGAGGATTCTCTCCTCGTCATTTTTCTCATTTTCCCTCATTAACTCATCTGGGCCATTAATTGGGAAGGTGAGAGAAAGGTTAAAGTGGTATTGTGGTTGATTGGATGTATAGGATTTAAAGATGATGAGGGATAATAAGAAAAAGATAATGAGAGAAATCCAACTCTAAAAACAGTGCCCGTTTTGCTCATTGAATGTCTGTAACAGCCTAGGGAACAAATGTTCAAGTACACTATGCTGCTGTGTCAGCAGCCACTGATGTTTTACTAGTACTAAAATGGCATGTGAGCCTTGACCGAAACATAAGACCTTGCAGCCTAGTGTAACGGGCATCATATGAGTTAACAGATATGTATGGATGTATGATCCCCATTTTCTCGTTTATCAAAGTTTGTTGTCATACAATTTTATATTAATTAATCAATAAAAAAGTTTGCTTTCCATCATTCCTTGCACGCTGGGATGTTATGACAATTATCTGCCAATTTTTTAACCCGCAATTTAATATATATTTAGAACTAGATTCATTATTTTGACCTAAATACTTTGATACATTGATGAATGTATTCGTAGAGTTTAAAAATAAGTTACATTTTTCAATATTGATTAACATTATTTTATTATCAATGTTATATCATATTGTTCTGGTATAGAACACAGATGTTTAGCCTGGTGGGATAATGCGTTGATATTGGATCGGATGGTTCAGTCTGAATATCTATGAGGCAGGTACCCAGAAGAACGTAGGATCACTGTACACAATAAGGCTTTCGCCAAAGGGGGTGATGTGTGTGCACAATCATGGGCGGACTCAAGTTATATACAAGGGGGGCAAGTGCCCCTCCCCCTTGAATTTGAGATGTGTTTTTTTAAAAAAATTAATACATATTTAAATGATTGTCCACCCTTAAATTAAATGCTCACCCTTAATACATCAAGACTACGCTTCGTAATCAAATAGGGGATGAATGGTTGAATGATTGTTTAGTGCCTTATATTGAAAAAAATGTATTTGATAGCTTTGATAATAAGACAATTATAATGAAATTTCAAAAAATAAGGCCTAGAATGATGACATTGTAATATACTTTTGTTATTAAAACATATGTTCTTGAACTTATTGAGTGCCCATCATTCATTGTTATTCACTTAGCCTTGCTTTTCTAAATGACATGTTTGTAAAATAATTGCCTCTCTTATCATATCATCAGTGTTCACTTGATTTCATGAATATTTTTTTGATATTTTTTTCTTTTCTTATTTATATTCTTTTTTTTAATGCATTTAAAAATTTCCTTTAAAAAAAAAATTCGGGGGCACTGCCCCCGGACCCCCGAATCCCCCTGCCAATAGTGCCCCCCTACACTAAATATCTGGATCCTCCCCTATGCACAATGATGACTGTATGTAAATAGTTCAGGGTTAGAACATGTGTACCTTAGGGTGTTACCTCCTTACTTATAGAGTATACCTTAGGTTAAGCTTTATGGGCCCTGTGTGTCTCGTGGCCTTAGTATCATAACTTCCTGTTCTAGATAGATATCTTCCCTGATTATAGGTGGGTTAAGATCCTCCTTCATACTAGGCGGATCCTGACGTCCAAGATACTCCTAGTTGGGCCGTCCTGATAATGGGCTTGACTTAGGTCCGTAACAGTTTCCCCCCATCCCAGTAGTCCAGGTCTCTTGGCTGCCGGGGTGTATTTATCGTTTGACCCTGCCGGGGGCGTTTATTGTTTAGCCCGGATTTCAGATCCGAGTTGTTCCAGCTTGATTTGCTTTTGTCCGAGTCTTGACTAATTCGGATTCATTCACATTCTGCTACCGATTTGCGTGTTTAGGCGATAGGTTTTTCCCAAGGCGGGATCTATTTGTCTTTCCCTCATTCTTTGTTTTCGCTTGTCTCGATCTCGGTTGATGCACTATCGACGTTCAAGCAACCGGGATAGTATTTGAAAATTCACCTAGCCCCGTGAGGGCTTCCGTTTGTTCTTCTTACACCATCGACAACTGTATAGTAGTTGCCCCCCAACTCGGTAGTGCAGGCTTCTGAGCTGCCGGGATGCGTTTTGCCCAAGACAGGTGATCCGAGCTGCCTTTCTTATTAGACATTGTCCGAGTTAGTATGCACTGATTCCGGCTCTTAATACCGTGCACCCAAAGATCTGGGGTGGCGTTATGAAGCCTGTGTAATTCCGAGGTCGGGCTGCTCCTGCGAGCGTCATCATGTCAACTGACACCTGGCCTCTCACGATTGGCACAGGATTTCAACCGCCACGCCCAGCCGCCTGTGGTTATTGTGTGCATTTAATGCCCCTATCATATCCTGTACGTCACCCTTGCTTTTTGGGTGAATAGTCCTTATTGCCCTTGACTCTTCGGTTCTACGACGTTAATGTTCATATTTCCCTCCATTCGCCACACTTTTCTCATTCACTGTTGCTTCTTTTCTTCCCAGAACACTTTCAATTCCTTCCGATTGTCATTTCTTCGCGATCCTCGGGTGCACCACTATTTGGGAGAGTTTTGAGTTTTGACAATAGAAGACTATATATATGTAGTGGATGATTAATAGTAAATTTTAATCAATTTAGATTTATTGTTTGATTGTTATAGGAATTTAAAATGATTTTTTCTATTTAAGAAGTTTAGGATTTTATGTCCTATAAAATATTTTTACTGATTAAATGTTAGGTAAATAATTTATTTGGGTTTGTGGAGATATTATTGGAATTTTAATCGGTTTAGTTTTGATATATGAAAGACCAAACTGTCATTTTTGGAATTCTGGGACTAAACTGTCATTTCTGGAATTTTTGGGACTAAACTGTCATTTATGAATTTTGTGACCAAAACTTCATTTCTGGAATTCGTGGGACTAAAATGTCATTTCTGAAATTTGAAGGACAAAATGATCATTTTCAAAATTAAAACCCCAAAATGTCTTTTTCAATTTTTGTTATAATAATATATTATTATTAGAATTTGTATTTTAAGTAATAGGAAATTATAAGTTATAATTGTGATATTGTAGAGCCTTTTTGTAACCGATGATTGTTCAGGTTATGCTTCTCAAGCAATATTAAGTTTGGAATTGAGGTAACCGGTGTTAATTTATTTTATATGCTTGTTTTAGGTTGTAAGGCATTTTTTAAGTTGTACTTTCATATATGGGAAAAACACTTCTCATGTTGTAGGAGAAGTGTATTCTCATGTTACACACATGAAAAGGTGGGACCCACATATATATATAATTAACATTATATATATGTGTGGGTCCCACCATTTCATGTATGTGAATGAATCTTTTCTTTCTCATGCAACATGAGAAGTTTAAACCCCTTCATATATACTACTTGTATGTGTTTTGAAAAATTATGTGTATGTTTGCATATGAAATTATTTCAGTGAAGCAGTGTATTTTCCAATCTGTATATATAAGTGAATATTATTATTGGGGTTGTTATTGTTGTGATGGTTAGCATGTTTGTTGTGAGATGATGTATAAGAAATAATAATTTAGTAAAATGTCGTTGAAAATTTTAGTGTTGTAGTATTTCTTCTGTTGTGGGTTATGTTGGGTTGTATGGAAGAGATTGAGAGTGAAATTGTGTGCCCATTGACTTTCTCATTCTTGGCCCGGATTTGAGTTGAGTGTTTTGAGTGGACTCCCCCTGTTACGGTATGTTGGTGGTGGCATGGGAGAGACAGTATTATTGAAGTGACTAGCTAACATTGACCGGGCATACTAGCACTAATAGACTGTACCACGTCTAGAAGATATAAGGAGGAGCATGATGGATTAGTGGGGATGATTCTAATTATTATTAATCATTATGTATTATTTAATTATTGTTGATATTATAATTTTGTTAATAAACTTGCTTCTTTAACTTGCAATCTTTTCCTGCATATTTGATATATTAATTTTCGGTTACGGAGACTTTATGTCTCAGCCCGTCATTATTAAATTTTTCAGGTGAGACCTCTAATTTTACTAGAAGACAAGGGAAGCAGTTAGAGGCATAGAAGTCGTGGAATTTGTAGGCCTATTTTTGGTATTAATGTTGTATTGATTTTTATATTGTCATTCTAGGGCCCTCATATTTTTGAAATACTATATTAACTATTTTTGGATGACTGTTTATTTTCCGAAAGCCTTATTTTATACACTATCATATTATAGTGGATCCACAATCATATCTTGTGCGAAAATTGTTTTGTATAGACCCTTTGTTGTGAGGTTAGTGTTGTAAGAATCGTGGGCTATGTATTCTCCTGTTCGATAATTGTGCCTACAATTATGGATCTCTTGTGATAGGTTTGTGGGCAAAATTTGTACCCTGTACCCTGAGGTGTGTTGTCTTGTAAAGAAAAATAAAATAAAATGAGGTTTCCATAATTACCTGTTAATCTGATTTTATGAAAACATTATGGTTAATTGTTGTTTAGTGAGAAATGGTCTTTTCACTAGACGCACTTTTAAGAAAAGTTCATGTATATTTTTACACTTTAACCGTTTATTTTATTTAACTTTTTTAAACTTATATTCTATCATGTCCTTTTTATTAGTAACTTTTTCCTATTAATATAGACAACTTTTTTTTTTTTGTGTATCAAAATTTAAATTCTTTTTTCTTTTTAGGCCCCTATTATATACATATCTTTATATTAATTATCTCCCACTCACTAATAATTCTCTCCCATTTAATCATTTATCACTCATTCTCTTTCGCATGCTCTTTTAAAAAATAAGGGTATATTTAGAAAAAACGTGACATTTTTTACACATTTAATGTTTTTATCTAATTTTAACCACCAGTTCATTTTGCGCAATCAAGAAAAAAGTTGTTTATAAAAAGGACTGGAGGGAGTATTAAGATAAAAGTCAGTTGGTGTAATGTGATTCATGTTTAAATTGTCTCTTGTAAAAAAAAAAAAAATCAATTTGACAAACTAAAACTTGTTTTGTTAATATATTGAAAAATATTTGTAGATATAAAATGATTGAAAATGATATAAACTTTGACACATATATTTTATTTATATAATTTTATGAGTTTAAGAAAAATATTAAAATTAAAATTATAAAAATTAGGGTCAATGTGCAGATTTGCCAACTAACTATTATCCAAGGAGCGTCTAACACAAAAAATAATTGAGGGAACCAAAATTACCAATCAACAATTTAAAAGTGAAAAAAAAAACACAATTTAATGCAGATTCGCCAACGAACTATTACCCCGTCACTGTCTTCCATTGACTGTCACAGTGTCGGCGACGTCGGGATCTTCAAAGCTTCCATTGTTGCTGGGTGTTCCACTCACCCTCTTGAACTCATCCAGCAGTCCACAGCTTTCGACCTGCACGCGCCATGCACCCTGGTTCCATCCCTCCGATGCCACAAGCAGTACTTGTCGTTGCCACAGCGCCTGCTCCCATGGGTCCCATCTCTGTTGGTCTTTGCCTTATCCAACAAGAAGGCTTAACCGCTCTTTTCTTCAGTGTCTCCGCCACCGTCCTACGCTAGTATCTCATATTTTAACTTAATTGTGATAGTTGTTTTTTTTAAAAAATAGTTATTTGGTGTTTTTTTCACTTTTTAATTGTTGATTGGTCCCCTCAATTGTTTTTTGTGTCAGACGCTCCTCGGGTATTAGTTGGTTTGCAAATCTGCACCTTAACCCTAAGAATTAAAAGAATTAATGTATTATTGGAAAGGACAAAACTTAGGTCAAATTAATTAGATACATTATATCCAAGTAGCCTATGAAATTTTGCAAGTGGATTAATTGTACGCATAAGCACTAACCTCATGTTAAACCACTGTTAGGGTATGTTTGGTTTGAGGGAAGGATGGAGGGGAGGGGAGGGGAGAGGAAAACTTGTGGGCCCCACTACACTCAATTTTGAAAAAAAATTTCCCTCCTCTCCTTTTTTTTCCTCCCCTCCCCTCCCCCCTCAAACCAAACATACCCTTAGTGAACCACGAACGCTCGAACTGTTCATTTCTGTGTCTTTCAAGTGTTCTTTCTTTTTCTTTTTTTTTAATACATTGACAAGTCAAAAGCTTGAGGTTTACAAAAAGTCTAATATTAGACTACATTCACTGATTTCAGTGACATTTTGTCACACTTAAAATTATCTAAATCAACACATTTAATAGGTTGAGATGAGATTATTACAAGATCCTGATTCATTCCTTGAACTGATCGGGTTAAATAATAAGCACTTCTTAATGCTTCCCTATAGGAATGAATAATCTATAGATTCTCATGTGATTCTAGAGGGGGTTTTAGATGCATAAATTATCAATTTTAAACAGAAAGGGTAATATCAATTGAAGTATTCAATTTCTATGATTTGTTTCCCTCAAATCTCCAAATCTGTTCATACCAAGGCTTAAAGGCAGCAAATTGATCGTATACTGGAATTCTTATATCACCAAACATGGCAGAAAAGGTAATATGACGCATACTGAATATTTAGTACTTGTTTAAATTAGTGGTATAAGTTGTTTTTTCAGCATAATTTACAATGTATGAAGTAAGTATGTAAAACGGGTTTTATCATGTGAACGTGGTTCTGGAACGCGAACTCATGGATTCAAATCACACAAGTAAACTTCGAGCGTTAAGTTTTGCCATCCTCTTGCTAATGTTGGCTTAACAGGAGGTTAGTGCTACTGTGTAACATTAATCCAGATGGCATAATTTCACTGGCTACTTAGACGTAATGGACCAAATTAACTTAAGTTTTGTTCAATTTGTAATTGTTAAAGGGTTAATGTCAGCATAATCTACTTAAGAGTAAATACCTTTTTTGATCCCTGACAAAAAACACAGACCCCGTTTTGGTCCCTTAAAAAAACAGGTCCTTTTTAGTCCATAAAAAAGACGAATAAGGGTCGATTGGTTGACATTTTGATCCATAACAAATTTTCAAAAAATCCTTTTTAATTCCTAAAAAAGGACGAATAAGGGTCGATTTTTTTGTAAGGACCAAAATGGGGTCCGTGTTTTTTGTCAGAGACTAGAAATGATATTTACTCTCTACTTAAACATGTATGGATGATTCCCCATTTTCTACAACAACAATTTTATATTAATTAATCAATAAAAAAAGTTACATTCCATCATTACTTGCACGCTGGGATGTTATGACTTATGACAATTATCTGCCAATTTTTTAACCCGCAATTTAATCCAAAAATATTTAGAACTAGATTAATTATTTTAACCTAAATACATTGATGGATGTATTAATAGAGTTTAAAAATAAGTTGCATTTTTCAATATTGATTAACAGTATTTTATTATCAATTTTATACCGTATAATGAATATTAATTCATACAATAATTTATATATTGATATATTAATTGATTGGTGAGTACATTCACAGCGAACTACTACAAGTTATGCAATCACTATATTATTTTCATAGATGCGATTTGTGAACTACCACTTTGGTTCTATTTATAAGTCTATTTTGATCAAATCTTACGTATGAAGGAAACGTAGTTGACACAATGATTAAGTGAGTAAATTTTCAATTTTACCCTCATTTATGATTGGGTATTTTTCAATTGTTTCTTCTCTCTCTATCTTTATGGATATAATTAATATGGGTAAAATTGTCACAATTTCATTTATTACATCAAACTGGACTTATAAATAGGACCAATTTTTTTGGTCAAACTGAACTTATAAATAGGACCATAGTGGTATATTGGAGAGATTTTTGTGTGAACTTGGTTCGTCCTTTCATTTTCATTTGTGGTCTGATCAGTTAAAATACTGCAACTCAACAAACATAAATCCTAGTTGGCTACTCATGTATTTCGTATTTTTATTTCTCTTAAAAAAATGAACCCTTTTATATATTAAGATTTGAGGTAATGAAAAGGTGAATCTTGTAAAATATTTTAATTTTATTAATATGCTAGCTAATATTTAGGATGTGTTAAATTAAATCATAAGTTGTTATATTTTAACTTGTCCAATCACAAATGCGTGGAACACTAGGTTCATATAAGAATTTCTAACAATATTGGCTCAATAATTTGTTAATAATTAAACCATGAACAGAAAATTAAATATTATATATATATATAGACACACACAAACAAAAAAAATTTATACCTTAAAAGTAATATATAATAAACTTTTGATATTTACAAAAGTAATCTATAAATACGTTATTAATAACATTGATAGAGATATTGGTTTAAATGATTTTTAGTAACTCATTATTACGATTTTTTTAGTACTGTATTTATTTTGTTTGGCCTCCTTGGAAAAAAAATTAGAAAGAATAGGGAAAATCCCTCATAAAGAACTTTAAAAATCCTAAAAAAAACAAAAATATGTTTCGAATATTCATAATCTCATATAGCTCCGATTCATTGGCTTGGACGGTGAATGAACCAAAAAAATTTGGGTCATGTGGAAGATGTTTTTGAATGATGAAGAAGGATAAAATATTTAAGGGCATTCATGTCATTTTCTTTTAATTTTGAAAAATACGGTTTAGGCCTTCACACCTCCTTAAGATTATGCATATTCAGAACACCTTTTTGTCTTTTCATATTTTTAAAGTTCTTCTTAAGAAATTTTCTCAAAAGAATATGTATTGAACAAGTATGACAAATTTTTAGTTAGGACATTTGAGAATCATTCAAATCCATGTTATGATCGGGTGAATCCAAGGATTTGGTATTAGTGTTTTAATATTTAGATTTTAGGGTTTAAATTCAATTTAATTTTTTTTTTCCTTTTTTTTCTTAAAAAAAAACCATGAATAACTTAATAGAGGAGAAGTAAATAAGTGTAACAACTGTCCTCAAATTAAGGATTGTTATTTCATCCATAAAAGGAGTACGTAAAATATGAAACAAGCTGTATCTACTACATCAACGCACAGCCCAAAAAAAAAAAAAAAACAGAAAACTCCTAAACCTATAACGGTAAAATTACAAGGAAACAAATTTGAAGTCCTAGACTGTGGCCGGCTTTTGTACTATTTGAATCTCATACTTCCCTCGCTCTGTCAAACCTATATATATATATGTATAAGCCGTCTACACTCAACATAGTTAAATCTCAGAAGCTTATCAATGGCTTCCATGGAGCCTCCTATTAGATTTGGTGTTATGATTTTAATTACAGTATTTGTGACGGTAGCTAACGGTGATGGTTTATTCCTTGAATGGCACGTTAGTACTGATTCAAGCATCAAGCCAGTGTCTACGGATCAACCAGTAATGATTAATTGATTTTAGACTCTGATTCTATATATTGTAGCTTTAGTTTCTTGTTCTGATTTCTATGAATGATGATGGTGGTGGTGGTCGTGTGTTTTTGCAGGTTATAACTATCAATGGCATGTTCCCTGGTCCTCTTATCAATGCTACCACAAATGATATGATCTATCTCAAAGTTTCCAATTATTTGGATGATCCCTTGCTATTTACTTGGTCTCTCTCTCTCTCTGAGACAATAAATTCAGTACCTTTTGATTGTGATGTTGTGGAAATAAGCGAAAATTGAGTCCTACTTAAGCAATTTAATCACTAAAAAGTCACAAAACAAGTGAGCACTAAGCAATAAAGAGTTCTGGTGTAGGAAATGACTGACAGGTTGCATGCTGATAACTTGTGGGACTTTTTAGTTTTTATGTGGGGCCAAACGGTGATTTTTCCCTTGAAATATCAGAATGTGTTTTTGAAACTAGATTTGAATTATTTGATGTAGGAATGGGATTCAACAAAGGTTGGATTCATGGCAAGATGGGGTTTCAGGCACAAACTGTCCCATTCCACCCGGTACTAATTGGACTTATGCCTTCCAAGTCAAAGACCAAATTGGCACTTTCTCCTACTTCCCTTCCATCAATTTCCTTAAAGCTGGGGGCGGGTTTGGCCCGATTCGAGTCAATAATCGACCCGTGATCCAGGTTCCTTTTGCTAAACCTGAAGCAGAATTCGATCTTCTTATTGGTGACTGGTTCCAAACTAACTATGAAGTAACTATCTCAATAACATATCTCACTTTAATTTATTTTTAATGAATCTATTCATTTACCTAACGTTCTGATAAATAATCTATTGCAGGATGTTAGGTCCAATCAGAATGCTACTCCTGATTGGATGCTAATAAATGGAAAGCCACCATATTTGAACAATCTTTCATTACCTTATGAGTCCTTCAATGTCACAAAAGGTTAAAAACACTACTTTTTACAAATCCTCTACTATGATCTTGTGTGGGACCTATATAGTAAATTGTGTTCTTCTCTATCTCCACGTGGCACAGGAAAAACTTACTTGCTGAGGATATCAAATGTGGGTACAACTTGGAGCTTCAACTTCAGGATTCAAAATCACAAAATGGTTGTGGTTGAAACTGAAGGATCATATGTGAATGAGATAGAGTTGGATTCCCTTGATGTTCATGTAGGGCAGTCTTATTCTGTTCTTGTTACAGCAAACCAAATTGTTAGTGATTACTATATAGTGGCATCTCCCAAACTGCATAAAAATAATAATAATGCCTCAGATATAACCAATCTTGTGGGTATAGCTGTGCTTCACTATGACAATTCAACCACTTCTGCTAATGGTTTCCTCCCAAGTGGTCCTGACCCATTTGATCTTCACTTCTCAATCAACCAAGCTAGATCTATCAGGTAAAAATTTCTGAATTCTCATCAATATATCTAGTTGTTCACTCTGTTTTTTTTTTTTTTGGCTATTACATCAGTTACCTTCAAAAAATGCTTCCAAACAGTTTTGGGAAGTTATAGAAGTGACTTTGACTGATTCTGTTTTTGCATTGAAGGTGGAACCTAACTGCAGGAGCTGCAAGGCCTAATCCTCAAGGAACCTTCAATGTAACAAATGTGACAATATCTCAGACTTTTATTCTGAAGGCATCCACATCTGATATCAATGGCACTTTGTTCTACACAGTAAACAATGTGTCATACTTGAGCCCAGATACCCCATTAAAGCTGGCTGATCACTTCAGCAATGGAACTGGAGTGTATGATCTTGATGAGTATCCCACAAACTCTTCGAATGATAAAGCAGTTCGCGGGGTTTTCGTGGCAAGCGGATTGCATAAACGGTGGCTGGAGGCTGTGTTTGAGAATGAATTGAATAAGACCATAGATACTTGGCATTTGGATGGATACAATTTCTTTGTTGTTGGGTAAGTAGTGTTGTTGACCATTTTTTCTACGAGATAACAATGAGATCAGAAGATTAATGAAAGTGGGGAACTTGATGTTTTGTGTTTAGGTTTGGTGAGGGAAAATGGAAACCAGAACTGAGATCAAGATATAACCTTTATGATCCTGTGTCACGCTCCACAGTGCAAGTGTTTCCTAGAGGATGGAGTGCTGTGTATGCATATCTTGATAATCCTGGAATGTGGAATTTGAGATCACAGAAACTCAGAAATTGGTATTTGGGCCAAGAGCTCTATGTAAGGGTCTATGATCCTGATCCCAACCCTAACAAAGAGGATCCACCCCCACAGAACCTCCTCTTATGTGGTCAGTTCTTTCTCCTCACACAATATTTTTTTTAGGAAAATTGAATCTTTTTGTCATTGTAGTGTTGACTCAGCTGTCACTCAATCTCTAACCTTATGTTTGGATGGAGAGAAAATTAGTGGGGGAAACAACTAAAAATGGTAAAAAATTTATCATTTTTGAAAGTTTCTCTTCTATTTTCCCCTTACTTTTCTCCCCATCCAAATATAGCATAAAACTTAACTTAGAGTAACTCAATCCCTATAATTCAACTCAATTCCTATAACTTTAGTCTTTAGATTAATACTAGAGAGGCTGAGTTTCACTTAGTCAAAATTCAAGGACTAAGTTACAACATGATCAAAACTATAAAGAGACTGAGTTGTACTGAGTCAGAATTTAAGGAATGAGTTATAACTGAGTTAAAACTTTGGGGAGCTTTTTGTTATACGATTGAGATGCTGATAATTATGAACAAATACAGGGAAGTATCAACCTGCAGCACCAAGCCCTTCTCCTGCAGGTCCACCTACACCATCAAGCTCTAATTCAAGGACATGTAGTACCACACATATAGCATGGTATATTATTCACAAAACTTAGACATCAAACAATTTGATTAAATTTAAGTACAGTTGTTTGCAATCTAACATATATTGTTTGTTATGTTTTGTGGATTAATTAACAGGCTTCTTGTTGCCACCATCACTGCCCTGCTTCATCTATATTGGTCTGCAACTTAAGCCTTCTTGTGAGGCTAAGAGTGGAGATTCATCAGACACATTATTGATGATTCATTATTCTTCCTTTGCACGCTTGTTTTTGTTTTACGTTGGAAACTAAACACGCTTGGTTATTGTTTTTGTGTCTTGTTTTGTATTCTTGTCGATATTCTTCTTCTTGTTTCTCTCTCTCTTTTGATTCCTATGATTGTATTTGCCCAAATATATGCCCTGATCCGTAAAAAGGGTCTAAATAGTGTTTCAGAATTGCACTACTTGATCACATTAAAATGTGATTTTTGTTCTCTTTTATTTTGAGTATCATACTGTGATTTGTGGTTGATATGGTATAACAAAAATAATTGTCTGTTGCTACAAAGTATGATCTCAAATTTCCAGGGCTGATTACAGATCTGATTTTATCAAGAGTAAATACCCTTTCTGGTTCTTGACAAAAAAACACGGACTCCATTTTGGTCCATTATTCGTCCTTTTTAAGGGACTAAAAAGGACCTTTTGGAAATTTGTGAGGAATCAAAATGTCAACCAATTGACCATTATTCGTCTTTTTTATGGACTAAAAATGACATTTTTTTTGTAAGGGACCAAAATGGAGATCACGTTTTTTATAATAACCTAGTTTAATATAGTGAAAATTAAGAATTCTATGTCTTTAGCAAACTAAAAAAAAAAAAAGAATCCCTTACATCGTTTAAAGATAAAAGTTAGCTTCGTTTATCGGTATCCATTAGATCAAGTTTTTCAATCAAATATTAACTTATGGACTTCTTTAATAATAATTTCAAAATTGTATCAAATCATTATTAATAGGCTTAAATACACAATACTCTCTTGAGATTCGGGTTAGTTACTTATAACCCCTAATCTTTAAAAGTTTAAACTAAGAACACTAATATTTCATGTTTTGATGATTAACCCCTCCACGCCTTTAAAATTATTGCTAAAGTTAACAGTTTTTGTCATGTCAAAAGTTTTATATTTTTTAATATATACCATTTTATTTGAAGAAATAAGTTTGACATGTAATTTTAAGTATTTTTTAAATACTTAAAAATATTTATTTGACCGGTCTTTTTTTTAAATTAAAATGTATAAAATACTTAAAATTATACCACTCTCACTCTCTTGAAAATGAATTTATAAATAGGACTAGAGTGGTAGGTCAAATGTCAAGTTTTATTTTTTCAAGTGATATGATATATAATAAAAAAAATATAAAAATTATGACATGGCAAGAACCAATGATTTTAAGAGCGATTTTAACAATAGGGAGTTGATAGTCATAACATAAAACACCAAATCCTTAATTTAAATTCTTAAAGATTAGAGAGGTGATGTGGACCTTAAATTCAGAAGGATTTTGTGTATTTTAGCCTTGATAATAAGAATCATTTTCCAGTAATTTTTTTATCATAGTCATTTTCCAATTATAATAGTGATAATTTCTTGCGCATTTACATCTAAATCACATATGCAAGATTTTAATAATGCTCAAAATAATGTGGTTATAAACATTGTTGTCAAATTCGCAAATTGACCCTCCTAGTTTAACATTTTGACATTTTTAACTTATAAAACCATGTTAAGTAATGCTTAAATTTGTACCAGTTGAAATTTGGTTAAACTCGTAAGTTCAAATATCGAGTTTATTGTTTTTACATTTCTAAACAAAAGCGTGTTAATTTACGGTTAAACTCATGCTAACTTTTTCATTTTGATCATATTTAATAGCTTTATATATGAATTTTATAGATTTTTTTTATTGAGTATGATAAATTATAAATGTTGATGGATTAAATTTTAATTATTTTCATTTAAAATATATTTAAATGAAATTATTATCATTTTTTATATTTTAATTATACGCTATTAATACATATTTATTAATAAAAATAAAATCTTATTATATACTATTAATATATTTACTATACGAGTTCACGATATGCATTTACATAATTTACGTTATTGTCACGAGTTTACTTAGATTTATGAGTTTAATAACATTAACGAAAGCTATTTATGGATTAAAGCAACTCAACTTCACTATGTGACGTGACACAAACTCAAAACACTAATTCGCAATCTGACTTAAATCATACTAGTGAATAATTTGATCAAGAGTATGATTTAAGTCAAAACACTAATTTGCAAAACATTCTATTGGCATTATTTTTAAAAAACTAAATAAATAATTTTTTTGAAATAAAATATTCCTAAGAATTAGTTTGAGTGATCTCATTTTGATCAAATTATTTCTCATTTAATACTCTTGTTCTATTATTTTTTATATGCCTATTTCATTGGGCAACTTAAAACATTCGAGTTTAATTAGGGGTAGCTCTCTCAAATATGTTTTTTTGCATTTGCAAGAACTTGAATTAGATATCTCATACTTAAGTGGCTAAAACCCTTCGGTATGCATGTGGGTATGTTATCCCTATTATAACATAATTAATAAAGATAATATTGAAAATCATTTGATTTTTATGACATATTAATTTTTTTAATTATTTTTATTGTTACATGGAAATTAGTTAAGAGTAAGTTGTACTTAGGTTCAAACCATGTCTCATGCTATTGAAGTTTTGAAAGTATACACTTATTTGTCTCCCGTTTGTGCGTTGGTGATGATGATTGCTAAGTTCTTTTGGTATTTTTTATTCGCGAGCACCTGTCCTGTTGTATTAAGCTCAAGTTCTCTTGCATCAAGCTCAAGTTCCTCCGATTCTGTTAATATTTGTTGCGGTTCTTTTTTTCCAAACGGTGCCGTTTTGGTGACAAAAATGGCACTGTTCAATTTTTCTCTTTTTTAAAAAATAACATTCACGTGCACTATAAACTTTATCCTATATTTAGGACTGGATGGAGTATTACCAACATCTATTGGGATTGAATAATAAGGTATTCATTCTCCCTTAAGCATGTTCTCGACTTAAGGTGTGTGAACATGGTAGTCAAAAATGCGATTTAAAACGTAAAATCGCCGTTTTTACGTTTAATTTTTAGCAAAACGTTTTTCATTTAAGCAAAAAACGCAAGTATTGTAAAAACGTAAAAAAACGCAGCGATTAAACGTAAAAACAGTCCGTTTTTTTCAAAAAACGTAAACTGAAGGATTAAAGGAGGGAGGATTATTTTATTCAAAATCTTAAATCGTTATTATTTATTATTAATACTATTATTTTATTGAAATTTATATTTTAAATTGAAATCCCCCAAATAATGCATCTAAATTGATATCTCTTAAAATCTTAATAAAATCTCTTTAATTTAGCATTGATGACTTCCAAAAATATTTCAAAACATATCTCAAATCTATTAAATAGGAGAAGTTATCAATATTGCATTGATCAATATATATATGGATGATGGCAGATGCCTTACTTTTCTTGAATTTGTTTTATATATATATGCATGTAACGTTTTGTATTACGATTTTACGTTTTACGATTTTTCATTCTCCTTCCGTTTTCAGGTAAAATCTACGTTTTCACTACCATGTGTGTCAATGTAGCGAATGACATTGATAACTCTTCGCCTGTGAAAGCGGGACTGACCGAAGGTGAATCCAGATTAGTCAGACCTAGTAGGGTACCGGATACCAAACAAAACAAAACTTCATACTGAAATGTTTGATTCTTTGACCATTAGTGTCGATTCTGAATGGATTTTATTTGTAAATTAAGTTTCAAATTCTGAAATGAGAGATATAATATCTATACTCAGTACTCACAAATAGTTCCTTTAATAGCATAATAAGTTCCAACAAAGGTTAGTCTAATTAATAAGGATTTACCTCATAGCTCACAAGGTCGTGCGTTGCTGCCGATGTGAGGGTCTTGTTGATGAGCGATCTGTAAATACCTCTATATGTAATACCCGGATTTTATTATCTGGAATATTATGAATAAATTGGATATTTCTGATAAGCAAAGTCTTGATCCCTAAACTTGTGTGATCATAGTATATTTTCTAAGTAGGATTTCTGCGTGAAATTAGGGAGTTTAAGGGCCAAAGTGCCAAAATGACCAAAACGCCCCTGCAAAAGGGTAATTAGCTTAGAAAATTTATGAAAAATCCTAAAAGGCAGTAAAATGCCCAAGTGAATTAAGAGAATATAATATCTCTAATTATGATAATTTAATAAATTATGAACTTAGAGGAATTGTACAAGAATGTGCAAAAGGTAATAAAGGACCAAAATACCCTTACAAATTGTAGAATAATGTAAGAGGCATGGAAATACTAAGGTTAATGCGTGAATATGAAGGTAATAAGGTATTGTAATGAAGGAAATTATCAACAAGTGATAAAAGAGTAATTAGGTAATTTTGAGCTAATTACTTAAGCATAAGCAAAGAAAATTCACAGATAATTATGTAAAACCCTAAAATTAGTGGTTTTTGTTTTAAAATTAGTGAAAACATGTTTACTAATTAATTGGAAGTTTTGGAGAGAAATAGTTGAGTTTAGGTATTTTTAGGCCTAAATGCAAGAATAGACCAATAGGGAAATTTTGTAAAAAAGAATTATGTAAAAAGAATTATTTAATTAATTAAATAATTAATCAAAAAAATAAATAAAAAACGAAATAAAAAAAGGGCAGAAAAAAAAAGAGAAAAAGAAAAAAAAAGAAAAAAGAAATAGGAAGCAAGTGGTGCAAGTTGCCATTATAATATTATTATAATTTAATTAAAGCAAAAATTGTGAATAGTAATTTAAAAATTAGGAAACGGATCCTATCTAGAGATCTAGGAATGGGATTCCCAAAGTCAGGGAAAAATAATGATCAGTGGAATTTTGTCTTCCGTTAGACTCTTACGGAAGTAAATTCTGAAGTCGTTTGTGCATTTTCCTAATAAAACAAAATAGGGAAAAATGCATATAGGCATATTTTTGGAAATAAGGAAAATAAATTCTAACTCAACATTTAGGAATGGGTTTGAATTTATTTTGACATATTTGGAGTCAGTGAATTATTTCCAAGAGATTGGTAGTCCCAAAACGAATTCGACAGGACACGATCGGACACGTTTTCGAGAAAACTTCAACTGGATTGTTGGAGCCCCGTATGGGATCAAAATTTAGGTTAATTTGGACATTTCTAATAAGTGAGGAAATGGTTTCAAAGTTGTAAATCCAGAATTTTGAGATTTCTCCGAAATCACGCGAATCGGGTACCGATCGGGGAAATGGTTGAACAAGTTGCAATTAATGGGTTATTACAACTTTGATTTTCCAAACAAAGCCTTAAATTTGCCAAACAAGGCCCTTGTTTTTGCCTATAAATAGATGCCTTCCTTGAGAAATTTCACACCTTTTCTTCCTTCTCTTGGCCGAAATTTTTGGTTGAGAAAGAAGAGAAAGGAGCTCTGGGGGAATTGTGCAGCGAAGCCCTATAGAATTGTCCGGAAAGTCTTCAACGGGTAAGTCTTTTAGTCTTTAGTTTTTAGTTTAGTAGTTAGTAGAATTGTTAGTTAGATTTAGGAAGTAGGTGACAAGATTCCTACAAATGTTTTAGAGCCTTGTTTGCGTTGAAAAAATATGCAGAGGTGTAAACATAGTAGGGATCGAGTCGCCGAAAAGTTGAAGCTTTCGCAGTTCTTTTAGAAGTAAGGGTAGAATTTGTTAGAATAGCCTTTAAATTTCAAGTATGATTGGGTATCATATGGGAGGGCTATTTTAGTCATTATTTTCGAAAATCATAGTTGCGTCGAAGTTCTGGCAAAATTTCGGGAAGAAAATTTGTCGAGTAAGTAAAATCTTGGCGAAATTCCGCCGATTAGGGGTAGAAGGGCAAAATGGTAATTTTTACCTAAAATGCCGATTATAGTGCCAAATCACTAATGAAAGTAATATTACTCTTATAGGACGTCAGAATCCTAATTTGTTGCCGTTACGTTGTCCAACGTGCCATTGTCGGACAAACCGCCGTTTTCCGTCGAAAGTACGATTCGCGCGAAACATCTACGTACATCAACGAAGGTACGGACGCGTCTCGTAACACTAATCCTATAGCTCTCATATACATATATGTCATAGATACGTTCATATACCTGGGGCTCGCTTAGGGTCGTCGTTATACATACTGACCTTGTACGGGTTATAAGACATGATAATACCGCTTTGAGTTTTCCTAGCGCTGAGGACACGTGATCGTGGCACAGGGTAATGTGCAGGCTATATTTGTGTAGGACTTTACATACCGCTTTATGCTTATGTCCCGTCGTGTCACAATGTTGTTGTGTAGGACCTTACATATTGCTCCATGCTTATGTTCATCTCGTGTCACACTTATCGATGAGATGTTCTTTGTTATGTCATGAATATCTATTGTCTATATACTGTTTTATTTGAGCATAAGGTTAACGTTACCCGAGATTCAATGCGGTGAATTGAATCTCGGCTATAGCTTCGAGATCCGGAGGACCACGGATCGGTGATAGGGAAAGCGGCGGGAGTAGGCTTGGCGGATTTATCTTATCGCTTTACGTACTTACCTTTTGAACAAGTAGGATCATTGTAATGTCAGTACTATATCACACTATGGTTCATATTTTGTTATGATCAGTTACTCTTTCGCTCCCATACTCTACTCTGATTGAAAAAAAAAAATCCGCTTTAGAAAATGGGATGTTACACTTTATGGTATCAGAGCAAAACTTTCTGGCAAGTATTTAACTATGTTACCACGAACGGTTTGGTGCCGAAGGCAAGGCTAGTCTACGTGGGTGCGCCAATCAATCGCCGTATAAGTCGGTGAGGCCCCATGGTAGACACTTACACGGCCATTCTGTTCGGATAACGGAGTTAGGTTCTTAAGCCTTTTAAACTTTGAGCACGTTTTGAAAATGAGTGCGATATGACCCTGGTGTAATAGGTAGTGATGGACAGAAACAAAAAAAAATCATAGATCTTCTATCCCGTAAAAATAGGACGTAACGCTCGTAAATCCGTAGCTCCAGAGACGGCGGGACGAAGACGAAAACCCTGATATTTCTGATCCGAAATATGATTTTGACCCAGTGTGCTACCCTAAGTCAATGGCTAGTATGCCCGTAGAACCGAGAAACCTCGTTGGCTCGGATCATTCATCGATGACGACAACGTGGGATATATGATATAATCACCGGTCATAAACCACTGGATGATGTAATATACGTTAGCATGTACATTACATCTAATGTGAAAATATATATGTCTTGATGCCATGTGTTGTGTTATTTTTTGACACTTAGCCGTTATTTGATATAAAGGAAAAGTTAAAACATGGCCATCATAAGAGGTGCCGGTGCACCGAGAGGTAGGGGCCGAGGCAGAGGCCGAGGTCGAGGCAGACGAGGAGGCAGGCAGCCTCAAATGGACGCAATACCCGAACAAAATATTATACCCAACCAACCGGAACAGAATGAAGTACAAGAATTGAGGAGAACACTCCAAGAGCAGAGGGTTCTCATAGATGCTCTGTTGACAAGACAAAATCAACAGGATGAAGAAGCCCAAAGACAATTGGAAGCACGGCAACACGAGGAGGAAGAGCGCAACAATGAAGAAAACGAGGAGAATGACGAAGAAGAAGAAGAAGAGGAGGAGGACAATGACAATCAAAGTGAGGAAAATGCTGAGGAATCCGATAGATCACAATCACCTCCACGACGAGGAAGAAAGGAGAAGAATACCCGTATTGGGTTAATCGCTTTGTAAGTCAAGCCGCCAACTTTTCGAGGAAAGCCTGGATTTGGCGGAGGATTGGTGAAGAGACTAGAGAAAGTATTCGGGGTGATTGATCGCCCGAGAATCGCAAAGCCCAACTAGCGATTTACCAACTTGAAGGAGATGCCGACCGTTGGTGGGAAGTCACGCAGAAACCCTACGGACCAATGACCGTCCCGTGACATGGGGAAATTTCGGAGAAATTTCATGAGCAATATTTCCCTCCTTCAGTGAAAATGAACAAGGAGTCGGAATTTCTCCATATCCGACAAGGACAGGAGGAATCTTTCGACGATTACTACGCCCGGTTCACCAACTGTCCCGATACTCAAGACATCTTCGAAGGGGCAACGATGAAAGCAAGATGGTGAATATACTAATTCATGGGCTTAAATATGAAATTGGTGAAAGGCTCATGTCCCAGCGATTCCAAAATTTGACGAACGCAGTGGAAACTTGTCGGATGACCGAGCGCAACCTCGAGGATTTCGAGATCAAGGAACTTCAACAACAATAATGTTTGGTCGAGGTGGATTCAACCGCGAGAACTCTTCACTAAAGAGGAAGGCACCTGGAGTAACCCCGTGGTGGAAATAAAAGGCCATACTGAGAAGATTGGAGAGGCGAAACCTCAGAGCACAGGCCGCATCTTTGCACTAACGAACACAGAGGCCAGACAGTCCCCGGAGATGGTCCAAGGTACTATTTACCTTAATGGAAATCTACTTGAGGCATTGTATGATTCGGGAGCCAGCCATTCTTTCATTTCCTATGATTGTGCAAGTCGCCTAGGAATAAATGCCTGTAGTTTACCTTATGATTTGGTAGTGTCTACACCGCTTGGTGTAAAATCTTTAGCTTCTGAAGCATGTATAAATTGTATTGCTAACGTGGATGGACGAGTTTCTAAAGTGGACCTTATCCGTCTACCTCTTCACGGCATCGACGTCATACTCGGTCTAAATTGGCTGACGGCCAACGGTGCAATGATCGACGGTACGAGCATTATGAATTTCTTGTGATGCCCTTCGGATTAACAAATGCACCTGCGGTATTCATGGATTACATGAACCGTATCTTCCGACAACACCTAGACCAGTTTGTGGTGGTGTTTATTGATGACATTCTCATCTATTCCAAGAGCAAAGAAGAGCATGAAGAACATCTGCGAAAGGTGTTGAGCATACTCAGGGAAAAGCAACTCTATGCTAAACTGAGCAAATGCGAATTTTGGCCGCCGGAAGTGAAATTTCTGGGCCATGTTATATCTAGCGACGGAGTTGCGGTTGATCCAAGCAAGGTAGATGCGGTTACGGACTGGAAACGGCCAAAGACTCGTGACGGAGATCCGTAGTTTTCTTGGTCTCGGCGGGATACTACCGCAGATTCATACGGGATTTCTCGCGTCTAGCCCTTCCATTGACAAAGCTTACGAGGAAGAATCAACCCTTTGTATGGGAGATGACCGTGAGGAGAGCTTTAAACCGAGAGAGAGATTGACTACGGCACCGGTGTTAATCATCCCGCATCCAGATGAAAAGTATGTTGTTTACAGTGATGCCGGTGGGCAAGGGTTGGGATGTGTCCCGATGCAACAGGGCGAGTGGTGGCTTATGCCTCTCGTCGGTGAAGCCTCACGAGTTGAACTATCCTACACACGATCTAGAGCTGGCGGCTATCGTGTTCGCTTTGAAGATATGGAGGCATTACTTGTGCGGTGTAACCGTAGAAGTGTATTGTGATCACAAAAGTTTGAAATACTTGTTCGATCAACGAGAACTCAACATGAGACAACGTCGTTGGATGGAGCTGATTAAAGACTACACCCTGGAGATCAAGTATCATCCGGGTAAAGCAAACGTCGTTGCTGATGCTCTTAGCAGGAAGACGGTGCAGGTGGCATATATGATGATACAAGAGCAGAAATTACTGGAAGATTTCAGAGATCTGAATCTATCCAATCAAGTCCGCATGGGTCTTCATGCACCGGTGATGCCTATCTTGCAACTCTTCTTGTTAGTCAAGGGGAGTATGATCTGAGAGACGAAGTTGACGAAGCTCAGAAGCAGGATGATTGGGCTATCGAGATTCGTGAGAAGATCTCTCGAGGTGAGACCCAAGACCATGACCTATCACTTAGTGGTTTGGTCAGGTACAAGAAGCGAATCTATGTACCATGATTGATGAATTAAGGCGGAAGATAATGGATGAGGCTCACAAGAGTAAATACACTCTGCATCCAGGCATGGTCAAGATGTACCAGAGTATGAAGTCCGAACTTTGGTGGCCCGGAATGAAGAAAGACGTTACAGAGTACGTGGCCAAGTGCTTGACCTGTCAGAAAGTGAAGATTGAACACCGTCGACCCCCTGGTCTTTTGCAAGGACTGGAGCTGCCGGAATGGAAATGGGAGAACATAACCATGGATTTTGTGGTAGGTCTGCCCAAAATCAGGAATCATGATACAATTTGGGTAGTTGTTGACAGATTAACCAAGTCAGCACACTTTATTCCCATCAGTATCCACTATTCTCCGGAACGATTGGCAGAGATTTACATCAAGGAGATAGTAAGGTTACACGGTGTCCCTAAGAGCATTGTCTCTGATCGGGATACGCGTTTCAAATCTCGTTTCTGGCAAGCGTTACATGAAGGTATGGGGACTAAGCTGAGGTTCAGTTCGGCTTATCACCCTCAAACTGACGGTCAATCTGAGAGGACGATTCAGACACTGGAGGATATGCTGCGAGCATGTGCCCTGGATTTCAAAGGAAGTTGGGATCAACATTTTTCGCTAGCTGAGTTTGCATATAACAACAGTTATCATGCTAGTATATAAATGGCCCCGTTCGAGGCATTGTATGGGCGGAGGTGTCAATCACCATTATGCTGGACAGATTCATCTGAAAAGCAATTACTTGGGCCGGATATGCTTGAACAAACCTCCGAGCAGATCGCATTGATCAAGAAGAGACTCCTAGCCGCACATAGTAGACGAGAAGAGCTATGCGGACAAAAGGAGGAGACCCTTGACGTTCTATGTCGGCGACCATGTATTCCTAAAGTTATCTCCAAGAATCGGTGTCGGCGAACGCTTAAGAGGAAGAAACTGAGTCCACGATACGTAGGACCCTTTGAGATTTTGACAAAGCGCGGAGAAGTAGCTTATCAGATAGCTTTACCCCCGAACCTGAGTAATCTCCATGACGTTTTTCACGTGTCACAACTGAAGAAATACCAGCCAGACCGAGGTCATGTCATTGAGTACGAAGACGTTGAAGTACGGCATGATAATACCTTCATCGTTGAGCCAGAACAGATCATTGATCATAAGGAGAAACGGCTCAGAAATAAGACTATTCTGATAGTGAAGGTGGTCTGGAAGGGTTTAACACCCGAAGAGGCAACATGGGAAACCGAGAGTGACATGAAGGAGAAGTACCCGAGTTCATGGCCCGAAGTTTAGTTAGGATAGATTAAATTTCGAGGCGAAATTTTGTTTAAGGGGAGAAATGTAATACCGGATTTTATTATCGGAATATTATGAATAAATTGGATATTTCTGATAAGCAAAGTCTTGATCCCTAAACTTGTGTGATCATAGTATATTTTCTAAGTAGGATTTCTGCGTGAAATTAGGGAGTTTAAGGGCCAAAGTGCCAAAATGACCAAAACGCCCCTGCAAAAAGGTAATTAGCTTAGAAAATTTATGAAAAATCCTAAAAGGCAGTAAAATGCCCAAGTGAATTAAGAGAATATAATATCTCTAATTATGATAATTTAATAAATTATGAACTTAGAGGAATTGTACAAGAATGTGCAAAAGGTAATAAAGGACCAAAATACCCTTACAAATTGTAGAATAATGTAAGAGGCATGGAAATACTAAGGTTAATGCGTGAATATGAAGGTAATAAGGTATTGTAATGAAGGAAATTATCAACAAGTGATAAAAGAGTAATTAGGTAATTTTGAGCTAATTACTTAAGCATAAGCAAAGAAAATTCACAGATAATTATGTAAAACCCTAAAATTAGTGGTTTTTGTTTTAAAATTAGTGAAAACATGTTTACTAATTAATTGGAAGTTTTGGAGAGAAATAGTTGAGTTTAGGTATTTTTAGGCCTAAATGCAAGAATAGACCAATAGGGAAATTTTGTAAAAAAGAATTATTTAATTAATTAAATAATTAATCAAAAAAATAAATAAATAACGAAATAAAAAAGGGCAGAAAAAAAAAAGAGAAAAAGAAAAAAAAAGAAAAAAGAAATAGGAAGCAAGTGGTGCAAGTTGCCATTATAATATTATTATAATTTAATTAAAGCAAAAATTGTGAATAGTAATTTAAAAATTAGGAAACGGATCCTATCTAGAGATCTAGGAATGGGATTCCCAAAGTCAGGGAAAAATAATGATCGGTGGAATTTTGTCTTCCGTTAGACTCTTACTAAGTAAATTCTGAAGTCGTTTGTGCATTTTCCTAATAAAACAAAATAGGGAAAAATGCATATAGGCATATTTTTGGAAATAAGGAAAATAAATTCTAACTCAACATTTAGGAATGGGTTTGAATTTATTTTGACATATTTGGAGTCAGTGAATTATTTCCAAGAGATTGGTAGTCCCAAAACGAATTCGACAGGACACGATCGGACACGTTTTTGAGAAAACTTCAACTGGACTGTTGGAGCCCCGTATGGGATCAAAATTTAGGTTAATTTGGACATTTCTAATAAGTGAGGAAATGGTTTCAAAGTTGTAAATCCAGAATTTTGAGATTTCTCCGAAATCACGCGAATCGGTACCGATCGGGAAAATGGTTGAACAAGTTGCAATTAATGGGTTATTACAACTTTGATTTTCCAAACAAAGCCTTAAATTTGCCAAACAAGGCCCTTGTTTTTGCCTATAAATAGATGCCTTCCCTTGAGAAATTTCACACCTTTTCTTCCTTCTCTTGGCCGAAATTTTTGGTTGAGAAAGAAGAGAAAGGAGCTCTGGGGAATTGTGCAATAAGCCCTGTAGAATTGTCCGGAAAGTCTTCAACGGGTAAGTCTTTTAGTCTTTAGTTTTTAGTTTAGTAGTTAGTAGAATTGTTAGTTAGATTTAGGAAGTAGGTGACAAGATTCCTACAAATGTTTTAGAGCCTTGTTTGCGTTGAAAAAAATATGCAGAGGTGTAAACATAGTAGGGATCGAGTCGCCGAAAAGTTGAAGCTTTCGCAGTTCTTTTAGAAGTAAGGGTAGAATTTGTTAGAATAGCCTTTAAATTTCAAGTATGATTGGGTATCATATGGGAGGGCTATTTTAGTCATTATTTTCGAAAATCATAGTTGCGTCGAAGTTCTGGCAAAATTTCGGGAAGAAAATTTGTCAGAGTAACGAATTGCTGGCGAAATTCCGCCGATTAGTGTGTCACAATGTTGTTGTGTAGGACCTTACATATTGCTCCATGCTTATGTTCTGTCTGTGTCACACTTATCTGATGAGATGTTGCTGTTATGTTATGAATATCTCGTTGTCTATATACTGTTTTATTTGAGCATAAGGTTAACTGTTACCGAGATTCAATGCGGTGAATTGAATCTCGGCTATAGCTTCGAGATCCGGAGGACCACGGATCGGTGATAGGGGAAAGCAAAGCAGGAGTAGGCTTCCCACGGATTTATCTTATCGCTTTCTGTACTTACCTTTTGAACAAGTAGGATCGCTGTAATGTCAGTACTATATCACACTATGGTTCATATTTTGTTATGATCAGTTACTCTTTCGCTCCCATACTCTACTCTGATTGAAAAAAAAAAAAAAATTCCGCTTTAGAAAATGGGATGTTACACTATATACGAAGAAAATACTTATATTATTTAGCTATAGTAGCACTATGTATATACACAAATGTAAATGGAAAAGACCCCAGAAATAGTACTTTAATTAATAGTAGTATATTATATAATTAATGCACTGTTAAAACTAACTAAATCATTTTTAATATCTAATAGGAGAATCTGGATGAAATTTTAGGGTAAACTGCAATTTTCCCTTTCTTATGATAAAGTAATCCCTTATATTATATTGCAATTTAATTATGTTTTTGGTTTTATCAAAAATAAAATATCCTTTTTTTTAATTATCAATTCCCACACACCAAAAAGAAACATTTTTCTAGTAATAATTGTACTTGTGTGTCATTTTCTAGTAATAATAGTGATATTTATTGTGCATTCACATCTAAATCAAAACAACATGCAGATTTTAAACATGCTCAAAATGTTGCAACTCTTTAATGAATTGAAGCAACTCAATCAACTTCACTATGTTCTATGACACTAACTCAATACACTAATTCCTAATCACTCTTTACTCATATCAACCACAACTTGCATAATCTTCTCACTATGATCAATTTCATTTTTTTTTTTGAGTGAAAATCTCACTATCAATTTCAAAAAATGAAATAATTTTTTAAAATAAAATATTCACAAGTAACTAGTTTGAGTGACTTTCATTTTGATCATATTATTTTTTTGGTTTAATACTTTAATCGCTATTTATATAATAAGAATAGCAAGAGATAGTAGAAATTACTTAAATTTTATGGCATATTTAATGGATTTGGATTCGGTCCACTGTACCTTAGTGTCATTTGCGGTCCATTTCCTTGAAACAACGCCATTTTGGCGCAAAAACAACAGTGATGCTCTTTTTTTTTTTAAATACATATTTCAGGGTACTATAGGTACTAAAAAGATACTTTATGAACTGACTGATACTTCATGATCTTGAAAAATTATTTTAGGAGGTTGAAAAAAGATTTCAGAGTATTAACTAGTACTAAAAAGATACTTCATGATACTGACTGAGGATACTGGCTAGTACTGAAAAAATACTTCATGATCTTGAAAAATTATTTTAGAATCTAAAAAAATTATTTTAGATCTAAAAATATTTTTTCAAGATCATGAAGTATTTTTTAAATACCAGTCAGTATCATGAAGTATCTTTTTAGTACTAGTTAATACTGTGAAATATTTTTTCAACATCCTAAAATAATTTTTCAAGATCATGAAGTATTTTTTAAATACCGGTTAGTATCTTGAAGTATCTTTTTAGTACCTATAATACTCTGAAATATGTATTAAAAAAAAAAAAGAGCCGCACAGTAGACCGAATCCAAATCCATATTTAATGATCTTAACTATTTTTTTAAAGTAAATCTTAATTGGAGCGGTTCAGGAGTGACTTATTTTGATGTCTGATACATTTGTACTATAAACTGATATACCTTTTTAACTAAAAATTTAGAATCTATGATTGTGACAATAATTATGAAATTTAAGAAAATGAGACAGGTTGTATATTGATTAATTTTATCATGTATATTATAATTTTAGGAAAACCCACTAAAAAAAATCTTATTTACAACTTCTTATGTATACAAGACAATCAATTAGCTCAGAAACATACAAAATCTAAAAATTCAAACAAGGTCTACAAAAATAAAATAATAGAAATAACGTCAATAAATAATACATTAACAATTATTGATTATTGAAGAACATATACAGAAGATGTGACACACCAATTCACCAACATAGGTATTGAAAACTTACCCATACTTAGACCTCAGAGTTGATGAAATCCATGTAGTAAATGTTAAAAGTAATTTAATTCACTAGAAAAATTGCTGTCTTTACTAACTAAATCTGTCACCAAAAATTTCTCTCAATATATATATATATATATGGGTATGAGCTGTAAATCCAGCAGAGCAAATAGAAGGTTTAAGAAATAAGTATAAATTCATGGATGATTTCTTGGGAAGCTTAGGTGTAATGACTGTGGAATTAAGTAACACAACATAACATGCCAGGACAAACACAAAAGTCTCATCAAAAGACAGCCTTATTTAATGTCTTTATAATGTTAAAAAAGAAGCAAACAATCACAAGATTCATGTGTCCATCTCTAATAGAGAGAGAGAGTTTCTTGTGGAGGAAACAATGAAGCTTCAACAATGACTTTTGGCAATATATATATACATGATAGCCAACACATACTCTCTCTCTGGCACTGAAAAAGAAACCAAAAATCCCCATGAAAATAAAGAAAAGATACAGCACTTTCCATGCGTTTGTTTTACACTTTTCAGAGAGACCTAACAAAATGTTTCTGCACAGTAAATATAACTTCAACTCACTTGTAAAAAGATGACCCGTATGAATTCACATTATATTCTTTAGAAGAATCTGGTAGATTACTCACTGAAGGAGGGGTTAATAACATCTGACAAGATTTAGTTGTTTCTGACAAACCTAGAGATTACAGTTAATTCCGAAACTTTAATATAGAAAGAACTATATATATATATACACATATATGTATTTATGTATACAGATTATTGATTTGGATCATATTGGGAATATGTCGTGGAAAGAAAGATAACACCTTTTTGACTGAATGTGATATTAAAAAAAGAATCTTAGCTTGTAAATTTTAAGACTTTGTATAGAAAGAATCACAAAGAAACACCAAATCCTGCTTCCTCATCATGTAGAATCGAATCTGAATTCTAAAATATCATGAAAAGGAAAAAAGGCCAACAAAAAGAAAGAATGAAGCTTTTTTATATCAGTAATGACAATCCACCAAAGCATGTGCAGAAGAAAAAACCAAATTTGCTTGTTGCTGTTGCTTCTTGGGTTCAAAGGCAAAAGATGATGACTCACCCTGATGATCAGCTTCTGGGGCAGGAAGATTAAGATCTAAATCCAAAGACAAAATGTTCCTTTTCTTTCTGGGGTGATGATGATGATCTTCATTGTCATATTGATCAGCTTCCAAACCCAAACCCACTCGACTATTGTTAAGTGCCAAGAATGTCGCATTGTTAGCAGTTGTGGCGGTTGTTCCATTGGGTCCTCTGTGCCTTCTCATGTGACCACCTAAAGCCTGACCTGAAGCAAATTCAGCTCCGCAAACAGAACATTCATGAACCTTATTCTTATTGTGAAGATTGCTTCCACTGTTCAGAAACTGAAAAGAAAGTGGGGTAGGATTGCGGATGATAAAGTCTTGATCTTTTTTCTTTTCTTTGTCTAAAATGGCAGAAATTGGAGATAAGTTCTTAAGCTTCTTATGGCTTGCTCTGTGGCCTCCTAGAGCTTGGAAAGAAGGAAAGGTTTTATTGCAGGTCTTACATTCATAGACATAGAAACCTGCTCTGTTAGCTCCCATGGTGGATGCTTCCATAAATCTCCTGCTGCTGCTGCTGTTATGGTTATAATTGTTGTTGTTGTTAGACTTCACTGTTATCATCATCATGTTACCTTCTTCCTTGGCGGGTTTCGGAGAAAACCGAGATTGGCCTTGAGCCAGAAGAATCAAGCAATTGGCCATGTCTTCCTCTTCCTCTGTGCTGCTGCTGTAATTATTAATGTTGCTATTTTCTTCAAATTCTGCAGAAGAAGATGTTGTTGTGGCGGCAGAGTATTTGGTATTATCATCTTCACCCAGAAATTGATATAACTCTTCAGTTTTGGCTACGGTGGCGGTGGCGGAGAGGGGTAATGGAGATTGTGGTTGTGGCCTTACCCTTTTGGTTCGTTTGCCCTTGACATTCTGATGGGTTTGGTCTTTAGCCCCCAAAGAGATGACTTCTTCTGGTGCTTCCATGGCAGAAAGAGACAGAGCAGAGAGAAGCAGAGGAAAACAGAGGAAGAGAATGAGAGGGAGAGAAAGAGAAGAAGGGTTAGGAGGTGAAGAAGGAGAAGCAGGGGAGGCAGAGAGTAGTGGCGAGGTTGGTTATCTTTATATATATATATAATAAAGAAGGGTTGTGTGTGTTGTGTTGTGTGTTTTAACTATTCAATTCATGAGTCAAATACCACCCAATTACAAAGTGAATCACTCCTCTCATTTATTTTCTTAGGTCCTTAAATTTAGATAACTTGCTGTTTCCAAAATTTAGAAAATCCAATCTAAGACTTTACTCCTTGTTTGGCTTCTTCTTTTTCTAACCAAAAAAAAAAAGTTATTTTATCTGGTACGATAAATATCACACCTTTTTTTTTAATTGTTCAGATCAAACCCAAATAGTAAGATGATTCCTTTTTTTTAACAAAATTGTGAAATATAGTATAAATATAAATGATCTTTCAACTAATTAATATCATACTTATTTTAAAAAGATGGTGATGATTTCGATTGTAAATCAAATCTAAACAATGAACCAATAAAAATAGTAAACTTGGGCTTCAAGTAATTCAAGAAAAAGTAATTTAATATTTTTTTAAAAATAGATTTATATGTTAAGGCCAAACAAGGTATAGGGAAGTGAATTTGAAAAGGAGAGAGAAGAGAATCTAATTTAGAAGGGAGTGACCCAAAATTAGAGTGGTGATGAAGGATTAACAGATTGTCTCACACTTAATAACCAAAAAGGCTTTGTTGGCAGACTCTGACTCACTCTATTATTAGCTTCCAAACATGACTCTCCTTCCTTCTCTCACTAATTAATTTCAAGCTCTCATCCACTCTTTTTTATTTATTTTATTTATTTATGTCTTTTGCATCTTCTACTTTATACTATTTCTGCAACTCACTCCTTTTTTTCAATAATTTTTCTCTTTTACTCATTTTTTTTAGTTTTAAATTTGTCTTCTAATTTTAATTTAACACTCCAAATACTTTTTGAGGGTTCTTTTTTTTTTTAACATCCACTAAATCTAAAAGCCACATTAGAATTTAACTAATTTAAATTGGATATAAAACATTTTCCAACAAATTTTTTTTTTCATTTTGTGAAGAAAACTTGAACTTGAGACTTTATTTAAAGGGAATAAATTCCAAACAAGTTAAACTGATTTTAAATTTAGTTATTGTCAAATCTTACTTGTAAAAAATCATTTTAATGTGGTTTTAGTAGTTTAAAGTTTGGTTAGATTGGATTTTGGGTAGATCTTAGATAGATAATTCAAACCATGTTCATGAAAGAGGTGCGGTGGACTCATATTTACATTATTTGATTAATAATTAAATTGAAGTCAAAATTTTAATAAATATGTAAAAAAGGTAAGAAAAAAAATTAATTTTATAAAATAAATTGTTTGCCCCCAACTTAAGGGAAAAATGATCATACTCTCACACATTCATGAGTGTTCAAAAGTCAAAACTGAGTTTTTTAAACAATTATTACTTCAATTATTCAAAATTATGAATTATAAATTATAGTCATAAACTATAAGAGGTTGTGAAATGCAATTGAGGTAACTTAATTAGCTTGTGGTTCACTCACTTACACGTTTGCCAAAATACATATATATTTTTATTCAAGAGAAAAAATAATAATTCGCTTAAGATTTAAGTTTTCACGTCACAAAATTCAAAAAAGAATAACACAGCAAAGGGAACTCACAGGAGAAATATCTTTAATTTTATACCTTTTCCTTGTGCATGGTTTTTTAAAAAAATGGAATTTAGATATAATAGAAAGAGAGAAAATTATTTATCAACGAAAAATATAATTAACATAATTTAAAATAAATTTATTATAAATTTAATATTATGAACAAAAATAATTATTTTTGACGTTATATATTTAAAAATTATTTTTTTGATTTTACATAATATTAAGTTAACAAAATCAATTCAAAATTTTGGAACATGTTAAAAAATGAAATCATAACAAAATATCCAGGATGATCATAAAACATAATAAATATAATAATATCAAGAAATTAGTTTTAAAATATACTATCTGTGTGTAACAATATCCTAAAGTATATTTTTAGTATCAATCAGTACTTGAAATGTTTTTTCAAAATCCTAAAATAACTTTTCAAGATCATGAAGTATTTTTTTAGTACTCTGAAATATTTTTTTCAAAAAAAAAAAAAGGCACCAGGTGAGTGTTTTGCATCAAAACGACGCCGTTTTAAGCAAAGGACCGCAACAGATGCTAGTCCACAAAGGATGAAGCCACATCCTCAAATATAATGATAATAATAATAGGGTTAAGGTGCAAAAATACACATGTGATTTTATCAAAAGTGCACCCAACACCAAGTATTTTTTTGGATGCAAAAGTGATCATGTAGTTACAAAAGTGGAACAGAAATACACATTGACCGTTAGTTTGATTTTTTTTGTATTTTTAAAGCTGACATAGATGACTTAGCTAAATTTCATAGGACCCAGATAGTTTTGAGGATTACAGAAAAGCGGCAACAGTGTGAGGAGGCAGAGATGGGTTGTCCGATGGGTAAAATTGGGATTGAGAGAGAGAAGGGTTGAACTGTAATTTCCAACATATCTATGTCATTTTATGTAATTTTCTCTAGTTCTTTACTGTCAGTTGGGATGAACTTTTGCTAAGTCATCGTCTATGTCAGTCTTAAAAATACAAACAAGTCAAACTAACGGTCAATGAATATTTTTGCTCTAATTTTGTAACCACATAGTTACTTTTACACACAAAAAACACTTGGTATTGGATGTACTTTAGGAAAAATCATATATGTATTTTTACACCATAACCCATAATAATAATTGAATAGTTATAAATGACATCACTTTAATTCTTTGAGAAATGTGGGGTGTCTTAGTAAAATACTTCCATACTTTATTTTTTTATATCCGGAATATTTCCCCACTTGAAACTTAAGTGTATAGAATAAAGCCAAATGAAAAGAAGACACGAACTGAGGGAAAAATTAATATGAGTATTATAGCATTTAATAGGCTATCATGTTCAGAAAGAGAAATTAGAGCATGAGTTGCTAACTTACGCATCATTCCATAGCATGTCATTGCAATTTCTGTTTATTAATTAATTTTGAGATGTGAGACTTTGCTCATTTCTCTATTAATTAATCATTTTCAACAACCCTTCTTTCATCAAAACGTGTCTTATTTACGTGTGGGAAAAAAAAATGAAAAATGAATTATTTACGTGAGTGATTGATTGCTCCTTCTTTTTTGTTTTTATTTTATTTTCTTCCAAACATTTAACTATAGTACTATAATATTGCTACTAGAGGGGTTTGATTCTTTATTCAAGAAGAAAATATTTTCTCAAATAAAAATAAGTGCACGTCTAAAAATTTTAGTACGTTTATTCATATATTTATTCAACAAACTGTTTTTGATCCAAATTGGTCGGTTCACTTGATAAATTTAAATTAAATCGAGAATCATTAAGGGTTTGTTTGGAAATTTTTTGGAGTTTGATTTAAGTAGGGTAAAAAAATTTAATTAATGTTTCTTTCTCTTTAATTTTACATATTTTTTTTTAATTAAAATTTTGTAGCTTCCACTTTTCATAAATTCAACTCATAAAACTTTCTCTCCTTCTGCTTCCCTCCAAATCTCTCATACCAAACCGGTCGAATCTTCTCTGTGTGTGTAAAGTTAACTAGTGGGGATTTGGCAATATTTGACATATTATTGAAATTGTTTGTCATCCATTAATTCTAAATATTTTAATAAAAAATTTAAATTAAAAAGTAATTAAAATTTATAGCTAATATATGTTTTTAAACATTGTAACGTTCTCGCCTTCCCTGATACAACCTTATTATCAACAGTTCATTACTCTTCTATTCCTAAATGCAATTCCTTTTAATATTTTATCTTGACTAAAGTATACGTTTGGTCCTTCATGTTTACCTCTGGTATTATTTTAGTCCCTTAAGTTTGTAAAGTGCACATTTGGTCCCTTAATATTAACACCGTTAGTCTTACTTAACGGAAAATACCGACTCAACGATTTTAAACAATAGCTGTACAATTAAATGCTGACCATGCTTAAATGTTAGTATTTTAATAAGTTAATATTTTAAATCCTATTGATTGAAAGATATTTAATCTTCACAGACTGTTTTACAGTTTTTCACCATTTGTGAAAATTAAATATGTATATTTTTTGTCACAGAAGATTAAATATTTTCAATAAATAGGATTTAAAATATTAATTTATTAAAATACTAACATATAAACATGTTTGATCAGTATTTAATTACACAGTCATCGCTTAAAATTATTGTATTAGTATTTTTTGTTAAGTCAGACTAACGGTGTTAATATTAAGGGACCAAATGTGTACTTTACAAACTTAAGGGACTAAAATAATACTAGAGACAAACATGAAGGACCAAACGTATATTTTAGCCTTTTATCTTTAGTACTTATCTTGTTTTTCAAACTAATTTATCTAACTTATAAACTGATATAGTATAATGTAATGTTACACAAAGGTATTTTAGAAAGATTAGGTTACATGCATATATCATAATTAAGTCATTTATTTAGTTTATTTAATCTCTCTAAATTAAATAAATAGGTTTTTATACTATGGATTAGAGGAGTATTATACTATTATATGTTCTTTTGACTATATGTCTGTATGAACTAACATAAAAATAAAAATGATATAGCTCAATAATTGATATCAAATATTAATTAGTTAATTTCAGACACACACATAATGGATTAAAATGGCGATTTTTAAGGTTTCCTTCAGGGTAATGGATATTATTTTATTATGAAACTTTAATGCTTCTAATTCTAATAATTGACTTCATGTGCTGTTCATCTTAAACTAATTGCCACTGATTCTTAGAGATCAGATTATCCATTGTTTGCCAGATTATCCAAGTCATAAATAATCACTTATCATTAGAGATCAATAATCCAATTATTTTGATAATGCTTAGATTTTCAATTATTCCATTCTTGGTCTTGATTCTATGTATTACATACAAAAGAAGAATTTGACTTCCATTAATACTTGATTTCGTTTAATTAAATGTTTAGTCCTTATAATTTTTCCTCTTTTAAAAGTAAAGTTAGTGGCATAATATTTATCAACTCTATGCAGATAGTTTCCTTTATATGCGACGTTTTAGTATAAGGATCTTTCATAGAGTATATTACTTGCTCATGTGGTTTCTTCAACATGTTTGGTTGAGGGGAGGAGATGAGAGCGGAGGAAGGATATTGATCAAATTGCTATTAATGAGAAGAATATTTCTTTTTATTGAGAGTGTATTTTTAAAATATTGAAAATTTTCCATAGACAACTTGGTTAATATAAGGTAAAAAATTTCGCTCCTGGCCCCTCAAACTAAACACATCCTGGAGGGGATGGAAGGGAAGGAAAAATAATCCACTCTCCTCATTTTGTTTAAAATTTTAGAGGGGAGGAGAGCCAAAATCTTAAACTACCCTCCCCCTCCTCTCTTAAACCAAACAAATGATATTTCCCCCCTCCCCTCCCCTCCACTTCCTTCTAACAAACCAAACAAGGTAACATACCCTCCCCTCACCCCTCCCATCTCATCCCTTCCCCTCAAACCAAACACACCTACAACATGTTTGGTTTGAGGGGAGGTGATGGAAGGGGAGGAATGATATTGACTAAATTGTTATTAATGAGAAGAATATTCATTTTTATTCAAAGTGTATTTTTAGAATATTGAAAAATTTTCATGGGCAATTTAATTAATATGAAGTAAAAAAGTTTTCCTCCCCTCCCTCCATCCCCTTCCCCCCTCCCATCAAACCAAACACACTATTAGAGTAGTTGTAATAGCTGTGTTTCAAGTTTACTGAAAGATATAAATTGTTGGCTTATATGTACTTATCTTTATGTAATCATATTTTTATATTTTATATAATTGATCATTTTATAAATATAAAAACCAATAATTTGTTGATTAACAGCGTAACCTACTAGCATTTCATTATCTAATTTCATCAGCGACAGATTAGTGTTGTGGTTGTGGTTATTATTATTATTTTTTACTGTGTAAGTATGGATGAATTAACTTAAAAAGTAAAATGATATAGCTTTAATTATAATTTTATTATATGGTTGTTTAATTAGGTGAGAGTAAAGTATTATTGGGCCCAATTAGAGATAAGTATCTCAAAAACATTTTCTACATTCGCCCATACTCTTCTAGTCCTATTTTATAGCCTAAAGAGTGAAAGTTTATTTTGTTCCTATTTATCTTTCTGGTATCAAATTACACGGTTTAAAAAAAATAGTTAAAATTAGTTATAAACAATAAATTTGTTTGAAATAAATCTTATTTTTTAAGTAGGCTCTTATTTATGAGAAGCAAATAAGAGAGAAATAAAGTAAATATAGATGCCATCAACCTTTTAATTAATGCAACGTATATAATTAACGAGGGTCAGAAATGGAAAAAAAAAACTCATTAAATGTTAGACGACTCTTATTGAGCTCTTAAGAAAAGAATAAAGACAATTCAGATTTTGAAATCTTATAAAAAGGACTGGAGGGCGGAGGGATTATAAATTACATCATTAATTTTATTTTTATTTTTATTTTTTATGAATGTACAATTTTATTAGTCGATTTTGTTTTTTCGTTGGGTATATTGTATATTAAAGTAGGGTCAATGGATTTAAAGTTTGATTAACCTGTGTCAAACATGCTGTAAATAACTTAGACGGGTAATTATAATTTCAGACACAGCGGATGGATTTAAATGATGATTATTAGGTTTTTTTTTTTTTTATACAAAATAATTTATGTGGGGTAGACATCGGTAACCCACCAAAGTTAGGACATGTCTTCAAGCTGAAAGAGCGCTTACAAAGGTGCTTACAGATCGCCCACCAATAAGGTCCTCATATCGACCAGCGGGTATTGAACTTCATCTTTTCTGAGGTGAAGGCCGATACCTTAGTCAACTGTGCCGCTTGTTGGTTCATTATGACTCTTTTAATGCTTCTAAGTCTAATCATCAACTTCATGTGCTTGTTCTTTGGTCCCGAATCTATCTATTGTTTATCATGGTATCCAAATAATAAATAATGCAAGAAACTTATCAATGGAGATCAATAATCCTATTTTTTCTTCTAGGGGGATTCCAATTATTTTTTTGGATATTATTATCCGATTCAGATTCGTGTGTTCCCCTCCTAACACAAATATCTCCTTTAAAACTTGAACTTGAGTGGATCTAGCAAGCCTTACACAATTCTCTGTCATTATTACCCAGTCAAAACTGGGCTTTCTCGGGGATATAAAAAATAATATTTGGGCCTGATGGGTCCATTTGGGCTTTCTTTTAATTTTAACGGTAGGCCCATAAAGTCTGTTTTGTGGCATCCTTAAAACAATATTGAATATTCGCTCCCGCCACTTGGAAACAGTTCGTTCTTCTGGGCTCTCTGGCGGTGATATTGACCTCTAACTGCCACTTGGAGATAGTTGGGTTGATTACCATTTTTTCTAATTTTATATTGTATGTATATATAAAGAAAAAGAAGCTAAGCGGTTAACTAACCAGGAGAAGAAATAGGATTAAAAAGATAAAAGGAGAAAACATAATGTAGTTTACGAAAGGCAAAAAAACAACAACTTTCCACAATTATTTTCTGAGTTGTGACTCTATCATAGCCATCTGCCATGGATTTATCATCGGGAAATTTGTAAAAGAAAAGAGGACTGAAACTTGAATAGTCATGTAGATAAAATAACAATTTCCAAAGGTAGATGGGGATATAGCTCAGAAGGAAGAGAGCGTGCTTGCAGGGGCGGAGCCAGGAATTTTAAGGACGGGGGGCGAAAATAAAAAATGTTATATCATAAATAAAAGTACTTGAAATACAATATAGGTCTAATATATAAAAAATTAAAAGAAATTTATCACATAATAGCTCCACTTGCATTGGGTTTGGGCGCCCTAATCTATCAAGAATGAACTATGGTTCAACAAATTACTCCCTCCGATCCATAATATAAGAAATATTTAGGAAGTTTATTTTTGTCTTAAATATAAGACATAGTTTTCATATTCGTTAACAATAATCAAGGAAGATGGTGAATGAAAAAATTAGGGAAGATGATAATTAGGGTATTTTAGAAAATATATGTCAAATTAACTTACTTAACCAACTTCCTTAATCTATCTGAATTAGGTAAATATATCTTATATTTAAAACTGAAGGAGTATTAACTAGATTTTTAAAATACAAATGATAAAAGACAATAGAATTAAACAGGCTTAGCTTATTAAGCTTGTATATACATGTAGATATCTCCTTATATTTTATTAAGGTATGACAATTTCAAACTCAAAAGTTAAAGTCCAAACACAAGCAAGATTATGTGAAACTACTATATATTGAGATAGAAAAATAAGCAAGTTATACCTAATAAATTTTTCTTACATGTAGTTGAAATATTAAAACAAATCGCAGACAAAGAAAAATATATCCTTATTTATATACATACATACATAATTTTTTTTTTTAAAACATATTAGGGGGAGGGGGGCGGGGGCCACCCCTAGCCCCCTAAATCCGTCATTGCGTGCTTGGTATGTCAATCCTTTCTGCAGCAACAAAATAAAACGTTTGATATTTGATGTAATTTACCATGTATTGTTGCCTCTTCTTCACAACCCTAATAGTTATAAACATAAGTGTATGTGAAGTAAACTTCTGGTTTTAACTATGCCTTTGTTAATGTAGGGCAAATAAGAGAGAGATAAACTAAATATATGTGTCATCCACCTTTTAATTAATATAATATATATAATTAATGACGGGCAAAAACAAAAACAAAAATCTCATTAAATGCTCAAATAATTTTTGTTGAGATTTAAAGTTTTGATTTGATTAGTGTAAAACACGTTTAAAGTGACTTATAAATATAATTACATGAGTAATTATAATTTCAGACACAAACGGATGGATTAAAATGGTGATGATTAGGTTTTCTTCATAGCAACGGAATTTTATCATGAAACTTTTGATGCTTCTAATTGTAATCATCAACTTCATGTGCTTGTTCTTTGTTCCCGAATCCATTGTTTATCAAGGTATGCAAATAATAAATAATGCAAGTAACTTATCAATAGAGATCAATGATCCATTTTTTTGTTGGCTAAGCATAGATATCATTATATTAGAGGCAATCCTATTCGAAGCAAAATCAGACACTAAATGTGGGCACATATTCTAGCAGGGATTCCAATATATTATATATATTATGAGATTCATAAGACTGAACAATGTGTGTATACATAATGTTTGTAAATTAGGAATGTTATTGTTAATGAAGGGTATGGTATTAACAAAAAGTAAATGATTTATAACAAATATTGTAATGAGAATTACCAATTCGCTAATGGTATTTACAAGTTCCGTAATGGTAATTACCAGTGCTTTTGTCAAGTTTTTCACAAGTATCTCTCATGAAACAACAAATAAGGGTCAATTATCACAAATCTTGTAATGAGAATTACCAATTCGTGAATAGTATTTACAAGTTTCGTAATAGTAATTACTAGTGCTTTCGTCAGGTTTTTCACAAGTATCTCTCATGAAACAATAAAATAAGGATCAATTATAACAAATCTTGTAATGAGAATTATCAATTTGTTAATGATATTTACAAGTTTCGTAATGGTAATTACCAATGCTTTCATCCGGTTTTTCATATCTCATAAAACAACAAATAAGAGTTAATTATAACAAATTTTGTAATGGGAATTACCAATTCGTTAATGGTATTTACAAGTCCAATAATGAGATTTACAAGAGTGTGTGTTTCTTGATGGAAAAAATGGTAAAAATAATATATATATATATATATATATATATATATATATATATATATTAAAGGAACCAAATGGTCCAGTGGTTGGGCCACTTGGACCCCATGAAGGTGGGGTGGGTTTGAACCCTACCTTCTCACTTTCATTCAATCTTTTTTTTTTTTTTTAAAAAGATTCAACCCCACAAAAAAAAAACCATCGCCGGATTTCCAACCGCCGGCCACGGTGGCCCTCCGGTGAGGGTCCTTTTTATTTTTTAATTTATTTAAAAATTGAGGGCAAAAGGGTAAATTCACCCGAATTTAAAAATCTCAATTTGGTCCTTGTTATCTTTAAGTCTTTTACAAAGTTTAAGAGACATTGGAGGGTTTTGCAATTTCATTTGGCATTTAAATAGAATTTTTCCTTTTTTAGTTTCAGTTTCTCCAAGAGTTGGTCCATGTCAATTCCCTCGTTATCTAATTATTAATGTCTTTTCTCTTGAGATCTCGCAAGAGGAATTAGCAATGGCATACCACACACCAAGTCCAAGGTTGGAATATTAATTTCAGATATGAATAAAAGTATATATAAACACCCACTCCACTTGTGGAAGAAAATTGGGAACTTTTTATTAAAATATCGTTCAGAATCATATCATCATTGCTATAATTTATAACGAGATTTTAAGAAAGTAATCACTACTTTTTCAAAGAAAAAGTCACTAGAAATGTTATTCTAAAATCTAAACTGCTAGCATAATTTCCCAAATTTTGATAATGATTTTTTTGGAAACCAATAATCACTAATTATAATCTTTCAAAATAATCATAAAGTTAATATCTCTTTTAATCCATGTTTTATCATCTTCGATCTCATTGGTACTAAAATTACAAAAATTAAAGAAAAATCCACTACTCTATTTTAGACTGAACAAATACTTCATTAACATATACCAAGCAAAACTCTGCAAATATATATATATATATATATATATACACACACCACTCTGATCCTATTTATAAGTCCCATTTGGTCAAAAAATTTGGTCCTATTTATAAGTCCTCTGTTAGGTAATAAATGAGATTGTGACAATTTTGCCCATATTAATTATACCAATAAAAATAGAGAGAGAAGAAAAAGTTGAAAGATACCCAATGAAAATAGAGAGAATAAAAAGTTGAAAGATACACATTCATAAATGAGGGCAAAGTTGAAAATTTACCCCACAATCATTGAGCTAACTAACTCTCCTTGGTATGTGTGTTTTGGTCAAAATGAACTTATAAATAGGACCAGAGTGGTGTATATATATATATATTCCCTGACTCCAGCAGCTAGCATTCGAGTCAGCTAAATTATACATCCTCGTCCAAAACCTTAATTAGCCGATCATGATGCTCAAAGTAACATTGCCTTTCACAAAAGGCAACCACTGGCATATGTATGACTACATTAACTGCTCAATAATATTAAGGACTGAAGTGCATGCACCAAATATTCCTATCACTACACCTGTAAATATTATTCCCATTATGGCCACAGTTTGAACACACGACTTTTTATAGGTTCCTGAAATTTTTAAGTAGCAAAAGCATGGAAGTGGTAACCTGTATGTGCCGAATATTTCCAAAAAGAGAAATTCATCCTCTGCTTGGAAAGCGATTGTTGAAGTTTGGGATATTTTTCTCAGTGGTGTTAGTAAAAAGGTTAATAATGGGGCGGGTACCAAGTTCTGGACTGACCTCTAGCTCCCTCTTAATCAACCCATCATATCCTTCATCCAGTTCCCCTCCTCTGTCAACCAAGATGAGACAGTTCGGGATCATCTTCTGTCTAACGGACGGTGGAACTATCTCAGGTGGTTTGGAGTTCTCCCTACGAATATTATCAACACCATTTTACAAATGAATCCTCCCTCCAACAATTCCCCTGATTGTGTTACCTGGAGAGCATCTAAGGACGGAGGTTTCTCTGTAAAATCCGCCTACCACTTTCTATCTGGCAGCGAAGGAGCAACCGCTAATAGCTTCTGGGCCCAAGTGTGGAAATGGAACCTTCCTGAAAAAGTTAAATATTTTATGTGGCAAGTTGGCCACGAGAGACTCGTCACCAACTCCCTTCGGGCAAGGAGAGGCCTTACTAATGACAACGGGTGCCCTTTTCATTGCAACAACAAGAAAGTGTGATCCACATAACTCGTGATTGTGAGCGTGCTAGAAACTTTTGAAATCGATTTTAAAACCTAACTATTTCTCTCGCTTTTTCTCTGGAGGCTTGCAGTTTGGCTTAATTGGAATACTGTGCACAAGCCCGGCAAAGGGAGATTCCGAACTTCTCATGGACAACAATCTTTGGCCTGGGGTGTTGGATCCTTTGGACAACCAGATGTAAATTTCTATTTCAGGGAGAGAACACATAAACAAGGGAGATGCTTCACCGGTGCGAAGCTTACCTCCTCATGGAAAATGGAGCGAATCAAAGGCTACATCACCAGATTTTCCAACTGGACAAGATAGAGGAGAATTCTTGGACTCCTCCTCCTGAGAATACGGTCCGCATCGATGTGGACGGATCGGTGCTTCAACATCACCAAGCAGCGTGCGGGGGAGTACTAAGAAATTCTCAAGGGGAATGGTTGATGGGTTTCTACAAACCCCTTGGTCTACTTTCTGTCATCGAGGCTGAAATTTATGCTATCATGATAGGGTTACAGATTAGTCTTCAGATGGGGTTATAGAGAATCGCCATCTACTCTGACTCTCTTGATTCCATCAATATTCTTATGAGAGATTGCCCTACTGATCATCCTCTTAAATACATTATTGGGGAGACTAGAGACTTGCTGTTCCGAGACTGGGACGTGGAGCTTCATCATACTTCAAGAGAAAACATTTCGTGTGCTGATTACTTGGCCAAGGAGGGCCATAATGTTGTTGTCGGTGTCGATGTGGTTATGATTCCAACTATCCCTAGAGATTGCTTGGATATGGTTTTGATGGATCAACGATCCTGCCACTATTAGTATTTTCTATTTTTGTGTTAGGGGCTAAAGTCTTATAATCTAGTCCCTATTCCTCTTTTTCAAGCTTCGGCTTGCCTTTATTATTCAAAAAAAAAAAGAAGAAGAAGTGAAACTGTGACGCTCAGAACTGTTCCAACCATTTTTTTCCCGGTCCGGTTCACGCATGCGTGAAATAAAAAATAAATTTTTTAATTTCTAAATTTGACCTCGAACTTTCAATAATTACGTTTTTGCCCTTCCAAGAATTTCCAACCAGCGGCTTTGTATTTCGGATCATTCGCTCCGTTCGTGCGCTCGCTCGTGCAATGTGACGCGGTCGCTCGTTCGTTCCGTTCTGGTGCGTCTGTTTGCACAACGCACCAGTTCGCTGCAACAGACGAGTTCATCTGATCAAGTTTTTCACTGTCTATAAATAGGGCACCTTAGTCACAGAATTGTATCGAGTTTTTCATATACACTCCTTCTGCATACTACATATACAAAACATTATGTGCGTTTCGAAAGCAGACTTGTTGGATTCGTTTGGGCTTCAGATTGACAGAGCCCTCTTTCTGAAGGCGAATAATCCGCTCTATCCTGGGAGGCAATTGCTCAGAAACCTTCGACATCCGTATTGAGGGAGCAAAATTGTCTTAAGGACACAACGTACGTTGAGCCCGGATTTCTGCATAGTTCATTACCATAATCGGCAGTCTTGTGAGTTCGTTTTATAGCTTTTCACATTATACAGACCTGCTGTATGCTTTCTATAATGCAAGAAAATAGGATTAAATTCAAATTTATGTAATAAATTCGAAGTTATGCAATAAGTCAAACTTGGCAGGAGAATATTTTAGACAAGTTCAAACTTGACGAAAGAATATTTTAGACAAATTCGAACTTGATAAGATGATTTCTTTTAAGAAAAATATTTTAGATTTTTTTTTTCTTTTCATTTTGAATTAATTACATTTGAAGGTAAAATATGCATGTTCTGATTCTTTATCAAATGTCACCCTATCATTTTCTTCCTATCAAACAACTCGTCTTCTCTAAACCATATTCATTCATCCCTCAAAATCTTCTCTCTTTTTTCTTTCCCTTCTCTAAGTTCATTTTCCTGCTCAAATCTTCTCTGTACCAAACGGGCCCTAAAAAATTAAATTTGGATCACGCGTTGTACGGAGGAGACCTAAACTGAGCCATGAATTGTGTTATAAACTGTATATCTTTATGTGATATATATATATATATATATATATATATATATATATATATATATATATATATATATATATATATATATATATATAAGTGAAACAGGACATCACATACACTACACAATTCCAATAGAGTTCAGAATGTATATTTTCAAAGCATTTGAAATTGGATATAGCTCTAATAATTAATTCAATAATGTTGATGTCAAAAATGGATTATTTATGGGATTGTGGATTAAAAATTGGGTTTAATATTTCTGCTTTTACTGCAGAAATATTGTTTCTGTCACACTCACATAAAAGTTAGTGGGTCCCACTAATTTCTTATCTTTATTCTCTTTACAATGGGATCCACTCACTTTTATGTGAGTGTGGCAGAAAAAAATTTCTACAGCAAAAGCAGATACATTAAACCTTTGAAGTTGAAGTTTTTTTTTTTTTTTTTTTTTGCTACTAAAATTTTAGGAAAGGGGTCGGGCTCACCCACAATCCAAGGGCAGGGCGCTTGGAGCCCAATCCGCAGGGCATACTGGACAGAGAGTACACATGCCTCCACCTCTACCAGCGTTTCCACTGCTTCCCAGACCCCTAGGATGCCTCCCCCAGCGCCTTGACCAACGCAGGGATCGAACCCCCTCCCTTGAGGTGAGGAAGTCCGACCCCCTTACCAGTTGAACCCAAGGACGAGGGGTCTTTGAAGTTGAAGTTGCGAAGACGTATATGTGTTTATTTGTTGGGTTGGACCAACGCTTCATAGGATTAAGTATTAGCCTTGGAAGACGGGGAAAGCAGGATAACATGTATGCAAGTATATTGGTGCTATACGCAGCCAACAATGCAATATTTAATTAATGAATTAATTGGAGGCAAAAATATATATCTGGGATGTTCTTGGATATATATTTGGATCGTAAAATACAAAACGGGGAGAGAGAAGGAGGAGAAAAGAAATTGGTAAGCAACCTGAGAAAGAGATAAAGATGGTTAGGTAAAGTTAAATATGTTACTTAATCATATCATATGTTAGTAAAGTTAACTATATTTTATATTTAATTAAGACCGAATGTACCGACAAAAGCGACACTTTTAATTGTCATTCAATGTTCATTTTATACAAGCTTTTAGTTCATCCATGGCAGCTCTTTGAAGGGAAACATCCCTAATTTTAATTTTATGAAAAAAGAAATATCAAATTAATGTTTATCTCCTCTTACCTCGGCTTTCAAAACAGTAAAAAGGGGATAATTTCGTTTTAAAATGGAGTTTCCTATTTAATGCTAGTTTGAGAAACTCACCAAACCATGGTTTTAAAAACCCTTTTTTGTAAAGTCGAGACAAAACTCTTCTTACATACTTACATTGTAAATTGTAAAAATACTTTAAAAAAAAAAAAGTTAAAACAAACCGACACTAATCAGCAAAAGTTGCCAAAGCAGAAAATTTACTAAACCTCTCTTAGATCCTCGGAAAGTAAATAGATCATCACAGCATCATGGTTTGTGAAGTTAGGGAAAGTAAAACAGAAGCAACAATTCTGATACACCAAAACCTCATTTAGCGAGGCGCTACAAACACAGATGCTGTCCTACCAGGCACAACAAAGCAGCCAGATGATGCCTCGTACTTTGACCTTTTTACAACCTCATCGGACGACACTACCTGCAACATGGTACAATGTAGAATTACCCATCTTCTCAAAATTTACTATACTGCAACTAGACTTGTGTTCTGTGGTTGCACAGAGTCTGAAAAACAAGTGAGTTTTCATAACTTGTAGATAGTGTTAACTTGTATGTTAATGAAGCCTAGAGGGTCCAAAAGGCATGGCAGCACATTTAATGGTCAAAGCGACATTGCTCTTTCGTAACACCTCTGGGGTAATATTGAGTAAAAGACATAAAAATCTCAAATACACACAGCTCCTTAGTGAATACTTAAGAGGCAAAAATAAATAAACCCAAGAAGTTATATATTGACGACGTAGATTGATACTACCTCCGGTCCTAATTATAGGAATACTTTTCTAATGTAATTTACACTACAAAAGTGTTCATATAATTAGGACCAGAGGAAGTAAGATATTAGGAATTACAAAAAAAGAAAAAGAAAGAAGTAAAAGTGGATTTTGTTTTTATACACACAGATGTAGATCTCCAGTAATAATTTCACCTGAACAGGATGCAACAGAAGATTTCTTGATTGCAGGGACTGGCTTACAAATGAAACTTCATTGGGACTTGCATTCACAACAACCACAATGTACGAATACCTGTGACACCATCCTCCACAACATGCATTTAAATAATGCCTTATTGGGATTAAACAGAAAATTACCATCAATTTGTATAAATACGTACATGGGGTCAAGTTGTGACAAGTCTGAAACGCCATCTTGGCCATCCTCAATGCTCATCGCTATGACCCCTCGAACCCATGATGGTCCTGTATTGTGAAACCGTACTCGTTCCTACAAATATGACTTGCAATATTCCTTAGCCTTGGAACTATAAAGAGATATTTGCATTAACGATTACTCTAGGCTCTAGCTACTATTTATCAGTTCCACAAAAGAGAAGCAAATCATGATTTAAATCAAATAAAATTCAGTCAAATTACATAACTATAAGGTCCCAAGGAAGGGATTACCCAAAAGTCAGATAACAACTGAGGAGCATATAATAACAAGTTCCAGTGCAGGAAATAACTAACATGTTTGTGATGCTCACTTGTCATTAGGACATTTCAGTAATTACATCCCTTCCTTGGGACCTCTTAATAATTCTCCCCTTAAAATGTCAAGAACTTAAGATGCCACATATTGAAGCCCAAAAGTAGTCAAATTGAGTTTCAAAGCTTTACTACTAGTAGTTGGCTTTGGAAAAAGTGACAGTTGAAATACCTTGAACTAAAAAGAAATTTTTTAAATGTGTTAAAATTTAAGAATATATCTGAAAAAGAACATGAACCCTAAAAATGAAAGAAAATATGGTGCTTAGTGGAGTTTAAATTAAATATCCATATGTGAAGATAATTGGTCACCAATTTAGGTTATTATTCCCTTTGGCAAGTTAAAGGAGAAGTTAGTTTCCATGATTAATGAAGGTAATGATTCCATAGTAAGCTATTTAAAAGTCTTCACCTGGATATCATTTTCTGTCCTCAGACGGAACAGTGGTGATGAGTACCTTATACGCAACAGGTTTAAGAAATTCTCTAAAGTGGCAAGGATTTCGCTCTTCTGAGGCCTGAAAGATGGATCTCCCAGTCTTGGTTTCATTCTGATTAAACACAGACAGAAGATTACTACATGAAGCAACAGAGGGAACATAAACAGTAAATTCAGCAATAAGAACTTTTGCATAACAAATTTCATCACCAGAATATGGTAATATGTATCATGTAATGCCTGATGAGTTAACACTCAACTAAAAATTACTACCTCCAGTCTCTAAAATAAAAGGTAGTTGGGAGTTGAATTTAGTCCAAAATATAAGGTCTCAATCCACTTTGTTTCCCATATATATCATTTCCCCCCTAAATTATCTCTATTGATTGCATAAGGGAGTTTGCATCAAAAGGTAGTTTCAATAGAAATAATTTAAGAGGGTATTTTAGGAAAACCAACACAAATTATTGACAAATAACTAATTTAACTTATTTTCTTAATCTATTCAAATTAGTTAAGTCGATCTTATGTTAAGGACCAGGGGTAGTACATATATTAAACGGTGACAATAGTATTTAAACTTACAGTGGCCAGTTCTTTTCATTTTTCTCCCGTGGAGGAAGCCCAACACCCCAATTATTAGAATTGTATGAAAAATCAAGCCTGAAATCATAGGAGGAAAAGCAATATTAGATGCAGAGGAAACACAATAAAATGCCAAGGACAGAAGAATAATTATATGAACAGCTATAACTATTCCAACATTATAATTAACTAGATCCAATACTACTATTTTTGCCTATGAAAACAGAATTATCTGCAAGATTGAAAATAAGTTGTAAAGATTATGGAAGCTGAGAAGTTGGAGAATCAACCTATTGAACCAATCACCAGAATTGTATGAATCTCGATCAAGTGATTTTGAGCGGAGTATCTCATCACCAGAGTGAAAAAATGGTATCCCCTAAGAAACATAAATGAGTCAGTACCAGAAATAAACTTCAAGAGGAAAGCAGCTGATTTCTTAATGATGAAATTGCTAACATAACAACTCAATGGCTCAATTGACTAAACTTCTTAAACTTCAAAAAACATAGTCAGCCAGTGATGCTTGAACCCTTTACTACATTTAAAAAAAAAAAAAAAAAACCAACACAAACACGGTGACATGGTAAATTTTTAAGTCTGTATATAAAGTGTCAAAGTATCATATCATGAATTATACAAGTGTTCAAAATGTGTCCGAACATGGACACAGCTCTTTCTTAAGACATCCATGCTTTACAAGTTACTACCGCCAGTCCTTAATATAAGATCTCGTCTATTAAGGACCGGAGGTAGTATTGTAGATCCCTAATATCCAGTGTTTCAATACTCAGCCATCACAATGAAGAGAAAAGCAGTTAAATCAAAGATTGGTTTAGCCATGACTCCTTAGAATTAGTATGCTGTGAACTTGCTCATGTTCTAACCATTATGAAGATAGAATGAAAGTAATATATAAGTGTGGATTCGTGTGGATGGCAGTCACGGTGATAAACTATAAATTAAAATTTTGAAACTTATGTTTCCTTGAATTATTTTCTTTTAGAAGTTAATGTATTTTGGATTTCTTTTTAAGTCAAAAACCATTTCATTATAAGTACTCATTAGTTAGGCAATGGGTATGAAGCAGAACTTGAACAAATAGGCCACTTTATGTTGACCGTTTTAGTAGCTGATCAAATTTCAAGCAGGCCACAACATAATACAACCATTATAGGTCAAAGATAATTTAAAGATCCCATGAATTTATAAGGAAGTGAAAAACAGCATGGTCAAACATAATTTATGAAAAGAGAAGCATGTTTGACAAAGTTGAGAAGAATACGTATTAGTACATAAAATAATTAATGAACTGCTTGAACCTGTGAGAGGGCTATAATACTTGTTGCCAACTGATTTATCCTGAATCTCTCAGTTACAGGGATAGACATTGGAGCCTGCAAACAAGGGGCAGAAACAAACCAGATGTTAGAAGAAAATACAAGGGGAAAAAATAGAATCCTGCGCGTACTAAGCATATACCTTCAAGCTCACGTTGTCAAATAGGGTTTCATTGTCATGAGCAGAAACATAGTTAATCTGCAAAACAAGCAATCAAATTTTTGCTCATTCCAACTATTTGTCCCCCCTCTCTTAAGACTGATGGCAATGATAGGAATCGTTTATCATTTAAATTTTTTTGGATTGCTCCTAATACGGTGTACACTTAGTGAAAAGTACTGAACTGATGATAGGCATTTAAAAAATGAAGAAGCTTACAGTTTCTGTGGGGGCTGAAGCATATGCAACAGGTGTCCCATCATGTTGTAAAACTTCTGAACCTTTTACCTGAGATCCAAATGGTGTTATGCTCATCTTAGTTTCATCATGATGTCAATGGTATTAAAAATTTGACAGCCTAATCTTTGGAAAAGAAGAAGAGGAAATCCAATCATCCTGTGGGAAATTTATCATGCAAAATGTTTTCAACATGAACGCAGTTTAGAAACCAGTCAGAGTAGCAAGCAGATAAAGTTTGGTCCCTGAATATCACATAGTACAGCTTATATGCATTGATTAGAGAATGTCTTATATCTCATATAGCTGGAGGTTGTCCTTGCATTTCTCAGAACTCATACTCTGAGCATCTCTCAATTAGTCTTCATGCAAGACCTAGAGGCATGACAATCTCTGCTACCAAAACCCCCAGACTGCTCCAAGGTTACAACTTACAACAGGAAGGATCAGTTTCCAAAAGTGCTGCAGGTATAAAATGTAGCTATTACCATCACTAACACCTTTTTCTATCTGGAACTTGGAGTGAAACAGCCGCTAACTATGACCAACAACCCTGATCAATCTAAAGTTTCATGGAAATGGTCATGGTTCAGTTTTTGTTGGGTTTTTTAGCATCAGACGATCTAGATAATTTGCAGTCAACAGCTTATCTTTTAAATTTGTTGAAAGATGGAACTACATATATACCCATTATCTCCCATCACACTCCCAATGTTGGGCCCGAGACATGAAAGCATGCATAAAATGTCAGCCAAGAAAACATACTTATGCAGCCATTACACACCTCTCACGAGCTCCACCATTGACATCATGAAAGAGATATCATAGTAGTAGGTTGAACTATTGAAGCTGATATTCAATGTTTACCAACCATTGCTGGTGATATATTGAATAGTAAACAAAAGGTGAAAGTTCAAACTTTAATAAACAATGCAAATGTACCTAGCTCTATACCTCTTTTCCATCAGAATTGGTTAGGACAAAATCTCGCAAGTTTGCAGCCATTCCAACCTGAAAAGCATGAAAAAATTTGGGTGAAATTGTATGCAAAAGCAATGAATGATATCAGCAATAGGCCGTAGAATTTCCCCTTCAAGTGATGAAAAGACAATAGCAGTAACATAGTGCATGTATATTTGTCTAATTGTATTGTAATGATAGAAATGAGGAGCTAAAACAAAAGCTCCATCCACTCAATGAAATAGAATAATGAAGATCCTCATCAGCTTTATCTATAGGAACTGTGAATTCCATTATCTCACCACCATAATCTAATATATAACTCGAATCCTTCATGAAAAGAAATATTTAACTTCCAAAACTAGATAATGGAATGAAGTTGAGAATGCATATAGTTCAATAACCTGGATGTGATCCCTTGATACACCAAGCATTAGGTCCGCATTAGCTTCTGTTCCATGATCATGACCATTGGGCTGCAGATAGAAGAATTTTAACACTCAGAAGACAGATTGCACCTGATTCAACCAACTGAATAAAATATAAATACCAGTGAAGTTTAATATTACAAACTGCAGTGAAGTTTTACCATGTTTTGAAATAGCTTCAAAAAAGAGAAACATAAAAATTGGAAACAACAAACATATCTCTGTGAAAGACTCTGAGCAGGGAGGAGGATTGTTATTGTGGAGAAAAAAAAATTAGGAAGCACAACATTTTCAAATAAAGATTGGTTCAAAAAATAGAGAATTCATGAACTAAAAGGTAGAAGCATTCCACATGCCTTGGCAACATGCAGCTTTCTAGTTAGTTTTTGAAAAATTGAGAGGTGACAGGGTCAACCAAGAGAAGAAAATGTGGAAGAGAAAAAGAAGAATAAAGACATTATAACAACTAAAAGATATTTATCTATGAAGATTGTTACTCTGAGGTAAAGCATTTAAATCAGTGAAAAAGTGATAATTTTTTTAAGAAGAAAACAAAGGAAGGAAAGAATGATGCCTGCAATAATAGACCAGTTGCAAATCCCTGTTGAAGTGGATGACCAAACGGAGACCCACCAAGTACAGCATCTCGAATTCGATCATTGAAGCTATATGGCACTCCAAATAAGTCATAAAAAGAATAGCTTTCATGAAAATCAATCACAACACTAAAAGTACCTAAAAATTTAATCGCTTCTTGGATTTAGCGAATTCATAAGTTTAAGCTGACCAATTCCTAATATTAAAATGATACAACCACGTACAGTAAATTATATGATTAGATTTAATACTATTATAGCTAGGTTTTGTTCAAGTTAACAAGCAGCAGTAAAGCCCTCAGTAAAATAAATAAGATGGAATGCAGTAACAATGCTTGATCAAGTAACATCTTAACAAGCATATCAGGCTCATAATATTAATTTTAAGCAGCAATAGTAAAGAAAATCTAGTAATATATAAAGTCAATGCAGAAACTCTACCTACCTCCCAATTCCAGTTCCACTAAGATTGAATTGTGAAGCATTTACCCCACGCCCATTTTTGGCAACCTCGCCAAAGTCCCATCCTTCACCATATCTATGATAAAATAAAATGAGAAGAAAATAGTTGGTAGAAGAATATAAGGGGAAAACATAGCATGAAAATCATTATAAGAGAGAACTAGGAAGTTTACAGACATAAATTCACCAATGAATCTTATCCAATAAAGACATCATAAAGAAGTACATGTAGATGGTCGAACCATCAGTTCCATCCTTTTCCTTAGTTAAGCAATGGAGCACATTTTTCGCTCTCACCTGCACCAAAATCCTGAATTGATGTCTTGGTTGTGTTTATGAATGTCATGCATTGATATGTGCTGTTAAACACCAATTTTATTACTACCTTTGATCTTTGATGTAAGAGCTATTTGGGGATTGAATTTAGTCCTATTTATAAGACCTCAGTCCACTTCATCTCCCAAATTTATAAATTTTTCTCAAAGTATTCTTATTGATTGCACACACCAAGGAGTTTCTATCCAAGGGTGGTCATGATGAAAAATGGTGCTTTAGGAAAACCAACATATATTTTTTACAAATAACTAACATAATAACTTTCTTAATCCATCTAAATTAGTCAACTAGCTCTTATATTAAGGACCAGAGGTAGTAGCTTGGGAATTGTGTACAATCCTTGACTCAAAAAGGTGAAGCGTGAAGGCTAATGTTAATTGCTTGTAAGATGGTACCGTACTTTCTGATCTGCTTGTCATCCTAAGTGTCTAAAATCAACCTTTGAACTATTCAGCTTATTTGCACTATGAAATATGAAATCATCCATAAATAATTTGATGGCAACAATTTACAAAACAAAACATATTTATTGCACTTTAGTGCCTTGTCTGTGGATAGGTCTCCTGAATAAAAGTTGCATTCACCAATCTCTAAATACAAGCTTGTGTTAACTCTCATATGAAATGTCAAAAACTACATACCATTGTGCTCTTCATAATATGACCCATAAGATCAAATCTGAACCCATCAACCTGAAAAAGGAAAAAAGTAATTTGACCCATATGGAACTCTAGTAAAAATATAAGAATTGTTCTATGGCAGAAAATGAGAGGGAAAAAAAACTAGACGGCTAATAATTATAACAGCATTGTATTATGAGAAACGTAAAAGGCACATCTAGATAGACAAAAGGAAGCAGTTCCTCAATTACCTTGTAATTGACTGCCCAGTGTATAAGATCATCAATGATCAAACGATCAACCATAAAGTGCTCACTGGCAGTGTTGTTCATGCAAGTACTTTGCTCAACAGCCCCATTAATGTCCCGTCTTAGATAGTAACCTGGAACAATCTAATAAAGGAATTTTGTGTCACACTACTAATGCAGAATAACGTCTCACAAAAAGAAGCTAAGCTTAACATAACAGCTATGCATATGAAATATTTAATCAATAACCGGTGGACCAAAGAAAAACTTGACAATTCATGACTTTGTGCATGTTTGGTAAACCCACAAATCATGGTTTCAGAAGCTATTTTTTGCAAGCCGAGACAAAACTCCTCTCACATACTTACCTAGTAAATCATAAAAGCACTTCTAAAAAGTTAAAACAAATGGGCACCTTGTCAAGGACAGAATGCTCATCAAAGGGTCCTCTTCCTTGCAAATGGTTGTACACAACATCCAACACAACACGAAGGCCAATATGGTTAAGTGCCTGTAAAGAATATAACCATCAAGAAACCAAAAAATCATTTTAAAAGACAAATGACACTTGTCAAACTAAAGTGTCACTACAACACAATGGAAAATGTGATGATTAAAATGTAGATCCATGATTTACATCAGATAAAGAAACATCAAAGTCATACCTGAACCATCTTACGGAACTCAACTATACGGTATGGACCATTTGGATTACTTGCATAACTGCCTTTAGGAACCCCGAAAAGAACAGGATTGTACCTTTACAAGATAGTGTACATAATGTTAAGAAATAAGATTAAGCATAAATTAAAGTTGGAATTGTCATCCAATGTGGCAATTAGGAGATTACCCCCAATTGTACCCATCATAGTCTTGAATTGCTGTAATAAGAGTTTGCTGCTGATCTGAATCTGGTGGTAAACCTTCTAGTATTGAAAAATCTGCCAAAACACTTACGCACATTGAAGAAATTCAAACATTTGGGGTTCTGATTCTTATTCAACCCATCAAAGAATAAATGCATTGGAGGCTGAAAGAATATCTATATAACCTAACTAACTCAAAAATTTACAATAGGATTATTTTATCACAAGAAAAAATAATATAAATAAATCCAAACAAAATAGTGCCTTATCAAATGAAATGAATAAATGACTAATATTCAATAAACCTACGAAATGACACATAATGTAACAAACAATGTGCTTTGTTTTCAATGCCCCCTCTCATGCTCAAGATGTAAATATTAATCATATCCAACTTATTGCCAATATCTTAGCGTTGATGATATTCTTCCCCAAGACCAAGTACTTATTGAGCAATTGTGACATGTTCCAAAATTTGTTCTGGAATGTTCTTGGCCTTATTTCCAAGTCAATTTTTTAAGGGTTAAAGCACCTAAATGCCCCAGAAGTTTTCTTGTATGGGCATTGGGCACCTGAAGTTTCTAAAATAGGGCAATATTGCCCCTTTGTTAACCAGCCCTAACAATCAAAGTTTGTTGACCAAATATGCAGAGGAGGCATGCCTATGTGGCATCCACCTTACCCTTCTTTTGTCCACGTCAGTCATCAGATTTTTTAGTAGGATTTTTTCTTTAAAAAAAACTCAGATCCTCTCCTGCAATGTCTCTAGTCTTTGATATAAGACTCAGTTGGGTGATTTGGGGTGACTAAAAAAGCTTAAAAAATCCTACTAAAAAATATGACGACTGACGTGGACAAAAAAAAGGTGAGGTAGATGTCACATAGGCATGTCACCTCTGCATATTTGGTCAATAAATGTTGACTATTACGGCTGGTTAACGGAGGGGCAACATTGCCATGTTTTTTAAACTTTTAGGGCACATTTTCCCCTTCGAAAACTTCTAAGTGCCCAATGCCCATAAGCGAAAACTTTCGGGGCATTTAAGTCCTTTAACCCATTTTTTAATTACACTCATGTTTCCTTGCCAAAAAGACCAAAAGGAATCGTCTCAGACAGAGTTTAATCCTCATTGACCACCATTAATATACTCAACCAATAGTGAACTGCAAATATTAAAGTTGAATTTGACCCTTCAAGAAGCAGAATTCCATTATTAGAGACAAAGGATTTAACATAGGCAATATTATTTTATTCAAAGAATAATCTAATTATTAAACATATTTTACCTATAGATCTCCAATTTTCCTTCTGATCATCAACTCCAGCAAACTGAAAAGTTGGAAGTAGATGGAGATGGGTGATGCCGGCACTTGATAATTTCTTTAGATGAAGTACACCAGCTGAATCCTTCAAACATATATTTATAGTTATTCCATATGTCAACAGCATTTAACACTACTGAAATCTTTTCAATCTCATGCCAGCACTTGATAATCTCTTGCATTTCTTACAAATTGCACTCATTTAGGAATTAGAACAATCAACAATTGATATTGGGCAACCATAGATATTATACAAAAAATGAGAGATTTTGTATTTTTGAATATGCGGACAATGCTATGAACATTAGTTTTTTCCCTCTCTGAGAACGAGAAATTGTGAATTTATAGCAAATATGACCAGCAGAATCAAAAGCAGTTAAAATTTTATGGCATTAGGACACCCAAAAATCTACAATTTTTTGAGGTAGAGCTTAAACAAATCTTAATATCAGCTGACTCAGTAAAAATATGATAAGGTTCAACTTCCATGGAAGGTAATCTGGATTTCATCTACTTTGAGCTGAGAAATTCCATCTTGGTTCTCAATGATAAAGTAGATCAAAAGACCTGCCCATGATCAGTTTTAAAAAAGAAATCCTGACAAGATACAGAATCATTCTGAACTGAGCACCCATGTAGATGACCCCTCAAATCTTTGAATTAGGGAATAGGGATTGTAAATTTCTAATTGAATATATTATTAGGTTCTATCCTTGCAAGAAACACATGCCAAAGCATATTTTTGAGACCGCAACTTGCTTGAAAATTTTCTTTCAACCAATGTTCAGTTTCCCATCACTAGTACGGTTAAACCAAATAGGAAGAGAATAGGCCACAAAAAAGAAACAGAGATTGCGAAGCAACAAAGTTAAAAAAACCTATTCTAAAATATCTTTAAAAATAGAAAAAAATTAGAAGACTGAAGCTACCTGCAATGTGAAGGCCAAATAACCACCACGAAGTTCAGGTTTCACAGAGAAGTCATTGGCACTGTGTGGCAACAAGCAAAAGGTAAACAAACTTTACAAGGAGAAAGGAGAATTACATAAAACTCAGAAGACAGCAATAAATGTTCTGAAAATTGGATGCAATAATGAACTATTCTTAAGGTGAGATAGGTGGTATCATCAGTTTAGCCACGGATAGAGGGTCCAAACTTTACCCTATAGATATCAGTAAAATGCTAACAGCGAAGGCCCAAAATAAGTGAAAATTAAAACTCAACAGAGAAATGACAAATATGATAAAAAAAACAGAGAAATCAAAAGAAAAGAGAGCAGTATGCTTAATTCAGACGCTTAAATATTTTGTAGTCAGAGAGCAAGAGGACAACACAGCTACCCCCCCCCCCCTTCTCTATTTTTACTTCTCTCCAGTTGAGTCTTTATATTATATTTCTCTTCTTTGAACAAAACCAAACCATAAATCTATCAAGATCCATCTTTGTGTGCAATGCCCAAAGATAGAATTTATTTAGCATTCGTGTTCAAAAGAAGAATTATGAATATAATTCCAAATAGATTGTGCACATCATATGAGAAAAGGACAAGATAAAACTACTTCAACTTTAATCATACATGTATACATTTTCTGCAATCTTATTCCAAATAAACATTTCAAAAGTTCACATCAATTCATTATTGTTTCAGATTGTCATGAAAGATGGCCTATGAGTAAAATCAAATGCTGCATACGACACTTCTTACCTGAAATCTCTTACATGCATTTCATAAATGCTTATATCTGAGAAAGAGCGTATAACAGGTTTCTTGTTTGCAAGATCATCCCATCCCTCAGGTTTTAGCTCATCAGCGTCAAGATTAATTAAAAATGTCCTCCTGGCATCTGCTGAAAGTCTGCTCAAAAGAAATCAACAACATAATAAGGAAATAATATTTTTTATATAATGGCAAACAACAGAAATAAGAACTAATCAATGGTATTACTCTATAATCCTTAAATCTGGATAGAAATTACAAGAAGATGAGAGGTTACAAACTGACTTGACTGGCATACCCTCTAGCATATGGATCATTGGCATAGCATTTTTCAACACGCAAGGTACTAGGGTGGTAAACATTTACTTCATAAACATAATAACAGCCTTCCCAACTTTTTGGTCCTTTAGTTTTCCAAACACCATTATCCTCCTCCAGCTGTACAATTTCTATGGGGTTTTCTCCCGTTGGGCCCGCGTAGATGTAAGCACTGATCGCCTGTTTTAACAGAAAAATATATTGAGGGGAATTGCAGCTAAGGCTGTCAAAGCATTAGATTTTTATTTTTTGGTCATTGAAAAATAACATACTTGAGCAGTAGGAGCCCATAGGTGAAGTGAAACGGCATCTCCTGAAAAAACAGCACCAAGGGGACCATTGTATGAAAAAAGTTCATCAATAACACCAGGTAACTGCAAACCAGTACAATTCCTGCACTTCCCATCAGCTGTGAGAAAAGGAAATAGACATTAGTAGAATGCCAAAATAATCATTAAATTATATAAAGGAACAGAATGCAAAAAGATTCTACAAATCCTCTCAAACAATGATAAAATTATCAATTTCACCCTACAATTCAACATCATTATAGAAATAAAATTATGAGTAAAACATTATGTTGAAATATAGTTCTACAGTTATTGAAACGATTCCTCATTACAAATAAGAAAATGAAGTCTTCATGTGAAACTACTGCCTGACAGAAATCTACTTCTGCAAGCTGCTAAAAAATAAGGACTTACAGTCGTAAATAACAACTGCCAACTGACATTTGAGAAGATGCTTAACGTCCAAAGAAGTTGGCAATTTTAAAGCTTTATAATCTCGAATATGCGGAAATTTTTCCACCACCTGACAATACATACGTCCTTGTGGTAATTAAACCATGATTATTAATCCCTTGTAAATGAGAGCCACAAAATTCTCACACACAATGAAAACACAAAGGCACCACTTTATGAGGCCTGATCTTTGAATAAATTTTAAAGGCTTTATAGGTAAGAACAATTTACATGTGTAGGAAGGCCAGCCCTGTCTTCTTCAAGCTTGATTTTCACATCTTCACCTGTTTAACACTTGAATGAGTAAATGTCCACCAGGAATCACTTGTACATAGGAAAACAAAAAACATTAGTATTCTTCAACAAGCTGCACCTAAAGGGCCTGTTTGAATTAGAGGTGCAAAAACACGTTCACACAAGTCTGGACAAAAATCCTCTCGCATACTTACCTCATACACTATACTAAAATCGTGTAAGAAAAGCAACTTCTACCGCTAACCCAAACCAAACACGCACTTAGTAGGATAAATTTTTTGTTAGAGTTTAGACCTTTAATTTCATTATTTGCAATTGACAACGAAGCATCTCTACTGGCAAGTAGATAGCAAAACCCGTCCCCTATATCTTCATTCCAGGCAATCAAAGATTTACCAACCCAATATGCTCTGGAGTACAACAAACTATCCTCCATCTGAATCACCAATTTAAGGTACTTGTTAGCGGTCTCAAGATACAGGCTCAACAGAGAATATTAAACTATACTGCAATATATGCAAACGAAACTCCATCGCATGCAGATTATAAAACTATACTGCAATAATCTTCAAAGAATGGGAAATAACAAGGATAAGGGCCACACAAACAGGGACATTGTGAAACGTTCAGGAAGAAACTGCAGCAAAATCTTGTACCATCATCATACCAACTAATATGTTCAAAACCATAATAGTTTTTCAAGCATATGATATTTCATTTATGTTTCTCAAGATTTATATATATATATATATATATATATATCACTTCAAAAGCACATGCATGGTTATGGGTTGCTAATTTATCATATAAATAAGGCAGAAAACCAAAACGGTGGGTAAAGTATCATTAGAATTAAAATTTAAAGTAATATCTATCCAGCAGCTACAAAGACAGCTTCTTGAGCAACCAACAGAGCAACGGTTGTACAAATGATCTTTGTGAAGGAACTAAAGCACTTTCAGAATACTTAAAAAAGAAGAAACAGCAACAGTAAAATCGAAAATGGAGAGAAACCTGACAAGTTGAACCAGAAGAAGAAGTAGAAGAAGGAGAAAGAGAGCAACAAATCGATAACGAAAGAAGTGAAGAAAAACGACGTCGTCGTCGAAAGCGCAATGAAGGATGCACAATTGAGGTGATCGGGAGATGAACGATGGAGAATGAAGGAAGCAGAGCCGTCGGAGATAAAGGAAGAGGAAGGGAACAAGAAGCTAAACGAAGCATTGATGAAAGGCAGCTTCTTCTTCCTCACACATTCAGTGTCTTTGGTTACACTAGGAATCACAAACAGTAATGATTTTCGTTCTCTCTTCGAAATATCTTGAGGGGGAAATAATGAAAGTCTGAGATTTACTCATTTACATTGAGAAAAAGGAAAAGATAGCATTTAAAAAATTCATATTCATAATGAAGACAATGGATGTGTTTAAAAGAATAAAATCATTTTAGTGATTATAATTTTATTGAAGAAAAGAACACAATAGTAACATGACACTGTACAAAAGTACACACAGTGACAACAAGAGCGCTCACCGGACCGCCATTATCCTCCTCTCACAAGCTACCTCAGGTGGCAGCAATCACTTTAGCATCATGGATTTGGATCGACCTACATTGTTTTCTCTCTCGTCTCTTTCTCTTAGGATCCGTTTGTTATAAAGAAAATTTGGGGAGGGAAAGGAACTTTGGAGGAGGGAAAGGAAAGGAAGGGGAGATTTGAAAGATGAGGGAAGATGGCTTGAGTTGTTTGGTAGGAAGAAAATGAAGAGGGAAGTTGGTAAAAAATCAGGAAATGTCTATTTTACCTCAAAAGAAATTAATTCAAAATAAAAAAATTTCTAAAATATATTTTAAAAAAATATATTATTGTTAAGTTCGAACTTTTGAAGAAAAAAATTTCACCAAATTTGAACTTTCCCCAAATTTGAACTTTCCGCCAAGTTCGAACTTCCACCAAATTTGAATTTCGAGGGTAAATGCAAAAACCATCTTCCTGGAAGATAGCAGCTTTCCTTCCATTTTCGGATGGAAAGCACTTCCCTCAAATGAGGGAAGATGGACCCTCACTGGAAGATATTGACTGGACTTTCTGTGTAACAAACAACCAAAATCCATGGGAAGATTGGGATCTTCCCTTTCCCTCCCCAAGCTTTCTTTGTAACAAACGGGTCCTTAGTCTCTCTATTCTCTCTCCTTAGTTACTCTCTTCTCTTCCAAGAAATGATTTAGGGTCTGTTTGGTTTAAGGGGAGGGAGCGGAAACTAATGTTTTGAGCCAATGTATTAATCTCCACTCCATCCCCTCTGTTAGAATATAAGGTGTTATAAGTTGGTTAGTTAATAATTAGTTAGGATTTAGTTAGGAAGTTAGTTAGGTCCCTAATCTATAAATAGGGGGTCCTAGCTAATATGAAGAGAGAGTCATAATGTACTAATTGTCATTATGAATAATACATTTTTTGGTTTCTCCCTAATTATTCTCTCCAAATTAGTTTAGTTAACATGATATCATGAGCCTAGGTTTTATTTTTTTGGGTTAGGCCAGATAATAAGAAGCATGAAGGTCATTCTTGGCTCCTATATGTTAAAGAAGGTGGCCCAAAATCAAGAAAAATGCCCAAATCCACGTCGGCAATACAAGATCCGCTGTTGATTCAAGAAATTGGTGATTTCCAAGCCCAAACTCAAGAAAATTCCAAGATCCGGTTCACATGAAGGAGACCCGCCCATCTGCATATTCACCTAGCTAGATCGAAGAACCAGGAGCGATAATATCGATTCGAAGAAAAAGAAAGCTTCGACGGTGAGCATCCCCAAAGAAGATCCAAGATCGACGGCTTCCTCAAAGGATCCCGGTGAGCATCCCCACTACGGCGCGACACCTCCAAAGAGGGGAGAAACGACGCCGGCGGAGAGGCAGAAAGACCCACGTCGGAAAGATCGACGCCGGCGAAGAGGAAAAAGACTCACGGATGAGATCCCAGAGACGCACGAAAGGTGACCAGAGACGCACGAAAGGTGATGCATCGCCCCTGCGATCTCTGTTGAAGGAAGGTTTGACGGACGAGATTCGAAAATTGGGTATGGTTCGATGAGTTCCTTAAGGAACAGGGGTCGTAAGATTCTTGGTGTTCTGCCAGAATTTAGTCGCTGAAATGACGGAGAGGTTCGTGGAGTGGATCTTCCAGCCAAAGTGGATTTAAAACTGCCACCCGGCCTAGCTGAAGGAGAAATTCGATTGTTGCTTTCCTCCATTAGTTCCGGAACAATATCGCATCGTTAAAGAAGGTTGACTCCACTAGTAAATGTACGTGATTGAGGGGATTTCCTCAAAAGTCATCAGAGACTATCCTTGAAATCTTTGCCTCTTTGAAATCTTGAACGAGAGAAAGGGGAAATTGTTGGAGGGTTCACACATTGCTAGGATCTTGGTTTCTTTTATCTAAATGTATCTGATTGTTGATTGGGATCGAGACGAGAGGATCGAGATCTTTGATGAAGGGTCAAATCTAACAATCAATTTTTACTGTGAAATACGAGTATTGTTTCAAATTTGATAGAAGTGATTTCTTGATCCAAGCACCTCCAAATCATTATTGATTATACCTTACTCTCGAAGCCTCCTCAATCGTAGAATAGAACTTATTGTTGATAGCTTTTAACGACATTGACATCATGTTTCAAATTTGGACGATGACACCCAGAACTCCCAAGAAATTAGTGTGCAAGAAAGGGTGCATAGCGTTCCATTCGTTGCTGAGTGGATGCAGGTGTTATCTTCCCTGGAGATTCATTCTATCTTGGAAGTTTGGTTGGCGCTACTGTGATAGTTGTTGGATGCATTATTTTTTTATGTTCAAGTCTGCTAAAAAAAAATGATGCCTCAGAATGATAGGCAACAGAAGATATCAGTTGCAGATGTGATGTGTTCAGCATGCAAGCAACTTCTTTTTTATCCTTTTGTTCGTAACTGAGGTCATGTATTATGTGAGTCTTGTATTAAGAACTCAGCCGATGAGATGCTTAGATGTCAAATTTGTCAACTTCCACATCCAAGGGGATTTCCGAAAGTTTGTTTGGAGCTTGATCACTTTATAAAGGAACAATTTTCCGAGGAATATGAAAAGCAAAGAGATGCAGTTCAACTGAGGAATATCAATGACAAACCTGAAACCCCTTCCTGATCTCTGAATAAGGGTGGAGGAGGAAAAGCAGCATGGTGGTCTGATCCTCACTCAAAAGTGAATGTTGGAGCTGGTTGTGATTTTTGTGAGATGTATCCAATTGTTGGAGATAGATACAGATGCAAAGACTGTAAGGAGAAGATTGGTTTTGATCTTTGTGCTGATTGTTATAAAATTCGCAGCATGCAAATCTGGAGAAGAATGCTGCTTAAGCATACAAGTTCAAAAGAATGCCTCAAGTATTAACTTTAGAGGCCCAAAGTAAAGAAGACAACCCAAGAAGAAGGTAGTCTTCCAAGATCCAAAGCTCAAAAGCGTGGATCCTCAAAAGCAAAAACCACCCAAACAAAGAGGGTGGCATTACAAGATCCGAAGTCAGTATTGTCTGGATCTTCAAGAAAGGTGTTGAAATAGCCCAAACAGAGGCTGGCATTACAAGATCCGAAGCATCTGCACGGATTCTCTCTGAATAATGCCAAGAAACACCCAGAGTAGAGAGCAATGAAAAATAGCCTCCTCGCTCCTATCAATTGTGAAAATGAGAAGCAATGTTGCACAAGTGAAGCAGCAACAACTGAAGAAATCTTTGTATTTTTTGTTGATTGTAAAACTAGTCCATTTAATTCTCCTTACCCCTTATTTTTGTATTGTTCAAGTTGAGCACATTTAAGATAAATAATGTTCAACTTGAGGGGGCGTGTTAGAATATAAGGTGTTATAAGTTGGTTAGTTAACAATTAGTTAGGATTTAGTTAGGAAGTTAGTTAGGTCCCTAATCTATAAATAGGGGGTCCTAGCTAATATGAAGAGAGAGTCATAATGTACTAATTGTCATTGTGAATAATACATTTTTTGGTTTCTCCCTAATTATTCTCTCCAAATTAGTTTAGTTAACACCCTCCCCTTATACAAAATACATCCTTAGGACCCGTTTGATATAGGGAACTGACAGGAGTTCTTGAGAATATAACAGAGTTCCTAGGGGCAAAACACGTTTAGTGCGCAAGCTCCCGTCAAACTGAGTTCTCGCCTGGCACCATCTTCCCACAAACGTGGGAAATTGAAATCCCTAAAAAAATGACGAGGTCTCAAAATCTTCTCGGGATAATGAATTTTTGGGACAAAAAAGCCCCTCTGAAAAGTTATAAACCTGACGCGGGCTACGAGCTGGAAGAAGGAGGTGGTGAACAAGCTAGCAACGACAGTTGAAGCTGGAAGCGAAGCAAGAGGCAACGAAGGTCAAATCAAGGTAAGAGTGAATGGGCCGGGTTATTGTTCTTTCTTTAAGCTGTGAAAATTGCCTATGCCTTGTTTATTCCAGTTGGGGACTCGGGCACAATTACGATTCGGGAAGCAAGTTGGGTGATTTTTAATAAATTCATGCGTTGGTAAGCCGTATGTGTGTGGGTTGGGTAATGGTGAGGAAGGAAATGGAAATGACACAGATATGGGATTTGCTTGTGCTAGATAATTGTTGTTCTTTTCGTATGTATAAAGGTTTTTTGTAATGATTCAAGACTAGGTTGCCTAACTGTAACACCCCCAATTTCTAACAATTATAATAATATAAAATTGCAATATTTTTTATAAATGATTACTGAAATTCCAAATAAACAACCTTTGGAAGTGTTACCGACGCACTTGTATTGGGACAAGTGCAAGGCTACCTTATTACAATAACATAAGTCCAAACTGAAATAAAAAAAAATGTTTTATTAAGAGAAAAAGAAAATAAAAACTAGCTAAGAATAATCGAACGTTCTTCCTCACTTCTCCCTGCTAGCCCCAACCTTTGGAACCTGTTTCACTGAAAATCTGCTCCCCCGAAGGATCGTCGCAGCCCATAACACAAAAATCAACAAAGTTGGTAATCCTAATAAAACACAATTTAAATTGCTCAAATATGTTAATCAAACCAAATATAAATAATCATATAGTAATTCCATCGAATATCATTCAATATCTTTTTAAAATTCAACTAGACCCGGGAAACCCTGCCAGTCTGTTTAGTGGGAAGAGAACCATGGTAGACCCGGAAACCTGTCAGTCTACCCTAGCTCCAATATAACAATCAAATCAAATATATGATCACGTAGTAATTGAATCAAATATTATTCACATCAAATCAACTATTATTCATTTTATTAAATTCGTTTAGACCCGGGAAACCCTGCCAGTCTGTTTAGTGGGAAGAGAACCATGGTAGACCCGGAAACCTGCCAGTCTACCCTGTGACCCGGAAACCTGCCAGTCACAAATCATCAAATTGGCCATAAAACATTTTGTCTTAATGTGCACACCTCTTCCCAAAGTTGCTACTAGTGTCCCGGAAACCTGTCAAACACCACTTTGGGAAGAACGGATATAATCGATTCACATCAAATAACATATCGGAGGCATAAAGCCTAAATGTTGTGTTCATCACTTTAGGAGGTATCATCCTAAAGCTATCCTCCCACGATTAAATTATTTAAATATATATTTTAATGAAAACATTTATAAATTTTAATCACGAAATCAGAAGCGACTGAGCAACCAAGTGAGGTATGTATATGCAATGGTAATTCATCAATCTATATACCACGTACAGACATGTATATGAAAAGTAAATAGTTCTTTTTGCAAAAAGCTTCATCACGCAAATCAAGAATGAAAGGGATATATGTGTTAATTCAATCACCAATGCATCTATGTACAAAAATGTTCAAAAGGTTGAATGGTTTTGTAAAAAGTTGATCACGCTAATCGAGAATGAGAGGGGTATAATATAGGTTTCAATAAAAAAGAAATAAAAATAACAATGTACTTATATATTTAGGCATCAAGAATCATTAAATTACTTGCAAAGGTTAATCATGCAGAACCGAAAAGGAGAGTTTTTCACAAAAATTGAGACCAGCATATAACAATTAACTCCTATTGTTCAGGGATTAGGATTACATATAATATATATTTCATATAAAACAACCTTATATTATATTTAGGATCATAATTACCTATCAAAATTCATATAAAATTAACCTAAACTATATGGGAATTAGGATTACCTGCTCTCCGTTTTGCTAACCTCTTAGAAGAATAATTTGACAGAGTAAGAATAGAGGGAGTAGTAGAAGAGAAGAAGAGTATTGAGCGTTAGCTAAGGTTAGGCTAGACCTCTATTTATAATTTAAAATTAGGGTTTAGCTATGGGCTGGGCTCTTTAACTATTGTCAACTCACTAATAGGTTATATAACAATACCTTCTAATTATTATTATTACTATTAATAATAATCTGGGGCACTTAAATTAGGGTTAGACTCTTATAAAGTGCTGAAATTTTGTGTGACATTTTTATGGACGTTTTTGAAGAAAAATGAAATAAATGTGATTCATCATCTTAAATTCAATCAATCAATTAATCCAACAATCAAGATATGAATATGATATTAAATTCAATCAATCAATCAAGATGTAAATTTAATGTGACTTGGTTGACAAGTAGTAGACTTATTACCTAAAACCTCTTTCTTAGTGCATAAGCTGAACGTTCCAAAAAAAAAAAGGTTATTACTATTAATAATAATCTGGGGTATTACACTAACATTATAAGTCATTACTTTTGCTCACTTGTTTAGTGTACTGGTTGACATTCTGTAATATGAGTTCGAACTTCACTATTTGGTTCAAACTTGAACATCTGAGTTCGAACTTCAAGATTAGTTTGTTTCGTTAATTCTTGTACACAACTTTGTTTTTTCTTACCAACGTACTAATTTCATTTCAGCCACTTCACACTTTCAAGGGTTTAGCACTGATTATTTTCAAATTTTGTTTTTTCCCTATCAATGCAGCAGATGGGTTCAATGTTCAATGATTTTCTTCCCTATTCCTCTTGTAATATTCATGTCCGCACCAGATTAGTGAGTTCGTGTTGTCCCCCACTAATTCCTTCCATGTTTGTCATCCTTCTCACTTTCGGAAGCCGTTATGGTCGTCGCGCTTTGAGATCCCCTCAACATATCCAACAATTTTCCTTCTCAACCAACACGCAATTTGGTTTGGCTCCGTTTCTGTCCGATTCGCAAAACAAAACAAAACAAAAATATGTTTTCTGCCTTTTTTTAGGGGGCTTTGTGGGAATTTTACCCCACCTTCATACTTAACTAACACATAATTCTTCTTACCAAACATTTTATTTTTCCTCAACTTAAGTTCTATTCTCATGTCTATCAAACAGCTCAACTTTTTAAGTTCACTCTCAATCTTCACTTCCCTTTCTTTCCTTTCTTTAAGTTTTTATCCCTCCTCAAATGTTCTCTGTACCAAACGAGCCCTTAAGCCTTTATAATTGTCGGGATGGGTCAGGGCAGGGGCGTGAGTTTTACTTTCACCACTCAAAGTATGTGTCTGTTGTTGATTGATATTTGCTGGTTGTTGATTGGTAAATGACGAAATGGTCATGTTTTGTTTCATTTCAATTTACATTAAATTTTTTGGAAAATGAGGATTAAATATCATTTAAAATTTCTAAACCCCAAAAAGTCTGATGAAATTTTGAAATGACATGAAAGTGATAGGAATCAAATTGAAATTTTAAAATATTGGTGAATTTACTATTTTTCCCCCAATTTTTAAATAAATAAAAAAATGAGCCTTGCAGACTACCACCACAGTCGACCATCGGAGCTCTGGCACTAGCCAGCCTGCAGCCTAAGCTCCGGCTCCTAGCAGAGCTCCAGCGGGGTTTTATTTTTGGGGATGGGGTTGATGTTTTTTTTGTTTGTTTGTAAAGATTTCAATGAAGATGTGAGGGATGGGATTTGAACCTACCCCACCTTTATATTGAAGGGGTTAGGTGGCCACTAGGCCACCTAACTCCTTAGATATATATGCATTGATAAATATATATATATATATATATATTATGGTTAACATTTTTTCATCAAGAAACGTTCTTGTGAATCACATTACAAGTGTTGTGAATACCATTGATAAACTTATTATTCTCATTACGACTTTTGATCATAGTACTCAGATTTTGGCTCACAAAAGTGACATTTTACCACCTGACGAATGAACTTGTTAACCCCATTAATAAACTTGTAAATCACATTCATGAACTTGTTATTCTCATTACAACTTTTGTTCATAGTGCTTAAATTTTGGTTTCACCAGTGTGACATTTTACCACTTGACGAATGAACTTTTCAATCTCATTAATGAACTTGTAAATCTCATTCATAAACTTGTTATTCTCATTACGACTTTTGTTCATAGTGCTTATATTTTAGCTTCACCAGAGTGACATTTTACCACCTGGCGAATGTACTTACTAATCCCATTAATGAACTTGTAAATCTCATTCATGAATTTGTTATTCTCATTATGACTTTTGTTCATAGTACTCAGATTTTGGTTTCACCAGAGTCACATTTTACCACCTGACGAATGAACTTGTTAATCTCATTGATGAACTTGTTATTCCTGTAACGACTTTTGTTCATAGTACTCAAATTTTGGTTTCACCAAAGTCACATTTTACCAATTGGAGAATGAACTTGTTAAACTCATTAATGAACTTATAAATCTTATTGATGTACTTGTTAAACCCATTAATGAACTTGTAAATCTTATTGATGAACTTGTTATTCCCATTACGACTTTTGTGAAATGCTAGGGTTACAAATTTTGGTGAATTATAGAAAATTCCCCACAATTTCTGGAAAATTACAAATCTATGAAGAAAAGGACCAGATAAAATTACATCAAATTACTCACAAGGTATTTAAATAACATTTTACCCCAAATAATTTTAAATATTGCAGTTTAGTCCCTCCATGAACTTTTAAACTTTTCACCTTGGTCCCTAGTCAAACGTTGCCTTTTTAACTTTGTTTTTTAAACGCAAGTTTTGACAAGATACCAATTAGGTCATTTGACCTTCTTCCTCTAGACAAATGACGAATGAGAGACGAGAGTTTGGAGAGGCCGCAACGGAATGGCAGATTTGAAAGAGAGAGCTTGAGAGGAGAGGGAAAGGGACGGAGAGCCACCACCATCATCAAGGACTTTCACCCTCACTCAACCACCGTTGTTTCTCCTCGTTGCCACCTGGAAACCAGAAAACGGCGCCGCTGCAACACAGAATCAAGCTTAGAGAAATCAAGCGAGCTTTGCCAATCCTCTCACTTTCACCACGCCGGTGTGAGGAGAGAGAGGGGGAAGAGAGGGTGAGGAGAGAGAAAGAATATATAAGGGACATTTTAATAAAAACACTTAAATTTCAAAATCTCTTATTCCTCTCAATCACCTCTTTGTCCTTTTAATTTTTTAATAGACGTTTTGAGATTTTGGAATTTCATTTGATATTTAAATGGTATTTTCCCATTTCATTTTATTATGGGATTTGGGCTATTTTGGCTCTTTTAACCAAATTTCCCTTTTCTTTAAAAAAAAAAAAAAATCTTAGTGACCTATTTTTTTCCTTTTTATTCAATTTTTTTGGCTACTACCATTCATGGAACCCATTTCGGTGCTTGTCCGTACGGACAAGCTTTGGACCATCCAGATTTGATCTGGACGGTCCAGATCTGATTTTTTTTACTTTTTTTATTTTTTATCTAAAATAATTTTAATGGATAGAGAATCTAAAATAAAGATAATCTCTCAACTAACATAAAAAATGATTTTTTCATGTAGAAAAAAATAAAAAAAAATCTGGACCGTCCAGATCCCATCTGGACGGTCCAGATGGACCAGCTCTCCCTGCCTGTCCAAAGGACAGGCAGGGAAACTAGTTCCTACCATTCATGCATACTTTTTCTAGTAACCTATAACCAATCCCCAACTTAACTTAGTATTCCTCATATCCTTAATATAAGACATAGACACTTAATTTGATTAGATTAAGGAAGTTGATTAAGTTAGTCAATATAACATGTATTTTCTAAAACATTCTAATCATATTCCTTAATTCACTCATTCTCTCTCTTGCTCGATTATATTTTAGAGAGCATCAATAAGGATAAATTAAGAAAATATTGATAAATATAAAAATTGTCTTATATTAAGGACTGGAGGAGTATTACACTTTTTTCATAATTTTTTTTGCCAGCATTACACGCCCATATGCGTTTCAAACAAGCATAGTGTGATGTTAAATGTTGAAACATGGTGGCAAATTAAAGGGGAAAAAATGTTAATGTTGAAACAATGTATTTTAGATGATGAAAGGATGTCATGTTTCAATGAGATAAGGATTATCGTTCTCGCTAACAAAATTAACATCTCATTATTATGAAGGATTAAAAGGCATGTGACCCTTGTATTATTTTTTCAGTAGTATTACATATCATAAATATGGCAACATTCAGATTTCAACATCCATATGAAGGATTTCAGTGAATGCATTTAATTTATTGCATTATCCGTATATAAGCCTAGGGTGTTTCATATCCAATTTTTTCATCCAAATCCTTCTCTTCAAAGTCTTGTTCTGCACTCATTAAATCTTTTCTTGTTATCTCAACACTTTGTTCTTTGCTAGCCAGCTTTTCCTTTATCATGTTCATTTCTTTCTCTACAACTACCAAGTTTTGCTTCAACTTCTTCACTTTCTCTACCTTTTCAGCATATCCTTTCATATTTATAGCAGATTTTACAAGAGGTTCCAGCCAACTCAAATCTAATCTTCCCATTTCAAGTTCTTCCCACAAATGTTGAAGTTTTTCACATGCTTCCTCATTCATATCTTTCCACTTCTTGTTCTTCAAAAATTGCAGAACTCGACCCAATGCAGTAAATGCCCATTCGGTAAACTTATGACTTTTGTTCTTCTTACAGTCAAGCAATGAAGGATGCCACGAACAAACTTCCTCTAGCAGCGGAAGAAATGATTTCTCTATTTTTCCCAAATCCTTAAAATCAACAACATCATCGTCCTTTGAGTCAATATCTTTGGGTTGTTTGGATAAAGAAGGATATGTTAGATGTAACACCCCATGTTTGAAATGCGGAAATTTTTTTTTTTTCCAAACAAGCAATCAGAGTGGAGAAATAGAGCGAAAGAGCATTTGGATTCTTAGCCAAAACAGCAACCATTGTGTAACATTGTATAGATTACGTAGTCCTAATGTTTAGAAAGAAACAACAGATAGAAACAGAAAGCGGAAAGGAATGCGTAAAGCGATAAAGATAGAAACAGTCTTCAGCTGCATGCCTACTCCGGGTACTTGCCTCGATCCACGAACCGTGGTCCTCCTGACCCTGAAGCTACAGCTGAGATTCAATTCAACGTATTGAATCTCAGGTAACGGTTAACCTCATACCCAAACAATACAGTATACAGACAACAGATATTTCCAGAGCTAATACAACAGTATATCATTACAAAAGCATATAGCAGATGCATGATCATTATGCCGACAATCATAAGCAATAAGCAGTATGAAAGCCCCACAATGTAAAACAACAATACAGCCTGCACTATTCACCAGTGCCACGATGTACAGTCGTGTCCTCAGCGCTAGGAAAACAAAACGGTGTTATCAAAACTATAACCCGTATAACTGTCTGTATAACGGTCTACGAACATATCATTGACATATATGCATTTAAGAAGCACAAGATTAGTGTTACAAGACGCGTCCGTACCTTCGTTTGCAACGTTAGGTACTACCGCGGAAAACGTACTTTCTACGGAGAAACGTGCAAGAATCCTACGGCACGTCGGCGGCGTAACGGCAGCAGAATCAACGTTTCAGATATCCTATGAGAATAATGTCACTTCCATTAGTAATTTGACATTATAACGGCATTTTAGGTAAAAATTACCATTTTGCCCCTATACCCCTACTTGGCGGAATTTCGCGGCGCTTCCGCTACATAGGCTATTTTCTTCCCAAAATTTCGCGTAACTTCGACGCATTTATGATTTTCGAAAATAAAGACTAAAATAGCCCTCCCATATGATACCCAATCATACTCAAAATTTAAAGGCTATTACTACCCCTAACCTTTAAAAGAGCTATAAAAACTACAACTTTTCGGCGACTCGATCCCTACTATGTTTACACCTCGCATATTTTTTCAACGCAAACAAGGCTCTAAAACATTTGTAGGAATCTTGTCACCTACTTTCTAAATCTAACTAACAATTCTACTAACTACTAAACTAAAAACTAAAGACTAAAGCCCGAAAGACTTACCCGTTGAAGACTTCGGCAGAGCTTCCGCCTGAACTTCTCTCTCTTCTTTCTCTCCCTAGGATTTTCGGCCAAAGGAGCTCAAAGAAGATGTGCAGAATTTTGAAGGAGCATGGCATCTATTTATAGAGATTTTGGAGGGACAAGGTTGGAATTTTCAAAGTTGTTTGCACTATTCATGTCCAATTTTTCCAAAGGATTTTTGCCCTTGCTTTTCCCCTCTTGACCGACCTCCATGCTGATGTGGCAGCCCTTGGTTGGTCCAAAATGGTGACTAGGCTTGCTTTATGCCCTAGCCCAACCGTTTTCCCCGATCGGTACCCGATTCGCGTGATTTTGGAGAAATCTCAAAATTCTGGATTTACAACTTTGAAAACATGTTCTCACTTAGTAGAAATGTCCAAGTTAACCTAAATTTTGATTCCATGTAGGCCTCCAACAGTCCAGTTGAAGTTTTCTCGAAAACGTGTCCGAACGCGTCCGGTGTCTAATTCGTTTCGGAGATATCAATCTCTTCGAAATAATTCACTGATTCCAAATATGTCTAAACAAATTCAAACCCATTCCTAAATGTTGAGTTAGAATTTATTTTCCTCTTTTCCAAAATTATGCCTATATGCATTTTTCCCTATTTTGTTTTATTAGGAAAATGCACAAACTACTTCTAATTAACTTCCGGAAGAGGTCACTTAAAGGTAAAAACTCACTGATCAATATTTTACATTGACCTTGGGATTCCTATTCCTAGATCTCTAGATAGGATCCGTTTCCTAATTTTTAATTTACTATTCATACTTTTTGCTTTAATTTAATTATATTATTTTTTAATGTCAACTTGCATATGTACCTTTATGTTCATTTTCATTCATTTTTTTTCTTCTTATTTTGCCTTGAATTTTCGGCTGGCCCTTTTATTTTTTAAATAAATATTTATTTTTTAATTTATTTAATTATTTAATGATTTATTTATTTACTTTTTCCAAAAATTTCACAAAATTACCTAATTGGTCCATTCTTGTATTTAGGCTTAAAAATACCTAAACTCAACTATTTTTCTCCAAAATTTCCAATTAATTAGTAAATACATTTTTACTAATTTCCACCTAATTTACACTAATTTTTGAGCTTCACATAATTATCCCTTAATTTCCTTTGTTTACACTTAAGTAATTAGCCATTAATTGCTTAATCACTCTTTTAACCATGGTTGGTATTTTTCTTAATTAAGATGCCTTATTACCTTCATATTCTTGCATTAATCTTAGTATTTTCATACCTCCAACATTATTCCATAATTACAAGGGTATTTTGGTCTTTTTACTACTTTTTGAACACTCTTATACAATTTTCCCAAGTTCATAATTTATTAAATTACCGTAATTAGAGATATTATACTCTCCTAATTCAATTGATCATTATACTGTCTTTCAGATTTTTCATGAATTTTCTAAGTTAGTTACCCTTTCCAGGGCATTTTAGTCATTTTGGCACTTTGGCCCTTAAATTCCCTAATTTCTTGCAGAAATTCTACTTAGAAAATATGCTACCATTATACAAGACTGGAGATTGAATTTTCACTTATCAGAATTATCCAACTTTTATTTATAATATGCCGATAAATATCCGGTATTACATTTCTCCCCTTACAAAAAATTTCGCCTCGAAATTTAATCTATACTAACTAAACTTCGAGCCATGAACTCGGGTACTTCTCCTTCATGTCACTCTCGTTTCCCATGTTGCCTCTTCGGGTGTTAAACCCTTCCGCACCACCTTCACTATCAGAATAGTCTTATTTCTGAGCCGCTTCTCCTTATGATCAATGATCTGTTCTGGCTCAACGATGAAGGTATTATCATGCCGTACTTCGACATCCTCGTACTCGATGACATGATCATGGTCAGGTTGGTATTTCTTCAATTGTGACACGTGAAAAACATCGTGGAGATTACTCAGGTTCGGGGGTAAGGCTAACTGATAAGCTACTTCTCGCGCTTAGCCAAAATTTCGAATGGTCCAACGTACCGTGGACTCGAGTTTCTTCCTCTTGAGCGTCCCGCCGACACCGCCACACGGAGATAACTTTAGAAATACATGGTCGCCGACATAAAACGTTAGAGGTCTCCTCCTTTTGTCAAGATAGCTTTTCGTCTACTATGTGCCGCTAGGAGTCTCTTCTTGATCGGTGCGATCCGCTCGAGGTTTGTTCAAGCATATCCGGCCCAAGTAATTGCTTTTCAGACGAATCTGTCCAGTACAATGGTGATTGACACTTCCGCCCATACAATGCCTCGAACGGGGCCATTTGTATACTAGCATGATAACTGTTGTTATATGCAAACTCAGCTAGCGAAAGATGTTGATCCCAACTTCCTTTGAAATCCAGTGGCACATGCCCGCAAAGATATCCTCCGCGTCGTATGGTTCTTTCAGATTGACCGTCTGTTTGAGGGTGATAAGCCGAACTGAACCTTAGCTTAGTCCCCATACCTTCATGTAAAGCTTGCCAGAAACGGGATTTGAATCGTGTATCACGATCAGAGACAATGCTCTTAGGAACACCATGTAATCTCACTATCTCTTTGATATAAATCTCCGCCAATCGTTCCGGAGAATAGTGGATGCTGATGGGAATAAAGTGTGCTGACTTGGTTAATCTGTCAACAACTACCCAAATTGTATCATGATTTCTGATTTTGGGCAGACCTACCACAAAATCCATGGTTATGTTCTCCCATTTCCATTCCGGCAGCTCTAGTCCTTGCAAAAGACCGGGGGTCGACGGTGTTCAATCTTTACTCGACGGGTCAAGCACTTGGCCACGTAATCGGCTACGTCTTTCTTCATTCCGGCCACCAAAGTTCGGATTTCATACTGTACATCTTGACCATGCCCGGATGTAGAGTGTATTTACTCTTATGAGCCTCATCCATTATTGACCGCTTCAATTCATCAACGGCGGTATGTAGATTCGCTGCTTATACCTGACCAGACCACTAAGTGATAGGTCATAGTCTTGGGTCTCACCTCGAGAAATCTTCTCACGAGTCTCGATAGCCCAATCATCTTGCTTCTGAGCTTTTTCCACTTCATCTCTCAGATCATACTCCCCTTGACTTGCAAGAAGTGTAGCAAGATAGGCATCAGCTGGTGCATGCTGACCCATGCAGATTTGGTTGGATAGATTCAGGTCTCTGAAATCTTCCAGCAGTTTCTGCTCCTGTATCATCATGTATGATACCTGCACCGTCTTTCTACTAAGAGCATCTGCAACGACGTTTGCTTTTCCCGGATGATACTTGATTTCCAGGTTATAATCTTTCAGCAACTCAATCCAGCGACGTTGTCTCATGTTGAGTTCTTTCTGATCAAACAGATATTTCAGGCTCTTGTGGTCGCAGTACAGTTCTACAGTCGCATCGTACAGGTAATGCCTCCATATCTTCAAAGTCAAAGCGAACACGATAGCCGCAAGCTCTAAATCGTGTGTAGGATAATTTGACTCGTGAGGTTTCAGGTGACGAGAGGCATAGGCCACCACCCCGCCCCGCCGCATTAGGACACATCCCAATCCTTGCCCACCGGCATCACTGTAGACAACATAGGTCTCATCCGGATCGGGATAATCAATACCGGTGCCGTAGTCAACCTCTCCCTCGTACTCGAAAGCTCTCCTCACAATCATCTCCCATATAAAGGGTTGATTCTTCCTCGTAAGCTTTGTCAATGGTAGGGCAAGACGCGAGAAATCCCGTATAAATCTGCGGTAGTATCCCGCCGTACCAAGAAAACTACGGATCTCCGTCACAGTCTCGGCCGTTTCCACCCGTAACTGCTTCCACTTTGCTAGGATCAACCGCAACTCCGCCGCTAGATATAACATGGCCCGAAATTTCACTTCCGGCAGCCTAAAATTCGCATTTGCTCAGCTTAGCATATAGTTGCTTTTCCCTGAGTATGCTCAACACCTTTCGCAGATGTTCTTCGTGCTCTTCCCTGCTCTTAGAGTAAATCAAGAATGTCATCAATGAACACCACCACAAATTGGTCTAGGTGTTGTCGGAAGATACGGTTCATGTAATCCATGAATACCGCAGTGCATTTGTTAATCCGAAGGGCATCACAAGGAATTCATAATGCCCATATCTCGGTTCTCAAAGCCGTCTTGGGAACATCGCCATCCTTAACTCGCAACCGATGGTATCCCGAACGCAAATCAATCTTTGAAAAGACCGTGGAACTGCATAACCGATCCAAAAGATCATCAATCCGGGAAGTGGGTACTTGTTTTTAACAATACCTTGTTGAGTTCGCGGTAGTCGATGCGAGTCGGAAACTTCCATCTTTCTTCTTTACAAAAGCACTGGGGCTCCCACGGTGAAACGCTAGGTCGAATGAACCCCTTCTTCAAAAGCTCTTCCAACTGCTTCTTCAACTCCCGCATCTCGTTAGGAGCCATACGATACGGCGCCTTTGATATTGATCTGTGCCGGGCATCAAGTCAATGTTGAACTCCACTTCGGATAGGAGGTAACTCGGTAAGATCCTCCGGAAATACATCAGAAAATCATTCACCACAGGAATGTCCTGAAGTGAAAGGTCGGCTTCACTTTGACTCGAAAAGAATACCATGAAAGCATGACATCCTTGCTTCACGCACCGATCGGCTTCGTAGCGGAGAGAAAGTTCAGCTCACTTCAACCTTGTCTCCGGCAAATGATATCTCCTTTTTGCCACAGTCGATCATCGCACCGTTGGCCGTTAACCAGTTCAGACCGAATATGACGTCGATGCCGTGAAGAGGTAGACGGATAAGATCCACTTTAGAAACTCGTCCATCCACGATAGCAGTACAATTCATACATGCATCAGAAGCTAATGACTTTACACCCAACGGTGTAGATACAACAAGATCAAATGGCAATCTACAGGCATGCAATCCTAAACGACTTGCACAATCATAGGAAATAAACGAGTGACTAGCACCCGAGTCATACAATGCTTCAAGTAGATTTCCATTGAGATAGATGGTACCTTGAACCATCTCTGGGGACTTTTTGGCCTCTGTGTTTGTCAACGCAAAGATTTGGCCAGTGTTCTGAGGTCTCGCCTCTGCAGTCTTCTCGGGGCAATCCCGCTAATGTGTCCGGGCTTCGACACTTGAAACAGACTTGTTTCCCATCGCAGATTGGCTCTGGATGGTACTTCTTGCATTTAGGACACGTCGGGATCCCGGCTGTCTGGGGTAATTTTGTTGCCCCGGTTGGTAGGGTCTCTTGTTCCCACCCTGGTTGTTGTTCCAAGGTGCCTTCCTCTTCTGTGAGGAACCTCCAGGTATGATGAATACCGCGACAGGTTGGTAAAACGGGCGAAGTAGTCGTCGAAAGACTCCTCAGCTCCTTGCTTGATCTGCAGGAATTCTTCTTCTTTAATTACTGTGTTGATGGAGGAAAGTACTGTTCATTGAACTGCTCAAGGAACATCTCCCACGTAACGGGATGGGCGAGTTGTGGAAACGCTCTTCCACCATCTCGTGAGCATCTCCCTCAAGCTTATAAATTGCTAGTGGGCCATCCGATTTCCGGGCATTCCATGACTTCAAAATCTTCTCAAGACTCAGAAGCCAATCCTCAGCTAGCTCACTCCTACCTCGGAAACCAGGTGGTTTCAACTTGCAGAACTGGTTTACCCAGTTTTCAGTAGTCCTCTCTCTTTGTCCGTGCCTGGGTGGTGATTGGGATCTCTCAGACCCCTCAGGTTCTTCCTCATTGTCATTGTCATCATACTCTTCTTCATCATCATTGTGGTCATCTTCTTCATGTTCTTGTTCATCCTCAAGTTGCTGTGTGTCTAACTGTCTTTGTGCCTCCTGGTCTTGTTGGTTCTGCCTTGCCAGAAGAGCATCAATCAGAACTCTTTGTTCCTGTAGAGTTCTACGCATTTCTTCGATTTCATCACGTCCGGGTTGATTCGGTTCATTGTTTCTATCATCCTGAGGCTGTCTGCCTCTTCCTCTACCTCGGCCTCGGCCTCTTGGTGCACCGGCACCTCTTAGTATCGCCATGTGTTATTCTTTTTCCTTTAAATAATTATGACACAATATGTAAACATTAGAAATGGCACAACAATTTGCACACCAAACATATATTCACATATATTCATTTCATAAGGTTAATACATATTGGTCATTCTAATCCTAATACAAGTCTTACTGTACAATCTCCTTATTCAAACGTATTTACAATATTCCAAAGTACTTGGAGATACAACCCAAACTTCCTAGTTTCTACAATCCACAGCTTCCTTGTACTGATGCTTTTCCTTTCACATGTACAGACGAACCAAGCACTTCAAATAGCGTAGGTGAATTCTAACTCCAAGAATGGGTCCGTCGTCCAGTAGCTCATTTATAATCCTTGCCCAAAAGCGGGTACAAGGAAAGAAGTACAAAGTGGAACGAATCCAAGCTGCGGGTGCATGTTGGTCACAATTGGCTTGATAATTTCCGATCAGGCTTAGAAACATCAGATATTTGCTTTGAGTATCGTGGGCGTAGTTCTCTACTTCAGCAAGGTAGTGTTCTAAACGAATGATTAATGGTGTATCATCGTCTAGGACGTAATGATAGTCGTCAGGTTCGGCGGGAACAGTTCACTGTGGTCTGGACTCCAAGGTGGAACAGGTTCAGAATGGTTTGTGGATTCAGGCTCATCCAGTTGGGCTTTGTAGGAATCCGACTCTTCCTCGACAGGATCTTCTTCTTCCGTGGTCGGTGAGGATGGGTTATTCGGGGGTGCGAGTGCTAACGGAGGAATGGATCTCCGAGCAGGACGTCTCCACATCCCGTAATAGTTGTAGAATGGGTCTAGGACGGGCTCTTCGTCCCTGTTCATCTCTACACATTACACCAATGGCCTTATCGTACTCATTTTCAAAAATGTGCTCAAAGTCAAAAGGCTTAAGAACCTAACTCCGTTATCCGAACAGAATGGCCGTGTAAGTGTCTACCATGGGGCCTCACCGGGTTAGCGGTGACTTATGGCACACCCACGTAGACTAGCCTTGCCTTCGGCACCAAACTGTCCGTGGTAACATAGTTAAACACTTGCCAGAAAGTTTTGCTCTGATACCATAAAATGTAACACCCCATGTTTGAAATGCGGAATTTTTTTTTTTTTCCAAACAAGCAATCAGAGTGGAGAAATAGAGCGAAAGAGCATTTGGATTCTTAGCCAAAACAGCAACCATTGTGTAACATTGTATAGATTACAGTAGTCCTAATGTTTAGAAAGAAACAACAGATAGAAACAGAAGCGGAAAGGAATGCGTAAAGCGATAAAGATAGAAACAGTCTTGGTGCATGCCTACTCCGGTACTTGCCTCGATCCACGAACCGTGGTCCTCCCGACCTGAAGCTACAGTGAGATTCAATTCAACGTATTGAATCTCGGGTAACAGTTAACCTCATACCCAAACAATACGGTATACGACAATGATATTTCTAGAGCTAATACAACAAGATATCAATACAAAAGCATATAGCAGATGCATGATCATTATGCCGACAAACATAAGCAATAAGCAATATGAAAGCCCCACAATGTAAAACAACAATAACAAACTGCACTATTCACCGGTGCCACGATGTACGATCGTGTCCTCGGCGCTAGGAAAACAAAACGGTGTTATCAAAACTATAACCCGTATAAGCTGTCGTATAACGGTCTACGAACATATCATTGACATATATGCATTTAAGAAGCACAAGATTAGTGTTACGAAGACGCGTCCGTACCTTCGTTTGCAACGTTAGGTACTACCGCGGAAAACGTACTTTCTACGGAGAAACGTGCAAGAATCCTACACGGCACGTCGGCGGCGTAACGGCGCGGCAGAATCAACGTTTCAGATATCCTATGAGAATAATGTCTGGCATTTTAGGTAAAAATTACCATTTTGCCCCTATACCCCTACTTGGCGGAATTTCGCCAGCGCTTCCGCTACATAGGCTATTTTCTTCCCAAAATTTCGCCAGAACTTCGACGCATTTATGATTTTCGAAAATAAAGACTAAAATAGCCCTCCCATATGATACCCAATCATACTCAAAATTTAAAGGCTATTACTACCCCTAACCTTTAAAAGAGCTATAAAAACTACAACTTTTCAGTGACTCGATCCCTACTATGTTTACACCTCTGCATATTTTTCAACGCAAACAAGGCTCTAAAACATTTGTAGGAATCTTGTCACCTACTTTCTAAATCTAACTAACAATTCTACTAACTACTAAACTAAAAACTAAAGACTAAAGCCCGAAAGACTTACCCGTTGAAGACTTCGGCAGAGCTTCCGCCCGAACTTCTCTCTCTTCTTTCTCTCCCTAGGATTTTCGGCCAAAGGAGCTCAAAGAAGATGTGCAGAATTTTGAAGGAGCATGGCATCTATTTATAGAGATTTTGGAGGGACAAGGTTGGAATTTTCAAAGTTGTTTGCACTATTCATGTCCAATTTTTCCAAAGGATTTTTGCCCTTGCTTTTCCCCCTCTTGACCGACCTCCATGCTGATGTGGCAGCCCTTGGTTGGTCCAAAATGGTGACTAGGCTTGCTTTATGCCCTAGCCCAACCGTTTTCCCCGATCGGTACCCGATTCGCGTGATTTTGGAGAAATCTCAAAATTCTGGATTTACAACTTTGAAAACATGTTCTCACTTAGTAGAAATGTCCAAGTTAACCTAAATTTTGATTCCATGTAGGCCTCCAACAGTCCAGTTGAATTTTTCTCGAAAAACGTGTCCGAACGCGTCCGGTGTCGGAATTCGTTTTCGGAGATATCAATCTCTTCGAAATAATTCACTGATTCCAAATATGTCTAAACAAATTCAAACCCATTCCTAAATGTTGAGTTAGAATTTATTTTCCTCTTTTCCAAAATTATGCCTATATGCATTTTTCCCTATTTTGTTTTATTAGGAAAATGCACAAACTACCTCTAATTAACTTAGGAAGAGGTCACTTAAAGGTAAAAACTCACCGATCAATATTTTACCTTGACCTTGGGATTCCTATTCCTAGATCTCTAGATAGGATCCGTTTCCTAATTTTTAATTTACTATTCATACTTTTTGCTTTAATTTAATTATATTATTTTTTAATGTCAACTTGCATATGTACCTTTATGTTCATTTTTTTTCTTCTTATTTTGCCTTGAATTTTCGGCTGGCCCTTTTATTTTTTAAATAAATATTTATTTTTTAATTTATTTAATTATTTAATGATTTATTTATTTACTTTTTCCAAAAATTTCACAAAATTACCTAATTGGTCCATTCTTGTATTTAGGCTTAAAAATACCTAAACTCAACTATTTTTCTCCAAAATTTCCAATTAATTAGTAAATACATTTTTACTAATTTCCACCTAATTTACACTAATTTTTGAGCTTCACATAATTATCCCTTAATTTCCTTTGTTTACACTTAAGTAATTAGCCATTAATTGCTTAATCACTCTTTTAACCATGGTTGGTATTTTTCTTAATTAAGATGCCTTATTACCTTCATATTCTTGCATTAATCTTAGTATTTTCATACCTCCAACATTATTCCATAATTACAAGGGTATTTTGGTCTTTTTACTACTTTTTGAACACTCTTATACAATTTTCCCAAGTTCATAATTTATTAAATTACCGTAATTAGAGATATTATACTCTCCTAATTCAATTGATCATTATACTGTCTTTCAGGATTTTTCATGAATTTTCTAAGTTAGTTACCCTTTCCAGGGGCATTTTAGTCATTTTGGCACTTTGGCCCTTAAATTCCCTAATTTCTTGCAGAAATTCTACTTAGAAAATATGCTACCATTATACAAGACTGGAGATTGAATTTTCACTTATCAGAATTATCCAACTTTTATTTATAATATGCCAGATAAATATCTGGGTATTACATTAGACGACTTGTAGGCTCAATGCCTTCAAATGTCACCGAAAATATTTCAACTTCAACAATACATTTATCATTCAAAATATACCCATTTGATGGGTCCTCAAGTTCACTCAGGGTCATAAAAATATCGTATCCCCAATTTTCACTTTCTGCGCTGAACATATCTGGCACATCTGGATCTGCATTATTCAATCAAATAACCCAAATATAATTTTTCCCATTTTCAAATCTATAAAAAAGTTAAAAACAAAGGACCTTTCCTAAAGTCAAAAATGACACTACCCAAGCGAACACAATTTTTAGGGGAATAATAATGAATGAATAATGAATATGCAAGAAATGATACCTCCTCTTGTTCGAGATTTTCCCCTGGAAACTTGATTGACTACGGTGAACCTGGAGGCTGCGAGTATACTCCCTCCTTGACGCAAACTCGAAGCATCAGCTACTCCCAAATATATAGCCAATGACTTGCTGTTGTCTGTTATATTTTTGTATATATAAAGTCTCCTGCGATATACTTATATTAATAATATGTTTATTACATATTTAATTATATTAATAAAATGGAAAAGTTCTTTTGAAGAAAATTAGAAAGAAATGATATTAAAATAACTTATTTCAATTACCAAGCACAATCGCCAATGGTGAAAACATCAGAATAGCGTCGGACATTTGCCTTCAATGTACTGAAGTTTGTAATAGTCCATGCTATTTTCCTGCATGCTATATCCTTCGGTTCCTGATTATTCATATCGTACAATCAATCAACTTGCAAGGTCTATATGTTTGCCTAAACACAATGAAACCCGTAAACCAACGGGTCAATATATAAGAGTAAGATATAAAACCAAAAGCCCCTTAATTAACGTAGAAGGAAACGGACCATAAGAAACATGAAAAAGGGAGATGTTCCTTTCTTGGTGCAGAGAGGGAAGAGACTCCAAGATGTCCTTATTCCAAATGCAGAGTGGATACTAGGTAATTCTTTGCTATCATGCCAAAGTTGTTCATGGGAATAACAAGTTTATCAATGAGATTTACAAAGATTAACAAGTTCATTCGTCAGGTGGTAAAATGTGACTCTGGTGAAACCAAAATCTGAGCACTATGAACAAAAGTCGTAATAGGAATAACGAGTTCATGAATGAGATTACAAGTTCATTAATAAGATTAACAAGTTCATTCGTCACTGGTGAAACCAAAATCTGAGCACCATGAACAAAAGTCATAATAGAAATAACAAATTCGTTAATGAAATTTACAAGTTTATTAATGGGATTAACAAGTTCATTTGTCAGGTGGTAAAATGTCACTTTAGTGAAATCAAAATCTAAATACTATGAACAAAAGTCGTAATGGGAGTAACAAGTTTATGAATAAGATTAACAAGTTCATTAATGAGATTAACAAGTTCATTAGTTAGGTGGTGAAATGTCACTCGGGTGAAACTAAAATCTGAGCACTATGAACAAAAGTCGTTTTGGGAAATAACAAGTTCATCAATGAGATTTACAAGTTTATTAATGGGATTAACAAGTTTATTTGTTAGGTCTAAAAATGACACTCTGATGAAACCAAAATATATATGAGCACTATAAAAGTTGTAATGGGAATAACAAGTTCATAAATGAAATTTACAAGTTCATTAATGGGATTAACAAGTTCATTGGTCAGGTGGTAAAATGTCACTCTGGTGAAACCAAAATTTAAGTACTATGAACAAAAGTCATAATGGGACTAATAAGTTCATCAATGATATTTACAACGCTTGTAATGGGATTCACAAGAGTGCTCCCTGATGGAAAAAACGTTAACCAGAATATATACATGTATATATTGTTGGAAATTATGCCCTAGGGGCAAATCATTGTACTTTAAACGTTTGAGTTATTTAAAATATTCTCCTTTAGTCATCATCTTATTTGCATGTTTATAGTGATAGCTGATCCTTGGATATATCTTATAGATTATCCTAAATTTCCCTGGTCGGTCATCTCCGCGGGAGCGAAGATGAAATAACACCAATATGACTTTGATGAGTATGAAGATACGAGTCAAAGTCATAGGCACTTGTAAGAATACAAGGTGCTGGACCGACCCTCTATGAGAAAGTTGTATGGATTAAGTCATAAGTTTTTCTCATGTATAACCACGTCACAACGCCCGTTGACCTGAGATCATCATGGATTCCTACATGATGAGTCGCTGATCTTTGACCTAGTCAAAAGTCACCTTTGACCGAGTGATGATAAAGGCTTCGATCGGGATCAGTGGTTTTCATGCAGAGGAATGTGAATGGTCAAGATGGAATTTGTCCCTCACATTTGTAGAGAGATAATACTGGGCCCCCCGATGAGTGAGTCTGAGAAATGTATGGCCATACTACGATGGAAAGGAGTTTCCATTTCAATTAGACTACTCAAGAATCGAGAAAGTAATGGTCAAGAACAGGAAGTTGACATTCATCATGCCTCATCCTTGACCAAATTATCGCGTGACAAAGGGGATGTGACATGGTTGTACGATAGGTTGTATCGTATCATCGATCCCCATATGAATTGGGTAGTCGCAATGTCTTGCTAAAGGCCACTTGCGACTTGTGGGCTGGTACAACATTGGCCCACTGCCAATCTCATGTGGGCCTGCAGGGTCGCATACAAGAATAGCCCAACACGAGCAAAAGTGTCCAGATTCATTGAATCTTAGATGTGTCTAAGATTTAACGAATAATAAATTTAGTCTAGGATGAATATATATATATATATATATATATATATATATATATATATATATATATTATTAAATTCGAAATAATAATATTATTTATAGATAATAATAATATTATATATAGTATTTAATTTATTTGATAAATTAAATAACTATAATAAATTGAGATATTGTATCTCAGATTTAATTTTCGAATAAAGATATCATTTCTCGGATTTAATTTATAGAGATAAATTAAATCAGAAGGCTTTTAATTTGGATTAAATAAATAGATTAGATTAGATCTATCAGATAGATTTAATTAATATTTTTTTTTAATCCAGATTCAAAATTTTGAATATAATAGGCCTGCTAGGTTTAGAAAAACCTACGGGACTTTTGTCAAGCGTATTAGAAAGCCGCAAGAAACCCTAGAGAGAAAATAGAGAAACGCGAGAATACTGAAGGTGCTAGTACGCTGCCGTCTGTGTTCGAGGCTATTCGTGTGGATACCGGTAGAGGAAGGTGATTCGAAGAGTCGACTTCTGCTGATTGAGAATGTAGCCCACCAGTCCAATTGTTCGGCGTAGGTATGATTTGGAACAAGGATGGACCTTGCTTGATACAATGGGGGGGCCATGGCCCCCCAATTTTTTCTTTTTTTATATACTTCATGCATATCGGATTTTTTTTATGCATTTGGCCCCCCCAAATACTTTTTTCTTAAAAATTAGTTAATAAGTATACATTTGGCCCCTCCAAAAAAAAATTTTCAAGGTCCGTCCCTGATTCGGAAACCCTAAACCTTGATTTAAACGCCGTTGATGGATCCTCAAATGGGCTTCGTAAGTTTTATAATTTCGCTACGTGTACCGATCCCAATATATATATATAGGGTAAAGGATTTCTCCAGTTACTGGAGATAGAGTTATCTCCAATAACCCCAAAACTACGCCATTTTAGATTAATGAAGGGTGTTTCTGTAATTTTGTTTATTTGTTAATCATATAAATTTTACCGAAACACCATTCATTAATTCACCTAAAATTACTAACACACCCTTCATTAATTCAAAACGACATAGTTTTGGGATCACTGAAGATGAATCTATGATAAATCTATCTCCAGTGTCTGGAGAAATACTTTTCTCATATATATATATCAATAATGAATTGTTTTTTCTTTTTTTGCCAAGGCAACGGTTATGAATTCCGTTTTGTTAGAAATTAACGCTAATGTAATATTATACTATATATATTAATTTTTTTTTGCCAATAAGTAATACTCTAGTTTTATTTATAAGAGTTCGATAACCGACAGTTTAAAAAATATAGTTAAAAATAATAAGTATATTTAGAAATAAACTTTTTTGGGAGAATTACACACAGGTCCCAATGAAGGGAATTAATCACAAAAAAGTCCCTTGAAATCATGAAATTACACAAAAGTCCCAAGGGACCTGGTTGTAATTATTTGTGAATGTAAAACTACCATTTTGACATTCCCTCTCTCCTGTCTCTCTCCTCCCTCCCTTTTTCTTCTCTCTTTCCTCTCTCCTTCTCTACTCCTCTCTCCGCCATGTTTTCTCTCTCTCCTCCCTCCCTTTTTCTTCTCTCTTTCTTCTCTTCTTCTTCTACTCCAATGGAACTTGGAGGTTTCCAGGAATTGGTGAATTCCAGTGCTACGACAAGGTGCAAATAAAAACTCACTGTTTCACGCAACAAGGAGCGATCTTAAACTTCACGTGTATGGAGATGAAGGATTTGCAGCAACCTCATCACGCAAGTTGCTCGCGGAGGGACCGGTTCGTCGGTGAAGATGACGACGAAGACGGCGAGAATCCAACTGGCAGGCGAAAACGCGTTGGAAAGATACGATTGTAGAAGAAGACTTGTAAATAGAAAACAATGGGTTGGGTTGTATATATATACATAAGGAGTGGGTGCAAATAGCCACTTACTCATACAACTTAATACTTTGAAATTATATGAAATTATATTGCTGTCAAAATTCTCAAAATTTGTTGTAAATCTATACTTTTTCAGTTGTAAATTTATACTTTGTGTGTTGTAAATAGCCTCTGGAAGTCAAAATGGAAAAACGATGGTTTTAAAATTTGTTGTAAATCTATACTTTTTGAGTTGTAAATTTATACTTTGTATGTTGTAAATAGCCTCTGGAAGTCAAAATGGAAAAAACGGTGGTTTTCAAATTTGTTGTAAATCTATACTTTTTCAGTTGTAAATTTATACTTTGTTTGTTGTAAATAGCCTCTAGAAGTCAAAATGGAAAAACGGTGGTTTTCAAATTTGTTGTACATCTATACTTTTTCAGTTGTAAATTTATACTTTGTGTGTTGTAAATAGCCTCTGGAAGTCAAAATGGAAAAAACGGTGGTTTTCAAATTTGTTGTACATCTATACTTTTTCAGTTGTAAATTTATACTTTGTGTGTTGTAAATAGCCTCTGGAAGTCAAAATGGAAAAAACGATGGTTTTAAAATTTGTTGTAAATCTATACTTTTCAGTTGTAAATTTATACTTTGTGTGTTGTAAATAGCCTCTGGAAGTCAAAATGGAAAAAAAAAATGATGGTTTTAAAATTTGTTGTAAATCTATACTTTTTCAGTTGTAAATTTATACTTTGTGTGTTGTAAATAGCCTCTGGAAGTCAAAATGAAAAAAACGATGGTTTTAAAATTTGTTGTAAATCTATACTTTTTCAGTTGTAAATTTATACTTTGTCTGTTGTAAATTTTCTTTGTCCATAATGGTCATTTTACATTCACATATAATTACACAGAAGTCCCTAGGGACTTTTGTGTAATGTGAATTCTTGTTGGGACCTCATTGTATTTTTTTGTCATTCTTGGGACCTATGTGTAATTCTCCCAACTTTTTTCAAGCATTCCCTGATGTATCAGGGGCAAATAAAATAGAGTAAATACAAGTAACAACAACCTTTTAATAAATGCAACATATATAATTAACGAGGGGCACAAATGAAAAAAAAAAAAACTTATTAAATATTCAAATAACTTTTATCAGACTCTAATAAAAAGGATCAGAGAGAGTAATATATTCAATAATTATTATTTATTATATAATATATTAATTAATATGGAAAACCGGTACTTATAGTTTCCTTTAATTTTTATTGATACATAAGTGTTTTTCTCTTCTTATTAAATTCTGTAATGTTACTCAGTTAACACAATTAATATATGTATAGGGATTAATAATACTAACAGAGCAAAATTATATGGGCTAAAGATGTTAAAAATATCGGATCATATAAAAAAGGATGTTAAAGACAAAAAAACACACATATACCACATTGAAAAAGAAAATGGATTTCCTAATTAACATTGAAGTATAATCATTGATAACGACTTCGTTATACAGGTCCTTTAAGATAATTTCCCCTTTTGCAGCCACTGCTTTTTCACCATTACGAATTCTTAGTTTCCTCCAAAAAATTCTTCTTGCGTGAGTGTTTTTTCCCAGCACTTTCATATAAATCCTTCTTCTATACTTATCCAAGAAAATCCTTCATCAATGGAAAACACTTAAAGTACATAGTTTTATATACTTATGGGCCGTTTGGTTTAATCCTAATGCAATGCAATATTAATTATAGAGCTAGTGTTTGGTTTGATTTTAAGTAAGGTGCAAAGATTTATTTTTTTAATAATTATTTAAAATTAGTATATCACACAAAGTCTATTTTATCCTTAATATAATCTTTGTAAAAAAAATAGTTTAAGAGTCATCGTGCTGCCTCATTATAACTGTCATGCTACCTTGCCGAGGATTGTTCAATGGCAATGATTGTGGCGGTGGAGACGAAAATAATGGTGGTGTAGTTATAGTGGCGATGACGATTGCAGGTGGTGACAATGACAACATTTGTGAAGGAGGTAGTAGTGCGGCAACAACGGTAGAGGTAGTGGCAGTTGGGGGTGGTGGTAGCGGTGGATGACAAGGAGGTATAGGTGGCAAGGGTGGTGATGGCAGATGGTGACAGTGACAACAATGGAGGAGGAGATAGGGGCGGGGGGCAGCAACAATGGAGGAAGAGGAGGTATTAGTGGCAACGGTGGTCGGTGGCAATGGTAGGTGGTGACAATGGCAACGGTGGAGGAGGAGGAGAAGGAGGTACTGGTGGCAACAATGGCGACGACAGGTAGTGACAACAACAAAGGTGGAGAAGGAGGTAGTGGTGACAGTGACGGCAACGATGGAAATGGCGGCGGCAGAGGAGGAGAAGGTAGTGGTGGTTGTGGTGACGATGACAGGTGGTGACAGAAACAACTGTGAAGGAGAAGGTAGCGGTGGTGGCTGACATAGCAGCAACAACGACAACGGTGAAGGTGCCAACAGCGGGGGTTGACGGCGAAGGCAATGGTTGGAGAGGAGGTAGTGGTGGCAACGGTTATGGCGTGGGTGGTATAGCATGACAGGTGAAATGAAACAAGTGAAACATAGACAAATGAGACTAAAAAGTAAATTAGACTTTTTCAACCATGTAATAGGATGGTAATGAGAATTCATAAGGACTATAAATGAGGATTACCATTTTTTTAGTAATTATCATTACCATTGTAAACCCTAGTACCATGCTAAACAATAATCAAACACTCTTCTCTTAATAATGTAATCATGATTATTATTGTAGTACAGGTATAACGGGGTTGAACCAAATTGGCTCTTAACCTACTTGCATCCAATCAAGTAAATTTTAAAGTATTAATGGTAAGAGTTTGTTATAAAATACTTAATATATAAAAAATCCACATGCCTTGTTTTTATTAGAAATAGGGACTTTAAGTATACAAAATTATTTTTAAAATATGAAATTATGAAAATTTAAAACCATTTGTGATTTGTTTTGTTCACTACCAAATGTAATATAAGCACTTAAATTCTGAGGGGAAGGAGCGACTACATAGAATGAATTTTAAAAAAAAAATTGTATGCTTTGACAAAATTTCCATCACATATTTACTATTCACTCTGGTCCTTATTATAAAACATCAACTAGTAAGTTTGTTTGGTCATTTTTATAAGGCACTTACTTGTTCCCAAGGAACATTAATTATTTGTTTCTACATGTGCCCCTAATTAATAATGGTAGTTGATGAGAGTAATAATTATACAATATTAGAGTTTAGTGCAATTAGTAAAGGTAATATTGAAAGTTACTTAAATTGTAGGACAATTTTATTGATTTTAACTGTTTTTATTGATTTGTGAGAATTGTTAGTTATTGCCTTATAATAAGGACCAGAGGGAATATATATAATGTAAAATCATATAAAATAATCTAATTCAAATCTAGGAGAGGAAATAAATAGTCTTATTGTTTAGTAGTATAGATACTCCTTTATATATAATAATATAAAGACGTTGTAGGTTTGATCTCACTTTTAAGCTGAGAATATTGTGGGAGAGAGAATCCATGTTTGATTGTTTGATATTTCCAAACACACACACAAGAGATGGGCAAACACATCACATCTTTGTATAAACTCAAAATAATGCCAATAATGTGAAGGCTTTAGTTTACCATACATCACCACCTATCTCTCATACCACAAAATTGTGTCATACCCGATAAAAGCTTACCTCTATTCCCATCCATATTTTAACAAGAACTACATTGTTAGTTGATGATTTAGTCTTTATTTTTAAGGCAAGAAATAAGGAGGAGGAGGAGGAGGAGGAGAAGGGAAAGGTGGAATGTCAATGAAGTGAAGCAGAGGAGGAGGATGCTGCCATTGAGGCAGGGGTCCTCCAGCCATAAGCAGAGTCTGAAGAAGAGGCCCTGCTTCTATCACTGCCTTTAAAAGCTTCCCTTTCTCTGGCAATCCCTTCTTCTTCTTCTTCTTCTTCTTCTTCCTCTCAACATCTTCACAATACTCATATAAACCAGATGATATTGATGATGATAAAGAAGCCTCTGAATCTGATGATGATAAACAGTTCTGATTCTTTAAACCTCCATCTTCTTCATGATGGGTTTGCAGAACAATTTGATGTTGGGGCTGATGATGAAGATTTTCTTGCTCTAGCTTCTGGCATTGTTCTAGGGTTTCATCTCTTTCTTTGATGGCTTTGTTTAGAGCATCATTCACTTCCATCAACTCGCATTCTCTTCTTGTAATCTCTTCTTTTGCGCCCACAATTGTTGCTTCTAGCTCCAACTTTGTCTGCAAAATAGCATACTTCAGCTCCTCTAATCCCTGCAATAGCTCAACAAATCACAATGCTGCAGATTAAAAGGGAGAATCACTCTGAGGTCTCAAAAAACAAATATAATCACACAAAAATCTCACAACAAGTGAGAAGCATGCAATGACAAGTTTCAGTGTAAAAAATGATAGCAAATCCATTTGTTTTATTGAGACTTTTTAGTAATTACATTCCTCAGTACTAAACTAGCGAACTAACAATTCATACCTCTTGGTGGCAGCAGAAGTCCAAGTTAAGAGGGCTGAGTAAGCATTCATCTTCCATTTTCTGCAGAGTGTTATTAGGGATGGAGACTGAAGTTGTACTAGTGTACATGTGTCTGGTAAAGGGCTGGTTTCCTTTTTATCTTTGAGGCATGGGGACAGGAAATTGGAAAAAAAGGGTTCGCAAAATTTCAAAACTTTTAATAAAGCACAAAGGACAAGGATATGTGTACCCAAAAAAAAGAAAGAGGAGGGGAATTCGGTGGAAAAATATACAAGGAAATGAAAGATGATTTATTAAGTGTGCAAACTTGGACCTTATTGATTCATCATTATCACCTTCTTCTTCATGACTTTTTAGGTAGTGGGTGACAGATAGCACGTGCGTGTGAAACTCCAAAGTAACATTTTGCTAATCCCTACATGTCTGCAAAATACCACTAAAGCATATTGTTGTTATACCTTCACACAAACCTAAAAGAGAAGTGGGGTTTATAAGTTTAAGAGAGTCTCCTACTTAAATGAAAATACGTAATGATTTCAGAAACAGCTACCCACGGTAAGAGGCCGAGTGAAGTGTCATAGCGTAGAACTGTAAAAAAGTTGGCGCCCTCGTTCTCCGCATGCTAATCTTTTGACATTGAACGTAAAACTTATCATCAAGTCAAGAATTTCAGGAAAAGTATAAATGGTTAAGGGGTTGTAGTGAGAAAGTGTGGCATGAGTAATGATTAAAGCTTCAAGATCTTGTTTATTTTTATCCTGTTGTGTGTACGTGCTTGGGCTTATCTCTTTGACCAATAAAGCTGCGTGGAAACCCGTTTTATATTGGTTTCTTTCTTTCTTTCTTTATTTCATCCATCGTCCATTTTGCAGTTTGAACTCAAAAGGTTATATCAGTAAAGGAATCACATTGTATTTTATAGCAGTCAAGTTTTGTAAAAGGTAGGATTGAAATGTGGCTTTTTTCACTTTGTCAATGATTCGAATTTGGGTCATGTAAGTAAACTTCAGCAGATTCAATGCTTATAAATAAAGTCAGATAATTTTTTTCTTGAAAAAAAAAAGCTCTAAGAGAGGACTTAATTAGGTGAGATAAAAATTTGGGATATGTTAATTTTCTATCGTTGTGCTTTTTGGGGGGCTAGTAGTATTAGAGTGTGTTTGGTTTGAGGGGGGAAGAAAGTTTCCCTCCTCTTTGATGTGAAAAGTCAGAAATGACCACAATGTGAGATGTTAGTGCAGAAAACGATGTAAAAAGTTATGTAATTTATAAGTATATCTAACTTTTCATATTAAAAAGGGAGGGATCCCTCCCCTCAAAACCAAACACACCCTTGGAGACAAGACATGTTATTTAATAAGTCACAAGTGTATAAAAAATTTGAAATGAAAGACCTAGGGACACTGCTTCATCTGTGAGACTGCGAGTTTAGTGGGATTTGATTGGAGGATAGAAAAATGACCAAGAAATAAAGGGGGTGAAAATGACTAACACTACTACAAAAATAGAATATTACTACCCTAAAAAACGTCCTTATTTAGAAACAGGATGTCCAAAATGAAGGCGGTGGCATTCTTGTAATTATATTTAAGGAAGTTGAGCCTTCAGCGTCCTAAATAAGACATCAGGACTCCTTAAATTGATTTTTGGTGTCCTGAAATTTTTCAGACGTCTAAAATTGTTTCGCGCCATAAAAAATATGAGAAATATTTGTTTGGCGCCATGGGATTTAATTTTTTTTCAATAAAATTCATTTATGGCGACCTACATAACTTTGAGGACGTCTTTAATGGGACAATATACATCGCGCCATGAATTTTTTGTTCGGCGCCGAAGATGTTTTTTAAATAGAAATTAGGAAATTTAATAATATTGGCTACCTAAATCTAAATCAGGTCGTCAATATTTTAATAATGGCGACCTGAATTAGTATCAGGTCGCCAAATAAATGAATATTGGCGACCTGAATAAGAATCAGGTCGTCAATATTTTAATATTGGCGACCTGATTCGAATTCAGGTCGCCAATATTAAAAAATTGGCGACCTGATTTTCATTCAGGTCGCCATTATTAAAATATTGACGACCTGAATGTATTTCAGAACGCCACAAGTGGAATATAGGCGTCCTGAAATATGATTCAGGTCGCTTATATTCATTTTTTTTAGGTTAATATACACGCGCCTCTTCATTTTCTCTCACACACTCATACTCCGCCACAACGCGCGAAATCCTCTCGTACTCACTCTCGTTTCGCTCTTCTCTAAGGCCGTCCCTTTCGTTGCCGTACGTCTCCTCCCTCTCCGCCGTCGTCTCCTCCGTCTCTGCCATCGTCACTGATCACAGTTCTCTCTCGCTCACTCCGCCTTTTTCGCCGATCAAAGAGACCCACCAAACCCAAGTAAGCTTGTTCGTACGTTACTCTTAAGTTCTTTGATTCCTAATAACCCATTTTAATCGTTAATGCTTCTTGCTTATGGACTGGATTTTTGCTTCTGATTAGGATTCCTGCCTCTCACTCGCTCACTCCGCCTCCTTCCCGATCGAAACCCGCGAAACCAAGTAAGCTTGTTCGTTCTTCTTGTTCTTTGATTCCAAAACCCATTTAATTGGTAATGTACTTCTTGCTAGTTGGTGATGTTTTGTCTTAGTTTCCTTAATTGATATGTCATCTTGCATAATAGAAATTCTGTTGAGCTTAATGCTACTTATACTTTCTTTTGATTGAAATGATGCCAAAGATTCCAAGTGCTTAGTAGGAACTAAATAAAGATGAAGTGTTGTTGAAAACCTTATAGGAAGTTCATATCCTATACTGTCGGAATTGTTCATGTCTTCATAGTTGTGGTTGTTTGGGTGTTCTCGAGAGTGGTTTATGATATGTTTGAATTGGTTGCTTAAAACAACATGTTTTGTGCTTTTATTCGATTGCGGAGAAGACAACATGTCACCGTTAGATTCTTTTATTCTGATTGCTTTTAGTTTTTTTAAGAAGAAAGTAAAAAAAAAAAGGTAATAGGAATTTTCTAGTTTTGTAGTGGTTGTAGAGTGTGGTTGCTGCAACTTATTCTGAAAATTTTGTAGCTGTTATGCTCATTATTTTGTGCTGGTGATTAATTGGGAGGCGCCTATTCTAAATTGGGTTGGTATGTGCTTATTGCTCCAAGGGAGTACAATTTGTCAAACACTCATTATCCATTGTTTCTTCTACTCTTGAGGTATGTTGCTCTAATTTCTTCCAATCCTTGATTTTTTTTGTCTTTTCTTTATTATTGCTTGTTACTTAATAACCTATCTAACATTGATTTGTCCTTGATGAACAGGAATATGTCGAGCTCAGAGGAATCATCGGGTGATAGGGTTGATCAACCCGTTAAAAGAAAGGGTAGAGGGAGCACGCATATGGGTGCGCTAATTGCACGCCGTGATAATCAAAAGAAGCGGCTGCATGTGGAGTTTGATTCCAATATGAATCCAATTGGTCAAGAGGAGGACAATTTCATTAGCTATTTAGACTATCCGGCTCGAAGCAAAGCACGCCGTGATAATCCAATTTTTTAGTTTTATATATTTAACAATAGTTATCATTTTATTTTGATCATAGTGTCTGCCACGACATATGCGTCCAGAAGAACCGAACGGATTTGTATGGCTTCTTATGTCCTGCAAACACTATGAGTGAGAGGAATACGTTAGTCAGAAGGTCACTTTATGTCGGTTTAACAATGGGCGACGGAGAATTGCCTTGTTATCTAACTCCAATAATTGAAGGATACGTATTTTAGTTTTGTCTATATTACATTTTTTAGAATAAATTGCTTTATTGTCTTAATTTAATATTTATATATATATATATATATATATATATATATATATATATATATATATATATATATATATATATATATATATATATATCTGTGTGTATGTATGTATGTATGTATGTATGTATGTATGTATGTATGTATGTATGTATGTATGTATGTATGTATGTATGTATGTATGTATGTATGTATGTATTTTGTAGTGGTCATTGGACCCTAGTTGTTGCCTGTCCCGCCAAGAACGCATGTTATTGGTTGGATTCCTTAAGTGGAAAGCCAAACGAAGACATCAAAACCATGTTTGCAGAGTAAGTAAATTTTTGTCTAAATCATTGATTCTTCTTTTAAATGAATTGTTTTCATGTCTTGTAATTTCCATTTTAATGATTTAGGGGTCTGAAGACGTATAGACAACTTACTGGAGCAAAAGAGCAGGGTGGACTGAAGTGGTATTATCCGAATTAAGGTAAGTAATTTCAATTCAAGTTCTTTCATTGACACAGTAACTTTCGATATGCCTTTATTCGTTTTAACAATTTTCTTTTGATTTATAGTGCCCTCAACAACCAGGGAAAACCGAGTGCGGATACTACGTTATCCACCACATGCATGCCATCGTTTCCACCGGACGTCTTACAGGTTTTCAAAATGTACGTGATCGCTCCCTGATTCTCAAATTATGATTAGAATGTGATTGCACACTTGATGAGTTTTAAATTATTTCATTCATTAGTGAAGTACTTTATTGGTTTATCTTATTATTTCTTGTTTTCCAATTTACAATTTTTTGATAGTAGTGTTGCTCCGTTTTCGGATGAAGAAGTCGATACGATTCGAGACGTTATGGCTAAACATCTTCTGCAATACATATAGGTATATATGTGAATTTGACATTGTTGTTGGTAGTGCACTAGTTCAAATGTATGTGAATTTGACATTGTTGTTGTTGGTAGTCTACTAGCTAGTTCAACTAAATTTTAGTTTTCAATGCTCCATCATGTATGTATTTCATTTTGGCATAATTGTTGTTGATGCTCATGTATTCAAATGTTAGTTTATATAGTGCACTATAGTTAGTTTATATATGTCTCTCTGTTGCTAATCAGCCTGATTTGTTGGGAATTATTTGAGCACTGTGGCTTGGCTTGTAAATATTGTTTTCCTATGTTTTGCAGGCAATTTTGGAATAATGTTCATATATTGTAACTATTTAAAAAAAAACTAAAATAAGGCGTCCTGAAATTAAAATCAGGACGCCAAAAAATAGTTTAAGGAGTCCTTAAAGAAACTCAGGACGCCTCATATGACATTTAAAAAAAAACAAATAAGGCGTCCTGATATACATTTCAGGACGCCTAATATGAGTCGTCCTCAATTTATTTAGGAGCCTCATATGAGGCGTCCTGAATTAATTTCAGGACGACAAACCATAAAAAAACAGCTACCCTGCCCGAGATCTCTCTGAATAAGGATGTTAATTGGGTCTTATTTAGGTCTTTTTTTGTTTTTTGTTTTTTTTTTTTTTGTAGTAGTGTAAAACTTATGACCAATTTAATGATCCAATAGTGATAAATTAAATCTGAAAACTGAAAAGGAAAAAAAAAAAAAAGGAGGGAAGCAAGGAAGCCGTATGAATTAATATTAATTACAAATTTGAACAGAATATTTGGATGTTAATGGTTATTTTCCAAGTGGAAGGACCCCACAATCTCTCAGGTGTGGCGATGTGGTTTGAAGGCAGCTGTCCTGCACGACAACAAGAAGAACAGCTTCACGTGGAAATCGGCGACTGAATCGGTTAAAGTAGTAGATCAAAGGTCAATGATCCACATCGGAGATAAATTGGAACTAATCTGATGAGAAAATAAAGATTTTGGGGTTATTAATATAAAATCTTGAAAAAGAAAAAAAAAAAATACAGAACAGATGAAATTATTAATAAAAAATATTGAATCGGTCAAACCAGCTAGGTCGGACTAATTAGGTGACCGGTTTCCGGTTCAAACCAGCCAATCTAGTCCTGTTTTAATAACTTTGCTTATGCCTTTAGCTTACAATGAAAGGATCAAGCCAGGTGGCTCTCTTATAGAAAGATTTTAATATTTTACAAATATACTTATAGATTACCTACCAACAAGATCTATTTATACATTGACAATGAGATTCGAACTCATGACTTTATAAGTTATGAGTCAATTTCTTACTAACTAGAACAACTTTACTTTTTAAAAAATGATTTTAGATGAGGGAGCAGGAAAAAATTGTAATAAATATGAGAATATATTATATTAACATATCAAATAACAACAATAACAAAGCTAATTATTCGCTAGGATTAGCTTATCAAAATAAGCTAAAATTAAGTTATATGCTTCAAAAAACAAAAAAAAAAATTGCCCCAACTCTCTCTTACTCCTCATTACTCCCCCTTGCTCCCCAACCAAAAATTACTTTTTATTTGTAATATTGTTAAATAAACTGAACCAGAGAACCACACAGATTTAGATTCTATGAGGCATCCAAAATCTAAATTTGACTACTGGTGAACTTCGGGGCATGTGATTCATTTAAGGAACCATGTTAGATGTTGGAGGTTGATTCACATTAATTAATATGGACATTTTAAAAAAAAATACTATATATAATTCATTTTTTATAGGAAAGAAAATATCAATATGTTTTTATGATTTCGTGTCTAGTTCAATATTTTTAATTTGGCTAAGAGTATAATTCAATTTAAACCTCATAGCACAGAGAATCTTTACCTCTCGTAATAATTGACCTTCTCAAAATTTAAACTTATGTTTATTAACTCCTTATGGAGTGAGCCTACTTACCGTTAAATTTATAACTTCTAAATGACATTTATTTTTGAAAAAAAGATCATCACCTCTATTTTGATAAATTTTAAAAAAAAAAAAATTTGTTAGAACTTAGAATTTGTGTGTTATACATGTCGATTACTATTGAAAAAAGAAGGGTTACGTAGCAAATTTGTTTCAGAAGTTAGAAAATTTTCTTGTCTCAACGTTGCCCTGAAAGTTTCAAAACACAGCAATGTTGCCCATTTCCATTAAAATGTTAACGGTCAATGTCATTTTTTGGATGGTCAACTTTAGTTTTATAACGGAATACGACAATATTACTACGTTTTGAAACTTTCAAGGCAACATTGAGATAAGAAAGACTTTCAATATAACATTGCTTCTGAACCTATATTTCTGAGACAGATTTATTACTTAACTGAAAAAAACAAGCAAAAGAAGAGGTGAATATTACGATAAATGTCACTTCAAAGAATACTTTTCACAATGAAGGAGACAGAAGTGATGTTAATGGGAGCATAGCATGCATACACTAAAAATTTCAATCATTGGTCACATTATCTTTGGACCTAGTAACACCGTTTAAAATCATTAACTAATTAACTAATTAATAATTATAATTATATATTAATACCTATTTAATTTTCAATCCATTGACGAATTTCAGATTCTATTTTCCATGCATGATCTTTAAGTCGTGCACTGACGCGTTTTATAGCTGTTGTCCAAAATTCTACTCTTCCCTCTACGTACTTTCTTATTAAAAGTCACTAACTAGTAAGTGTATTTGATCATTTTTATAAGGCACTTGTTTATTCTTAAGGAGTATTAATTATCTTTTTCCATACATGCCTCTAATTAATAAAGGTAGTGGGTAAGAGTAATAATTAATATGATATTAGGATTTAGTATAATTAATAAGGGTAATATTGGAAATTACTTAAATTGTATGACAATTTTATTGACTTTAACTGTTTTTCTTGGTTTGTGAGAATTGTTAGTTGATGTCTTATAATAAGGACCATAAAGAGTATAAGAATCCTTTTTTTAAAATAATTCAGTTCAAGGCACTGTCACACACTAAATATAAGCATATCTCCCGATAGATTATAATATTGGTTCGTCACGTTGTGAGACACTAACCTTTTCCACTAGACCAAGCCCTTTAAACCAAGGTTCTGAAACCCGGACCGGTCACCAGACCGGTCTAGGTACAGGGTCAAGGGTCAGTGGGTCAGACCGGAGTCAGCCCGGAGTCAACCCGGGCTTAGACCGGTGAGGTATAAAAAATTGGAAAATAATCATATACTCCAATACTCATGACATATTCAGATATACTTAACAATTTTCTTTACAACCTACATTTGAGACAAAATATTCATGGTAGCAAAATATCAAGAACATGTATATGATGACAAAATATGAAAATATTCTCACCTTTGATAAACTAATAATCATCATTGAAATCATCATTAACATCATTCAACTCTCTAGGTATTGAGACATCGGGAGGTGGAGGTTGAGCTGTAGGAGGAAAAGTAAAGGTACTAGAAGTAACAATATCATCATTTAAAGGTGGAGGCGCAATACCAAAATCACCATCACCTATATATGAAACAAATAGAATTATTAATACTTATGTAAAAAAAAATAGTCAATTAATCATATTATTTTGTGTAGGAATATAATCTTATATAATAGAAGAGATAGTTAGGAACCTCCAAAATCCCTTGCCATTTGTTCAAGTTGAAGATTTGTCGCATCTACATCATCAAATTCAGGAGTTGAATCTTCCTCTAGCACCCAAAATACTTGATCAATTGATTCATAATCAATGGGATCATAATTATCTTTCTTCTTCTTCAATTGATTCCTATAATGCCAACATGATAGAATACCAACATTAATAAAGTGTATATTTGATTATTTGTCTATATGTAATAAAAATATAAAATTATAAAACAAGTAATCAAAAGTCAAGTTTACCTAAACTTTAACCTCAGATTGTAGTTAGTGAAAACCAAGTCATCAAGCCTTTGATGCTCTAATCTATTTCTTCTTTTAGTATGGATACGCTCAAACAAGCTCCAGTTTCTTTCACATCCAGAAGAAGTAGAAGTTTGACTAAGAACGCGTAAAACAATTTTTTGCAATTCTGGTATTGAACCCCCGTAATACAACCACCAATCATCTGCAAAATAAAATAAAAGACATTTAGTGTGTATTATTAATGTCAGATATCTCAATATGCACTTTTGAATATGAAAGTCAATGTACTTACGTGGGACTAGTGTTTGGGCTGTTTTTTCACATGAAACTTTAGCAAAGGATTCTTTGCGTTCACGGTATACACCAATTTGCTTCATCATAGTAACATAATAATCAGCATCATCAGATGAGTTTGCCTCGAACAAATCAATCACAGCTTCCATACATCGATGCTTTCTGACAAAATCAGGACTATACAAGAATGCAGGATTCAACAAATACGCCGCTGCATGAAGTTCAGTTTTCAAATGCTTATCCCAACGATTTTGGATAATATTTGTGTAAGGCTTGTATTGTTCCTTTTTCTTTTGAAACATGTCCTTGATCACATTTTTAGCCCTCTGCATGCCTTCATAGACATATGGCATTGAAGGCTTCTCATCGAATCAACAATTCTCAACAATTTGATCAATGGAGACACAAGTCTCACAATTTGAAAGCAATCGTTCCAAAACCGGTTATCTAGGATGATTGCACTAAAAGTTTTTCCGGCTTCATTGTTGCTAACTTATGTTGCAAAAATGCTCATTAATAACCAAAGCTTGTAAATCATGCTTGTGTGAATATATGCTATGAAGCGTGATGAATGTGGTGGCAAATCTTGTAGCACCAGGACGCACAATTTCCTTCCAACGAGGTCTTTTTCTTAGCCATGACAAGAAGGTCAAATGGTTATAAGCGAATACAGCGATTTTAGATGCCTTCTTTGCAAGGTCTGAAATATGAGGCATTGATGCAATATCTTTCAAAATCAGATTTAAACAGTGAGCAGCACAAGGTGACCAATAGATGGTTTTGTATTTCTCTTTTATCAATCTACCACAAGCTACATAGTTTGCAGCGTTGTCAGTCACAACGTGGACTATATTTTCAGGACCCACCCACTCAATGACTTCTCTGAACAATGAGAATAATGTATTGGCATCTTTAATGAGATATGAAGCATCAATTGATTTTACAAAAACCATGCCATGTACAGAATAAACTAAGAAATTAATCAAAGTTCACTGTCTAACATCCGTCCAACCATCAGCCATAAGTGTGCAACCATTTTCTTTCCATTTCGCTCGATGACTATCAATTAGAAGTTGGCATTCTTTTTTGCAATCACTCAACAAGCTAACTCTATACTCATGATAACTTGGGACCTTAAATCCAGGCCCAATTGCAGTAGCAGCGTCGATGGCTTTTTGAAATAGAGGACAAGTCAATGCATTAAATGGAATGCAATTCACATAAGCCCATTGAGCAAAAACTTTTTTCGCATTATATTGAGCTTCTTGACTTGCCCAAACACTCTTGATGCTTGGTTGAGCACCATGAGTTGTCCTAGGTGCAAAATAATTTTCAACCCCCACAGTGTTAGGCGCTTTCCTCTTTGATGCAATCGGTTCTTCAGTTCTGTAGCTACATTTCCTTCATCTACATTATCATTAGGAACAGGATTTTTCTTTGACCCTTCTGCCAAAGATCCTTTCATTCTAGCACGTACGTCATGAGAAACTTTTTTACAAGAAGCAACTTGACCACTAACACCAGCTAAGTGTTGTTTTAACCTATTTATCCCACCTCCTCTATAACTAGAACCACATAATAGGCATGTAAAAACATTAACTTTCCCCTCTTTCTTAAGAGAAACATATTCCCAAGCAGATCTTTTTAACACTAGAATGTGTGGGAGGATTGCTAGACTCGGTATTGGGAGTGGTAGTATTTTGGGTACCTTCATTATTAATATTCCCCTCCATTGGCATTAACAAATTCAGGAAACACAGAACCTCACAAAACCTCACTAACCAGAAACCAAACCCCAGATTCAGGATGGATAACACAAATTCAGAAACCAAACCAGACCTTCAGAATCCAAATCCCAGATTCAGGATAACACCAATGTTCAGGAAAAGTGGAAAACGCAGACCTTGGAAAAACAGATATTCACATACCAAAACCACACAAACCCAAAAGCAAATCAAACCTTCAGGAATCCAAACCAAACTGAAAAGCAAATCAAAGCTAATATTAAAAAATAAGCAAGCCAATCAGTAAGCAAAGCCAACCGAAAAACAGAGCACCAATGACACCAATGTTCAGGAAAACAAAAATCAAACCCAATTCAAAAACTCAGAGCAACATCCAACAGTAAACAAATAAAACTCAGAGCACCAGCATAATGAAGAACGAAGAACTGAAACTGAACGAAAATAAAAGATTCAAAAAAAAAAAAAACCTGACGCTGAAGTGCTGAACGCCGAACAGAACCAACGACGGCAAAACTGAAACTCGACCTGAACGGCGAACTGAAACTCAAAGCTCTTTTCCCTGAAGAAATTAATGGAAGTGTGAGGCAAAATTTCAACAAAACTCAAAAAGAAAACGACGGCGAAGTGACGGCGAAGGAAGGGTCGGACGAAGCTTGGAACCTTGCTGCCTTGCTGCGACGGCGACGGAAGGGTCGGACAGAGGCAAGCTTGCAACGGCGAAGGGAGACTCGAACAGAGGCAGCGGCGGCAGTCGGACGTTGAGGCTGAGGGTGAGTTTTGCAAAAATGGTGATGGGGAGAGGAGTGGAGCAGAGCATCGAAGCGGAGGGGGGGAGCAGAGCATCGAATGGGGGGGCAGTTGAAATGTCGTTTCGAATTAAATGTTTGCAGATAAAAAAATAATAATAATCAAACGCAGCGTTTCGAATTGGAGGGAAAAAGGCCTGACCCGGTGACCCAGTAAACCCGGCCGGGTTATCCGGGTCAAACCGGTTCAACCGGTTTAGGACGGTTTCAGGCTAAACCGGACCGGTTTCCAGGCCGGTTGACCGGTTTCCGGTCTGAACCGGCCGGTCCGGTCCGGTTTTCAGAACCATGCTTTAAACATCCCTCAATGTTTCCTTAGTCAAAAAGCTCATGACATTGCTACCTTTTTTTTTCTTTTTTTCTTTTTTTAAGATCATGACATTACGTTTCATCTTCTTTTGTTTTATATGTGATTACGTCTTTGAATCCACGCCAACAATAATTAATCACAATAAATTCATATTCTTTTAACACTAATTATATGATACTCATTATTATAGAGTGGTGTTTAAATATCATAAATTTAGTTAGAGGTCGCTCTTTTAACATAAATTTTTTTTTTTTCCATTTACAAAACTTGAATCCTTAATCTTGCTAAAAGTAGATTAAGTCCTTTTTTGTGGAAAAATTAAGTCCTTTTCACTCCACCTAACCACAGTTGGTATTATAAATTTATTCTTTGAAATTTAATTACTTATCTATTTACTTTTTTTGGAAAATTACTTATTTATTTGCTAAATTCACTATGTCAGCGATGTATATATTTAGGTTTTGGCTGGAATTTTTTTTTCTTAATGTTTATAATGAATTTTCAATTTTTAATTACAGTATGATAATCATGTAGTTCTTTAATTATAAAATAACTAGTGTGAGTTCTCTATGTTTTTCAGAGTTTAAAAATAAAGTGCATTATTTATGGCTCTTGAATAATGTGAAGAATTAAAATAACTTAATTAGAAATTTAAATTTTTTCCAACATAATTGATGTACTTATCATAATATTATTAAATGACCATATTCATGTTATATTTTTTGTATCAGCATATTCTTGTTATATATTACCCTTCTGCGGCTGTGCATGGCAACCATTCTGTTCCCCAACACAGTTTCTGAGATGGAACAGTTTTTTCTGATTCTATGCCTGGGAAGAGTTCTGAGAATCAGAATTACGTTTGTTAACTCATTTTATTTTTACTTCGAGAATCAGAATTACGTTTGTTAACATATTTTTTTTTTCATTCTGATAATCATAATTACGTTTGTTAACACATTTTATTTTTATTTCTGTAATTTTTATATTCAAAAAATTATTTATGTGGTGGTGGCGGTGGTGGTGGCAGTGGTGGTGGTGGAGGTGGCGGTGGTGGTGGCGGCGGCGGCGGTGGTGGTGGCGATGGCGGCGGCGGTCGTAGTGGTGGCGTGGTGGCGGTGTGGCGGTGGTGGCGATGAGGTGGGGGTGGCGGCGACGAGGTAGGGGCGGCGGCGGCGGGGTGGTGGTGGCGGCGGTGGCGGTGAGGTGGGGGTGGTGGTGGCGGGACAATCGTGGTGGTGGCGGTGGTGGTGGCGCGGCGGCGGTGACGATGGCGGTGGTGGTAGTGGTGGCGCGATCGTGGTGGTGGCGGTGGCGGTGAGGTGGGGGTGGCGGTGGCGGCGACGGTGACGGTTGTGGTGGTGGCGATGGTGGCGATGAGGTGAGGCGGCGGCGTGGCGTCGGTGAGGGTGGTGGCAGTGGTGGTAGTGGTGGCGACGGTCGTGGTGATGGCGGTGACGGTGACGGTCGTGGTGGTGGCGATGAGGTGGGGCGGCGCGCGGCGTCGGCGAGGGTGGTGGTGGTGGTGGCGGTGGGGGTGGTGGTCGTGAGGTGGGGGTGGTGGTGGTGGCGGTGAGGTGAGGTGAGGATGGTGGTGGCGGCGGTGGTGGTGGTAGTGGCGGTGAGGCGGCGGCGGCGGCAGTGGTGGTGAGGTGGGGGTGGTGGTGGTGGCGGCGGCAGTGCGATGGTGGTGGTGGCAGCGGTGGCGGTGGCTGTGGGGAGGGTAGTTGACACTGCGAAAGGTTTTCGAGAGAAAGAAGAGAGGTTGTAGGTTGAGGAATAAATTCTGATTTTGTGCCCAGAAATAGAAAAGCATGAATTTTCTGATTTTTTTTTCTATTCCCAAAGACAAAATTGAACCGGTTCATCCCGGGAACAAAAAAAAAAAAACCGGATTTACCAAATAGATTTCTCATCCATTTGTGTTTCGGGGAACAGAAATTAACAAAAAACACATTCTGGGAGCGTTACCATGCACACCCTGCTTCTAGACGTAAGACCTAGTTTGGAGGTGAATTTTAGTTCTAAATGTAAGACATTTTTTCTATTTTATCTTTTCTATTTATCATTTTTCTTCAAAATAATTTGTCTTTTTTTCCCTAAACAAACTAATTTGTTTAACTTATAAACTGATATATTATCTAATGTTACACAAAATATTTTAGAGAGATCATGTTATATATGTTATAATTAAGCAATTTATATAACTGATTAAAATTTTTAAATTCAGATAAGTAGGTATTATACTAAGCAACATATAAGTAATAAGGAATCTTTTTTTTTTGGGATATATAAATATTAGGAAAGGAGTTGGGCTCACTCATGATCCAAGGACAGGGCGAAGTCTCCATTCCTCCTAAGTGATACTAATGTTGGGCAGAGCGAGTCGTTTATTACCCTGAGGCGTTTACCTAAACACCCAGGAGTTAGGATGTCTCCCCCAACACCTAATAGCAATGATGTAAAATGTTACATTCATTTTTTTTTTTTCTTTTTTGTGATTGAATCAGGAGCCTTTGTTGGTCATGAAAAAAGATATGGACTCCGAAGCCTTTATAGGCATGCCCACACTTCTCTTTGATAGGTCAGCCCATGTTAGAGCCCAACGCGTCAGGCTCTGCTCCCAACAAGCTATCAATCTAATGGGCCTTTTTTTTTTTTGGGCTACGGGGATTTAAGATGCCAATCACCCAATAGAAAAAGAAATTGGGGCAAATAATTAACGGTAGGGGTGTTCATGATGCCCATAGCCCTGTGCGCCCGTTCAAGCCCACAGAAAAATCGCCCATCCTAGCCCAAGGAAAAGTAGCCCAGAAAAAATTGTGCACAATTGGGCTAGGCATTTTTACAAGTAGGACTGAGCATCAGGCAGGCTATACCACCCTGCCACATTTGGCCCTGCCCGGTAGTATATATAGTATTATATTTTTTTTATTTTCACTTATGGGTATTTAAATTTTTGTTAAGACATATGGTTGTCTTTTTAATTTCAAGACTCAAGTTGTAGACTTATTTTGGAATATTCCAAAGTGTAAAATTATGGATTTTATTTGAAGTTTGCAATATTGTTTATTAAGCATGATTGTAGCTGGTTTTTTTCACATAGAGTGCGGCAAGGTATCACCACTTGGGTAGGGAAGGCACGCCCTGCCCAGCCCAAAAATGTTAGGGCTTCTATTGGGCAAGGTTGGGCACTGGGCTGCATTTTACTGCCCAACAATCTTTCGGGCAGGGCATCGGGCAAGAGTCTCGCCCTACCTATGAACACCCCTAACTAACAGGTTGGATTTAGCGCAGTGTGCTAGTTCAAAAAAAAAAAAAGAATTAATATTTAAATTCTCTCTTCGTCTTCTTCTTTTTTGATAAAAATGTTCAATTTCTCTTTGAAAAATGTATTCACATCTTGTGATCGACAGTACTTTGAACAACATTACTTTTAATACGAGGATACTAGTGTCAAGTAAAGAAAAAGGGAAAATAGTATACAACTTTACATTTAGTTTTATCTACATGATTATATAAATTTTTAATGACAAATTATTCATATTTTTGGAAAAAAAATTATTTGAATAGCTAAATATGTTACTATTAATTTGAGGAATAAACCCTATTAGGTAAGTGGAATAAATTCAAGCCTTCTTAAGTAATATGAATGAAAACAAAATTATTTTAAACCTACATGCCTAAATATATGGGAAAATTCCAATTACATACAGTTGAAATACCTAAATTCAAATTCAAGCTTACACTTTTCACAATTTTTTAATGAGACTAAGAGGCTATTAGGAATTTTTGAATGTTGTTAAATGATTAGAATGCCATTATGTAGTTAAAAATTGAAAAGAATATCAGAAAACTTTGGATGGACAAATCCATGAAAAAGCTTGTGTAAATAAATCATCAAACAAAAATAAATCAGAAAACTTTTTTCAAATATCGATAAGAATCATTATTGAGGTAGAGACCTAGCTACACCGTGCAACAATGTGAAAAAAGGCAAAATATTATTTTTAAGTCCTTATGAAGCGATGAAGATATATTAATCAAAGGCAGTTTAAATCTTCATAGCAGAAATTAACACAGGAATTTTTAAAAAAACAAGAAGAAGAAGAAAAAGAAGAAGACTTGCGCTGCTAAAAATTAAAGTATATATCTGGTCTTAAGATTACTGAAATATTACTGTGATTGAAGCCTTGTTGAATTCCCATGAAGATGGGCATAAGAAGAAGAGGTTGAAGGGGAGGATTTGGGGTTTTATTATTTTCATCGATAATAATTAAAAGCAAAACTATGCACAATAATTTCACTTTTAGGATAAAACAAGTTCAAATAATCAAAACCACATTCAAACTTGCATCAATTTTATTTTTCTTCCTATAGAGGATATTTTGGTCTTTTGATAATATTCAAAAATCACTAATAACTTACATCAATTTTTCTTTTTTAACTATAGAGGAACATTTCGGTCTTTTAATAATATTTAGAAATCCATAATTAGATTTATGTATTTCACCTGGATTTAATTGGGATTCCCCCTAAACCTACCGGGTTTGGCTACGGTCCACTTCCCTTACCATTCATTTCCCACCCTCTTCTCCATTTCAGCCGTTGGGCTGAAATCTCAATGGCTCAGATCTAATAATTTTATAAAAATATTAATAAAATATTAAATTATTTTAAAACATTTTAAAATAATATTTTTATAAATCATTAGATCTAAACCGTTGATATTTCAATCCAACGGTTGAGATAGAGAAGAGGATGAAAAGTGGATAGTAAGGGAAGTGGACCGTAGCTAAATCCAAACCTATCATGCTAATATTAGTTACTTTGTAATTGAATAAAAGGTCTAGAAAAAGTTTAAACCCTCAGTTTTAGATTTAGAAGGGCAGGCATGAACTTTGCCCAGGAAAAAAAAACAAGAAGGGCATGCAATAATGAGATATAAGGTTATTAATAGAATTAAACCGGCAACCTCTCACTTATCAAAAATTTTCTATATGTTTAGACTTATTTGATTTTTTTTTAATTTTTTTTTTGTTTTAAAATGCAAAAAAAATTATAATTTTTTTTCAGAAAACTGTTTTCAATAATTTTTTAAAGAAACTAAAACAATTTTTAGGTGTTTTTGTTTTTCTATTTCTAATTTTTTGAGGCCACTACTTATATACTATTAACACCACAACGTCGCTAACCACTACACATCACTGCTTGCGACAGTCGCCATCACTATCACTTCAAAAACAATTTTTTTTAAAACATAATTATCTCAAGTCTTTTTTTTTTTTTTTCACAATCGGTTTTTAAAAATGTTTAAGAAAATGTTTTCGAAAAAAAAAAAGGAAAAAAAAAACAAACCATACCTAAGCTATGAGGCTATTGACACTAAAGTCCTATGTTGGAGAGCAATTCTTTCCTAAGAAGACCTCCAATTTAAAGGCAATATCAATAGCCAATGGATTTGGATTTGATAACTTCTCCCGCAGTCGAAACAAAACTACTCTCACATGTTAATATCATAAATTGTAAAAGTTCTTCTTCAAAAGTTAATCCAAACACACATTATCTACCAACAAATCCTTGGTTTAGTGAATTGCCATGTGATTCTAGCTAGACTACCTTCTCCAATTATCATTCTATCCAGAAAAGCACAAATACATAACAAAAGTTCCTCATCCTGTTTTTCAAACAACTTTTTGTGATCCTATGTGTTCATAAATATCTTGCCTTTATCATCATCCTCGTCAAAGAAACAAAGTGGAATGAACATGAATATAAAAGGTAACGAAGAAAATAATGATGGTTAAGCGCAAAGGGAAAGATATTCAATACTTCTTAATTAAGAACTCAAATTCAAGCACTATCGATAAAGAAAAGAGTAAATACCCTTTTGGGTCCCTGGAATAACACGCGCTACCCATTTTGGTCCCTGAGTAAAAAAAATGTCATTTTTGGTCCTTTTTAGGGACTAAAAACGATTTTTTGGGAATTTGTGAGGGATTAAAATGCCCACAAAAATGACTAAAATGACTAAAAGGGACTTTTTTTTACTGTTTAAGGACGAAAAATGACATTTTTTTTACTCAGGGACCAAAATGGGTAGCGCGTGTTATTTCAGGGACCAAAAAGGGTATTTACTCTAAAGAAAAGTATTAAAAAAACTATGACAATACTCAAATTTTGGTTAGTTTATAATACTGATAAGTGCTAGCGAAAGTGACCCAACACAAAGCTTCAAGAGTTAGATTATTTATTCCATATGAGATAGAAACTGAGGCTAGCTAATAGCTTAAGTTTAGAGGAATCAGTTAATTCTTCACGAAATGAATCTAAGTTCAAATTCTCATTAAGTGAAGTACTTATATTTAGTGTCATCAAAACATAAGTAATGAATATATCTCCTTTGATGGGTATCATCACACATACATGGAATCAAGCCAGAGCTCATAACTATGAAATGAAAATTAAACTAATGGGTCGAAGGATTACAAACCTGACCCAAATTAAGAAAGTTTCATTACTTTTAAATTTCATTTACATGTTAAATTTAAGTATTTACAAGCAATGATCAGTATATAATTATTTTTCTTATTTAGAACCTGTATGTAATTCTTCCTTAAACTAAATTCATGGAAAACTTCAATGGCATATTCCTCACATTCTTAAATTAATCTGATTATGTAAACTCAGAAGAAGAGTTTGTATGCCACCAACATCCTATCCTAGACTACACACTCATTTTTTCCTCCCTCCAATCCTTAATATAAGATATATTTACCAAGTTTGATTAGATATCAAAAAAGTTAGTTAAATTAGTTATGACATGTATTTTTTAAAATACTCTAATCATCTTCCTTTATTCCTCTTTCTATCTCCTCTTTAATTATTATTGAGAGGGCATCAATAGGGATAAATTAGAAAAATATTGACAAAATAAAAAATTGGTCTTATATTTAGTATCAAAATCAACTTCTCAAAAACTTTTCGGTTTCTCTGTTTTAGGATATGAAACTGAAGATAAAACAGAGTATAGGGAGAAGAAGCAAGACACAAGGATTTATACTGGTTCGGTCCAACAACTTGACCTACGTCCAGTCCCCAGACTCTCTGGGATTTCTCACTAACAATATTGATTACACACTCTGCACTCAAGAGTAATTCTCTCACTAGAACTTACTCCCCCTTACAAGTTGTAATCAATAACCCAATCTCCAAGTCCCATTGACTTGAGATACTTTACAATAAATGATTTTAGTTTTACAATCAAGAAACTCTCTCTAAGAGTAGATATGATAAACACTGAAGAATGAATGTATCAAAAGATACTTTACAACAGAAAAATCAAAGAGTAGTTGAAACTTTAATGATTTTCGTTTTCTCACAGATTGGTTGTTGAGAAGACTTGAATGCATCTCTATTTATAGCTAAAGATCATTAAATGACCGTTATAAATCCTAATGTGACCGTTGCCAACATTAGAGGATGATTAGTGAAGGTTTTGGTCTTCTTCTCTCTCTACTCTTTGGTTAATCCAACTTTGCATATGTTCAGGGTTGACTTCCTGACTTTTAATCCGTTGGAATTGCATTTTCTGGATATAGAAAGGAAATATTAATTCCTTCAAAACATGTGGAGAATGTATGTCCAAAAGCATGCAAGGTTTCTGCACTCTTCATTTAATGTGCTGACATGCTTTATGCTTTTTGCTCAATCTCCATTTAATCTTGTCTAAATCATCTGAAACTCACTAACAAACTGATTAAACATAGTTAGGAATAGTTATGAGTGATGATATAGAGTATAGAGATCAAACACAAGAGTTTCGCAAATTCGTTCTGTTCGAAATTCAAATTCTGCGATGGAAACTCGAGTCAGTTCTTCCAAACTTGAGTTTTCATGTTTCAGTAGACTTTCAGAAAAAGACCGAAACTCGAGTTTTTAATCTTAACTTGAGTTTTCTCATTCCAGAGAAAAACATCGTGATTTTGCATTTAGACATGTTTTGTGAACAGTGCAAAACTCGAGTCATTAAGTGACTAACTCGAGTTTTGGACTTTTGATGAGAAATTAAGTTTTAGTCCAAAATGTCAAAACTGGAGTTTTCAAATGTTCAAATTTAGCAGACCTCTCTGCCTGGCCAAAACTCGAGTTTTCTAAACTTAACTCGAGTTTTCACATTCTTTGAAAACTATGTAATCTTTTCTGTAAAGCCGAAACTCGAGTTTCCAAACTAAAACTCGAGTTTCCTCGTTTATGAGAAAACATTAAAAGACTTTGTCGAATTGAAGAGTGGAGTTTCCACAAGGTCAGAGTCGAGCATTGTTCTCTGATGATGAAAACTCGAGTTTTCAAAGTAAACTCGAGTTTCCATAAAACGATGGAAACTTAGAGAACTCTCTGTATAGCCTGAACTCGAGTTTCCAAATGGAAACTGGAGTTTTGGTATATTTGAAAAACTTGGTTTCTCTCTGTCTTGTCAAAACTCGAGTTTTCTAAATCAAACTCGAGTTTGCTTTGTCTGTGAAAAACTTGAAGGCTCTCTGTATGGCCAAAACTCGAGTTTTCAAATCCTAACTCGAGTTTTCCTTTCTTTGTAAAAACTTGAGCACTTCACTGTTAGGCCAAAACTCGAGTTTCCAAGTTGAAACTCGAGTTTGCCTTTGACAGTAAGTTTTTCAACTTACAAAGACAAACTTTATATGTGTTTACAATTGTCCGTTAGCATCAAAACCAATAAAGAACTAACATTCTCCCCCTTTTTGATGATGACAACACTTGTAAACCAGAGTAGCTTCATTTTTCAAGAGATTTGAGTGTTAACGAAAATTTTCACAATCTGGTTCGAAACATGCTATGACAGTTATATATTTGAATGAGTTTAGCACAGAGATATAGCAGAAGCGATTGACACATAACAAGATTAAGCCATAATATTGCATTTCAAACTTAAAGATATTGTTCATAGATAACACCAGAAATGCAATAGCATATATATATAACCAGAAATTCAGAAGCACAAAATTCTTAAAAGAATACAAACTAAACAAGAAAACAAGAAAACAACTAAACTCTAAACTCCTTCCTTCAACTCAAGACTGCTCTGATAAACTCTAAACTCCTTCCTTCAACTCAAGACTGCTCTGATTTCTTCTCTAGTTCTTCTCCCCCTTTGTCATCAACAAAAGAGGATGGAGCTGAGATCGAAGGGTCATCTGAAGGGGTAGAGAGCTTAACAGTTGATGCAGGGGATGTAATTGGGATTGGAGAGGCAAGTGGGGCAACTGAAGTGGTTTCAGTAGTAAGCAAGAAATTGTGAATGGGAGATGAGTAGAGGACCAGAGGATGAGAAGGGACCACTGGATGAACTTGGACCTTCATGGTTATCATGTGAGGATCTAGGGTATTCATCGAAATTGAGACCAAGAAGAGCAAAAAGGGATCGGTTAAACCATGGAATATGTTGGGGCTGTTCATAGATAGGTCAATGCCAAATTTTCTCATGGAACAGAATTACGGAGATTAGACTGGGAAAAGGAATCTGAGAGGAATCTCGAATAGGAAATCGAAACTTAGTCATTTCTTAATAGATCCAATTTCCAATATTTAGAGGAACTTGTGCAATGATGGAGGCAAAGGTAGAATAGTCTTCTTTTGAGAAACATGAAAAGACACCATTCTTCTGCTTGAGATTTCTAGCATAAATGTACCAGATGGCTTGATACTTAGGAGGCATGGATGTAGGTGAAAAGGTCAAGGTGGATAAATTGTTAGGAAGGGGTTCATGTGGTCTTAGCAGTTGAAAGATCTGCTCATTAGTAAGATGTACTGGTCTTATAGGTGGAGGATTAGCAATTTGCAGAATGCAGTTGATATAAGCAAGAGTCAAGACAAGTTTTCGATCACCAATAGATGTAGTGAGACGCTCAAAGAGAAAACCACTATCTACGTATTCTTCAAAATGCATGTGGTGATAGAATAGTCTAACAAGAGTTGGACTATAGGAGGCTCGAATGGAGATTAAAGGTTCAAATTGAGTCAGTCAGGGAGAAAGATCTAATTGACTTTCTTCCTTTAGTTTGGCTAAATCAACATAAATGACAGGACAAAAATCTTTATATTCAAGCTTTTCTCTGAAGCGAACAGTATTTAGCCCAGGGTGTTGAGGAGATGTGATCAGAAAATCTCCAGGAGCTGAATGATAATTATAGATTTCAGTTAGGGCAGATGAGCTTACTGAATCACTGGTCCGAGATAGTTCCTGAGGCGAAGGAACTTGGAAATCATCTTGACCGGATGATTGTCCATCCGAGAATCTGACTTGAGAGCGTGCTTGAGCTTGGGCCGATGAATGTTCTTCAGTGAATCTTGACACAGCTCGAAACAGACCAGATGAGGTACGCCGAGCGATTGACGATACCCTAGGGATGAGATTTGGTCGAGACTGTGAAGAGGGTAGATAAGCTAGGTTTTGGTTTTCAGATTCTAGTTCTTGCTGGTTGGGATTGAAACCGACAACATCTTGTGAGTTTGAACTGGAAGGCATTGTTGGATCGAAGCTTAGAGAGGGGTTTAGGGTTCGAAAATGAGGGAAGATGAAGAGAGAAGTGGAGAAGATGAAGAGAGCAGAGAAAAACTCTAGGGCAAACTTGAGTTTTGAGGGAAGTTTAGATGAACAATGAACAATTAAGTTTAAATAGGGTGTGAAAACACTGACCTGGACTTCAAAAGTGTAAGGTGAACTTTTGAAATTCCGCGACCAAAACTCGAGTTTCCACTTACTTACTCAATTTTTGTGGATACCTTAACAGGTGTGTTGTTCTCTGTCTGCCCGAAACTCGAGTTTCCATTTGATGACTCGAGTTTCCAATTCGTGAAAACTCAGAGCTTGCTTTCTGTCTCTCCGAAACTCGAGTTACTCACTTAACGACTCGAGTTTCCATTTTGCTCAGCATCTCATTTCTCTTCTGACCTCGATAAAACTCGAGTTTTGAAAACAAAACTCGAGTTTGCGTCTTTTGACAGCAAACTTCAGGATTCTAAACATCCTGCATAAAACATTGCTATGTACTCCGAAGTTTAAGTTAGCAACAAATAATCATCAAAACCATAACTAACATTGAAATGGAAAGAAATACTCACAACTCATTGAGATTTACCATTCCCAATTCTCTTCTAATGAAATTAAATTGCTCATTTGCTAATAGCTTGGTGAAAATATCAGCAAGTTGAAGATGAGTTGGAATGAACATAACCTTGACATCTTTGTTCTGAACATGGTCCCTTATGAAATGATGTCTCACATCAATATGCTTGGTTCTTGTGTGTTGAACTGGATTCTTGGCCAAGCTTATTGTGCTTGTGTTGTCACACAAAATAAGGATCTCCTTTAAATTGATTCCCAAGTCTGAAAGTTGTTGCTTGAGCCATAGAACTTGAGCACAACAACTTGATGTAGCAATATACTCAGCTTCAGTTGAAGATACAGAGACGGTTGTTTGCTTCTTGTTGAACCAAGACACAAGTGAACCACCAAGGAATTGACATTGGCCACTTGTGCTCTTTCTATCCGTCTTGTAGCCAGCATGATCTGAATCCGAGTATGCCACCAAATGTTCAGGTTGACCTTTGGGAAACCATAGTCTGAGAGTCTTTGTGTCAGCAAGGTATCGGAAGATTCTCTTTACATTTTCAGCATGCGACTCCTTGGGTGCAGACTGAAACCTTGCACACATCCCAACGCTGAATTGGATGTCCGGGCGACTTGCAGTGAGATAGAGCAATGATCCAATCATTCCTCTATATCTTGTGATGTTGAAATCAGTGCCCTTCTCATCAGCATCCAAAGAAGTGGTTGAACTCATTGGAGCTTGAATCACCAAGAGGGGGGTGAATTGGGGATTCTCAAAAACTTTTCGGTTGCTCTGTTTTAGGATATGAAACTGAAGATAAAACAAAGTATAGGGAGAAGAAGCAAGACACAAGGATTTATACTGGTTCGGTCCAACAACTTGACCTACGTCCAGTCCCCAGATTCTCTGGGATTTCTCACTAACAATAATGATTACACACTCTGCACTCAAGAGTAATTCTTGTAACATCCCATTTTTAAAGCGGAATTTTTTTTTTCAATCAGAGTAGAGCATTGGAGCGAAAGAGTAACTGATACATATTCAAAATATAAACCAGAGTGTAACATAGTATGGATAATACAGTCATCCTACTGTTCCAAAAGTAAATACAAAAGCGGAAAAGAAAATTCTCCGGCTAGCGGTCTAATTCTGCTGCTTCCCCCGGTCTCCAACTCTCGGTCCTCCGGACCCTGAAGCTACAGCTGAGATCCAATTTACCACATTGGATCTCAGGTAACGGTTAACCTTATGCTCAAACAATACAGTATACAGACAACAGATATTCAAGACAATACAACAGTATATCAATACATAAGCATACAGCAGATGCATGATCAATATGACGACAGAACATAAGCACAGAGCAGTATGTAAAGCCCCATAAGGTAAACAATAACAATAGCTTGCACAAAAACCAGTGCCACGATAACCACTCGTGTCCTCAGCGCTAGGAAAACATAACGGCATTATTATGACTATAACCCGTATAAACTGTCTGTATATCAATCTTTGAACGTATCTATCACATATATGTACTTAAGCAGGACAGGATTAGTGTTACAGTACGCGTCCGTACCTTCGTTGACGGGCGTAGGTACTTCTGGCGGAAAATCGTACTTTTGACGGAAAACAGTGAAACGCCCTGACAGCAGCACGTCGGACAGCGTAACGACAGCAGATCAAGATTACTGATATCCTATAATGATAATATCACTTTTATCAACATTTGACATCATGACAAGCATTTTAGGTATAAATTACCATTTTGCCCCTATTCCCCTAATCGGCAGAATTTCGCCAGCGCTTCGCTACTTTGACTTTAATCTTCCAAAATTTTGCCAGAACTCCGACTCCATCATGATTTTTGAAATTCACACTTAAAATACCCTTGGCATATGATATCTAATCATACTTGGAAGATTAAAGACTATACTAGCATTACTACCCTAACTACCGAAAGAACTACGGAAACTTAAGACTAAAGATAGAAGAACTTACTCAGAGCTTCACTACAGAATTCCCCCGGACTCCTTCCTCCCTCCTTGATGCTCCCTATTCGGCCTTGGCTAGTGAGAATGGTGTGAAGAATGCAAATGAGGGGCATGGCTATTTATAGGGAAAATTTGGTCACTATTCACACTTTTTCATACCGGATATCAACCGTCGGATCGCACTTGGATGAAATAGCAAGATCTTGGCCATTGAAGCATCTTGGCCGACCTCCCCTACCCCATTTTTCAACAAAATGATGTCATGCATGACATCATAAACTTGTTTGAGAAGTCGTCTTACCGATAAGTTCCCTGTTCGGTGTCCTAATCGCGTAATCTTGTAAAATCTCAAAAATCCGGAATCACAACTTTGAAGATCTTTTCTTACTCATTAGAAATGTCTGGGTTGACTAAATTTTTGATCTCTTTCAAGTCTTCTCCGGTCCTACTGAAGTTTCTCGAAAAACGCGATCGGTTACAGAAATAACTTCCGGAATCATCAACTTCGGGACAAAAATTCACTGATTCATAATTTGTCCAGTTGATTAACAACTCATCCCTAGACGTTGAGTTATAATTTATTTTCTACAGGTTCCCATTTGGGATTATCTACCTTTTTCACAGATTACCCTATTTCGTCTTATTCCCTAAGTATTCCACCGATCACGGAAATGACTTCTGGGACAGTCTACTTCGAGATAAAAATTCACTCATTAATAATCTTCTCTGACTTTAGAAACTTTGTTCATGGTTTTCTAGATAGAATTTAGTTTCTATCGGTGGTCATTTATCCTATTTGCTTTTTACAGAATATTCCATAGAATATTCCTTTTTATTAATATTTTATTTCAAAAATCTTATCTCTTTATCTTCTTTGAGATTTTCAGTCCTTTTTATTATTATTTTATTTATTTTCGTTTTTTTAATTATTTATTTAATTAATATTATATATTTTAATTATTAAAAAATTAGTTTATATAATTTTTTCACAAAATTTCCCTATTGGTCCATACATGTTTTTAGGCTTAAAATTACCCAATATCACATATTTTTCTTCATATTTTCCAATTAATTAGCAAATGTATTTATGCTAATTTTTAGGCATAAACCACTAATTATAGAGTTTTACATAATTATCTTTGAATTTTCCTTTGTTTATGCTTAAGTAATTAGCCAATAATTACTTAATTAATTCCTTACTAATTGTTGATAATTTTCTTAACTAAGACAAGTTATTGTCTCACAAAGTTTACACTAACATTGATATTTTACCTCCCATGTAAAATATTAAAAATAATGGGGTTATTTTGGTCATTTCAATACTTTTTGATTCTTCTCCTTTAATTTTTCCAAGGTTCTATTTTATTAAATTACCAAAATTAGAGACAATATACTCTCTTAATTTTAATATTTATTTTGCTGCCTCCTAGGATTTTTCATAATTCCCTTAGGTCATTATATGCTCCACAAGTGCATTTTAGTAATTTTGGCACATTATTATCTTTTCCTAATTTCCAAGAGATTTTTCCTTTATAAATACGATAAGTATAACATAGAAATTGACACCACACATTCACCTATCAGAAATAGCCATTTTATTTATCCGGGTATTACAATTCTCTCACTAGAACTTACTCCCCCTTACAAGTTATAATCAATAACCCAATCTCCAAGTCCCCTTGACTTGAGATACTTTACAATAAATGATTTTACAATCAAGAAACTCTCTCTAAGAGTAGATATGATAAACATTGAAGAATGAATGTATCAAAAGATACTTTACAACAGAAACTCAAAGAGTAGTTGAAACTTTAATGATTTTCGTTTTCTCACATATTGGTTGTTGAGAAGACTTGAATGCATCTCTATTTATAGCTAGAGATCATTAAATGACCGTTATAAATCCTAATGTGACCGTTGCCAACATTAGAGGATGATTAGTGAAGGTTTTGGTCTTCTTCTCTCTCTACTCTTTGGTTAATCCAGCTTTGCAGATGTTCGGGTTGACTTCGACTTTTAATCCGTTGGAATTGCAGTTTCTGGATGTAGAAAGGAAACATTAATTCCTTCAAAACGTGTGGAGAATGTATGTCCAAAAGCATGCAAGGTTTCTGCACTCTTCATTTAATGTGCTGACATGCTTTATGCTCAATCTCCATTTAATCCTGTCTAAATCATCTGAAACTCACTAACAAACTGATTAAACATAGTTAGGAATAGTTATGAGTGATGATATAGAGTATAGAGATCAAACACAAGAGTTTCGCAAATTCTTTCTGTTCGAAATTCAAATTCTGCGATGGAAACTCGAGTCAGTTCTTCCAAACTCGAGTTTTCATGTTTCAATAGACTTTCAGTAAAAGACCGAAACTCGAGTTTTTAATCTTAACTCGAGTTTTCTCATTCCAGAGAAAAACATTGCGATTTTGCATTTGGACATGTTTTGTGAACAGTGCAAAACTCGAGTCATTAAGTGACTAACTCGAGTTTTGGACTTTTGATGAGAAATTAAGTTTTAGTCCAAAATGTCAAAACTTGAGTTTTCAAATCAAAACTGGAGTTTTCAAATGTTCAAATTTAGCAGACCTCTCTGCCTGGCCAAAACTCGAGTTTTCTAAACTTAACTCGAGTTTTCACATTCTTTGAAAACTATGTAATCTTTTCTGTAAAGCCGAAACTCGAGTTTCCAAAATAAAACTCGAGTTTCCTCGTTTATGAGAAAACATTAAAAGACTTTGTCGAATTGAAGAGTGGAGTTTCCACAAGGTCAGAGTCGAGCATTGTTCTCTGATGATGAAAACTCGAGTTTCCATAAAACGTTGGAAACTTAGAGAACTCTCTGTATAGCTTGAACTCGAGTTTCCAAATGGAAACTGGAGTTTTGGTATCTTTGAAAAACTTGGTTGCTCTCTGTCTTGTCAAAACTCGAGTTTTCTAAATCAAACTCGAGTTTGCTTTGTCTGTGAAAAACTTGAAGGCTCTCTGTATGGCCAAAACTCGAGTTTTCAAATCCTAACTCGAGTTTGCCTTTCTTTGTAAAAACTTGAGCACTTCACTGTCAGATCAAAACTCGAGTTTCCAAACTGAAACTCGAGTTTGCCTTTGACAGTAAGTTTTTCAACTTACAAAGACAAACTTTATATGTGTTTACAGTTGTCCGTTATCATCAAAACCAATAAAGAACTAACACTTTCATGAGTTGACCCTAATTAACTAGAAGCTAAGCATAAATGTCTAGTTCTTTGGTGGCTTCCTAATATCCTAAAATTCTTTTAATAACCACTTTTTCCACAAGGTTTTACCTACACTATCTTCTCTTAATTACCACTTCTTACCAAAAAATAATAATAATTTGTGTGCGTCAATGGGTGGATATATAACGTTTTGCCTTGTTATCAAAGAAACAAAGGGAAATGTATATGGACTTGTTAAAAAAAGTAACAAAAGAGAACCATCATACTTGAATTGAATAATCCGAAAAAACTGATCAGTATGTAATACCCTCAAATCTGACTTAGGGTAACTTCTCTTGAAAATAGGTGAATATGAGGTCTCAAACACCTTGTATTGAGTTTACCATGTTGTTAGGGTAATCTCCCTAGAAATTAGATAATTTGCAATTAGGTCCCTAAAACGTTTGGAAATTTGCAAATAGGTCCCTAAGCACATTATGGGTTATAAATACCCTGTGAAAGCTATAAAAGAGGCAAGTAAAAATCTATTTAAAATAGGGAAGGATATTGTCCCTAATTTAGGTAATTTATTAAGTTACAAACTTGGGGGAAATGTAGAAGAATACTCAAAAAGTATTGAAAAGACCATAATGCCCCCGTAAATGCTAAGATAATGCAGGAGACATGAAAACAAAGATGTCAATATAAAATTTATGAGGTAATGAGGCATTCTAATTAAGAAAATTATCAACAAGTGATAATAAAGTAATTAGGTAATTATTGGATAATTACTTAAGCATAAACGAAGGAAAATTCAGAGATAATTATGTAAAACCCTAAAATTAGTGGTTTTTGGCCAAGAATTAGTAAAAATATATTTGCTAATTAATTGAAAATTTTGAAGAAAAATAGATGAGTTTAGGTATTTTTAAGCCTAAAAACAAGTATGGACCAATAGGAAAAAGTTATGAAAAATTATTAAAAATAATTATTTAATTATATAATAATAATTAAATAATTAATTAAAAAAATAAATAAATAAATAAATAAATAAATAAATATATATATATATATATATATATATATATATATATATATATATATATATATATATATATATATTAATTAGGGCTGCCGAATTGGACCAAAGAGATAGGATGGGAATTTGAAAAAAAAAAATATAGATATTAAAATACAACTTGCAATATTATATATTATAATTAAATATAGTGAATAGTAATGGGATTTCCAAAGTCAGGGTAGAATATTGATCAGTGGAATTTTATCTTCCGTTAGACTCTTCCGGAAGTTAATTCTGAAGCCATTTGTGCATTTTCCTAATAAAACAAAATAGGGGAAAATGTAGATAGTCATATTTTTGGATATGAATAAAATAAATTCTAACTCAACATCTAGGAATGAGTTTGAATTTATCTGGACATATTTGGAATCAGTGAATTTTTCTGAAGAAGTTGATGATTCCAGAAATGCGTTATGAAACCGGACACGTTCGGACACGTTTTCGAGAAAACTTCAACCGGATTTGTTGGAACCTGTAAGAGACCGAAATCTAAGTTAAATTAGATATGGCCATAAAGCAACAAGAGTCACCATTCTTGGAACCACTCCAAAGCAGCCACATCACCCCTTATTTCGACCAAACAAGCTTCCATGGACAAGAATTATACACCATTTAAGCTTGAATTTACATGGTTTAAGATCAAAGTGGAAAATGCCATCTATGTCCCTTGAAATCTCTATAAATAGGCATGCCTCCTCTTCAAATTCTTCACACCATTCTTCTTGCTCTTGGCCGAAATCCTAGAGGGAGAAAGAAGAGAGAGAAGCTCTGGAAAAATTTTGAAGAGGTCTTCAACGGGTAAGTCCTTCGGTCCTTAGTTTTTAAGTACTAGTCTTTAGTTCCGTAGTTAGATTTAGTAAGTAGGGAGTGAGATTCCCACTATTGTTTTTAGGCCTCATTGCATTGAAAAATGCCTGACGAGGTAAAAACTTGGTAGGGATCGAGTTCCTGAAAAGTTGGAGATTTAAGTAACGAAGTCTTTGGCGAAATTCCGCCAATTAGGGGGTCAGGGGTAAAATGGTCTTTTTGACTAAAAATGTCCGTCGTAATGATAGATCCTTAACAAGTACATTGTTATATTGATAGGATATCCCTGATTATGTTCTGATTACGTTTTGACAAACCGTCGTGCCGAAATACCGTAAAACGTCAACGAAGGTACGTTCGCGTACTGGTAACCTTAACTCTGATGTTTATTGTATGCATATGTATATATTGTCTGTACTCTGATCGTACTATTGTCTGTCATGCCAATTGTCTGTCATGCCTGTACTCTGACTGTACTGTTGTTCTGTCATGCCTGTACTCCGATTGTACTATTGTCTGTACTCTGATTGTACTATTGTCTGTACTCCGATTGTACTATTGTTTTGTACTTTGACTGTACTATTGTCTGTACATCCGACTGTACTATTGTCTGTACTCCGACTTTACTGTTGTCTATCATCCGACTGTATGATTGTCTGTCATCCGACTGTACTGTTGTCTATCATCCGACTGTATGATTGTCTGTCATCCGACTGTATTGTTGTTGCCACACATATCTGTTATGTATACCCTATGTCTGACCATAGTAAATGTTTCCAAAAGTCTAAGAACGTCTGTTGTACATATATGATGTATGTAATCATGAGGTTAACCGTTACCTGGGGTTCGATGCATGGACCTCAGCTCTTAACTTAGCTTCAGGGTCGGGTGGACCGAGGATCGAGGAGAAGGACAAGCAGCACGCCTAGGAGTAGCGGCTGAAGACTTCTTTTTGTAATACTTTTGAAACACTCTTGTACCGCTGTTTAATCAGCAAGACATGCTACCATGGGTATTTTAATATATATCAGTTACTCAATCGCTCCGGTGCTCTACTCTGATCATTGTGAAATGATGTTTGAAAAAAAAATTTATACTGCTTGTGAAAACGGGATGTTACAAGTACTTCTCAATGAAAATTTTACATTTAGTCTTTATATATATAAGAAAGTCACAAAGAAAATTACCTCCTATTTAAAATATAACAATACTTAAACGTAAATATTAGTTAACAGTGACTAATTAATATCCTAAAATTCTATAGATATAAATATTTAAAGGGAGAGAAGGGATAAATAGATGTAGGTCATATGCTTACAGCACAAGATAACTCAATTAATGTTCTTTGTGGGCTCTATATCACTTAACTACAATCCCTTTTCTTCTTCTTTCTCAATCACACTCTTAAAAAAAGGGAAGTCGCATACGTATTTATCACAATTTTCAAACCATCAATTGTATTCGGCTCATTTGATTTGCCTTTCCACATCATATTATCAATTATATCTTCTTTTATTCAACTGCTTTCTAATTCGCTCTCCATCTGTCTGACTCATCCATATTTGTCTTGTCTTTTCTTTTTCTTCCTTCTTCCTACAAAGACAAAATAAATACTCGTAGATAAGCATTCCATGCATAGTGATCTCATTCACATATTTCTTATCCTTAAATACAATAATACATAAATATCAATTAAGCTTCTTTTTTCCTCATGAACCTTGAAACCGTGTTCATATTTAGTCATAAAATTTAATAATTTATACGCACCTAGGTGCGTGTATATTCTCTTCTCTGCACTTTCTCCTCCCTCACCTTTTGCTCCCTCACGCCGGCGGTTTGTACACACAAGCCGCCGGCAGGTACCGTTTTTTTTGTGCCACAGATGAGTCAGAGAGGTATTTTAGAGTCCAGATCATGATCTGTGGTCTTCTCTCTTTGAGTTTTGTCGGATGTGGCTTTCTCTCGTCCTTGTGGCGAGTCCTCTCCTCTCCTTCTCCAGATCTGATCTGTGGAGGAAATAAACAGATCTTTAAGATCTGCGTTCAAATCCTCTTGGTTGGTTGACTGTTTGAACGTTATTAGATCCGATTATCACTTGATAGCTCGGATCTGCGTTCTTGGGGGAAGATCTAAAGAGGAGTTACTTGGTGTGTGGTCAAGGTCACCAAATCTGATTCAACAATGGAGCATAAGTGTTTTTCAGGACATCATGGGCCTTCTTCCGTCTCAGGTTGGGTTTTTCGTGTTCCTTTCCTCAATCTGGGGGACCTGTACAGCTGCTCTAATTGCAGCTCATGCTTATAAGGAGGTGTGCCCGTTTGGGTGGGTTTTACAACCAACACTTTCTTTCTTGTCATTTCTAACCTTGGATATTGAGGAGTCTGCTTTTGTCCATGATTCTACTTCTACTCTTAAATATTTTATGAACGATGGTGATTTGGCTGTTTTGTTTTTGTATTTGCTGTATTTTGTTGTTTTGGATTTGGCTTTAGTTGAATCCAGGTATTGTAATCTGTTTGTAGTTTAATATATATATCCTTTCCGATAAAAAAAAAAAAGGTGCGTGTATATTATATACATAGAGCATTATAATTATTACTCACTTAGGCCTTTAATATAGGATTTATGACCTATTTGGAGAGTTAATCATAGTATTAAATATAAGACCTATTAGAAAACCCAAAAATTATGGATAGGTTAGCAGATATGAAAGTGAATGAATACACAACGCGGGCTGTGATTCTAGACTCTTATGAGAGGCTCCCTAATTTCCCTCAATTATTATGGGAAATTCCACATCAGGTGGAGTTGGGCTTAATAAATAATATTACATCTAGTTCTTAATATAGAGTATCGTTTGTAATATAATTAAATTACATAACGAGCGAGATCTTTTATTAAGAACGTAATGTACTTTGTATATAATAAAGAAAAGTGACTCATAACTTAAACCTTAAGGCTTTGAGTTAAACTATAATGTCATCGATTTCTCATTGCCTATTGGTTCTCTTTCCATTTCTAAACTTATCTCTCCCTATTCTTATTAGGAAAACTTCTTCAATTATTCACTTTTTGCTCTCTTTTATTTGTCATACATCATAGCCACTTTATATATAATGTCAAGCTATACATATTACTTAACAAGTGTGTGTATTCAATTCATCTTTCCGCTTTTTTGGGTAGAGGTGGAGGTTTTTCTAAATATTCATGGGAAACTAGCTAGCTTTAATAGCATAGTGATCTCATTCACATATTTCTTATCCTCAAATACAATAATACTACATATCACATCAATTAAGCTTCTTTGTCTATGAACCTTAGAACCGTGTTCATACTTGGCCATGCAGTATACAGATCTACGCATGTGTGTGTACATAGAGAGCAGTATATTAATTATTCGTATAACCAAGTTGTCCCTAGCTTGATCGACATTTTTAATCTTTATGATAGAATCCGGTTTTAATTTGCTTAAATTGATGAAACTGTTATGATATTCAATCGTAGGTGGACTTGAGTTGATAGGAGAAGTTCTCGAATGGATAGAATATTTAGGTTTAAGAGTTAGATAATATTAATTTGCATGTATTAAGAAAATTAGTTAAGTTACTTATTTATAATAACTGTAAATGGGTATTAGTTTCCTTAAAATCCAATCTCTAATCATATGCATTGAAATTAACCCTTCATATAGGAATCCTTTTAATACGTCAGTTAACAGAAATATTTTAGAGCAAAAGTTATAAATTTATGAAATAACGTGGATTAAAATTTTATATTTAGAATTAAATATAATAAACTCATTGTGTAGCTCTTATGTTAAGAATATGAAGTATTATATAATGGGTCCGGATCCTCTCATTGGCGTTTTATCATTGTCTTTCATCGACTTTAAATCTGAACCATATATTTGATATAACTGTCTACACCAACAACCTCATTAAGTCAAATCAATGGTTGAGATTAGATTATGAGAGATGAGGAGAAAGTTAGCTAATGAGAGAATCATCTTCCTTATATAATAAAGATGAATGACTTATAAACTTGAGTTAAACAAAGATCGAGTTAAAATGTGACTTCTTTTTCTCCAAAGTATCTTTTTTTTTTTTTGCTCGATTTCTCCAAAGTATCCATTTCTTCTTTTTTATTCATTTCCGGGCTTCCCTCCCAATTCCTCCCGGAAATACAGCTTTAATTGTTCCTTTTTTCTCACCTTTCTCATACATCGCAGTCACTTTAAATATAATGTCAAACTATTACTACTACTTTGTATATAAATATATATATATATGTGTGTGTGTGTGTACATAATCAAATCATCTTTCCGTTAATTTGGAAAAAGCTAACGGCGTTTTTTCAAGATCCCAATGAACTTTGGTGGGCGCACAAATATGGACAAAATTTCGTAAATTTCTAACATGTCAAACTATTATTTGTGAGCCAAAAAACCAGGTTATTTTTCAAAATCCATGTGCGATTTACACAACTCAAGTAATTAGTTTCATATTAAAAATGAAACATGTGAATATTACTACACCATAACATTTATTTTATGCTCAAAATAATGCATTCGAAATATATCACAATGCAAACTCACCATATATAACCCGAATTTATATTTCAAATTCTTATTAAAAATTAAATAATTTCATATATATATATATATATCAAAGCTCAAGTAGGAGTACTACGTTTTGTTGAAGTTAAAATTACAAGGATTAAGTTAAATTAAGTTAAAGTTTATGGATTCGGTTACAGTTGAAGAAAAATTGTAGGATCAAAAGATTATTACTTTTTTTTAAACAGGAACTTTCAAAAGTCGTTCCATTTATATAACTTTTCACTAGTGCATGTACTTATCATTCAGACAAGCTATGAGGAGCGCATGACCAATGATAAATAGTGGGCCCAAAGGCAAAATTAATAGGAATATAAATTCCTATATTAGGAAAAACATCCAAGACCCCCAAAATAAAAATACTAGTAACTTATTTTTTATATGCATAAGTATATGCTTATTGAAGATAATCATATTTAACATATTATAAAAAACTAAATTTATGCATATCTTCTAATAGGAATTGAACTTTAATTCGTCATGTTGTGATGGAGCTATCCCCTTCTAGTAGCTAGAGTAGCTTTTATTTGTAATTAAAGTAAATATGTGGAATTATATAATAAAATTAGGTTATATGCATTGGGTGCTTGTCTATATATGCCCAACTAATATACACACACAAGATAAAAATTTATACTCCTCTGGTCTTTAATATAAGACATATTTTAAAAGTTAATTTTGGTTCTAAATATAGGACAAAATTTTCATATTTATTAATTTTTTCATAATTTATACTTATTGATACTCTGTTAACAATAATTAAATAGGAGAGGGAATAAGATAATTAAGGAATATAACTATGGTGTTTTAGAAATTACATGTCATATTAACTAATTATTCCACGTCATATTAACTAATTCAACTAACTTCTTTAATATAATCAAATTAAGTAAATAATAATAATCGGAGAATGACATTTAAATACCACATGAACTTCTAAAACCCAAAAAATTGTACTTGAAAAGGAAAATGATAGAGAGGTACGCAAATAGGAATCTGGGTTTTGAATATTTGGGCAAAAGACGAAATTACCCTTTCCTTCATTTCTTTTTATCTTGGGTTAAGTATCAATTTTTCCCCTGAAGTACGCGTCCAGGAGCAATTTTGCCCCTTAATTTTTCGGTGTAGCAATGTTTCCCCTGAAGTCTCAAAACGTAGCAATGTTGCCCCTCCGTTAACTGTCCTAACGTTGACTGTTAGGGTTTTTTACGGAGGGGCAACATTGCTACGTTTTGATACTTCAGGGGCAACATTACTACGTTTTAGCATAGCAATGTTGCCCATGAAGTATCAAAACATAGCAATGTTGCCCCTGAAGTATCAAAACGTAGCAATGTTGCCCCTCCGTTAAAAACCCTAACGTTGACCGTTAGTTGACCGTTAGGGTTTTTAACGAAGGGACAACATTGCTACGTTTTGAGACTTTAGGAACAACATTGCTACGCTGAAAACTTAAGGGGTAAAATTGCTCCTAGGCGGGTACTTCAAGGGCAAAATTGGTACTTAACCCTTTTATCTTTCATCCTTCGCTTCTTATCTCTCCACTCCATTCTCTATGGCAAAAGACAAAACCAATTTCTGAGGAAATTCTGCAGTTTTCGACGAGTTCATGAGTTTTCCAGCAAACTTATGAATATTCTAGCGAGCTTTTCCAGTTTCTGGCGAAAAGTTATGCGATTGGCAAAATGAGTGATGAGATTGACAAAATCTGTAAGTATTGACACTATGTGTAAAAGTATTGACAAAGAGTTTTGGGTTGTGACCAATTGAGTAATGAGATTGACTAAAATAGTAATGATTTTGACAAAATCCGTAATAGTTTTGACAAAATCGATAAGTACTATCAATATGTGTAAAATGATTGACAAAGAGGTTTTAGTTGTGATCAATTGAGTAATGAGATTGACTAAAATGACAAAATCGTTAGAAGAAGAAGAAGATAACAGTGGCAGGGCAAAATGCATCTCCTTCGCCTAGAGGCAACCATTTAAGAGGGATTTAGAATTCATGCACTTATCCCTTGATTTGTTCTTCCAAAAAGCTATGATAATTTGTTACCCTTATAGTTAAAATGGTCTTTAGAAGAAAAAAAAAAAGCCATCTCCAAGAAGACACATCGTTATTGGATTTCTTAGCCATTTTCTTCCTGCAAACTTGAGATGAAGAACAGAATGCTTCGAATTGATTCAAAGCGTGGAAGCTCCAATTAGGCCTAGGTTCTGGGTTACAAACTTGAAATTTCTTGGTTTGGTCTTCCATGATTGGAGTTCATCCTACTAGTGTATGACAATAATGATCCCATGACATCACCGCCACTGGCTGCTTTGACGTCGACCAGACCAGCCACCACCATGTTTTGAAGAAAATAGCTGCAGGTGATGTCGTATCTTGGCCAAGCAATCCTTGCTTGAGGAGAAGGGACGGCGCAGGTAAGAGGAAGGAGGGGCTTCCGGCGTTGCTATGCCAACAAGCCCTGAAAGTGCCGGTGTGACAAGAGGAAGAGAGGGAGAGAAGATAGAAAGATGATAGGCTTTGTGATTTTATACTATGAGAGGGACATTTTAGTAAAAATACTTAAATTTCAAAATCTTAGATCCTCCCAATCACCTTTTATCTTTTACATTTTTACTGATCTTTTAGAGTTTTGAAAATTTAGATGATATTTAAATGAGATTTTTCCAATACTAAATTGCATTATTAGAGGTTTTGGATAGGGAAGGAGTAATTCTTAAGTAAGCCCCTGGGCTTAACGGATCTGCCCACTTGATAGTTTGAGATAAAAAATGCAGAAACTTTAAAAAGGCACCACTTATTTGTTTGTTTGCAGGAACTACACAGAAAATGGTTAATATGGTCCAACCATCCTTTTCCTACTTTTGCTTTATTCAATTTCTAAATTATTGCTTTGGAGGCTCCACAAATTTCATTATTTCTATATTTTATATTTTTTGCCTTAATTAAATATAAAATATGAATTTATGGCAAACCGTATTATTTATAATTCAATAATATATTTTTTTAATAGGAAATGTTAAATATGTTATGAATTCATCTATTTATATATTACAAATAGTATATCTCTTCTCATTAGAAAAAATGTCTAGTACCAACAAATTGTTAATTGAAATAGTAAGCGGTCTTAGGAGGAAAATACAAATTCAAATTTAGAAAAAGTGTACTTGTTGGGAGAAACAAAAAACCATTTGCGCTTATATCAGAAAAAAATCATGAAATGAAAATTATTTATTTCATTAAAAAATAAAATAAAATGTATCTATCATCCTCTCCTGGAGTGAAGTATGCATGATTTATAAAAGTACACAATAAAATTATAAAATATATCACCTCTGATTTTTAATATAAGACCCAATTTATATTTTTTTAGAGATTAAAGAAGCTAAATAGAAATGTATCTATCATCCTCTCCTGGAGTGAAGTATGCATGATTTATAAAAGTACACAATAAAATTATAAAATATATCACCTCTGATTTTTAATATAAGACCCAATTTATATTTTTTTAGAGATTAAAGAAGCTAAATAGATTAGTTAATCATAACATATGTTGTGTATTATTATATTATATATTTCTTTATAAGTCAGGAAAATCAGTTTGATATATATATATATAAAAAAGATAGATATACGTATTTTAAAGTAATTTATTTAACTTCCTTAATTTCTAAAAATAAATAAAAATTTAGAGGAGAGCCAATAACTAGTAAGTCACATGTTGAACAAGACGTGCCAGGAAAAATGATGGTGCATATAAATTTATGAATAATTAATTAAAAGGAATAATTAAAGAAAGTAAGCAAGCACCGAATTTGTAGAAAAATATCAAATTTGAGAAGTAAGCATTGGTCCGTCCATCAAATCAAAGCCCTTCATGCCTTGCTTATGTTTTTAGTTATCGCGGGGACCCTTTCCTTCATTTGACAAGTAATAAAGCCCACAATGTTCTGGAAGAGGATTATCTCATTAGCATTTTTCTCATTATCTCTCACAGTCTCATCCTGGCCATCGAAATCTTGATCTAAGGGTCCAAAACAATTTTAAAAAAAACTGCATGCGGTAATTGTTACCGTATGCGGTTTTTTTAAAAAATGTTCTGAGCCCTTGGATCAAGATTTCGACGGTCACGATTTGCAGATGATGAGGGATGGGCATAAATGAGATAAGGAAAGAAACCGGACTCACAACGTTCTAAACCTACGAATCAGTACAGGAATTTGTTTTAATCTTAACTATAAGGTTGTAATTAATTTCTAAATTTATAATTTATTTCTTAAAACATCCCTATTAATTACTCTTATTATTGGGGTTTCTATCATGGAGTACATTACATGCTCATAAAAAAAAAAAAAAATTGAATGGTCCAAATTTAATTTAATTTTTTATATTTCTTTAAGAAATTAATAGTTATAAAATTTAAAATAAAGATAATCTCATAACTAATATTTCATATGGTGTATATATTTCATGAGGGCCTTATCATGATGGAAAAAAAAAATACAGAGCATGTTGATTTGTGGATGATATGCTGAGTCTATTATAGAATAACAAATAAATAATAAATTGCATAGAAAGGAAGCCAATAATGAACAAGAGTTTCTCTCAAATGTGGGCATGTCTATGAAATAATTGAATATCACTTATATAAATTCATTCGAGTAGTCCTTTTCATTCAAGCAAATAAACCTATGGGAAAATCTTTTTAAGGTTCTAAGAGATCAATTTGCGGTCATTATGTATAAAATACTCATGGTGCCACTAAAAAATAATTTAACAGATAATTATGGTTTACCTCAAATATCTTAATGTCTAGATATATGAATATAATATCTTATAATTATAAACTTGAAGAGAAATTATGTGTGTGTTTGATATCCCGATTGAACTGCCAATCGGGCTTCTGAGAATTTTTGAAAAAAAAAAAAACATATGTTTGGTAAGACCCAATTGTCAGTTGTGCTTTGCAACCAATCGGGGTTATAAGCAGAAGCTCATTTTCGGAGCTTTTGAAAAAGCTCCTTCCCCACTGAGTTGCTTCTCTCTCTCTTCCTCACACACACACATGGAGCTTGCAGAAAGCTTGCAGCCTGAAGCTCAGAACGGCAAATGGTGGAGGTGTGGAGGAGAAGAAGATCCTCTCCCCACAGCACTCACACATTTGAAACTTCGCCTCTCCAAATTCATAGCACCCCTGTCTCCCTCCTTTCAACACCGATGGCGGTGGTGGGTCGATGGAGGTGAAAGAAGGAAGGCCAATGGTGCTCTCCGAGCTCCCTCCGATTGATTCTCAGCTCTCACCCTCTCCACTGTACAGACACCCAAAAACAGAGGAAGAAGAAGAAGATTGGTTGAGCGAGATGACTAATATCAAGACTGCTGGAGAGAAGTCTATAATTTTTTTCCCTCTCCCCTTACTGCTATTACATTGATGGGAAGATAAAATTGAAGGCTAAAGACTAAAAACTGATATGAGATATTTTAAGCTACATGACTAATCTAGGCATTTTGGATAACAATGGCCATAAAAAAAGATAACAATGGCCATACATAATTTTATTAGAAGAAATTCTCAAACGTTAATTTCTTGTAAGCTAAAATTGGGAATATAAGTGATAGACACAATTAGAGACCAAATTGAAGGGACCTGTGATCCATCGATTTATGTAATATTATTGATCAAATTATGTATGTTAGTATTGCTAATTTTTCTTAGCATTATTCACTTTTTTGTAATTTTGATTTTAATTTTTCTTTTATAATTATCTCAAAAGCCACTTATGTTATCGACATTCCAAACAAGTTTCAATTTTACAAAAGTCACTTATGCTACTATCAATCTAAATATAAATTATATTACACAATCTTATTTTTTCACCATCATCTCAAACACACACAAGACGGAGCCCGGATTTGAAATTAGGGGGACGAAAATTAAAGAAAAGAACACAATGGAGCCAACATTTGAAATTAGGGGAGAAAATTATAGAATGGAACCCAAAATTTTAGGAAATTATATTTTAGCCTCATATAAATTTCAATATTTTCATTTTAGTCCCTCCATTAAACTTCTACTAAGGACTAAAGTGAAAATGTTAAAATTTTTATAAGACTAAAATACAATTTCCTGAAATTTTGGGTCTAGTTCTGTAATTTTAGAGAGACGGGGGCCACCCCTAGCACCCCTGACTCCGCCCCTGCACACAATGATGTTGTTATGACTAAGGGGAGAAGAATTGGAGTGTGGATTGTCCAAAAGTTGAATAATCTAAAACTCAATAATGAGAATTAATTTGTAAGCAATAATGGTGTTCTAATTCCAAATCCCATAATTCAAACGGCAAGACAAGACCCTTTTTTGACATTGGCAAAATGATTAGTTATCCACCTAAATTTCAGTGATAATCATGATGTTCTTAATCATTGAAAATTTCACACCATCCCCACACAAGTAGACTTGTGAGTTGTGACTTTTGTTAACGTGGGTCATGACCAACGTCATCATAATTTCATTATAGTGTTATGTTTTGATTTAAATTAACATGAATCCTTTTGAGGAATAATAATTGTTCTAATGTAGAACACAGATGTCTAGCCTGATGGGTTTGTGCTTTGATATTGGATCAAATGTCTTTTCTTGAATGCCTATGAGGAAAGCACCCAGGAAAAAGTAGGATCACGGTACACAATCAGGCTCTTCGCCAAGGGGGTGGGGGTGTGTGCACAGTGTGACTGTATGTAAATAGTTCAGAGATTATAACGTGTGTACCTTAGGGTTTGACCTCAGTATTTATAGAGTATACCTTAGGTAGGATATTTTGGGTCTCGCGTGATCTTCGGCCCAAGGATCGTAACTACTCTACCATATCTGAAGATATTCCTTGATTATTGGGGGAGTTAGGATCCTTCTAGATATTCGGTAGGATCGGGTATGCCTTATCGCCAGGCCTGAGACAGGTCCGTAACAACAACAATAATAATTTAACATGCAACTTTAAATTTAACAATAATAGAAAAAAATGACTAAAATAACTCTCATCGCAGAATGAATTGTAAGAAGGTATCTAAAGACCTAAATCTTTAAACAGATGTAACTCTTCTTTATTTATATACAGCATATCCTCAAAATTCAAATACATTGAAGATGAGTTCTATAAAGTTGAAAAAGAGTTGCACTAATGCTTTTTTAAGAAGCACAAAGTGTTTTTTTTTTCTACAAGTCAAAACAAAATTTATTTCATATATATTTATTTTGAACACTGTATAATCACTTCTAAAAAATTAAAACAAACAGACATATAAAATCCGTTTCTCATGTGTCATTAAACAATTTTAAATGCTACTATACTAGACAATAAATTTTGTACTGAAATAATTTTCAGCAATTTTTCAATAATAATATCACATTCCATGTCATAGTTTTAAATACGTATAAATGTAGTTAAATTAAATAATCAATGTTGCATAACATACTCCTGTATAATTGACATGTAGTATTTTCTAAAGCACTCTGACCTACTCATCTTCCTTAATTCCTTCTCTTTTTTTCTCCACCTTGATTGTTTTTCCTTTCTTAGAGAACATCAATAGGAGCAAATTAGGAAAAAATTGTCAAATATGAAAACTATGTTTTATATTTAAGACCAAGATTAACTTCTCAAATATATTTTATATTAAGGACATGAGGAGTATAAAATTCACATGCTTGATTTGATTGAAAATACTACCTCCGATCCTAATTATAAGAACACTTAGTGCAATTTGCACTACAAAAGTGTTCCTATAATTAGGACCGGAGGGAGTAATATACAAGTTCTTTCCTTTTTTTCCCCCTTTTTTGAATGTTAAATTATAATGATTAAATAAAAATTAAATAAGATCATAAAGATTAAACCAATATTTTGACATAACTTTTTGGTAAGGGTTTAGTGCTTTCCTTAAGCAATAAGATGATTATTTAGTTTTAAGATTATAGTTTCTTTGATGAATATGAGCTGCTATTATTGCTGCCATATACTCCAGATAGACAATGGTGGAATCAATTATGGGATTTGAAGTCAATTGGGTCTCAAAAGAATTTAGTTGTGGTGGAAATGTAATCAATAATTTGTAAGTACTCCACTTGCAATGTTGCGATGATCATAGATTTGACCTTCTTAATCAAAGGTACTGTTTATTTTTGTTTTTATATATATTTTTATTTAAATTAAATTATATGTTTCATCTTGAAATATTTTTTTGCACTCTATATTTCAAATTAATTAATTTTCAGTCTTGTATTCAGAAATATTTTTCTTGTAACATCAGTATCCTAAAAATTAATTAACTTGAGATATTGGGTGCAAAAAAATATTTTAGGATTCAACATATAATTTAATCTAAATAAATAAAATATATATAAAAAAAATGTCACACCCCCAAATTAGGGGGATAAGCACATAAAAAGCATGTAATGTGCATTCCTTTAAATTCTCACTCGTATTAAAAATATTGTCTTATGTCCTAAACATAATAGATAATTACACTATTACAAAAATCGTTTTTTAGACCGAAGAAAAATCTTAGACTGGTTCTGGATCCAGTCTCAATATAGCCGATCTTAAAAGTTTGAGAACCAGTCTTAAAAATCACTTTTTAGACTCGTTTTTAAGATATAAGGCCTAAAAAGTAAAATTTTTAAAACCAGTTGTGTAAAATAACCGATCTAAATTGTAACACTTTTATTACCGGTTATGCAAAATAACCAGTCTTGTGTTTCAAAACAACTCAGCCAATGGCTTCCATCGACTCCTTCATCATCTCCTCCCAGCTCGACCAGGTGTTTTGTTGGTCTCTGCAGCAATTCATCCTTTTCCTTTCTGAACCTTCAATCTCGGAGATCTATACAAGGAAACGCCTGTAACTGCAAACATTAAAAGAAAAATGAACACCGTTTCAATCTGCGTCGTTGCTCATAAATCTAAGCAAAACGGAAAAAATTCTGTAGAAATCTTAGCTCTAAACAGAACCGCACCCTAACAAGAAACAAAGATTTAAATTATAATACTTCTTTATTCAAAACCAGGGGGGACCACAAATGCCTAGAACTTCATACTTGTTTACGAAACCAAATGTACAGTAGGCAAACAAAATTCCAAAAATTAACTCCGTTTCTAGGTATTTCAATAGAGGAACAAAAACAAATAGATTCAGAGAGGAAAGAGAAGTTTGAGAAGAGGTAGATGAAGAAGAAGGAACTAAAAAAAATTTGGGTGGAAGCAAAAAAAAAAAAAAAAAAAGGTACAAAGACAAAGAGAGGAAGGTCAAGAGAAGAGAGGTACAAGGTTATTTTTCAACTCTCACGCCTGTACTGATCTACTCACTTACAAACCTAATAGCATTTCCTAATCGATTTCTTCTACTCTTTCTTCTTTTCTTGATTTAGTTTTGGCAAGGAATCAAGGAGAATGAGTTCACCGCTTCAAATGAAACAAGAAAATGCAAGAGCTACAAGAAGAGTCGATACAATAAAATCAACCAGAAAATAGAAAATATAAGTCGGAGTAAAAAAATGTAACAGTCGACTTATTGGCAGCTAACGAGGACAAATCTAGAAATTATAATGTTGAATAAGATAATTGTTGGGTTAATGTGCTCTTTAGTCACTTAAGCCCAATCCCAAGCTTGTACCTTAAAGAGCAAGTGGGAGATTGTTGGGTTAATATGCTCTTTAGTCACTTAAGCCCAATAAGGCTTAAGTGATACTACAAGCCCAAGAACCCTATGGCCCATGTGGATTAGGGTTAGGTCTTGGATGTAGTAGTATATAAACCTACTTTCTCCTCCTTGTGAAGAATAGACGAAACAAGGAGGCTTTCATCAGAAATAAACCCTAGAGGCAGATGTTCATCATCTGAACGGTTGCCCACACAACCATCCTATCCCCCTCGAGAGATAGTCTGGAAGATCGATCATAGAGCGAGCTTGGACTGTTCGAGCAAGCTTGGACTGTTCGTGGAGAGGCTTTCAGATCGCTGCATCTTTCCAGGTAATCAAAACGATGAAGGTTATACTTTTCCTATATCGTATCGGTAAGATTCGCTTCCGCGTTTCTGGTGGATTTCCTACAAGTGGCATCAGAGCCGAGTCGCGATGAGGAAAAGAACCACTTTTGATTTTCTTTTCATGTGATTAATTTTTCAAAATTGTTTTTGAAAAATATGGCATCTCTTTCTATATTTGTTATTTATCTCATGGCATATTATTCGTTTATAATTCACATTTTGATATTAGCTAATAATCGGTTAATCGCTTTAATGCATGGTTAGACTCTCTCGTGTATTTCTTGATTTGTAACAAGGAGGCTAATCCCATATGATTAGGTTTCCTCCTTGTTGTTTTTTATTTTCTTTTGAAATTTCTATATATTTTTCGAATTTCTGTAAAATTTGGAGATCAAGAAACTGCAAGAAGATGAGCATTCAACACTGTCGGACACTTTTCGTGGACCTCTTGACCTCCGATTTGGACGAACCATATGCCTTTGGAAAGAGGACGGAAAGACAAACAAAATGGTAGGTGGACCGACTCCAGAAGATCCCCCACGCTCTGCCACGCGCCGCCACAATCGTCTGAGAGTGGGCGTCACGCGCATAAAAGAATCCGCGCGTGAGGGCGCGTGGGACACCCTTTATGGGTGGTTCCGGCGGCCGTGTGGTCGTATCTCCGTGGCGGTCCTTCCCCTGGAGTTTCGAGTTGAAATGACTTCGGCTGACGGCGTGGCAGAAGTGAAGGCTAGGGTTCCTCTTTTGTGTTCTAGGGTTTCTAGCCAAGGAGTGAGTCTTTGGGCTTTTGGGCCCATGAATACCCTAAAGAGGCTTGAGACAGATACTAAGGGCTGGACGAAAGAGGAATTCCAAAGTTGTAATTTTTATTTTTATTTTAAATAGGAAAGCCATGGATTAAAGTTATTTATTTATTTATTTTAATTATTAATGATTTTCTATATTGAATTGTATGAATTATATGAGCGATTAACATGATGTTTGAAATAACATGCCATATAGAATAGGAAGATGCCATATTGTTGCATAATCACATGCCATAACAACATAGTACCTATTATGTCTTGAATCGACTAGGATGATAGTTATTATGTGAGATTATTTAGGTTATCCATTAAACTAATTATCAATTATTATGATTTTAAATTAAAATCTAGAATAATAATTGGATTAGTTAATTGTGGAATCAAAATCTAGACAAATAATCCAGGAAATTTCCTAAGAGAATTGTAATTTTGAGAGTAATTTGTGGGTTATATAAAATGGTCATGAGAAGCACACTCTGCCAATCATGACTAGATTTTAGAAACCTAATAATTTATGGGTTGATCTCACTCAATTATAATTATTACTCAAAATTGAACAAATTCTTGGAAATTGAAAATTCTAAAGTTTAAAATATTGAATGGGTGAAGGTTTTAAATTAATTATTTAATTTTAAAACCTACGGGCCCAATTGTGGGTTTATTAGTGAAATGGTTATCATTTGAAGCCCCATGGGATAAGGATGATCGGATTTCGCTAGATTAAACCCCAATACTTTCACAATTTTAGTAAAGTTTTGCACGGCCCATCGTCGGCAACACTTAGACACTAAAGATAATTTTGAAAGTAAACAATGGTTAATTACATTCAACTTTGGTAAAATTGTTAACCCTCCCATCGAGGCTCTGGCAATGGAACTGAAGGCCCAAATTAACAATATTAGTTTTACAAGAATCTTGCCCATCGTAAGTCTTGTAAAGATAACTAATGGATTGTTAAACAATAACCGAATAGTAGTTATTAGAATCTACTAGCGCTATATTTGTTTGTTGTTAATTAATAGTTTGTAATTAGTGTGGTCTTTTTCCTTATTTTCAGAAAAATGTCTTCATTCAATCCTTTAGCTAGAATCTTGAGCCAAAAAAACCTATGGATGGTACAAATTACAAACAATGGAAAACTAATTTGGATATTGTTCTTCAATATGAAAAACTCAACTTTGTTCTAACTACCCCTATGCCAGCGCAACCTGCTGCACTGCTATATTTTGGCCAGTCTCGCAAGTCACCTTCAGGAGCAAGTAAGCATGATTGAGAGTGGAGCAACAATGCTCCAGACTCTTGATGGCATGTTTGCTACGTCTAGCAGCTCTGCTAGGCAAAATGCGCTGAATTCAGTCACCAAGACAGTGATGTCTGGAGGAAGTGTGCGGGATCATTGTCTAACAATGATAGCAAACTTCAAGAAGGCTGATGACCATGGGGTCAAGTTTGACCAAGAAGTAAAAGTTGACATTCTCTTACAATCACTGCCTGAATACTTCAATCAATTCAAGATGAATTATAATATGAATAAGATGCATCTTGACCTCACTCAACTGATGCACGAGCTTGAGAGTTCTGAACAGTCTCTAATCAAGCAGGGAAGTGCATTATTTGCTGGTGAAAGTTCTGTGAAACCTAAGGAGAAACCCAAGGGAAAGAACAAGAACAAGAAAAAGAAGAAATCAGGTATTCCAGTTGCCAAAACAGTTGCAATGAAGCAGCCGAAAGGCAAGTGCTTCAAGTACGGACAGACAGGGCATTGGAAGAAAAATTGCCCACGTTTGAATAAACCAGGTATGGGCAATTTACATGTGATTGAGGCTTGTTTAGTGGAGAATCACGATGATAAATGGATCGTTGATTCAGGAGCCACTAACCATGTTTGTTACTCTTTGCAGTGGTTCAAACATAGCTTGCCTGTGAGTAAAGGACAAAGAGATTTGAAGCTTGGGACTGGGGTGCTTGTGTCTGCACTAGCAGTGGGACAAGTTGTTTTATCTTTTGATAATTGCAGAACTTTGGTTTTAGAAGACTGTTTATTTATTCCAGATTTCAAGAGGAATTTAATTTCTGTTAATTGTTTGAATAAACATGGTTTTACAGTTCAGTTTAATTCCTCAGTTTCAATAAGAAGTTCATCTTCTTTTATTTGTTCTGGTGTAAAGTCTAATGGTCTCTATTTCCTTAATCCTGCTCCCTGTGAAGTTAATCATGTTGAATTAAGAGATGTTGAGCATGTTAATTCATCAAAGAAAAGAAAAGTTTCCAATGAAACTTATCTTTGGCATTTGAGATTGGGTCATATTAACTCCAACAGGATACAAGTTTTGGTCAAAAGTGGGATTTTAAAATCCCTGAACTTTGAACCGATACCTGTATGTGAATCTTGTTTAGAGGGTAAAATGACCAAGAGATCTTTCAAGGCCAAGGGAAAACGTGCCACACTTCAGCTGGAATTGGTACATACTGATGTATGTGGACTAATAAATGTCCAAGCCAGAGGCGGGTATCAGTATTTCATCACATTTACTGATGATTACTCTGGATTTGGACATGTGTACTTGATGCTTCACAAGTCTGAAGCTTTTGGAAAATTCCAAGAGTTCAAGGCTGAGGCAGAAAAGCATATTGGTGTTCAAATTAAGACTCTTCGATCTGATCGAGGGGGTGAATACCTATCTGGAGAGTTCAGGTCTTACCTGACCAAAGAGGGGATAGTTTCACAATTATCTTCTCCAAGGACACCCCAGCAGAATGGAGTTGCTGAAAGGAGAAATAGAACCCTTTTAGAAATGACAAGATCTATACTCAGTTATTCATCTCTTTCTAACTCATTCTGGGGATATGCCTTAGAAACTGCTATGTATCTATTGAACTTAGCTCCGTCCAAGTCGGTTTCAAAGACACCAATAGAATTGTGGAAAGGGTGTAAGCCCACCATGAATCATATTCGGATTTGGGGTGCTCCAGCACATGTCTTGCAACAGAAACCAAATAAGATGGACTCGCATCAAGTATGCATGTTTATAGGCTATCCTAAAGGAACCAGAGGTTGGTTGTTTTTATAGTCCAAAAGAAAAGAAGGTCATAGTGAGCACTCACGCGACTTTCTTAGAGGAGGACTATATGGCAAATTATAAGCCAAGTAGTAAGGTTATTCTTGATGAGCTAGTCTCAATCAAGTTTCACCACAACCTCAGGCGGTTCCAGCTTTTATTCCTGTGTTTGTTCAAAGAGGGGAAAATATACCTGAACATACACAGGAACCAGAGGTAGTACCAGAAGTTCAGGTACCAGGAGTTCAACATGATGATGAAGTTCATGCTGAAGTTCAGCATAATGATGAACTTATCGAAGAACAAAATCATGAATTAGTTAATCCACTTAATGAGGGTCGTCATCTAGAAATTGTTAACCCACATAATATGGACCCCCTGTAGATGCACAACATCAAGTGCGACAAAGTCATAGTGGGAGATTACAACATCAAGTGCGACAAAGTCGTAGTGGGAGATTGATTCGTAAACCTGCAAGATATCTCTTATTGGGCGAGTCAAATCAGGATGTCATCATTGATGAAGATGATGATCCCACGAGTTATGACGAAGTACTAGGAAATGTTGATGCTCAGGAATGGCTTGAGGCTATGAATCGTGAAATGGATTCTATGAATTCCAACTCAGTTTGGTCTCTTGTAGTTGCACCTAAAGGGTAAGGATTCTCTTAGCTGTTGCAGCAAATCTTGATTATGAGATTTGGCAAATGGATGTCAAAACTGCTTTTCTAAATGGAAATTTGGAAGAGTAAATCTATATGCAGCAACCAAAAGGGTTTATAGCCAAAGGGCAAGAAGAAATGGTATGCAAGTTGTAAAGGTCCATTTATGGACTTAAGCAAGCATCCAGATCATGGAACATCAGATTTGATCAAGCCATTGAGTCTTATGGTTTTGAGAAAAGTCCTGATGAGCCGTGTGTGTATAAAAGGATCCAAGGTAATGCGGTATCTTTTCTGGTACTTTATGTGGATGATATACTCCTTATCGGAAATGATACAGAGGTATTGTTGGGCATAAAAACCTGGCTGAGCAAGCATTTTGATATGAAGGACCTGGGGGAAGCCAATTATATTCTTGGTATTAAACTCTTGCGAGACCGGAAGAATAGGGTTTTGGCATTATCCCAGGCTAAATACATCGACAAAATACTTGCCGTGTTTAGCATGGAGAATTCCAAGAGGGGAATTATACCCTTCAGGCATGGGATTCATCTCTCTAAGGAGCAATCTCCTAAAACTCCTGAGAAGAGAGAACGTATGAGTAGGATACCTTATGCTTCAGCAGTAGGTAGTATCATGTATGCTATGCTTTGTACCAGACCAGATATATGCTATGCAGTGGGAGTAGTAAGCCGGTACAAATCTGATCCTGGAGAGGAACACTGGGTAGCGGTTAAACATATACTCAAGTACCTACGGAGAACGAGAGATTATATGTTGGTCTATTCAAGTGGGAGTCTTGAAACCATTGGTTATACGGACTCAGATTTCCAAGGAGATATTGACTCAAGTAAGTCCACCTCGGGATATGTGTACACCCTTAATGGCGGTGCCATTTGTTGGAGAAGTGTAGAACAATCATGTGTGGCTGACTCTGCCACAGAGGCTGAGTATGTAGCTGCTTCTGAGGTAGCAAAGATAGCATCAGACGAGAACCTTGCTGACCCTTTTACTAAGAGTTTGCCTGAACGTGTGTTCGAGAGGCATGTTTCATCTATGGGTCTTAGGAGGATTCCAGATTTGCTATAGCTTTAGGTAGTTGTTATTCACTTTGTTATTTTGTGCCTTTTGAGCAAGACATTATGACATTGCAATTTTTTTCTGAATGTTAATAAATGAGGTCTGTTTTCATTTATTTCGCACACTATTTACAAACTCAAAGGTCCGGATCAATTGTGGAGTATATGATCATATGGATACGTTCATAGAGGACATGGTCATAGGTTCTCACAATTGATGAATAGGTTCACAGCTATTAAATTAAGTTGGGCACTTTATTTAGGCTGCAATATTTTATGAAATGGTTTTGTCCAAATCATTATAAAATATTGGTGTAAGTTGATACTTACATTGAATGGATCAATGAGAGATTTGATTAAGGTTGTTCTTTCTGTCATAAGGAATCAAATCTCCAGCTAACTATAGTCATGTAGCTGCTCTTAATCCTGAGTTTATTTTAAATAGGTAGTCGAATAGTTTTCATTCTTTGATTTACCAAAGGGTGAGGTTTGATCAATATGACGGCCAATAACTCGGTATTTTGGGATTGAGACTATCTGGTTATCGGTGTTTATGAGATAAACAACATGGAATTTATAGGAAATGTCCCCTTGATATGTTTCGGTACTTGGATATTGAAGACACTGGCCAGTGCATGTAATCCATTAGAGAAACTATCACGTCAAGGGAATAAATAATTGATTGGGTTACGTAAAACTGTCAATCAAATTATAGACATTCTATAAAGGGGTAATGCATATTCGTGTTATAAGTGTCATTATTCTTGGAGTTCACGGCTAGCTCGAGATAAGGGATGGGGTATATTATCAGATGATGATGGCTTATGGGCTACATGGTCTTGGGTTTACGAACTCAAGTTTGTACCTTAAAGAGCAAGTGGGAGATTGTTGGATTAATGTGCTCTTTAGTCACTTAAGCCCAATCCCAAGCTTGTACCTTAAAGAGCAAGTGGGAGATTGTTGGGTTAATATGCTCTTTAGTCACTTAAGCCAAATAAGGCTTAAGTGAGACTACAAGCCCAAGAACCCTATGGCCCATGTGGATTAGGGTTAGGTCTTGGATGTAGTAGTATATAAACCTACTTTCTCCTCCTTGTGAAGAATAGACGAAACAAGGAGGCTTTCATCAGAAATAAACCCTAGAGGCAGATGTTCATCATCTGAACGGTTGCCCACACAACCATCCTATCCCCCTCGAGAGATAGTCTGGAAGATCGATCATAGAGCGAGCTTGGACTGTTCGAGCAAGCTTGGACTGTTCGTGGAGAGGCTTTCAGATCGCTGCATCTTTCCAGGTAATCAAACGATGAAGGTTAAACTTTTCCTCTATCGTGTCGGTAAGTTTCGCTTCCGCGTTTCTGGTGAATCTCCTACAATAATTGCAAGATCTAACGTGTTTGAAGGGGTGAGGAAAGGGGACAATGTCTAGAAGGAATAAAGAAAGTGTTGCGAAATTCAATTCAATTTTTAGGGTGACGAAGAGTGTTCAAATGAAAATCTTTTAGACCGGTTATAATCAACAACCGGTCTTAAAAATAATAGATTTTTATTTTTTCTTGTATTTTAGATCGGTTATTATTAACAACTGGTCTCAAAAGTTTCATCTTTTAGATCGGTTAAACATGACAACCGATCTTAAAAGTAATCGACATTTTTTTTAACTTTTTAGATGAGTTGTATTAGTAACCGGCCAGTTTAAATAATATCTTTTAAACCTCATATTAAAGGAATTGGTCTAAAAATTCTTTATATGTACGAAACTACCATTGACCATACTTTTTAGACATGAACCTCTATATCTGGCCTAAATGTGGTAGTCTAAAAGCCCTATTTTACAGTAGTGTTAAGGAATTTACTTTGAGAGGACTTAGATGTAAAACTTCATCCACTAAATCTTCAAAAATTATATTTGTTTACCAAATTATCTCAATTGATTAAGCATATAAAGGGATTTTCATCCATGAGTTATTACAATGCAAATTATTAAAGAAGTTATTTTAAGAAAACCAATGTATTAAAAGTAAGGGGACCAAAGCTACAGCTGATTAAAAGCACAGTGTCACGGTCTTAGACAAATCCCTCCCAAAACCGTGCCGGCCTTAGCTTGATCACTCCCTTGATCTTGGCTAAGTCAGCCGAACCCTCACAAGTAGGCAAAGAGCACAAAGACTAAGAGAACTTTTAGAGAGAGAAGTAAACTTAGAGAGAGAAGCTCTGGAATGTAAGTGACTTGTATTGCACTTGGATGATTACAAATGAGGGAGGCTTGCCCTATTTATAGCCTAGCACCTCCTCAATGAACGGTCATGATTTAATACATCCAACGGTGGAGATTGGTTCTCCAGAACCTTCTCCCAAAATATCTAGATATTTCTACTTTACATGAGAGTTCTAGAATTCTCTATACAATTCTAGTTCTATGTACACATATCTACAACAATGTGGAATTCTCCAGAAACCTCTTGGAGTGTCTTGGGCCCAAAATACCTGGCATTCACTTCGGTCCGTGACACTCTCCCCCACCTAATCCGGTGACGTCCTCGTCACTGACTTGTACCGGTGTAGGTGGTCTTCGAATTGCCAAAGATCCTCCTGAGGTTCCCAAGTGGCTTCGCTCTCTGGCAATCCTTTCCATTTGATTAAGTATTGGGTACTCGGTGGCACCCCACGTCGCCGAACTACTCGATCAGCTAGCACCTCTTCTACCTCCCGATCATATGACTTTGTCATGGTCGGAGGTGCTCTTGCCGAGATGGCTCGATCAGGATCATCCACATCTTCATGAAATGGCTTCAGCATGCTAACATGGAAGACAGGATGAATCTTCAAGTTTGGGGGTAGATCCAGTTTGTAGGAAACCTTTCCTACTTTCCCCACGATCTTGTACGGGCCTTCATACTTGCGGATGAGGCCCTTGTGTACCTTTCGGAACACCTTAAATTGTTGAGGAAGAAGCTTCACCATAACCATGTCTCCCACTTGGTATTCAGAAGCACGCCTCTTCCTATCTGCAAACTTCTTCATTCGCTTGGCCGCCTTGACAAGGAAGGATCTCGTTACCTCAGCTTGTTCCTGCCAAGATTTGGCCATGTGGTAGGCCCCTGGACTCTTGCCCTTGTAGGAGGTGGCAAGGGCATGAGGAGTGAGTGGTTGTTGTCCCATTACCACTTCAAAGGGACTCTTTCCTGTAGCCTCACTCTTCTGTAAATTATAAGAGAATTGAGCCACATCGAGAAGCTTGGCCCAATCCTTTTGGTTGGCACTCACAAAGTGCCGTAAGTAACACTCCAACAAAGAATTCACCCTTTCTGTTTGCCCATCAGTTTGAGGGTGAAAACTCGTGGAAAAGTGTAGCTCAGTGCCCAGGAGCTTGAATAACTCAGTCCACAATTTCCCAGTGAAACGGGGGTCCCTGTCACTGATAATTGTCTTCGGTAGCCCCCAATACTTTACCACATTCTTGAAGAATAGCCTAGCCGCTTCTTCTGCTGTACAATCCGTAGGGGCGGCTATGAATGTTGCATACTTTGAGAATCGGTCTACCACTACCATGATAGACCCGCACCCTTCAGACTTTGGTAAGGCTGAAATGAAGTCCATGGAAACACTTTCCCATGGTTGCCCTGGTATAGGGAGAGGCTCCAACAGCCCAGCAGGTGGTTGATTCACTATCTTGTCTTGTTGGCACATAAGACAAGTCTTCACATAAAGTTCTACCTCATCCCTCATCTCATGCCGCAATAGGTCTGCTTCCAACAAAGCAAGCGTACGTCTTTGTCCCGGATGACCGGCCCATTTGGAGTCGTGACACTCCTTAATGAGCTCCTTTCGTAAATTCTCCCATTTGGGAACAAAGACTCGCCTCCCAATAGTATAGAGAAGGCCATCCTCTAACCAAAACCTCTTGGTTTTCCCTTCCTTGGCCATCTCTACTAATTGTCGAGCAACGGGATCATGGTTCATACCTTCAATGATTTTTGTGACCAAGTCGCCCTTGGCTTGACTCATTGACGCCAACTCTGCTTTTCGGCTCAATGCATCCACCACTACATTAGCCGTGCTGGGTTTGTACTCCATCACATAGTCAAACTCGGCTAAGAAGTCTTGCCAACGGGCTTGCTTCGGTGTTAACTTCGCACCACATCAGTCATCTCCTTCTCTTGAACTGTGTAACGTCGCTCGGCATCGTTGAGCTTGCGACTCTCGAATGCTATTGGATGCCTTCCTTGCATTAGCACCCCTCCAATAGCAAAGTCCGAAGCATCTGTGTGAACTTCGAAAGTTTTGGAGAAGTCCGGGAGAGCAAGTACAGGTTCCTCCATTACTGCTGCCTTCAGATCTTCAAAGGCATCATGGCACTCTTTAGTCCATTCCCAGGACTTGTTCTTCTTCAACAAGTCTGTCAAAGGAGCTGCCCTGGCAGAGTAGCCCTTGATGAACCGCCTGTAATAGTTCACCAACCCAAGAAAAGATCGTAACTCAGATACTCGGGTAGGTGGTTCCCATTCCTCAATAGCACGAATCTTCTCCTTGTCCATCATAACGGTCCTGGCGAATTATGTGTCCAAGGAAGTGCACCTCCTCCTTGGCAAAAGAACATTTCTCCTTCTTGACATATAGCTCATTCTCGCGCAGAGTCTGGAACACGGCCCGTAAGTGTTCTACATGGGACTCCATGGTGTCACTATAAATTACAATGTCATCCAAGTAGACCACTACGAACCGATCAAGAAAAGGATGAAAGATCTCATTCATCAAGGTGCAGAATGTCGCTGGTGCGTTGGTTAGTCCAAAAGGCATCACCAACCACTCAAAGGACCCGTACCTTGTAACACAAGCGGTCTTGGGTTCATCTTCTTCGGCGATGCGAATTTGATGGTACCCTGACCTCAAGTCTAGCTTGGAGAAGTACTTTGCCTTGCCAAGCCTGTCAAACAAATCTGCTATTAAAGGAATAGGATACTTGTTCTTAATAGTTACCTTATTGAGGGCCCGATAGTCGATGCAAAGTCGTAACGATCCGTCATGCTTGCGTTGGAACAAGACAGGTGCCCCATAAGGTGCTTTGGAAGGCCGTATATGCCCGGCATCGAGCAACCCTTTCAGTTGTTTCCTCAGCTCTTCCAACTCAGGCGGTGCCATGCGATAAGGTGCCATGGCAGGCGGTCGTGCTCCCGGCTCCAACTCGATCTTATGGTCCACCTCCCTTCTAGGTGGCAAGCTCTTAGGAAGTTATGGCGGCATAATGTCCTCGTTCTCTTTGAGGACGTTCTGGATGATAGGGGGAAGACTCTTACTATCCTCTACATCAGGACTTACCTCCTTCAAAGCCGCAAGGTAGGTGACTTCCCCTCTCTTAACTCCCTTTTCTACCTGCATGGCGGACAAGTGAGCAACCCGATCATCGCTTGTTGCAGGTACTGTGCAAGCGAGCCCCTTTTCCATGATGCACACTGAGTCATAACATGGCATGAGGAATGCTTTTGCTTTGCGCAAAAAGTCCATCCCAAATACCACTTTGAAGTCATCCATAGGGGCTACTGATAGATCCACGGTCCCCTTCCACGTGCCAAGGCATAGCTCTACCCCAGTTGCTACGCCATTAAGGGGTTTGGCAGGAGCATTCACCGTCTTCAGCCATCCTCCTCGTGGTTGAGTAACCGAGAGGCCAACCCGCTTAGCCTCTTCTGGAGTAATGACGTTGTGGGTTGCCCCAGTGTCTACCATCACCTTCACGGGCTTCCCGCTCAATTTCGCTCCACATACATCACCCGTTGCTTCTTGGAGCAAAGTTGCACTGTGTTTAGCCTTGAGAGCATTCAGGAGTCTGAGAGACCCTATCTGTGAACTAGGCCCTTCCTCGTTGGGTACATCTTGCCCTTCAACAATGGCTGACAAGGTACCGAGCTTAGGGCAATTACTCATGCGATGTGGCCCCTTGCACACGAAGCAGCTTATCGTATAGTTCTTGTTCTTGTTCTTCTCCTCATATTGGTTCTTGTTGAAGAACTTGCTAGTTCCTCCCTTGGTGGTCCCCTTGCTTTTGTCTCCCCCACCTTTTGCTTGATTAGGTTTGGAAGACTTAGGCTTGGAAGACTCACCTTTCTCTCCCCTTTGATACTCGGTAAGGCTTTCGGCGATGGCAATGGCTTCATCCACATCCGTCACACCACGCCGTTGAAGCTCGTGTTTGGCCCAAGTTTGAAGACCGTCTACGAAGTAGAACAATGATTCTTCGCCGGTCAAGTTGGGGATTTGCAATATGAGGGTAGTGAAGTCCCTTACATAGTCTGTAATTGTGGTCTTGTGCTTGAGTTCCCTCAACTTCTTCCAAGCCTCATAGACCACATTCTCAGGATAGAACTGCTTCTTTAACTCTTTCTTAAAATCTTCCCATGTTGTAATAGTGCAAATGCCTTTTCCATGTCTGCATGCTTCCTACGCCACCATAACATAGCATTATCAGTAAGGAATAAGGAAGCAGTGCGTACCTTGTCCGTGTCGTTGGCCAAGTTCAAGCTCTCAGCATATCGCTCCATTTGCCACAAGAAGTTTTCAACCTCCTTGGCATCACGAACACCCTTGAATTCTTTCGGCTTAGGGAGATCCAGCCTCACCTCCCTTGCTCCACTTGTCCCAACTACCAGCAGAGTCTTGGCTTGACTCTCTAAAGAAGTCTTTAGAGAGTTAAGCTGTCCTTGCATGGCAGTGATGGCATCCATCACCTTAGCCTCGAGTCTCCTCATGGACTCGGCTCGTTCCTCCTCGACATTGAGGTGCGAATCAAGATCCGACCTCAAGTTGTCTAATTGTTCTAGGGTGTGGGTTTCAAGTGTTGTAAAGTCACTTTCAACCTTATCCACCCTAGTAACCACCTCTTGCAATGCCTCCTCCAAAGCCTCCACCTTTACCGTCAAGGTGGCTACATCTGTGGCCTGGCGAGACTTGCTCGTACCTCGAACCTTCTTTGGTTGGTGAGGAGGTTGAGTATCTACCCCTCTCTTCTCAACCAATCACAATGTCCTCAGTTGTGCCCGACATCCTTGCCTACACAATGGCTCCCACGAACCACGCTCAAAGCTTCGAACCAAAGCTCTGATACCACGTTGTCACGGTCTTAGACAAATCCCTCCCAAAACCGTGCCGGCCTTAGCTTGATCACTCCCTTGATCTTGGCTAAGTCAGCCGAACCCTCACAAGTAGGCAAAGAGCACAAAGACTAAGAGAACTTTTAGAGAGAGAAGTAAACTTAGAGAGAGAAGCTCTGGAATGTAAGTGACTTGTATTGCACTTGGATGATTACAAATGAGGGAGGCTTGCCCTATTTATAGCCTAGCACCTCCTCAATGAACGGTCATGATTTAATACATCCAACGGTGGAGATTGGTTCTCCAGAACCTTCTCCCAAAATATCTAGATATTTCTACTTTACATGAGAGTTCTAGAATTCTCTATACAATTCTAGTTCTATGTACACATATCTACAACAATGTGGAATTCTCCAGAAACCTCTTGGAGTGTCTTGGGCCCAAAATACCTGGCATTCACTTCGGTCCGTGACAACAGGGACTAAATGATTTTTAGTTTTGGTCTATGTACTTTTAATGAATTATGGTTTTGTTTCCTATATATAGTTAACAATGTTAATTCCTTATGAAATTATAGGGATCAAAAATCACAATTTGAAATTATAAGGACTAAAATCAAAATTCAATCAAATTGTAAGAACTAACAATAATATTAACGCTATATTTTTTCAAAAAAAATTATAAAATTTCTTTTTCTTTTTAATTTGATTAGTATCATGAACCACTTTGGATTTGGAATTAATCCCTATTGAGTCTTAGAGTGTAAATAATTTTTGCTTCTTCTAATAAGTACGTTTCTTATACTCGAATTAGTGTTCTCCCCCTTATAGTGTAAAGTTGCTTACAAGCTTAATCAACATACTGTTGGTGTAATTATAAAAGTTCTAATATCATTAATATTATTCTAACTTTTGGTTCCATTTGACAGCCCTATTCGTTCTGTCTTGCATCTTGGCATGCCTATAATTATTAATAGAATATGAAAATGAAAATGAGGCAGTCATCTAGTGTTTTGGCAACACCATCGAATATATATAGATGCCATTCACACTTTAAAATATATATATCAGCTAATTTTAATTTATGTGAACAGTGACGTTAGCTAGCTTCAATAATTAGCTGGTAAGGCTGGTATGCAATTTTCAATAACAAAAAAAAAAAAAAAAAAATCTATGAAAAAATAATTTTTGTATATATGATTTTTATAACCGCCCATATCCATCCATTTTAACGTAAGCCGACATTTTATTATATAAAAATAATGAAGCAGATAGGCATGTCGGCACCTTGGGGTATACTATAATTGATTATATACGTCGTAAGTACAGTGGTAACAGCTGCCACATTTTATTATTATTTCTTTATGTTTCAATCTTCCATACCGTATGTCCCTGTGTGTGTATTATAATTATGTGGATATATACACATATATTATGTATAATATATAGTTAGTAGTTTCAAATTTTGTTGTGACGTTCATCTTTTTGAGACACATGATAGGTCAAAAGAAAGAACTTGCATGTTTGGTGGAGTTGGAAATGATTCAACCCAATGGTTTTGCAACATAAAAGCTCTCTAATAATAAGTAGATCGGAGCTTAACTGGTAGGGGTTGTTTCAGCTTAACCAGAGGTCTCGAGTTTGAGCTTTAAGAATGCAGCAATGTTTGGTGGTAAAGCTTTACGCCCTTGTGGTACCCGGCTCGATTTAGATTAGTTTGGACCCCAATAAATCCTCCGAGTTAAAAGGAGGTACGTCTTGGAGAGCAGGTAGGAGTGTACATAATTTCCTTATTAGTGGCCACTTTAAACATCTATAAATAAGACATGCCTCCCTCAGATATAGATCATCCCTGCCATTGAACCTTCATGCAATTTCTCTTCTCTCTTGCCATCTTTCTTGTCCTGGTACACTATTGTGATAATATTATTTAGGCTATAATAGGATTCGACCTGGCTGGTACGCGTCTCTTCTCTCTTCTCATATTTTCACTACCAAAAAAAAGGAGCTAGCTCTACCACAAAGAAAAGGGAGATACACCCACCCACCACTGCACATACCTAGCTACATTCTCTATAATTGAGGGGGTGTAAGTGTCACTTGAGCCAAAGATAGCATAAAAAATTATGCTGTTAAGTTCTTGCTCTTGGTTTTTTTTTTTTAAAAATGTACAAGACTAAAATTTAAGGTAATGCAAATTGGCTCAGTTATTAACCGATTCAAGAAAATAGTTTAAGGGTAATAAGTTGACTAACATTGGCTGAATTGGGGTTAACCCAATTATAATTAAAATATGTAAAATATTTGTATATAACTTTGAAAAGATTAATATTTAAATACAAAATCAATATACAAATAAATGAATGTTCATGTATAATTTAATAAAATAAAGTTACTAAAGCACAAAATTAACCTATGACTAAAGATCTGAGACCTGAAACCATCATCAAAGCGAAAATAGGAGAAAATCAAAACCACCGGACTAAACGGGTGAACCGTCCATTGGACTGAACGTGCAAACCGTTGAGGTGACAATGGTCTACTGATCGTGGTTCGTCCATCACCATTAGTGAGGAAGATCGGAGATCTAAGACCTGAAAACGTCGTCAGAGCGAAGACTAGAGATCTGAAACCCCGATCGCAAATCGCTTTTGCCATCGTCCATCGTCATTCCCTGAAGCCAGATCCTAACGGTGAGTGAGGCGGCGGCATAGTGAAGACTAGAGAGATGAAGTGAGCGAGGACCTGACGGTGAGGGAGAGAAAGCCATGAACCTGTGCACTGGAGAAAGATATGCCTGGGAATGGTTGTAGGACGACACATGTTGAGCTTTTGGGTCTGGGGAATGGTTGAAGGGTGTGAAAATTGAGAGCACCCAACAATTGCTATTAAGCGTCCCAATTTTAAAGAGTACTTTTAGGGTCCCAATTATAAAAGGATGCCAAAAATAGTACTTTTAGCGCTAAAAACTCTACTTTAGTGTCCCTTTTTTAAATTGGGACACCAAAAGTAGAGTTTTAGCATCTTAACTCAGAATTGGGATGCCAAAATCCTTCACATCATTACAAAAATATCATCATCTTTATTTTTTACTTTATTGTTTAAGAAAAATCTATTTATGGTAGTAATGTAGGATTAGAACGAAGCCTCTGATAGACCTAAATGATGAGTTTGCAAAAAAAAAAAAAAAAAAGACGAGGTGGCCATTACTGGGGCTTGCGAGCTCGTGAGAGAGGCCTGAGTAAAGCATAGATTCTTCCAAGAGACCATGGTGTTTTAAATTAACCTACGACTAGTTTCCAAGAGATGAAGCTGTGGATCTGGAATGAGGGTTAAGGGCGACGGTGCAGCGGAGAGCAACGAGCGAAGGTTGAGGGTGACAGTGAATGGAGAGCAGATGAAGCTGTGGATCTAGAACGAGCAAACGAAGCGAGGATCTGGAACGAGGGTTTGGAGTGAAAAAAAAGGAGAGCTGTCGATCTGGAACGAGCCGGACTCAACGGTGAAAAAAAGGATCTGGAACGAGCAGACGAAGCGAGGAGTTGAGGATTTGGAATGATTGTTTGGAGTGAAGAAAAAAGGAAGAGAACAATGAAAATGAAAAAAAAAAAAAAAACGAAGGGAGGAGGAGAGCAAGTTTGAACCGAGGACCTCTAGCTTATTAAGTATGTACACTTATGACCACTAGACCACCTAGGCAAAATGATATAGGATTCCTTCAATATATATATATTATCAAAATTTTACTGTCTACACGTGCCCACACTGACACCAGTGTGACTCCGCCACTGGGTAGGGTCATGTAATTAAAGGGCCGTCTATGTCTACTCCTCCCTCCCAATCTATGTAGGTATAATTTCTTTCAAACACAACAGGGATATATATCTCTCATTCCCTTGGTTGGACACATTAATTGTTTTACTTGAGAATTTAATAGTTTATGTACTAGTTTCACAATCAAATTATTATTAATAGTTTCATTTAAATTTCCAATACAAAATATGTACTCTCTTCTGTTCTTATTATATGGTATCAACTAACAATTCTTAAAAATTAATAAAAACAGTTAAAGCCATTAAATTTATCCTAAAATTAAGTAATTTCTAATATTACTTCTACTAATTGTACTAAATTCTAATATCATATCAATTATTACTCTCACCCACTACCCTTATTAATGATGGGTATACATGGAAAAAATATTGGGTCAAAGTGCAAAAATACATACCACTCTGGTCCTATTTATAAGTCCAATTTGACCAAATCTCACATACCAAGGAGAGTTAAGTATCTCAGTGATTATGGATCAAATTTTCAACTTTACCCTCATTTATGAATGGGTACCTTTTAAAATTTATTGTCAAATCTCTCTCATCTTTTTCTCTTTTCAACATAGTTAGCCAATCTCTCTCATCCTCATTAATATGGGTAAAATTGTCACAATCTCATTTATTTGGTCAAAATGAACTTATAAATAGGACCAAATTTTTTGGTCAAAGTGGACTTATAAATAGGACCAGAGTGGTATGTAGTTTTTTCAAAAGTGCGTCCAACACCAAATGTTTTTTAGTGCAAAAGTGACTAAGCGATTATAAAAGTGGAACAAAATTCACCTATTCCGTTAAAGTGACTGTGGGTCCCACAAATATAAAGTAACGAAATATGTGATTTTTGTAACCACATAATCGCCTTCACAAAAAAAAAGGGCACCTGGTGTTGGACGCATTTTTGAAAAAACTACATGTATATTTTTACATCTTAACCCAAAAATATTTAATGCTCCTTAAAAACAAATAAAATTCATATAAAAAATATTAAATACATTTGTTAGTTTATATCTTATAATAAAAATAGGGTTAATGAGCAATTTTACACATGAGCTTTTCCCCCAGGAGCGCCCAGCACCACGTGCTTTTTTCTGGAGCAAAAGTACACACGTGGTTACGTTTTGGGAGCGCCCAAGACCACTGAGCTTAGTTGACCGTTAGTCAACTGTTAAGTTGGATGGAAATGAACAAGAACTCGGGTAAAATTACACTTTTACCCTTAGTTTTAAATAAAAATTACCCTTTTGCCCTAAGTTTTTTTAAAAAAAAACTAAAAATACCCTCCTTGGTGGGCCCCACCACGGGCCCGACCACCGTGGCCGCCGCCGCCGGTGGTGGCTGGCCGGTGGTGGTGGTCGGCCGCCACCAGCCGGCGGTGGTGGTGGTCGGCCGGCCGCCGCCGGTCGGCGGTGGTGGGGCCGGTGGTGGAAGGGTATTTTTAGTTTTTATTATTATTTAAAACTAAGGGCAAAAGGGTAATTTTCATTTAAAACCAAGGGTAAAAAGGTAATTTTCATTTAAAACTAAGGGGCAAAATGGTAATTTTATGTTTTTTCCTACCATCAGCGTCCACGTCAGCGTCCATGTCAGCGTGTCAGTCCAAATAAGCGCCACGTCAGCGTTCCATCCAAGTTAACGGTTGACTAACGGTCAACTAACTGCCGTGGTGCTGGGCGCTCCTAAAACGTAACCACGTGTGTACTTTTGCTTCAGAAAAAAGCACGTGGTGCTGGGCGCTCCTGGGGGAAAAGCTCATGTGTAAAATTGCTCCTTTAACTCATAAAAATAAAAGGGAGTAATATATATGATTGTTGAGATGTTTTGTTTGAGAGAGAATAATTTTGGGGGAGTAATGTGGTACAAAGTTAAAGCATCCAATGGGAAAATTTTGGTCAGCTTGTCGTACAAAAATCACGCGTATGAATCAGATTCGTATCAGATCTATCACATTCACTTTTTTGCGCAAAAAAAAAAAAAAAAAAACCACATTCACTTTTTCCATTTTTCCTTGTCTTTTTAATTTTAAAAAACTTTGCCAAATTTCCTTTTATTTCTCCGCCTTCGTTTTTTTGAGAGAAAACGCCTTTTTTACCAAAATAATTTTTTTAAAAAAAATTACCAGATTAAATCACATTTCAAACTATTTACCAAATTAATGTACAAGTGGCGTAAGAAATTTTAACGGAACTAGGGATTTTTGTGATCAAAGTCGTTGAAAATTCTCACGCTATTAAATGGCGTGAGGATTTCCTACGCCGTTGGTCAGAATCCTGACATAATGTCAGGATTCTGACGCATTAATGGCGTGAGGATTTCCCACACCATTAATTGATTAATGGCGTGAGGATTTCTCACGCTATTAATGGCGTAGACATTAATTTGGGAAATAATTTCAGAAGAGTTTTAATTTGGTAAAATTTCTTTTTTAAAAAAATTATTTTTATCAAAAAGCCGAGAGAAAACGAACCCTCCACATCAGCAAAAGCTCCTTTGACCCCCCAACAGTAGGGACAAAACTATAAGAGGACCAAATTTCAAGGATTGATTTAAGATAAGTTAAACTATAAGGGCTAAGTTACAAACTTAATAAGACTATAAGAATTAAATAATTAATATTTTCTATTTAAAAATTCAAATATTATCTAAATAATCATAAATTATTATTATCTTCTTTAAAATATTATGATATTTTGTGATAATATTAAGAATTGTTATCAAGATTTTTAATATTGCAAAAAGCATATACTCGTATTAATTAAGATAACAAATTCATTATTTATTATTTAAATAGCTCTTGTTTATTTCTTATTTTCTTAGAAAAATTAAAAATATTTAAATTATTATTTTAGAAATTATATAAAAAATAATCAAGTGATAAAATTTAAAAAATTTAAAATATTATTTTTAAAATTATATAAAAAATAATCAAGTGAGAATTTTGGGAGAAAGCGTAAAAGAATAATTTGATTTATTATAAAATTGACATTAATAAAAATATAATATTATTTTTCAATTTTACAAAAAATAACACGGCATTAAAAATTGTTCTATCTTTTTTTATTATTATTTTTTTAATTATAAACAACATGAGATCAAAGAAAATCATACAAAAAACTGCGGGACCTAGCTTAGCTTATGTTCGCTGCATCAAATAGCCCAGTTTTGATGTAGAGGTGCATACACCCATGGTAGTTAAAAAAGCGTTTTAAAACTAAAAACGGCATTTTTACGCGTTTCATTTGAACAAAAAACGTAAACTTGGTAAAATCGGTAAAAACGCTGCTTTACAATATAAAAAAGTAAAAACGCTGTGTTACAACGTCAAAGGACGAGGACTTTTTTTTATTTCTTTAATCTTTTTTCCCTGGCTAACCGGTGGTGAAGATTTTGAACGAACAATAATGTTAGCTTGAGGATTAATAAAATGAGATTTTTTTTTAATGGCATTTGATGACAATGTTAGATATTTTGATTGATATTGCATTGTTTAGTATATATATGAACGATCTGGAGGCATTTCCCCAATCTCCATCTCTAATTCGTGGCTGCTTCTTTTCTTTATAGTAGGTCTTCTTCCAATTCAATTTGTGGGCCCCCTTCATTCAATTGAAACAATCTTCTAAATGTGATTTTTAGTGTGTGGCTGTGTTGTCACTAATAAAAAGCAATATTATATAATAATAATAATAATAATAATAATAATAATAATAATAATAATAATATATTTATTTCTTAAACTCAAACCCTTATTTTAAATTGCATCTAGATTGATTTCTCTTAAAATCTCAATAAAATCTATTTAAATTAGTAATAATATTTTCTCAAATATATCAAAATATATCTCAAATTTATTAAAAATAAGAAGTCATCACGTAAAAACAAACCGTGAAATAGAAGTGAGTAGAGAGGAGTTATATAATTTTTTTTTTTATATATATATATACAAGTAAAATCTATGTTTTGTATTAAGATTTTAAGTTTTACGATTTTTCATTCTCCTCCCGTTTTTAGGTAAAATCTACGTTTTCACTACCATGCACACACCTAGTCCATTTTTTTCTAAAAAAAGAAATTCAGATATTATTGGGTAGTAGAAAGATAATTAAGGATACTGAGAAAATTCTTTATTATGCTGAAAAATTATTTTAGGGTCTTGAAAAATATGTCAGGAGCTTGAAAAAATATTTCAGAAATACTTCAGAGTATTAACTGGTACTAAAATGATATTGACTAGTACTGAAAAAATAATTCATCTTCTTAAAAAACTATTTTAAGATCTTGAAAAAAAATTCAGGGTATTGACTGGTACTAAAAGGACACTTAAAAAAATAATTCATGATCTTAAAAAATACTTTAGGATCTTGAAAAAAATATCATATAGTATATTTTTAGTAGCAGTCACTACCTGAATTATTTTTTCAAGATCTTAAACTAATTTTTTTAATATTATGAATTATTTTTTCAGTATTTGAAGCATCCTTTTAGTACCTGTCAGTATCTTAATATATTTTTTTCAAGATCCTAAAATTATTTTTTAAGATCATGATTTATTTTTTCAGTACTAATCACTATCTTTTTAGTATTAGTTAGTATCTTGAAATATTTTTTTTAAGAAAATGATCATATGCAATGGCGGAAGGCCTTCATGGCCAGCTGGGGCCTTGGCCCCAACTGGCCTCGACTGATCTTATAAAATACGTTAGTATATGTATGTATTTATTATATGATATTTTATTTGGCCACAAATTTGGCCCCAGCTAATTTTTTATCTTCTCTGTAAGGATAATGTTTGTTTCATTACTCATTCGGCCATGAGAGGAAAGTAAAATTCTTGTTTAAAATATCGAAAATGTCAGTATCATCTTATATATTGTTTTGATTTATAATTATCGGTTATTATTTATTTTTATTTTCAAGGTTATTTGATACTATTTAGTAAATACTCCTTTTGATCCTTATTTTAGAAACCAACTAACAATTTTCACAAGTCAATAAAAACAATTAAAATCATTAAATTTATCCTAAAATTTAAGTATTTTTCACTATTATCCCTATTAATTACACTAAAATCTAATATTATATTAATTATTACTCTTTTTTTTCTTTTTTATTAATTATTATTTTCACTCACTACCTTTATAATTGTGGGTATACATGGGAAAAAAATATTTAATGCAATTTGGAAACAAGAAAATGCATTATAAAAAGGATCAAATATACATATTAGTTAGTGCTTTATAATAAGAACTAAAAAGAGTAGTTCAATATATTTAATTTTTGGCTCGAGCTAAATTTTTTTTTTGGTTCCACCACTGATCATATGTGTGCTCCGCTACATCAAAACGGTGCCGTTTGATGCAACGGATGTAAGTCCGTAAAGGACCTAAGCTAGGTCCAAAACTGTGTGCTAAATTACAGATGAGCCCCTCACATAGGTTTTTTTACTTATATTTCCTTCCCCTGTTGCCTCTGTTTTTATGGTGAATTGGAAAGAAGCATTTTTCTCCGACGAAGCGCGCCTCCGTTTCGACCTCTCAAGCAATAAAATTTACCTGAAAGATGCAAGCTTTTCAGCAGAATCCACCCTCAATCACCCCAAAAAGTTAAATTTACTTACTGATAACGCCTTTTCGGACAGTCCTTAATCTACGAATATCTGAAACTTCCCCTGTTCCGGCAAAGAATGTTCATCAAACCCAGGCCCCCAAAACTTATTTTGATTCGGAAAAAAAAAAAAAAACAGAAGATAAAACTAATAATGCAAACGAGACTGCTTCACAATTCGGATAAACCCATAATGGTTTCCATGTCTTTCAGAGTGGTTTTAGGGTCGCAATACCTGGAAGTAAGGTAAAGAATGTGAGTAACCGAAGGAACCAGCAAACTGCCTACAAAGAATACTTTGATGGTTAGGGTTTTGGTCATAATAGTTTACAAAAATAGTTTATTGTTGGACTAAACCAAAACCCTACCATCAAAGTAACTAATTTCCTTGGTCCCAATGTAAATTTTGTGACTGCCTATGTTATATTCATTAATTAGTTTTTATTATTATAATCCTAGGATTATTATAAATAAACTCAATAGCTTTTTCCAACAATTTGGAAACCCTCTTAAACGCAACAAGTTTTGGGGCGTTGAAGAGGAACATACGGAAGGAAGGAAGCATTTTACTGAAGGAACAGATAAAGGGACACCACACAAATCTGCCCTCATTATTATTGTTCCTTCAAGAATGCTTCCTCCTATTACCTGCATTCTCTTCTTATGCATCTTCTTGTGTTCTTTCTCTCCTTCCATTAAAGCTTCCTTCAACCTCTCTTTGCCCCACCAGCATCCTTACCCTGATGCTGTGGTTCATGAAGTTCACAGGTAACGGCTTCTTCTGGGAATCTGTTTCCTCAGCTCCGTTCACTTGCATTGCTTTGATTCTCATATGGGTTTGTATAATTACTCAGCATTTTGTTCAAACAGTGAAATCTCATATGGGCATTCTTTTAAAAATCTCATGCTTTTTATACTCCGATTCGAAACAGGAAGTCAGAAACAGAGCATCTCTGTTTTATTCCGCCCTGGAATCTGAACCTATTCGTCGGCATTTTCATCTAAAACGGCAAAATTCCATCTGCGTATTCTTCCTCATTCTGCTAGGCATCTCTAAACCAAAGCCCTTTCTCGGCATCTGAACTGAAATGGAGCATTTTCCATTTTACCCCCAAATTTCTGAACTGAGTTTTTCTTTTTCTTTTTCCCTTGCAGGAGAGTCAATGTATCTCTTTCCCGGCGGCAACTACTCACCGGCTCCGGAAAGGACCTCAGTAATGGCTGTCTCACCGGAAATCCAGTGGACGACTGCTGGCGGTGCGACCCTAACTGGGCGGCGAACCGGCAGAGGCTAGCAGACTGCGGCATTGGGTTCGGCCACGACGCCATGGGTGGAAAAGGCGGCCTGATCTACGTCGTCACAGACTCATCCGACTCCGACCCTGCGAATCCAACTCCGGGAACTCTCCGTTTCGGAGTGATCCAAGAGGAGCCCCTCTGGATCATCTTCTCCAGCAGTATGACCATAACACTAAGACACGAACTCATCTTCAACAGCTTCAAAACCGTCGACGGCCGCGGCGCCAATGTCCAGATCACCGGCCACGGCTGCCTGACACTCCAGTACGTTTCCAACATCATCATCCACAACGTCCACATCCACCACTGTAAACCCTCCGGTAACACCAACATCCGCTCAAGCCCAACACACGTCGGTTTCAGAGGCATATCGGACGGCGACGGAATATCAATTTTCTCAGCCCGTAAGATCTGGATCGACCATTGCTCACTATCGTACTGCACAGACGGACTAATCGATGCGATAATGGGATCGACGGGTATAACGATATCGAACAACCATTTTGCGCACCACAACGAAGTGATGCTTTTAGGGCACAAAGATAATAACTTACCGGACCGGGGAATGCAAGTGACAATAGCGTTTAACCATTTCGGAGAAGGATTGGTTCAGAGAATGCCGAGATGTAGATTGGGGTATATACATGTGGTGAACAATGATTTTACGCAGTGGGAGATGTATGCCATCGGCGGCAGTGCGAACCCTACGATCAACAGCCAGGGTAACCGTTACACTGCGCCGTCTAGTCCTGATTCTAAAGAGGTCAGTTTTAGTAATTTATTTTTTATTAATTATTAATTTGAGTAATTGCCGAAAGAAATATCTAAACGGTAAGTACTAGTAGATTCTCCGGATCTAGATTTGGTCCTTTGCATCGGATTGTCTGCTGCGGCATTTTGCACTTAATAATTTATCGCATGCGGTATTAATTTGTTAGACAAAAAATATAGCGGTTCGATACAAAGGACCAAAGCCCAGATCCAACAATTCTCCCTCCCTCCCTCGGTGTGTGTATATGCTCCTCTTGTTTTTTAGTTTTATTTAATTTTTTTCATTATCCCTCTTAGGGTATGTTTGGTTTGAGGGAGGGGGAGGAGAAAAAAAAGGTGGGGAGAGGAAAAATTGTGGGCCCCACTACACTCAATTTTAAAATTTTTTTTCCCTCATCTCCTTTTTTTTCTCTCCCCTCCCCTCCCTCCCATTCCCTCAAACCAAACATACTATTAAGGTTTCATATTTTTGAACGAAAAAAAATATATATTTGCTACGGATTTATAACATTTAATTAATTTTTACCATTTTAAAAAGGTGGCCCAATCGGAAAATCGGGTAACTCCCTGTATTATTTTTATTTGATGGTTCCTTTTGCTTCTCCAAATTTGAACTTGTCTTCTTAAAATTTTTTAATTTTTAATTTTTTATAATTTAAATAATATTTATACAGACATCCTTTTCCCAATTTGCCCTAAAATTTAATGAATTTGTGGGGGGATTTATTTTAGAAAAGTTGTCGGATAATATCTTGGTTTATTTGTTTAATTAGTGGTAAAACTTAAAAGAGGTGATGTTGTTGTGGGGGTGGTTGGGCAGGTGACGAAGCGGGTGGACACAGACGAGGGGCAGTGGGCGGATTGGAACTGGAAGACGGAGGGTGACGTCATGGTCAACGGCGCCTTCTTCGTGCCGTCCGGTGCCGGCCTCAGCGCTCAGTACGCCAGAGCCACCAGCGTCGACCCCAAGTCCGCCGTCCAGATCGACCAGCTCACCCTCAACTCCGGCGTCTTCGGCGATCCCAGGTACTATACCTTCTCTCTTTCTCCTCCCAAAAGGTTATGGGAAAATTCATTTCAGAACGAAGGTTTAAGAAAATATAAAAAAAATCCTAAAAAAAATTCAGATATCAGAAAATTCGGGTTAATAATTTTTTTATGGGATTAACAACTCCCAACTTTTTGAGACTTTTCTAATTTTGACTTTTTTAACATTTTTTCGTCGAGACCAAAATGAATTTTCTCACAGGTTATTATCGTCTTTTCATTATATATATACACCCTGTCCCCACCACTTTTTTCCTGAACTTTAATTGGCCTCTGTGCTCCCTCTCTGTCCCTGTGTCCTTTTTCTTATTAATAATAGAATAGAATGATGTGAACATGAATTAATTATAAGAAAATTATCAATTTGATATGAACTTGGTTATTATAATAATTATTACATAAATTAACAATCCTCGATATTGTGATTAGCATCGAAAAAAAACACATTTGTCTGGTTGCCCTTTCACTCGCACTTTTTGTATTTCCCTGCTAAGACTCACTTCACAAGGCCTAGAATTTGGGGCAGAAGGGAAAAAAAAAAAGGGAAATGTAGAGAAATAATATTTTAAATATTTATGAAAAGTTGAATGATTTTTTTTTTTTTTTATAAAAAAAAGGAGTGAGGGTTTACAGTGTCTTTGTTGTGGACCAAACAGCCAAAAAGAGCTGTCTTCTTGCGGCATCTCTTCCTCTCTCTCACTCCACTTTTAGCATCTCATCTCTCTCTCTAGTTTATTGGATATTGAAAAAGAGGGAGAGGCTAACCATCTTTATTATAGACACTTACTTATTTCTAATAAGTATTAATTATTTGTTTTCATATATGTCCCTAATTAATAAGAGTAGTAGGTGAGCGTAATAATTAATACTCCCTCCAGTCCTAATTATAAGAACACTTGCACTACAAAAGTGTTCCTATAATTAGGACCGGAGATAGTATAATAGTATAGTTTAGTGAAATCAATAGGAGTAGTATTGAAAATTACTTAAATTGTAGGATAACTTTATTGTCTTTAACTGTTTTTATTGATTTATGAGAATTGTTAGTTGGTGTCTTATAATAAAGACGAGTAAAACGTATCCTTAATTATTGTATGAGTAAATACTCTTTCTGGTCCCTGACAAAAAACATAGACCCCATTTTGGTCCCTGACAACAAAAAAAGTCATTTTTAGTCCATAAAAAGGATGAATAAGAGTGGATTGGTGGACATTTTGATCCTTCACAAATTTCCAAAAGATCATTTTTAGTCCCTTAAAAATGACGAATAAGAGTCGGTTTTTTTGTTAGGGACCAAAATAGGGTCCGTGTTTTTTGTCAGGGGATAAAAAGGGTATTTACTCTTATTGTATCACAGTGTTCTTGGAATATTATTATTTTTTTGGAAAAAAGAGAGGAATTACATGGGAGCACATGGGGGAGAAGAGAAGAGGCCTTACCCTTTTCTTATTCCAAATTATTATTCCCTTTTCTCTGCTTTCCACGCTGGGCCCCTCCTCTTGCTTGTGTGATCTTGACTTAAAAATCATATTCACACACCGCGGAATCTAATTTATCCAAAAACCCTTTTTACCCTTAATACTCCTTTTTAGGGTCAGATTCAGTTGGTATTTGAGAAGTATGGTTACGTAAATCAAATCAAGCTAGAAAATTTCTCATATATTTATCTTTTACACCATAAATCATTTGGACAAACAGCTTTTACCGTTAATTCAGACAAGCAGTTACATAGGCTTGTTTGAGTTGGCATTTAAAAAGTGTGTTTACTTAAGTCGAGAAAAAACTTCTCTTATTATTACCTCGTATACCGTAAATTACATTAGATCAGTTTTTTTTTTTTTTTTTCTGATGTGATTTATGATGTATAATGTAAGTAGTGAGAGGAGTTTTATCTCAATATACCATTTCGGTCCTATTTATAAATCCATTTTAACTAAATTACACGTACCAAGGAGAAGTAGTTAGCTCAATGATTATCGGGTAAATTTTTAACTTTTCTCTAATTTATGAATGGACATCTTTCAATTTTTTCTTCTCTCTCTATTTTCACTGGTACTATTAATATAGTCTATAGTCTAAATTGACACAATCTCATTTATTACCTGAAATTAGGCTTATAAATACAATCAAATTTTTTAGTTAAAATAGGCTTATAAATAAAATCAGAGTGGTAGTACTTTTTTTTGTTGATATAAAAAAGTTTTGGAGGGGTTCAGCATCAGTCCCCCACCAAGGTCAAGGCACGCGGCCCTGGGCTCTTTGAGAGCTTAATGGGGACTTACGAGATCGCCTACCAAAGGAGTCACAGCGACGACAGCGAGGATCGAACAAATCCCTTACCATCTATGCTAACTCTCTTTGACTGGTAGTACTTCTTAAACGCGTGCTTAAACTTAGCAATGACTTTTTGTGGGACAATCTCTGATTTTGACACAAACTGAGACCATTCTCTCACAACAATTCACAAACGGCCAAGCTCCTTTCTGTGTCAGCACTCTAAACCCTACTTGCTCTTCTTTCCCTTTACCTGCTGTCACCCATTCTCTTCCCTATTCTTTCCCACTTTTACCCTCCCTTCCTCCTCTTTACTCCTCTTTATTTCCCAATACAACCTCAACCTTACAAACAATTACAACACTGAAAATCTAACACATATTTATCTAATATGATTATATTATAAAAATTAGTTAAATTATATGATGTGACATGTTTTTTCTAAAATATTCTAACCATCTTTCTCAATTTCCTTTATTTTTCTCTTACTTAATTATTATTGAGAGAATATTAATAGAGGTAATTTAGAAAAAAAATTGACAAATATCAATTCTCTAATTACGTCCTACGTTAAGAACTTAAAAAGTACTACCTTACCTCGTATGCTTAATATAAAAGCTAAACTAATTTGACTAGATTAAAATAATGAAATAAATTAGTTAATTATAACAAAGTGACCTGATCTCCTTAAAATTTTTTGTGTTACACTATATTATATAAATTAAATTAGGAAAAATGACAAGTACAAGAGACCATAGATTAAGGTGTTATTTTAGCATCAAATCTAACCCCCAGCTGGTGAGTATACTCGTATCATATATATATATATATAGGGGTTTAAATTTTTCATATTGCATGAGAAGAAGAAGATTCCTACGCACACATGAAATGATGGGACCTACATATATATATATATATATATATATATATATATATATATATATATATATATATATATATATATATATAATTAGAATTATATATATATGTGGGTCCTACCATTTCATGTGTGTGTGATATGAGAATACAATTCTCCTACAACATGAAAAACGTTTTTCCCATACATATATCTATGAGAAGTTTAGTTTCTTTGGCCAATTATTTTACTGGCTCATTGCCTTGGACTTGAGCCAAAGGTGCAGGGGATGCCATGCTCTTTTTGGTGAATGATTTGTCTTATTCTTTAGACTGTGCCGTGCCATTTTGGGGTAGAGTGCTCTACAAAGGCATCTTCTTTTTGATTGACATGTGGGACCATCAACCCTCCCCCTAATATTACTTTAAATATGATTCATTTAAGCGCAGCAGCAACATTAGGGGTTCAGGTCCTTGGTCTAAAGTGCTTCTTATGTGTTTGTCCCTCTAATTAGAGAGACAAGCACATAAGAAGCACATAATGGACAAACACCTTATGTGCTTCCCAACACTAGAGGACTGCCACTTCAGAAAAAAGGCTTCTCTCATCACTGCCCAGTTTTATAGTGTTTCTTGTCTTTTGCTCCTCACTTCAGATCCAATAATATGGTTCCGCAATATAAATAGTAGATATATTTACAGTGAAGTGAAGTGATGTGAGCGTGTGTGTGTAGAAAATGAAGTTTTGAAATGTGAATGCACCAAGAACATCCATCATGAGGGAAGAAAAAATGAGTGAGTGAAAAGGCCTGAAAAGGAAAAGGGAGAGATTTTCAAGGATTTTCATTTAATGATAGGTTTGGGATTGGTTGATGAATTGTCACGAGAGCTTGACATTTTTGCGGAGCATTTATGTTGGAAATTGTTATTATTATTGTGAAGGGATAATGGAGATCTGTTTCCCGGGTTCAGCGGCGGTGGGTCAGTAACCGGAGCCACCAGCAACGGCAACGTGGGGTCCAACGGAGGAGGCGACGATGGTGACTTCTTTGGAATGATATTCAGGGGTAGTAGCAGCGAAGCAGCACCACCCTCACCCTCCATTGTTTCCATCTTTTTGTCTTTTCTCATTATTTCCATTTTGTACGCTTTCACCAACCACCATTACCTCCTATTCTCTTCCATACTTTGATTATATATGAATTCATATCATTTGATCCTCATACAGTTCTAGGTATTAAAAATATATATTAAGAAATCGAAAGCTGCAAAAGGTTGTTCTAAGTCACTCTTTTTAATCAATCAATCAAAATCACATCCTCTGAAATTCAATTCACTTCACTTAATATGAGTTTGTATTAATACCAGGTTATAAAACCAGAACTTGACCGGTCGAAGTAGATCAGAAACTGACAAACTGGTCTGTAAATTGGTTTGGGCATCAACTCGGGGCAGTATTTTTTAAAAATAAAAAAATCGACTCTTTTTAAATTTTATTTAGAATCTCATATTAATTGCCATAAAATCTTTAATTTTTTATTGGTATGGTTCTGGTTTGATTTCAGTTTGATCCATTGACCTAATACCCCAACTGGTATAGTGGTCAATCTGAGTTTCAGATCCTTGATTAATACCACTTCATTGTTTTTTCCCCTAAATTGTCTGGAGATGTTCCATGAACTGGTTGCTTCTTTGAAGACATGGTCAAGAGTGATGAGTCACACTCTCATAAGTTGTCCACACACACATATTTTGAGTCAGATTCGAATGCTAATCAAAGGTTAAACTTCCAAAAGCCTTTTTTGTATTCACACCGTTTTGAATTTGAAATCTTGTGGTTAAAATCCTCAAATTATGGTTAAACTGTTACATGCTTTGTATACCATAAAATCACTTCTTAAAAGCTAATTCAAACATAACATTATACCTATTGGTTAAGTTGTGGAATTTATCTTATATAACTGAAGAGCATATGATATAGTCAATCAGTGTTTAAAAACAAAAAGAGGAGAAATGAATTAAAGTTTGGAGATATATTTGTTTTGTTGCCCACCCGGTTCACCGGGGCTTCGCCTCGACTAATCCGGATCCGACCCATGTCACGCACCTGGCTTTGGTGGGAGAGTCTCCCAGTGGGGTTTTTTGCATTTACAAGGCTCGAACCCGAGACATTACTTAAGCGACACAAGCCGCTTACCACTTGTACCAACCTCCGTTGGTAGTTTGGAGATATATTTGATTCTATGAACTAAGCCTTGGAAAGGCATGAAATGGTTGGTTTTGGGAGATGGGTTTTTGATACTATTAGATTTAGAAGGCATGGTATGATCCAAGACACTCTTTTTTTTCCTCCGACATGTACAAAGAGCTTTGTTTCACATGTGTGTGAATAGCGTTTGGCTTTTGAGTCAGCAAAAGAGAATCGGAGAGATGCTTTTCAACTGCAACTAATATAGATCTGATAATGAAGGAGAAGAATCTAAGAATAAAGAAAGAGAAAAAACAAAGAGAAAAGTGAAAAGAGAAGATAGGATTTTAGTGGAATCGGACAAAGTGGAATTAGTGATGCTATGTCAATTTCTTCCTTGTTTTTTTTTTCCCCCAAATAATAATAATCATGCAAATTGCTTCAACATGGCTTGTCCCCCTTTATTTCCAACCCTCCAATTGCATCATGACTTGGAATTTTGACTATATTTGATACCTTATTCTCCCTTATCAGACATATTTACATAATTTTTTTTGATAAACACATACATCCTCTCATTGAAGGTAATCCTATTCGAGATACTATCAGGTGCTCCTAGCGGGGATTCGAACCTTGGTTCGGCACGTTGTAAGGAACTAGATCCTTCCGTTAGACCCAACCCCCGTTGGTGACATATTTCTAAAACATGATACTCATCTTTCTTGTTTATCTCATTCCCTCTTTTCTTTAATTATTGTTGAGGGAGCATCAATAAGAGGAAATTACGAAAATATTGACAAATATGAAAAATATGTCTTATATTTAAAACCAAGATTAACTATCCAAATATATCTTATATTAATAACTGGACAGAGTAATTTATTTTAAATATTAAGTCATACCCAGTAACTGATAATGATAACCTTTGTGTCATGTTCTCTAGATTGACAATATATTACTGGTGGTTTCAATCTTACATGACACATTACCCATTTACCAATAGTTCTCTCTCGTCATAAAAGTTATTTTAAAAGTCTAATTTTTTAATGTACTCATTTGTTAAATAAAATGAAGTGTGAACCTTTCATTTTTAGTGAGCAGACTACACTAAAGAAAGGCATATAAGCATCCAACTTTTAAATAAGGCCAATTGTTGATACAATTTATAGAGGGTAAGTTTGCTCTTATTTTAGTTTTGGTCTATCCAGTTTTAAATGATAGGTTTATGTCCTTTAAGTTTCATTTCGTTTTAAACGTTGGTTCTTATAGTTTAATAAAAACTTGGACCATTTTTCCCTTGATGGATTAAAACCCATAATTTGAAAGTTAATGAACTAAAACAAAAATGAACATAAGCTTGAAGGAGAAAAGATTGTATTAAACCATTTATACATTTTCTAGTTATTAATGCTCAGTTTAATTATTCTAGGAAAACCAACGACGTTATGAGAAGTCACCATTGTCGCCGCCATAAGAAGTTGCCGCTTTTACCGCTGTTAGAAGTCGCCGTTTTCGGACATGCTCTCATGTTTGCCAGACCATTATTTTATGCCGCCACAGTTTTATATTCACATTTTATGGTTTTCTTGTCTTCTTGCTTCTTCTTTTTCCCCCCCTGCAGCCATTGCATTAAGAATTGCACCGACATACAAATAGGCCAGTTACTGCATATTGTGCCAACCATATGCATCAACTTTGAATTTGAAGGACTATGACAACTACTCCATCCATTCCTTCTGGAAAACAGCTTCTCTTGGAGGTATTTTTCTGAATAAGTTTATTCCGTGTTAGTGTTATAAAATATTTTCTTTTTTAATGCTCTGAACTTTGATATTATGGTATATGATCAGATTTGGAATTCAGAAAATCAATTGTGGGCATTGATCCATTCTAAAGGCCTATTGCACATTGATACACAATAATTGTACCAGAAAGTCCGTTCTAGTTATAAGAGAACAATTTTGAATCATTACAAGCTTTCTGAACTCCAAGATGTTGAACATTTTCTGTGGAAGCTTCACTACAAGCACATAGATGAATTTCGCAAGAGGATAAAGAGGGGATCTCGTAATGCAGAGAACAAAAAATCAGGAGCGGCGCAGAATGATTCAACATAGAGAAACATTGAATTTTCTGACTGTGTCCCCTCCTCCAATAAACTTTTTGCTATTAGGGTTCTTCTTAAACAATATTGTTCTGTTTACAATTTTTCTTTTTCTTTTTTCTAATAACTAAAGGATATAGAGGTAATTTGGCCCAAGTTTTAAATCCCTAATTGTGTCATATAATCTAATTAATAATTTTTAAATTTAGTAACTCAGATTAAAATTTTAGTAATTTAATCGTTTTTATATGAGATTTTCCCATGTTAAAACCCAAATATGTTTGTTTTTCTTAGGCCTAGGGTCGCACTGCAAACTTCCCGAAGAGGCATTAGTGCTGGCCATGAAACCCTTGAGCTATACAAACCACCAAGAATTAAACCATTGACTAGATGCTTAAAGAACCTAGCTAAGTGTCAATTGTACTAGGCTTCGTGATTTAAATATGTTTTTATTTACTACACTTCATTAGCTATTTACTATGCTTGATGAGTAAATAATCACACATTTTAGCATGAATTCCTGATCTGGGATTTTCAAATTTTATAAGCATTTGATTGGGGAATTTTTCCATATTATTTTTTTTTTTTTTTCAGTCTATCTTAAAATCTGCAAAACCATTTGCAAGAGTCATTTCTTCCAGCTCATTCCATTTCAACTATCGCTCATCTTTCAACTCTGCAGCCTTGTTTGTGCCCTTGTCTTCCTTCTCAAAGTACTCATTGTGGCATTGCTCATAGAGGTTGTAATCCATTTTCCGCACTATCTCACGCACCTTGACTGTGAGCTTATTCACTGTTACGTTCCAATGCCTTCTTCTCATGTTCTTCTCCACTGGCCCCACTATGAGTGGAAATATATTTGCTTGATTCTCAGCTATTAAGCTCACTATGTGCTCTTTGTTTTCCACAGTCCAAGTGCTCCTTCAGCAACCTGATTCATCCATCCAAAACTTATCAGCAGCAATATATACAGTCATGGGATTTATCATTTATCAGTGTTTGATGACACAGAATTTTGACCACCATACTTAGCATAACCTATCGAAGGAGTTCCGAATACAGAATGAATCATCATGTAAGTTCTTTTTCTTTTTCTTTAAGCTTTGTTTCTCTTCTTTACCAGTACACAGAAATTTGACCACCATACTAAGCATAACCAATCAAAGGAGTTCCAATTACAGAATTTCTTTCTCTTTAAGCTTTATTAATAAATCAAATATGGCATTAATCTTTCTTTGATGGCATTTAGGTACTCAACTATTGTCACTGAAGAGACAGCATAGGGAGAGAGGAAGTTTCAAAGCTCTCGGTCAAATTGAAGCTAAGAAGTTTGACCAACTAAAGCCAAAGGAAACAGCATCCCAATTGATGTCATGAGCAGAATTTATTTAGCCAATTAAAGCTGATGTTCTGCTTTGGAGTTTACAACCTAAAGCCATTGAACACCATCAACCAAAGAAAAAAACTTGAAAAAGGAAATTATAAGGTGAATTCTGAATATTCCTAACTTATTTCTAATTTACTCTCCCTTTGCTAGGATCTCCAGAGAGAGAGAGAGAGCATCATAATTTTCCCAGGGAAAGAAAAAGAAAGCAGAGCATGCACTGACTACAATTTCAGCATTGGAGCACCGATCCACAAGTAAACCTAACACTTGTTGAAGCAGAAATTATATATGAATGAAAAACTGAGCAGAAGAACATACATAAAATTATGAATCACAGTTTGATATCCGATGGACTTGGAGTGAAAAACGCAGCAATGGAAGTTATTAGATGGTGCCATGCTTTCTGAACTTATTGAACATTTTACAAACAAACCTTTAGACAATCAAGAAACTCTATAGAGTATGAAAAGATTATGAGAAAATGAATGAAGACATGGAGTTCATCATCTAAAGCTCCACATTTGTAGAAATACTTAAGTTGCTCAACTTCGTTATCGATATTTGAGTGTCATAACGAGTATGGCACGCAGCCTCTAAAAATTTGAAATTATGAATTACTACTTCCGGCCTTAATTATATGAACACTTTTATAGTGCAATTTACACTATAAAAGTTTTCCTATAATTAGGACTAGATGGAGTACTATTTTCGGTTCTATATATAATTAGCTTTCTTAATCTTCTAAAAAAAAATCAAATATGTTTCATAAATAGGACCAGAGATAGTACATGTGAAAGGGAAAAGTTGCATCAAACTTTAAATAAGGCAATCTTAAGAAAAATACTGTAATTAATATCTCATACTTATAATGATAACCACACATTCCTTATAAAAAAATGATTTGTAACAGCCACAAAACTAGTATATAAAATTTTACTCACTTTGGTCCTTATATAAGGCATCTTCTAAAAGGGGTCTTAGGTCATTTTTATAAAACCTTAACTAGTTTTAATGAATATCAAATATTTCTTTCATATATGCGGAATTTATTTAATAAGGGGAGTGAAAGAAAGTACAAATTCATATGATGTTAAAACTAATAAGGTTAATATTAAAAATCATTGAAATATTATAATAAATTTAATGTTTTTTTATAGTACATGTAAATTAGTTATAAATGTTTTTTTTTTGGTTGCCCACCCGGTTCACTGGGGCTTGCCCCGACTAATCCGGATCCTACTCGCGTCGCGCACCTGGCGAGGTGGGAGAGTCTTCCAGCAGGGATTTTTTGCATTCACAAGGCTCGAACCTGAGACCTTGCTTAAGCGATACAAGCCGCTTACCACTTGTGTAAATCCTTGTTGGTGTTATAAATAATTTAGGGTTAAGGACCAAAAATACCAACGAACTATTGGGCCAGGACCACCCAGCACAGCAAATTATTTTTTAGACCAAAAATACCAACAAACATTTTAAAGAGGAGCGCTCAGCACAACAGAGTTAACACCGTTAACAAAAAGTTAACATTCGTTATCTAAGGTGCAGATTGGCCAACAAACCCTTATTTCAGGAGCGCCAAACACAAAATTCTAAATTTTACTAAATTAAATATTTTTTCTCAATTGTCATTATTCAAAACTACTTGTATAGATATCTATGGACAAAAATTATTCATTATTTAATTTGTCAAAATTATAATTTGCTAAAATAAACAAAAGTTTTAATTAAAAATATAATTATATAATTTAAATAAAACTCAAGGTGTTTTATATTCTTTTCTTTCGATTTTGCCGTTAACTTAATATCATTATATTCAAGATAGATAATGTATCGTTGGGAATAAGTTATACGGCAATTGACACAATTGAGCTTTAAGAACTACTAACCTAAATTTCTTGCTATAATTTAAAGAGGTAAAAAAATTATACTTATAAATTTAGATTAATAAGACTTATATTTAGAAATAAAATAAAAATAAAAATCATGATAGAGTAAAAAAATACATACATAAATTTACTCTAATTTATTTGATTAATAAGTGCATTTTTACATAGTTTACTCTAATTCTCTCATATCATTTATCATACATTCTTTTTCTCAAAAATTATTATTTTATTTTAAAAGAAATTTATGTGAGTTTTATTATAAAAATAAATCATATAATTTTTTGTTTAACATATATAATAAATTATAAAACACCTTGAGTTTTATTTAAATCATATAATTATATTTTTAATTAAAAAATTTGTTTATTTTAGCAAATTATAATTTTGGCAAAATTAAATAATGAATAATTTTTGTCCATAGATATCTATACAAGTAGTTTTGAATAATGACAATTGAGAAAAAATTATTTAATTTAGTAAAATTTAGAATTTTGTCTTGGCGCTCTGGAATAAGAGTTCGTTGGCCAATCTGCACCTTAGATAACAGAGTTTAACTTTTTGTTCACGGTGTTAACTCCGTTGTGCTGAGCGCTCCTCTTTAAAATGTTTGTTGGTATTTTTGGTCCAAAAAATAGTTTGATGTGCTGGGTGGTCCTGACCCAATAGTTCGTTGGTATTTTTGGTCCTTAACCCAATAATTTATAATAAAAACTAGAAGGGAGTACCATATGTATATTTTTTTAGCGTAGTTAGGCTATCTTTTTTTTCCCCTTTTGGTTCCTTTAAAAAAATGAGTATTGGGCTTTGAGCCCAGTTTAGATAAGGTCCAACATAGAATTCATCCCAGGCTCAGTTTATAGGATTACATAATTTAAGAGGCACTCCTTGAATGTCGACGTTTGAGTGCCATGTTGGTTGGTTTGAGAAAAAGATTTCTCACCGCATGGTCCGGGGTTCGACATTGAGAGGTGAAGGAGATTGATGAAGAATGAGGTATTCTAAAATACCTCTGTTTTTTTTTTTTTCGTTGGTCATTCATAAGTGTAGTTAAAGATGATTGAATGAGAGTGTTGATGACGGAGAGATACTGAGGTTGAAGAACGGAATAGCAGAAATTGAGCTTCAAGTGATAAATGAGAGACTTGAGACCACTGAGAACGACAGAAATTTGACTACCATACTAAGCATATAACCAATCAAAGGAGTTCTAGTTACAGAATTTCTTTTTCTTTAAGCTTTGTTAATCATCAAATATGGCATTAATCTTTCTTTGATGGCATCTAGGTACTCAACTATTTTCACTGAAGAGACAGCATAGGGAGAGAGGAAGTTTCAAAGCTCTCAGTCAAATTGAAGATAAGAAGTTTGACCAACTAAAGCCAAAGGGAACAACATCCCAATTGTCATGCGCAGAATTTATTTAGTAAATTAAAGCTTATGTTCTGCTTTGGAGTTTACAAGCTAAAGACTTTGATGCTTTAGAGTTTACAACCTAAAGCCGTTGAACACCATCAACCAAAGAAAAAAACCTGAACAAGGAAATTATAAGGTGAATTCTGAATATTCCTAACTTATTTCTAATTTACTCTCCCTTTGCTAGGATCTCCAGAGAGAAAGAGTATCATAATTTTCCCAGGCAAGAAAAAAGAAAGCAGAGCATGAACTGACTACAATTTCAGCATTGGAGCACCGATCCACAAGTAAACCTAATCCACTCAAGTACTCTAATAAAGGAAGAAAGAGTATCATAATTTTCCTATGGTAAATCTTTCCTTACTTGAAGATGATCTTTTGACTTGTCGGGTTTGTTTAGCACCGTATATAGGATATCATCACACACATTTTTTTTAATGTACATGATATCAAGATTGTGACATAGCAAACTAGATTACCCATATGGAAGAAAGAAGAACATTCTTATCTTTCGCCATTGTTGAGGTGCAGAAGCAAAAGTTTGTTAGTTTTTCTTCCTGCTTGTGTGCTGCATCATTGTTTTTTCAAAATTCGAATGCAACATTCTGAAGGTGCAGTAAGATATTTGTACCGGTTAAAGTTTGAGAATGTCTTATTTTTCTCGTTTTCCCATTGAATTGATTCCATTGCAATCTAAATTTGTACTTTCTATTGAGAAACCCTTGAGGACTCATGAAACACCACTTTGAACTGTGGCCGCAAATTAATAAGAAAATAATAATAATAATAATAATAATAATAATAATAATAATAAGATTAGGCTTGTAGGGTAGGCATTGAAATTTGGCTGACAGATGCATATTTGTTTGCACAGGGAAAGTATAAACGACGCCGTTTTTCATATTGGAAGAGTTGTAGTTCACATCCTCAGCCACTTCTTCGTCTTTTGCTGAAGACAGGGTTTTGTTTGCAGATACCGCATCAGCAATTTTTCCAAAGAGGGCCTGCACACAAAATGCAAAAGTATATATGAAAATTAAATTAAGCTTCATAATTAATTAAGATTCCAGAATTGAGACAATTAATTGCATTATTTTAAGTGGGGATTAAAGTCACTGCCATAATATATAATTATAAGCAGATAGCTCCCTCCATAAGGATACTTTTTAACCATTTTGCACCATCTCCATTGAAAATGACTGATGATGCTAGACACACTTATTCACCTCTTTTTCCAAAGTTAATCTTAACATTAATTAAAAATGCTCATTTACTGATATAGAATTGGTATAGATGTGTAAAACTCTGTTACATCCCTCTAGGTTTCAAGTTCATCTTTTAAAGAAGACACTTGTATTAGGGGCGGCAACTACAAACCAAAAATGGGATACCAGATGATAATATTAAAAAATTAATATTACCATTTATGTACGTAGTTACGCACCTATGTATTAACGTCAATTTTGGTGCTAGCTCTAAAAAACATAAAGATAAACAAACTAAACGAACCTTCCTCTGTGGAGACTTACCAGGAGGTTCATTTATACAAATAGTTCATAAAGATAAACAGACTAAACGAACCCAAGACATTGAACAAACCATTATTATATGCCGTTTGATTAAAGTCATGTATGATTATATGTTCATTATTAGTCATTAATTACCTTTTATCCACAATGTCAGTTTCGTTCTCCACAAGAACAATAATTACTTCACTACCCCTATCACTCGGAAGAGAATCCTCTCAGAATCCCTTTTCTCCTTTTCTGATTAGAATCACATCTCCACTTTTCGATTATAAAAATGAATGATTCAGATTTAATAGTTTCTAAAACTATTATTATAGTATCTTATAATTAATTTTTAAAAAATTTGTTTGTATTGTGGTTATAAATTGTGTTGATCAAATTTAATAGCTAAAATTTATTTATTTATATTTAAAATAACAGTTTAATAAAATATGAAATATGAACCTTTTGATTTTTTTTAATCTAATGGTGAAGATGAGATTCTGAGAAAAAAAATGCGATAAAGGATTCTAGACATTAATGAGATTATGATCTTTCTTTCTTCTTCGTATGAGAAACTTTATTCAAGTTACCTGTTGCTAAATTGATTTAAAGTGGTGATTCGTAGTATTGATCTTTTAAGGAAGAACAATCCAAAAAAATAAGAAACTGAAACAAAACCTTTGAGAAAAACCCAAGAGCAAAACCACAGTGCAACCAATGAAACAGAAACAGAAACAGAAACAGAAGAACTTGTAGGCAATTCAACAAAGACTAAGACTAGGAAACAATAAAAGAGAGATGAATAAAAAATCTTTTGCCACTGCCTGCGGGAGCCAAACTGGAGTTTGCCATAACGCTGGTCAAGGACGCATGGTTCACAAAAACACTTGCAGCAACTGATTTTCGATTTTTTGATGAATTGAACGTTTTCCAAACAAATCTTTAGCCAATTAAGAAACTTTGCTGATGAGAAAATGAATGACACATAGTTTATCAATTACCAGTTTCAATGAATATCAAATATTTCTTTCATATATGATATTTAATTTAATAAGGGAAGTGAAAGAAAGTAAAAATAAATATGATGTTAGAATATTATAATAAATTTAATTTTAGTAATAAATAACTGATTAAAAAAAAAGACTAGAAGGGAGTACCATAATAATATACACACACACACACATAGTAGTTAGGCATTCTTAAAATGATATTATTTTCTTTCCTTTTGGTGCCTTCAAAAATATAGAATTCATCCCAAGCTCACCCTTGTAGTATTAGATAATTTAAGAGGCCTCGCATGGTTGTCAACGTTTGAGTGCCATATTGGTTGGTTAAGAGAAATAGATCTCTCACCTCATGGTCTCAGGTTCGACATTGGGAAGGAGGAGAAGAGCTAAGAAGCAAAGAGGTATTCTAAAATACCTCCTCTCTTTTTTTTTTTTTTTTGGTCATTCAACTTCACAAGTGTAGTTAAAGATGATTGAATGAGAGAGTTGATGACGGAGATTATGAGGTTGAAGGAAGGAATAGCAGAAATTGAGCAACAAATTAAACAATAAATTTTATGTACTTGCGTGTTGATGGAGCATGTCAGTTCAACTGTCTTTCATAGAATTGAAGTGAAGTGATGAATAATTCCTGAGGTTAATCTTCAAAGGAAGAACATCCTTTAAAATCTTCCATAAGAACAGTTTAATGTTCAAGGAATCTGGCTGTGGTCCTAAGAAGAAAAAAGTATACCAAGAATTCTGATCTCTCTGCAGTGTCCTCTCATCGGTCCAGTGTCGTCTCCAGCAGCCACCTACATTCCCTCTCACTTGTCCAGACGTTTTTGCGCAGACATCCCGACATCATCAACAAGTCGACCTAAGATCTTCATCTTTTCTCCTTCTCTTCAACACCCCAATGCAAAAATTTCTGGGTTCTATTTAGGATGATGGAGGGTTTGTCTGTGGTTTATTTTATTTTTAATCTCTGGATCTGATTTCCCCTTGCCATTGATAAATTGATTGTGGATTTTATTTCTGATTTTTCTCTGGATCTGATTTTAATATCGGGATGATTATGGAGCACCTTGTTTCGGTGCAGAAGAGGAGAGCTCTATTTTTCCTTGTTGTCTGGATGATAATGGAACACCATTGAAGGTTAGGCACACCTAAGAGATTGTTCAGCACTCGTGCTCCGTTACGGACTCTGAAGTCGTCGATTACGACAGCAGACGGTGATTTTGTGATATATGGTCTCCAGATGCCCTTGATCTGTGTGCATAATCTATCTTCCAAGTTGTAAAATTTCTCATTATCTTATGGAATTTGTTACCATTTCAACAAGTTTTGTGTTGGATATCTTGGATTTATTGTTGTATAATATTTTGGAGTTGATCTGATCAATCTTCATTTGGGTTTTCCCATCCATGTTATAATTGTTCTGCTGCCGCCGTTGGCATCCTACGTAGGCTTCTTGAAGCAGATCCTTGCACCCAATTATTCAGTCTTTTGCTTAAATCTAAGGATATTATGTTCGTATCTAACAACATGGGATGCTGCAATTTTACTTCCAATAGTCTAATCTGCTAGCATTTTTTTTTCCAGTCATTGCAGCAATTTAGTGTTTCACCTCTGCCTTCTTCAATTCTCTCTTGAAGGATATTTATTAGATATTACTGCGAGTAACCTTGTTCCGGTGCAGAAGAGGAGAGCTCTATTAGTTGGATGATGAGGTGGCATTATCTCTTAGGTGGCCAACATTTGGCTTGCTTAGGTGTAGCCAAATCAGCTTCCATGTCAACATTTTTGGTCAAAGTAACAGTCAACTAACTCAGTCTAAGGGAGATGGTAAATTTGCTTCAATTTTGAAAGTTCATGTGTATTTTTGCTCTTAAAAGAAGCATATGGTATTGGGCGCTCCCGAGGATAAAACACATGTGTATTTTTGCTCATTTACCCTTTTTATCATCCCAAATACCTTTGATTATGCAGCACAAGGTATGTCACTGAACTCTTTTTTTTTTTTTGTCGAAGTAACAATTTGTATTCATATTTCGATTCCAAAGAAAGCACTTAAATTGCTCCTTCAAAAGAATATCCTGGGTTGCTACTACAATATCACATTTGTAATTGGTCTTGTTTTAAGAGACATAAGCATCATCACATAGCAACAGAATTGAGTTATATTTTTTGAAGTAGTACACACTAGCGCGTTCTGAAACAGCAACTGGCCGCCGCACTTATTTACCGCAGGAAAGGGTAGGCATGGTTCACAAAAACACTTCCAACAAGTGGTTCTTTTTTTTTTTGGTTGATTATCAATGATTTGAGCATTTTACAAACAAATCTTTAGCCAATTAAGAAACTTTCCAGATGAGAAAATGAATGACACATAGTTCATCAGCCAAAGCTCCACATTTGTAGCAATACTTAATTTAAGATGCACAACTTGCCATCAATATTCAAGTATCATGTGGTATTGAGGTTGAGAATCCTCCCCCATGTCACGTGTTCGAATGTGACACTCTAAAAACAGAATCTTGCATTGACAATGCCAGAGGTATGATAAAAAACCTCATTTTTTCCTTTTCCTTTCAATTTCTACGCTACACTCACATGTTGACAAATACCAAATGTGAAACTTTTTTTTTTCCGTCCAGCTAAATGTGAGATATTTTCCCACTCGAGAAGTTACTAAACATCTGTTTCTTTCAATTTTGTTGCCTCAAATTCTTACCATACCTTTTTTTAGAGGTTGAAATTTGAAAAAGAATGACTAATTCATAAAACAAATACAGTAATCCCAAAAGAGATACTCTCTCTCTCTCTCTCTCAATAAAATCTGAAATAGTATTGACTCAAGATGAATTAATTTTTTATGGTGAGCCATGGAAACAGTAACAGAATCCATTTGAAAAGCAAAGACTTTCTTTTCATACCTATATCAACTAGAGGACTGGGAATCAGACCAATAGGATGTGTCAATAATGCGTTACTGGCCACATAAATCTGGCATATTTTATCTTCTCAATCCAAATCTCTGCTTGCAGAAACTTTGAAAAGGAAATACATTGATTTCAATGGTGATTCATTGTTTAAAAAACTATATAATTCCTCTTGGCTTTGGAAAGGTATTTATTCAATGCAAAGATATTACTCCCTCCGATCCTAATTATAGAACAACATTTGGGAGTTGGTTTTGGTCCTAATTATAAGACAACATTCTAATTTTTATCAATTTCTTCCTAAAATACCCTTATTTCATTCTCTAAAGTATGTTTGGTTTTTGGTGAGTATATGTATGTGAGTGCATAGATTCTTCCAATCAGTGAAACTTTTAGATATATATGTGTGTGTATTTATATATGTATACATGTGTGTGTGTGTGTGTGTGTGTGGGGCGGAGCCAGCATTTTGTTTAAACTCCGACGACGAGTATTTCCCAACCAGAATTCACGACACCAACCAAATTAACTTTTGCAGGAAACAAAAAAAAAAAAAGGATTAAACGAAACCTTGAGGTTTAGGCACTTCTCCCAGCCATTAGGGACCTGCAAGTCAAGGTCCAATTCCTGAGATTCAACAACAGATTGAGAGGACCCGCCAAGCAAGTCGCGAGTAACACATGATAGTAAACTAACTTGCCGAGGTAGAAGACGAAAACAGACGACAAACGATCAAACAAGAGGGTGGCAACAGAGGTTGGGGTTTGAGGTTGCTGAGGACGAAGAAGACAGAGCCGTGCCTGCGCGCGCTGCGAGAGACAGATGGAGACTGAAGCAGATGGTAGAGTAGAGCAGAGCACCAGAGCGGAGAAAACGTGCTATTAAAAAACAACTCCTTAAACTTTGCGTCTGCAAGTGCTACACGTGCCCCACCGTGGCTCCGCCACTGTGTGTGTGTGTCTACACTCAAATATATATAGAGACACACACACATATATGTATATCTGTGTGTCTATCAATATATATGTGTGTGTGTGTATATATGTACATATATAATCACACACACACACACATATATATATATCTTTGTGTGTGTATGCATATATATGTGTGTAGATATATGTACACACATATATATTTATCTACATACACATACGCATATATGTACATATATAGCAAGACTATTATTTCAAATTGGATAACATGTGGAAAGGAAAATCTTAGGTTGGAGAGGTATGTGGTAGGAACTATTGATTCACTTTTACTTATGTCATTTTAAATTTATATAAAGGCATTTTAAGAAAATGAGTAAAATTAACTAATTTAACTTTTTTCCTTAATCTTCACAAAATCGGTTAAATATGTCCTATAATTAGGACCGGAGGGAGTATCTCACATAATCTGAAATGGAGTGTTGGCAATGAATCTTCCGTTCCTATTAACCACCCTTTGTGGTAACCCATACAATATGGATCCCAATCTTCTCAAAATATTTAGAATGTTGATAATCTATTAATGCATCTTCCATCAAATTGGTGTCCAGTTAGATAGAATCAAAGTTTTGTAAGATCGGTTCACCGTCATAATATTGCACAAGAATTTCTTCGAATTCCAATTTTCATTAGAGACACTCATGATAGAATGATTTGGGAGTTGAATGAGTCTGGTAACTACTCAATTAACTCTGGATTCCATAAAATATCTGTTGATTCATCTCCAAGTAGGTATGATGCTTTCTAGAAATTTTTGTGGTCAATATCTTTGCCATATAAAGATTTATTGTTGATATGAACATTTTAAAATGACGTGTCTACAATAGATGTATTAAATGGACATCATCTTTGTGTCTTTGGAACTTGTGCATTTAGTCGCTCACAAATTGAATCGCTTACTATTAGGGGGAAAAAAAAGGTATTTAAGATCGTCACATGTAAATATTTTATAGGCGGAGACAGTTTAAAAATTGAGACCAATGGTATTATTATAAATATTTCTAAGGGGTAATTTACCAAAATAATTTTTTTTTATAAAAATTTTACCGATTTGGAGCACTTTTAAAACTATTTACCAAAGTAATGCTTACGTCACTAGTGGCGTCGTACTTGCTGACGCCACACTGAGTGGCGTCAGAAAGTACGACGCCACTAGTGGGACGTCAATTTTTTTTATTTATTACTCCCTCTGGTCCTTATAATAAAAAAATAAAAAAAATTGACGTTTGCACAAATGGCGTCAGAAAGTACGACGCCAGGCGTCGTACTTTCTGACGCCACTCAGTGTGGCGTCAGGAAGTACGACGCCACTAGTGACGTCAGCATTACTTTGGTAAATAGTTTCAAAAGTGCTCCAAATCGGTAATTTTTTTTTTTAAAAAAATTATTTTGGTAATTTTCCCTATTTCTAAGCTTTTAAACCGGTTCCGCATGCGATAGGTGTAAAATATACTTTTAAAACCAATTGCTTTTACAATCGAACTAAAAGACATTAAAATAATTTTTATAAAGATAATATTTATAGGCTTTTAGACACGTTCTTCGTACAACCAGTTTAAAATATACTTTTTAAACTTGTTGTTTGTACAATTGGTCTAAATAAATATCAAAAATATTTTTTTTATAAAATATTTACAATCTTTTATACCGGATTTTATTAAATCCAGTCTATAAAATAATCTAAACTCTAAAAACAATTATATAGACTTCATTCGGCTGCCTCTTTGAAACTAAATTTCATGATATTTGCATCTTTTCATCTTTCTTCGCCATTTTTCTAAAGCTCTCCCCTTTCTCATCTCATCACTCGTGATCTCCTCCTCAACTACTTCAAGAGAAACAAGTTCTCCATCTTCATTCGATGACTTTCTCGACACTAGTTTTCTTCTCCGTGCTCATTTGGCTTCCAAATCTGTGCTCGTTGGCTTCCAGATCTATGCTCATCGTCATGTCCAGATCCGTGCTCGTCGAGTCCAGATTATTGCACAATCTCTAGCTCTCATCGAGTCGTCACCTAAATCCATGCTGCCAACTGTTTTCTAAGATAATGCCAAATTCCTTTTTCTCTTTATTTAAATTTATTGAATATTTTATTGTTATTTAAATCTGGCAAACTTGAATTTATCATTTGATATAATATTTTCTACTCTTTTGCTATTTTTATTGTTAGATGGTTTGTTGCGATTTTATTATATATGCTTTTTTCTTAATTTTTTTCAAATTTATCTTCTTCTATTTTATTGAGATATGGATTTTATTATGAGATCTTATATAACTGTAGCTTATCTTCTGCGATTTCATGATATCTTATCTAGATCTCAAAATCCATATCTCAAAATTAGAGGAAGAGATTTATCTAAAACAACTTAAGGGATTTGTTGTCTCAGGACAAGAACAGAAAGTTTGTCGCTTGATAAAGTCCCTTTATGGACTTAAGCAAGCCCCGAAACAATGGTATGCGAAATTCGATGAAGTTATGTTATCAAATGACTTTAGTATTAATGAATATGAAAAATGTGTCTATATTCGAAATACTAAAAACGGGTTTGCCATAATTTGTCTTTATATAGATGACATGTTGATAACATGTAGTAATAATCAAATGATTAAAGCTACTATGGTTGCTTACCAGTAAATTCGACATGAAAGATATGGATCTAGCAGATGTTATTTTGGGAATTAAAATCCATAGAACTTCTGATGGGTTTGCTTTATCGTAAGCACACTATATTGCTAAAATTCTTGAGAAATTCAAGAGTTTGAACGTAGCTCCCATGATGAACCCTATAGATTCTAGTTTTCAACTGTTGAGAAATACTGACAAAGCTGAAAAACAAAAGGAGTATGTTTAAGTGCTAGGCAGTCTTATGTATGTTATGAACTGCATTAGACCTGATATTGCTTACACAGTAAGCATGTTAAATTTCTTTACAAGTAATCCAAACGAGCTTCATTAGAAAGCTATGATAAAAGTTTTGGATTACTTAAAGCATACTCAAAACTTTGCTTTACATTATGAGAAGTACCCTGCAGTGCTAGAAGGGTATCGTGATGCAAATTGGATCACCAGCTCTAACGACACAAGATCCACAAGTGGATATGTGTTCACCCTTGGTGGGGATGTTGTGTCTTGGAAGTCATCCAAACAGACTTGCATTGATCAACTATGAAAGCAAAATTTATTGTTTTAGATAAAGCTGGTGAGGAAGCCGAGTGGCTTCGTAATTTTCTTGAAGACATTCCTAGTTGGCCAAAGCCGATACCAGCAGTGTGTATACACTGTGATAGTCAAGCAGCTATTGGTAGGGCCAAGAATGTCATGTACAACGGTAAGTCTAGAATACGTTGTAGACATGATACCGTTAGACAACTACTCTCGATTGGAATCATCTCAATTGATTATGTGAAATCAAAAGAGAATATAGCGGATCCTTTGACTAAAGGGATTCCTAGAGAGTTAGTTAGAAATTTGTCGAAATGAATGAATTTAAGGCCGATCCATTGTTGATTATTGCGTTAACTCTACCTAGAAGAATGGAGATTCCACAAACTAGATTCAAAGAGACAACTAAGTGATGATTGACTGTAAACACTGTGGAGTTTTAAACTCATACTCATTCCTATATCAAGACAGTGTATATATATAAGGGTAAGCTTTTTGGCTTTTAACTCAAATGATGTATGTTGACTTATATCACGAGGAATCACCTATATCGATGTCAAGTGTGGGCCGCTTCTATGAAAATTAAAAACGATAGATTCTCTAGAACACTCGCAAAACCAGGCAGGTGTTCAGGGCCAAAATGGATACAACATGAGAATCAATGATACTAGAGGAGCAACTATGTGACTCCTATTGTCTTGGTATACTCTAAAAGGTAAACGGTTCAAGACAACGCATCCACTAATTGATCGAGTATATCCAATAGGTTTTTACCATATCCATACATAAACATTCTTTATTCTTCTACATAACCAGTCATATTTTCCATTAGGAAAATCTTTTCACCGTATCCATGCATGAAACACGTTAATCAAATATTTCGCTAACTAGGTTAAATATTCAAATATTATAATTAAGATATAAGGAATATTAATAAACACTGTTAGCTCTCTAGATGTTTTGATGATAACTGACAATTGTAAACACAAGATGAAGTTTGTCTTTGTAAGTTGAAAAACTTACTGTCAAAGGCAAACTCGAGTTTGGGTTTGCAAACTCGAGTTTGGATCTGACAGTGAGAAGCTCAAATTCTCAGAGCATAAGCCAAACTCGAGTTTAGGTTTGTAAACTCCAGTTTGCATCATACAGAGAGCTTCCAAGTTTTTCAGATATATTGCAAACTCGAGTTTATGTTTACAAACTCGAGTTTAGACAAGGCAGAGAGCAACCAATATTTTCGAACTAGCCAAAACTCCAGTTTCCATTCACAAACTCCAGTTTGGACTAAACAATGATTTCTCCAGGTTTCCAAGTTTGATTGCAAACTCGAGTTTAGGTTTGCAAACTTGAGTTTACAACATACAGAGAATCATGCTCTACTCTGATCCTTCATAAACTCCAGTTTAGTTTTATAAACTCCAGTTTGGAGACAAATTGATATTCAAAGATTTTCCCTCTCAAAGCCAAACTCGAGTTTGGTTATTGAAACTCGAGTTTAGAAGATTTGCGTTAAAACTCAAATATCTTTTCAAGGTTTGTAAACTCCAGTTTAGAATCGAAAACTCCAGTTTAGAACTCATGGCAAAGTTTCCATTTTACATAGTCAAAAGTGGAAACTCGAGTTTGGGATTGCAAACTCGAGTTTACACCAGGCAGAGAGCTATGCTCTTTTTGAAACTTTGTAAACTCCAGTTTAGATTTTGAAACTCCAGTTTAGAGATTTTAAAGTTAAATTGATTTTTCATCTCAACAGTTGCAAACTCGAGTTTGGTACTTAATGACTCGAGTTTAGGACATATCTCAAAAATGGTTCAAGATCAAATCGCGACATCTTCCTCTGGACAATAGAAACTCGAGTTTCCATTTACAAACTCGAGTTTAGGTTTTTAATGAAATGTGTAAACTCCAGTTTAGGATGCTAAACTCGAGTTTACATCTCAGATACAGAAAACCAGTTTGCTCGCATTTGAAAATCCTTCCTGTTTGCTTTGAACATTTATTATCATCATTCACTATTATTCTTTATGCTGTTTAACCCAATTGCTAGTGAGTTACAGATATCCAAAAGAAGGTTAGGTACAAAGCACAAGGATTACTTTTCTCAAAAGTACAAATGCATTATTTTAATACTCACTAAACAAGAGCTAGTGGATGCCACCTGGAAGATGCGCAGCCTTTTTCCATAGAAGATAACAAAGACCATGCTAAAGCTTCCAACATAATATTCTTTCTAGATAAGCTACCAACATTCCATCATGGGTGAATTTCTTGAAGACACAACTCTGAATTCACAAACCAAGAATGTCTCCAACAGCTATATTCTCCACTCATAGACTCAACAGCCATATTTTCGAATGGAGACACTGCATAATGAAGAAGCAACAGTTATGTGATGATCTTCTTCAATATAAGCTGTTGTATTCAAGCTTTCAAGAATAGAGAACACAGAATATACATCATACATCAAGCAGAAACAAAAACTACCTCAACTGTTATCTATTCTCTGGGGACTGGACGTAGGTCAAGGAGATTGGACCGAACCAGTATAAATCTTGCTGTGTCATCATTCTTCTTCTCTTCCCTGCGATACTCTGTTCTGGTGTTCAAGTTTCTGAACACTTTGAAAAGAATTTTTCTAATCCCCAATTCACCCCGCCCCCCTCTTGGTGATTGGCTCCATTTACAAACACAACTTCCTTTAAAAAGCGGACTAGAATGATATAAATACTTCAAATGACACGATAATTAAGATTACAAGAAGAATTATATTAAAATACATGTGAATCTATTAAAAACCGTATATTGAGATAAAAGAAAATTTATTCATAAATTAATTGGGACGTTATTCACTCACCTGTTACACTCTCAAAAATATATATAACTTACTCCATTCCTCGTATTTTGTAAAAATTCTTACTCCTCGATTCCTAAACATCAACCATCACATAATTATCACTCTTAATATCAAAACCTTATTCATCTCACATTATTAACAAAGCAACTTCAAACATCCATGTTAAATCAATTAATCACAATTCAGATTCTGGAAGAAAATCCCACACAACATCTACAACTTCAACAATGAATTTTAAACAATTTAAACTATAAAATCAAACCCAATAATTTTCTCTTATGCGTTTTAACAAACATCTTGTATGCATCGATCTTAAAAGTATTCATCACACAATATACTACAATTATTAAATTCTATACATCATACAATTTATCAAACACTTTATAGACTTCCAAACTAAGTCATAACAAAACATCTATATTCACATACTAGCAACCAGAAACTCCCAAACTTCATCTTAATACATTAAAGTTTTATCATTAAACCAGTTTGAATCACAATCATACACAATTTTACTTATATATTGTTTTCCCTCCACCCTCAAGATAATGTAACAGCATTCCTTTAAATAAGTCTCTTTTCTTTCAATCAATCCATCAAACACCTAATGGGCACTCAAGATTATCTCAATCCATAATTTGATCTATGATACTTTAACCCTACCTAATTGTTCATTTTTAAATTTAAATCTCTACATTTATCAAACTAATAAAAAATAAAATTGAAATTAACAAACACGCCTCTGGTTTTTATTTCCTTCTCTAACTTGTATACATAGACAAATTGATATAAATATATGTATATATATATATACCCACGCCTAAGGAATGATCAGACACACAATCGCTGGGAAAAAAATAGAATTTAAACCTAGAATCAGTTTAGTAATGAACAACAATGGAGGGGGAAAAGAAAAGGAAACTTATTACAGCGCGCACAGACTCAACAAATAGAAGAAATGAAGACCGAATCAAAGAGAAACTAAGGTTACACCTATGCAACGTTGACTATGGAGAAGAGAAAATCAGAACGTTGAATAGAGCAAGGAGGAGCCGCAAAGTGGGATCTGAACCAGAGAGGAAGACGACCGGATGAATGACGCACAGCCACCGGTGACGGCAACACGAACGACGGAAGACCGGAGGAGCAACAAAGATGGGATTTCACTTTTGAGTCTCGAAGCTTCTCTCTTCTTCTTAGGGCCGGTTTGGTATAAGGAATTGGTAGGGAGAGAAATGAACTTTGGCAAGTTCCTCCGTTTAATACACATTTTGCATAAATCTTCTAGAGAATCCAAGTTCCCTAACTCACCCCAAGCCCATCAATCTTCCCTCATATGTGGGAAGATCAAATCCCACCAAAAATGATGGGATCTCAAGTTTCTACGTTACTATTCACATTTTTGGATAGATTTACCTCTGAAATTTAAACTTGGCAGGAAGTTCAAACCTAGCGGGAAAGTTCGAATTTAGCGAAAAAAAAATTTACACGAGTTCGAACTTAACAAGAATATATTTTTTTAAAATATATTTTAGCAAAAAAAAAATCTTTTTTATTTTGAATAAATTTCTTTTGAGGGTAAAATATATATTTCCTAATTCTTTACCAACTACCACCCCTTCATTTTCTTCCTACCAAACAACTCATCTTTTTTCAAACCATCTTCCCTCATATTTCAAATCTTCATTTTCCTCCTCAAATTTTCCTTGTACCAAACGGCCCTTAGTGTTTGCCGACTAGAATAGAATAAAAGGGAACGATGGAAATGGAGGAGTCTATGAAAATGTCGAATGGTTCCTTCTATCTTTTTACAATTATAATTATCATCATTTTAATTTGAAAGAAGGACTTTATGGTAATTTTACAAAATAAAACTATCTTTTACGATAGAGGGAGGATTCCGCATAAAGATGAGCTGCAACATAAATTCCAATAAACCACCATTCATCTGGTTAGTAAACAATTTCAAGGAGTATCATAATAACTTGACTATTTTTGTAAACTATTTTTAAATTAATTGGGAATCTAACCATACCTCTATTTTGTTGGGAGTTATCCAGAGTAACAATATTAACTCTTTGTTTTTTTTTTTCTAAAATCTGTTCCACACATCAATTTTCTTCTGATAAGCGAAGAAATTTATAGTATTATATTAATATCTTACTAACTTACTCCATGCTATTTGAAGGAAGAATTTTGATAATTATAAGATATTATATTAATTAAAAATTTTAAATTCTTCTTTTTTTCTAACTCAATAAGTAGGAAATTTGTAAAAAATTTCAAATATATATTTAATATGAATGTAGTAGAATTTTTTTCATCTTATTTGATTGAAGGATTCTCAAGCTACTTTAGGTGAATTTATTTTATTTGTAGACATAATCAATAATTTTTTTAAAAAAAAAATTATTATTTTGTATGAATAATGATGAGATTGAGTCAAAAATAAGAGTTAGAAAGTGTATAGTTTAATGAAATCAATAAAGATTTCCATCTGGAATTATTTTTGCCATCAATGTAAATCCAGAAATCTGAATGTTTTAATATTAACTTTAAATTTTAAAATTTAAATTTATCTTAAATCAAAATATAATGATAGAAAATTTTATCATAGGTATAGCTCCTATCATTTTCTTAAATAAAAAAAACAAAAACAAAAAACCATGACTTCATGCTCCTTGAAAAAAGGACATTGCAAATTTCTCATAAGTCAACTGGGAAAAAACAAAAGCTCCTTACTAGCATAAATTAAACTTCCCACTTATAATTGAAATTTGGGTTAAGGTGTAAAAATAGACATGTGCTTTTTTCCGAGGAGCGCCCAGTAGCAAATGTTTTTTTCAGGTGCAAAAGTAACTATGTGGTTACAAATTAGGTGCAAAAATAGCGTTTGACCGTTAAGTTTGACTTCTTTTGTTGACAGGACGATGACGTGGCATTTCAAAGGTGCAAAAATAATTTTAGGATCTTGAAAAAATATTTCAGGTATTGATCGGTACTAAAAGGTACTAAAAAGTATTTTCAGGATACTGATTGGTACAAAAAAAATTATTTCATAATTTTGAAAAATTATTTTAGGATCTTGAAAAAATATTTCAGGTATTGACCGGTACTAAAAGGATACTGAAAAAATATTTGAAATGTCACGTCATCGTCCAGTCAGTAAAAAAAATCAAACTTAACGGTCAAACGTTATTTTTGCACCTAATTTGTAACCATATAGTTACTTTTGCACCTGAAAAAAGCATTTGCTACTGGGCGCTCCTCGGAGAAAAGTATATGTCTATTTTTGCACCTTAACCCTTGAAATTTAGAATTTTACAAAACTGATATATTATAACTTCCTAACATGATCAATTATTTCTCTTAAATTGAAATATCATAAATCAATTAAAAAATATTAAGTTTCTGAAGAAGTTTTTAGTCCACGGATAACTATTTTAATGTACCCATCTAGAAAATAAATAAATAAATAAATATATATATATATATATATATATATATATATATATATATATATATATATATATATATATAATCATGTCTAGAACAAGATATAATAAATGAGAGATGTTGTAACCATTGTTGTCAAACTCGCGAGTTGACTCTTCGAGTTTACTATCTTTACGTTTCTAGCTTACCAAATCAAGTCGAGTCACTAGTAAACTCTTGACCGTTGTAAACTCGGTTAAACTCACGAGTTTATACACCGATTTTATCATTTTTACGTTTCTAACTTACAAAACCGTGTTAACTCACATTTAAACTTGTGTTACCTTTTTTTTATTTAATCATACTCAACGGTTTTATTTATAAGTTTTATAGAAATTTATTTATTAAATATGGTACATTTTGAATGTTAATGGGTTTAATTTCAATTATTTGGATTTAAAATATTTTTATATCAAATTGTTGTCATATTTTTATATTTTAATTATTTATTATACACTGTTAATACCTATTTAATAGCGAAAATAAACTCTTACGAGTTTACGATTCGAGTTTACGATACGATCACTGTCACGAGTTTGACAACCTTGGTTGTAACATGTTTATTGGTCTCTTTTCAAAATATAATACAGAATCATGTCTTCTTTCCTTTTTTCACCATGAGATTTTGGTCTCTTTTTATTTTTATTTTTTTTATTGATTTAAAAGAGGGGGGAAACCCCAAACAACAAGCAGTAAGATTACATAAGAGAGGAAATAAATCCTACACAGTCTTGGTTAATCCAAGATCTCAAACGCAAGGGGCATTCCGTTAGAAGAGAAGAACCCGAAATACCCATCTTCGCCAAAGCATCCGCTACACGATTAGATGCCCGATTAATGACACACAATTTTACTTCCCAATCATGATCTAAAAGCTCCCTGATATCTAATAGTAACTGGTAGCTAGCATTGAAGGAAAGATCCAGAATTAGCTTCACCACTTCCTCCGCATCTGACTCCAAAATAACTCGCTTAAACCCCATGTCCCAAGCTAAGTGCAATGCTTCAAATATGGCCCACTCCTCAGCCAGGTGAGCGCTGCAACAGCCTAAATTTTTACAAAAACCAACAACCCATGATCTAGAATTATTCCTAAACACACCACCACATCCTGCCAAAGCCGAAGCAACATTGACAGCACCATCCACATTGATCTTAGTCCATCCAATTGGGGGTCTAGACCACCCAATATCACAATGACTCCTCCCATCATACTCGACACAAGGCCCATGAGACAGCAAACAATAATTACCCAACATAGATAAAACTGTATCAGCCGGATTAGAAGGTTTAGAGAAATTAACCTCAAAAGCATACCGGTTCCTCCAATCCCAAAGCTTCCATACAGCAACACCAAAAAACAAATTCCAACATTGTCCGACCATATTTCCCAAATTCCTTCTAAGATTCATACTCAACCAAGTTCTAAGATTAGCAGCATAGAAGGAATGCACAAACCTACGATTAAGCACCCGATTCCACAACGTCCGAGCATAGGAGCAATCCCGTAAAATATGGAGCACATCTTCCACCCCAACTAGACAATCCCCACAGAGAGGAGAAACTTGAGACCAAGAGTGTCTCCAGAGATTAGTGGGCAACTTGTTAAGAAGCACCTTCCACAAAAATATTCTAATTCTCTCTACACCATTCCACCTCCAAACATCCTTAAATAAATTATCCCTCCATTGCATCAGATTTGGTTCAATTAAAAAGTATGCACTTTTAACTGAAAAACGACCATCCCCACTCTCACCCTAGACCAAAAAATCCCGATCCACCCCTGACCTAGGGGGAAGAATAGGAATTAAACTATTCACACTAGTAGAGTTCAAAACATTCCCAATCCTTTCAGTATCCCAACAACCATCCTTCACCCAATCCCTGACACAAGAGGATTCTTCCTCCTCCAAAAGTTGTCGGGAACAAAAATTACTCAGCTTAATATCATTCCCTACCCAAGAATCATGAAAGAAGTTCACCGAACGACCATCACGAATCTGCCATCTAGCCCCTTGCTCAATCAGCTCCTTCTGAGCACAAACAAAACGCCAGAGATTAGAGTCACCAGCCCGAAAATTCAACAGCGACTCCTCATCCCTCAGCATATACTTATGAAGTAAGATATCAGCCCATAACCCCATAGCACCAACAGTTAAATTCCAAGCCAACTTCGCTCCACAAGCTCTATTTACAGAAGTGAGCTTCCTGAACCCCAAACCTCCATACAACTTAGGCCTCGTCATCTGATCCCAGCTCACAGAATGAAACCGCTTAGAATGCTCATCATGTCCCCAAATAAAATTACGTTGAAATCTTTCCACTTCAAGACAAATACTATGAGGCAATTTGGCCACCTGCATAGGGAACATAGGAACAGCACTCACCACAGATTTAGCAAGAGAAACCCTACCAGCCATAGAAAGACAATTAGCTTTCCAAGAGCTCAATTTCGCTCTAACTCTATCAATAACATAATGAAAATCAGTCTCCCGCCTTCTACAACGAGAAAGGGGAAAACCCAAATATCTCCCAATTTCAATAGAAATTTGCATCTGCGTCATATCTTTAATTCACAATCTACTGTGCAAAGGCACTTTCGGTGAAAAGAAAATTGAAGACTTAGCAGAATTAATTTTACCTCCCGAAGCAAGCATAAACTTGTTAAGACATTCTAACATACAACTAGTTTGTTCCTCCGTAGCAACTCCAAACAACAATAAATCATCCGCAAACATCAGGTGTGACACCCTAGGCCCACCCCGAGGAACAAAAATAGGCCTCCAAGCCCCTCCCTCAACATAATCACAAATCAGATGAGACAGTCTGTCCATACATAGCACAAATAGCAATGGAGAGATAGGATCACCCTGTCTAAGGCCCCTCTTTGGAAAAAAGGAACCCGTTTTAGATCCATTCCATAACACATTATAAGAAACAGAGGAGACACAATTAATAACAAGATTAACAAAACCAACATCAAACCCAACATCCAATAATACCTGTTTAAGAAAACTCCAGCTAATTCTGTCATAGGCCTTCTCCAGGTCAATCTTTCATGCCATAAGCCCTTTCCTGCTTCTATTCTTACTCATAATGTGCAGAATCTCCTGCCCAACTATAATATTATCATGAATCCTCCTTCCTTTGATAAAGCTAGACTGAAAAGGAGATACCAGCTGATCCATAACCCCACGCAACATCAGAGCAATAAGCTTAGTCACACACTTATAATGGACCGTACATAAAGAAATAGGTCTAAAATGGGAGACCAACTCAACCGTTTCCTTCTTCGGAATCAGGGAAATAAGAGTTCTATTAGACTCAGACATCTCAATAGAACCATCAAACACCCCCTTCACAAACTTACACAGTGCCGGTCCTACAATACTCCAATTTGACTTATAGAAAACCGGAGGAAAGCCATCAATTCACGGGGCTTTGTAACTCCCCATAGAGAACAAAACATATTTGACCTCCTCATTTGACGGGGTAATTCCCACCCCCGAAAGAACCATAGGATCCAGAACAGGGAACGACGCCTGAGTATCTAACTGAGGAGAACCCACTGGCTCTGTACAATAAAGATCTTGAAAATAGCTAACAACCAAATTTTTTAATTCAGATTCATCATCAATCCAAACTCCCTGGTTGTTCTTAAGCATAACAATAGTATTTCTACGCCTACGCATTTTCGTCTTAAGGTGATAGAATCGAGTATTACGATCCCCCTTAGTGATCCAAACTGAACGAGATTTCTGGAACCATTTTATTTCCTCCAGCTTCAACAACCTCTCTAACCGCTCCTGCAACTCCAATTCTAGTTTACAAAGGAAATGAGAAAATGGATAATCTTGAGATTTCTGTATTCCTTCCAATCTAGCCAGAATCATTAGCTTCTCTTTCTCTAAAAAACCAAAAACATTCTTATTCCAATCCCCAATCAACGATTGAAAATTCAGCAATGCCAGATTAATATTATCCTCAATAGGCCAAGAACTAGCTAGAAAATCATTATAATTTTCATGTTGAATCCACATAGCCTCGAAACGGAAAGGACGATCACCCCTAGATATCAGATTATCTAACCCAAAATTTAAAAAAATAGGATTATGGTCAGAAAATTTCGAGCGAGAAAAAACCTGAACCGAGACAGAGGAAAAATCAACAAGAAAATTCTGATTCGCCAAAGCCCGATCCAGACGTTCGTATAGTCTTCTTCCATCAGCTAATCTTGGACCAATCCAGGTAAATCTGGGGCCCGAAAACCCCAAATCAGACAAGCCACATCCTCTCACCCTATCAACAAACAAGTGGCATCTTCCTCCAACATCACCAACACCCCCAGACCTTTCTACCGGAGAGATAATGTCATTAAAATCCCCCAACGCCACCCAAGGGCCGACCATCACAGACGCCAGCTGCTCCATCTCCGACCAAAGGTAACGTTTTAAGGCAGGATCCAGGACCGAATAAACCGCTGTCAAATAAAAATCAGGCATACCACGAATTGAGCAACATAGATGGAAAAATTGGCGCTCTTTCCGGATGATTGCAACAGATATAAGATTACTTTGCCATACCACAACCAAGCCTCCCGAACGACCCACACGCGGAATAAAAGAAAAACCATCAAACCCCAACGACTCCATACACTTAAGCCTATTTTCTGACTCACACTTGGTCTCAGCTAAAATTAGGAGACTCGGCCGATGGCGCTTGACCAGTAACCGAAGATTCTGGATCAGATGTCCCCCACAAGCACCCCTACAGTTCCAGTATACAACTCTCACCATTAGACCAAAACCAAGAAACCAAAAGGCCTACACACAGAAACTCACTTAATTGAGACCGATTTGAGGCCCAATATCACCCCCCAGCTGGTCCAAAGGCGTCTCAGGGACCGCTCCATTATCAAGATCCGGCCCCTCTCGTTCTGCCTCAGCCCAGAACCTACCATAAGGCCCAATATCCTTACCAACATCTCCTGGATCCGAAGCCATAGTGGGCTGATTATCCACAGCCCAGACCACTTCATTCATTTGGCTTATCCCCGAAGACTCACACACCATAGTACTATCCACACATTGATTATCCACAGACAAAATACTCAAATATTTACTACTCAAAAATTCCTTATTCTCCATATTCACTAAAGTCAACCCACGGGATCTTCTCTCTTTCTTGATATCCTTGCTGGCAGTCCCCTTCAATAGATTATCCCTAGCCAATTTCTTTTTATTAGAAACCTTATTTTTTACTAGTCCCTTCTTGCTTCTGGCCGTACTTCCCCCGTCACAATCCTCTGCCAACCCCACTCCCTCTGATCTGACAGCCATCACCACCTTCTCAGATTGTTCTGCTTGAATCGCCACTGCCACCTCGGTTTCCTCGCCACCCTCAACCGCCAAAACGCCAAAACGAGATCCCTTGCCGGACTGATTATCACCGCCGGCAGCCCTTCCTTTTCCCCCTGCTTCCGACGAGGACGCTGAACAACTTTCCACTCATCCACACCCTCGTTGACAACGTCCCTCAAAGCCAACTCACCATTCTCCACACCATCAGCTTTACTCTCCCCAACCAGACCCATCCTACCAACCCCAGCCCCTGACTTACACTCACTGGCCTTGTGCCCATAAATTCCACAGCAAGTGCATAGGTCATGGAGGCCTTCATATTCAACAAAGAAATCTTCCCCATCCAGATTGAACCCTGACATCAAATGCTTTCCCAAGTCCACCAAAACACAAATTCTAGCAAATCTACCACGAAGTTGACAAGAGGTGTTGAAATCCACTTTAATAATTTCACCAATCCTATCCCCAATCCAGTTAAGCGCTTCTTTATCATAATACTCCAACGCAATGCTAGGAAGACGGACCCAAACAACCACCTTGTCGATTGTTGCCTTCCATGGCTGAAATAAAGGCTCACACGGTCTCACAGTCAAATAATGATCGAACACCATCCAGGGTCCTCCAGTCAAAGCATGAACATAATCCTCTCTATTAGAGAGTTTGACAACAAAAAACCCATTCCCTATATTAATGAGACTAATGACACCTCTCTTAGCCCACAAAGGTTGGAGGATGGAAAGCAACATCTTGTAACCAATACTTTTACCCAGCAACTTAACTATGACAGCACAATTCCAAGCCTTATACAACCGTTTCTTCATCTTCTCTGAAAAAACAAAGGTAGGAAAGTTTCTACAAGGATCCTCCTTAATAACACACAGAGGCTCACTATCGTCCTTACCAGAATCTAAGGAATCATCGGACAAAGCATCGACAATATCAGTGTCCCCAACCTCCTGATCAACATGACTGATTCCCTGAAGTTTCTCGGCAAAAGTTTTCCCTTTGTTCCAAACAGAGACACCGCCATTCCCCAGCTTAGGCCAATCCTCCTTTAGCATAGAAGTACTCCCATTCTTAACTTTTTTGGAGCTCCTATTCAACAGATCTTCCTCTTCCGACGACGAAGGAACCAAGGGAGCTTTGAGAGACTTAGATGAGAGCGCCATTTGTTTTCCTTTCCATTTTGGTCTCTTTTTAAAGATTATAATTTTTTTCATTTGAGCCCACACATGGCGTGGGTTCCAGACTAGTATAAGAGAAAAATGTCTTATATTTAAGACTAAAAAAATAATTTTTATAAATCATCTCCAACCACTTCATCAAAACAAAGCAGAGGCGGGTGAGCCTTTAAAATTGCAAAATTGCTTCAAACTTTAAATAGAAGCAATCTTGAAAAAATATAATTGATACAACACTTGATAGCTTATAATAAAAACTACACATTTCTTCTAAAATGTGACATAAAATTTTACCTCCCTTGGTCCTTATTATTGGGCCCCTTCTTCTAGAAGATGTTCCATTTTCTTTTTTTTAAGACATTTGCTAGTTTCATATATTATTTTCACAGTATTTTCTCCTTTTTTTCGTGCCTCCCAAAGCATGCGTTGCCACATTAGCTCCAAGCCTCCAACGTAGAATTCATGAAAAGCTTAGCATTGTTAGCATTATATAATTTAAGATGCACAATTTGGTTGTCGAAGTTCGAGTGTCATAGTGGTTATAAGGAAGAAGTCCTACCATATGTCACGCGTTCGAATCTTCCGACAATGAGAGAGAGAGGATGGTGAATAGAGAAGAATATGAGGTATTCTAAAATACCTCTGTTTTGCTCCATTGCCATTCTAAAGCGTCCTCTATCAGCTGAACCAGATCGTTAATGGAAGCCTGAAAGCCAATTTCCAAGTCTGTATAGAATGGTTTTATCTCAACTTCTTTTAGAGGATATATATATATATCCACCCATTTATCTTCGTTTTCTGTAAGTGTTGATGGATGAAGTCTGTTCAAGTTAATTTGATTTGAAGTGGTGATTAATTCCTGAGGTTAATCTTCAGAGGAAGAACATCCTTAGAAATCTTCCATAACAACTGTTTAATCTTCAAGCGTTCTGAAACAAATCTTCCATAACTGTAATGGTTCACAAAACACTTTCCAGTGATCTATGACTGTCAAGAGAATACCCCTTAATTGATTTTCGATTTCGATGAACAAATATTAAAACCAATCCAAGAAACTCTACAGATTAGGAAAAGATTATGAGAAAATGAACGACCACATAGAGTTCATCATCCAAAGCTCCACATTATAGTAGCAATACTTAAATTTATTAAGAGGCACAACTCGGCTGTCTACATTTCGAGTGTCTTGTTGTCATTCATATGCACTCTTTCAAAGTTCTTTGAATGTTTCTCTTTATCAAATGATTAAGTTAGTTAACATTATTAAGTCTTTTGAAACAAAATTTCGAACAGACATGCTGAAACAAGAAGTATGGCCTGTGAGGTATTCTAAAATACCTCTTTTTATTTTGATTGTGAGATTTGTATGATATTCCAAGTGGCGACATCAAGAAATCGTTCGATGAGGACGAGGAAACAGACTAGTTTTCCTTTCAAAAGAGATTCTAAGGTTTGCTCTGAGAACCCTAAAATACATAACACATGAAAATTCAGCTTCGTTAAAGATGATTGTGTGTTGTTTCAGTGGAAGAATGAGAGAGTTGATGATGGAGATGAAGAGGTTGAAGCAAGAGCAGAAATCGAGCTTCAAAGGATGAATAAGAGATCGGCGAACACAGAAAAACGATGTCGTTTGTGTCTGTGTGCGAAGCCATGGAGGACCCACGCGTACTTTCTCGTATTTTGTTTGAGAAACAGCAGACACTCAGTCCATTGAGAGAGACGAATCAGTGGAACCAGACCCGGATCCTCTGACAATTGCTCAAAATCACATCTTCACCCATATTCTATAACATGTTATTATAATATTATATCAAATAAATTTAAACTGTTAAGTTTATAACTTCGGCTAATTTCTGAATTTGCCCCTTATTAAATAACTATTTACCAAAATGCCCCTGTCAGAAACCTATTTCCCAAAATGCTCCTGTCAGAAACCTATTTCCCAAAATGCCCATGTTTAGTCGACTAAACCAAATGGTTTAGTCGACTAAATCGCGTGCAATTTTTTTTTTCCAGGCCCCCGACATTTAGTCGACTAAACCTTAAGTTTTAGTCGACTAAACTTATTTAGTCGACTAAAAAACCCATTTAGTCGACTAAATCATTAAAAAAAACAGTTAAAACTTCAGAAGGCCATAACTTCTGGCTCGGGAATCTGAATCAAGCGATTCTTTTTTTGATTCCACCTAACTTTTTGAGATCTATGCACTGATATAAAAATTATCTTCAGATTTAATGAAGAGAGAGGAGAAAAAACAAGTGATTCTTTATTGCGCAGAAATATATATTAATTAATATATATTAGATAATATTATATATATATATATATATATATATATATATATATATATATATATATATATATATATATATCTAATATTATTATCTAATAATAATTAATTGATCTTATTTTAGATTTTAATATCTTTATTTTTCTACCATGTATTTGGTAAACTTTGAATTTCAACGTAACAATTAATACTGGATTTTCAATATACAATATATTCAAAATTGAGATTTTCTCTCCATTAATAATATGGATTTTAAAATGCTAACAATACTAACAATTCATTAAATATAGCAAATTGGGAAAAAAGCCCATGATATATATTTAATGAATTGTTAGTATTGTTGAAGTTAATAATCCCAACTTTTCTCTACGTGATTCATGTCGCCGATTTCCGACGTTGCCGATTCCACAATAAGAAGAATTAAGTTATTTATTTTTAATTGTTTATTGTGTTGAGTGTGCTGATTTTTTATTATATTATTGTAAACATATGGTTAGCTATTTTTTAGGAAGTAGTGGAGTCATTTTAATTTTTTTTATCATTGGTTAGTGATATTAGTGATCCTAGATATTAGCTATGATCCTAGATTTGAGCTAGATTGACTACCGTGCTATCACAACATATGATCTCATGCATAACTTCCAAACACTATTATACCCCCTAAAATCAAGCCCCACAAATTTAGTGTCGATATTTTTCCTATTTCTCTTTTCTTTTAAAATCCATATTATTAATAGAGAAAAAATCTCAAATTATTATTAGATAATATATATATATATATACACACAACTGTATACACACACATATATTATCTTTATTGTACCGGAGATATTATATGATCTAATAAAAATAAAAGAAAACTATATATATATATATATATATATATATATATATATATATATATATATATATATATATATATATATATATATATATCTGTGTGTGTGTGTGTGTGCATATATATATACATACATACATATATATATATATATATGTGTGTGTGTGTGTGTGTGTGTGTGTGTGTGTGTGTGTGTGTGTGTGTGTGTGTGTGTGTGTGTGTGTATATATATATATGTATATATATATGTGTGTGTATATATATATATGTATATATATATAAACAGGGGCATTTTGGAAAATAGGTTTCTGACAGGGACATTTTGGGAAATAGGTTTCTGACAAGAGCATTTTGGTAAATAGTTATTTAATAAGGGGCAAATTCAGAAATTAGCCTCATAACTTCATTATATTAAAAATAAAAATTTTATATTTATAAAATGTTATATTTGGACTGCCTATTTGTTAATCTCCAGGTCCTGAAACCGACCGGAAACCAACAAACCAGTCTATAAACCAGTCAAATCCGGGCATTAACCCAGTTCAGTATTTTTTTTTTAAAAAAATGATTTTTTTTAAATTTTCTTTATAATTTCATATTAATTACTTTGAACTTTTCAATTTCTTACCAGTTTGACTTTGTCTGACTGTTAGGTTTTACTGAATTAATAAGAGGGAAAGAAGGGAAAAGGGTCTCTAGAGTTCAGGATCTGTAACTCCAGCCATTGTAACGTAACTTTCATATATTAATGCCTGTCCTTTATGGACCAACTTACAAACATTTATAGAATACGATAGCACACTTCCTATAACTACTCATAATCGCTTAAATAAAACTACCCACTAGATAGGATAGGAACAACTACTAAAAACTACCAAGCGATAAGATGAAGTAACTACTCTAAGTTATTAGCCATATGTCTCCTCTTCCTAGAGTAAACTAAGAGAGGTTGTGGGATCCTAACAATATTCCCCTTGAAAATAAGCCTTGTCCTCAAGGCTGAAAAGAGGAAATTGAGTAGCAATGTAGTCATAAGGTTCCCAACTTGAATCCTCTTGTGGTCTATCCTTCCATTGAATTAAAAGTTCAATATCCTCAATGCCAGCTACCTTCACAACCCGTGCATCCAAGACTGTGTAGGTTGCGGGTTTAGCTCCCACTTTTCAGTGACTGGAAGTGGAGAAACAGTATTTTGAGGATCACATCCGTGAGCTGGTTTGAGTAGTGAGACATGGAAGATAGGATGAATTTTAGAGTCAGGGGGTAGAAGGAGTTCATAAGCTACAGCTCCAATACGGCGAATCACAGAATAAGGCCCAAAATAGCGTGCCGATAGCTTTTGAAATCGCTGCCCGAAAGGGACCTCGACGATAGGGTGAATCTTTAGGAAAACCATATCTCCGAGGTTGAAACTCTAGGTGACGGCGATGTGCATCCGCATGAACTTTCATGTGGGTTTGTGCATCCAATAAATTGGATTTGATCGAGTTCCATGACAGCATCCCTTTCAGTAAAGAATTCATCCAACTCAGCAATGGGTGTAGTGTGTATCACATAGGGTACCAAAGCCGTTGGTTCCTTGCCATAGACAATCTTGAAGGGAGTATGACCAGTGGAGGTGTGATATCCGAATTGTAGGAATATTTCGCCCAATGGAGGAAACGAAACCAACTCTTCCGGTGGTCTTGGCAAAAACAATGAAGATAAGTCTCCAAGCACCTATTGACAACCTCTGTTTGACCATCCGTTTAAGGATGATAAGAGGTACTCATTTTCAGCTTCATGCCAGAAAGTTTAAATAATTCCCGCCAAAAGGAACTTAGGAAAATAGGATCTCGGTCAGAAATGAGGGACTTGGGAGTGCCATGAAGTCGAACAATCTCTTTACAAAAGAGAACAACAACAGATTATTGTATAAGGCCCGGAAAGACCCAAGAAATGGGCATACTTGTCAAACGATCGACCACTACTAAGATTACATCAAAACCATTGGATTTAGGGAGCCCAGTAATAAAATCCAGTGAAAGATCTTCCCAAATGTGATGGGGAATTGGTAAGGGCTATAGTAAACCAGCGTATGATTGGGGTAAAGACTTACTTCGTTGACAAATCAAACATTGTTGAATGAATTCTGTTACCTCTTTTTTCATATGAGCCCAATAGTAGTAATTTTGCAATCGTTTGAGTGTTTTGAGGACCCCCCCATGGCCACCAGCCAAAGTTGTATGTGCTTCAGACATAAGCAATTGAGTTAGAGATGACTTTGCAGGAATGACTAAGCGGCTCTTATAGTATAACCTTCCCGAGACCAGGGAATAGTGAGGGATAGAATGAGGATCAGATTGCAAGGATTCGAGAATCGACCGGTCGTCGCATCCTCGTAGTAACAATCTTTGGTAAATCCTCAAAATCGATGCATGTGGTAATCGCTAGTGTAAAGAGTTCACCGAGAATGAGGACAACGGGATAAAGCATCGCACCACGATTTGTGTTTCTGGCTTGTAAATGATCTCGAAAATCAAATGGGAGGAGTTTGAGAAGCAAACGCTGCTGGGAGTGAGTTGTAACACGCTGTTCCAAGAGATATTTTAAGCTGAAATGATCTGTCTGAACCAAGAATTTGCGCCCAAGCAAGTAATGGCGCCATTTGTTCAAAGACATCACCAAGGCTAGTAACTCCCGCTCATAGATCGACTTATGTTGATTAGAAAATGACAATCCTTTCTTGTAATAAGCAATAGGATGTCCTTCTGTTGTAAAATAGCACCTGTGCCAGAGAGGAGGCATCACACTCCACAATGAAGGGCCTAGAAAAATCTGTAAGTGCAAAACAGAACCTTTGTAAGTGCTGCCTTAAGATCTTCAAAAGCAGAACGAGAGGTATGATCCCAATGAAAAGCGTTCTTCTTGGTCATGTCAACAAGAGGCCTTGCAATATGGCCATAACGATAGACAAAACGTCTATAATAGCCAGTGAGGCCTAAAAACCCTCGCAATTCAGAGATATCCTTAGGTAATGGCCATTTAGTAATGGCAGAGACTTTATCAGGATCAACTGACACCCCTTGTTCAGAAATAATATGCCCCAAATAAGATATATCCAATTGAAGAAAATCACACTTCTTGGGGTTGGCATAAAATTCATGCTGCTGTAGAGTCTGAAAGATGATATTTAAGTGCCTCATGTGCTCTTCAAAGTTGGTACTATATACCAAGATGTCGTCAAAAAATACCAGGACAAATTTCCTTAAAAAGGGACGGAATAGGTCATTCATTGCGGCCTGGAATGTGGCAGGGGCATTGGTCAGGCCAAAGGGCATGACAATAAACTCGTAGTGACCGAAATGAGTACGAAATCTTTGTTTTAGGAACATCAGATGGAAAGACTCGAATCTGATGATAACCGGAGCAAAGATCAATTTTAGAAAAGAGCTTAGCTCCATGTAATTCATCAATGAGTTCATCTATGGTAGGAATGGGGTACTTATCCGGAATGGTAAGACGATTGAGTTCTCTATAATCGATGAGAATCGCCAAGTCGAGTCTTTTTTGGGAACCAAAAGCACAGGGCTGGCAAAAGGGCTGACACTAGGTTGTATGAAGCCTTTTTGTAACAAGGCAGCCACTTGATTTTCTATTTCATCCTTTTGAGCAAAAGGGTATCGATAGGGACGAATATTTGGAGGTACAGCATTAAGAAATAGAGGAATTGCATGATTATACTGCCTGAAAGGTGGTAAGCTTTGAGGTTCTTGGAACAAAGTTGAATGGGAATGCAGAAATCCTTCAAGTGTATCAAACCGTTGAACAAGGTCAGTGCATAGATAACTGCATAAGGTAGCCAAAGTGACTTGTTGAGGAACCCCTTGTAATTTGTATCTCTTTCCATTCACAAAAAAGACCATGAATAGTTGCTGCCAATTAGCCTCCACAGTGTTCAGTGATGCTAGCCATTTTATACCGAGGACCATATCTACATTGCCCAGGGAGAAGGGAAAAAAGTCATCTTTAATCGTTAAATCTTGAACTTTCACCTCAAGTTGCATGCAAATGGAGTTACAAGAAACCATGCGTGCATCCCCTACTTGGACACCGAAGGTTGGAAGTTGGGTTAAGGGCAGATTCAGGGTCTGTACGATCTGGGTGGAGACGAAATTATGTGAGGATCTGCTGTCTATCAGAATTAGAACTGATTTAGCGCCAATCATTCCCCTGACTTTCAGCGTCGTATGCGAGTTGCTGCCTAAAATGGCATGCAGCGAAATCTCAGCCATATTATCGGTGGTAGGCAATGAGTCTTCTTCGGCCAGATCGCCTGATTCCTCATTATCGTCTGTCACGTCCATTATGCGAAGCGTGGAGTTGTTGCAGCGATGCCCAGGGGTGAAACGATCCCCACAGCGAAAACACAAGCCTTTGTCACGACGGATTTGACGTTCGCTATCAGATAGTCGAGGTGGTTGCGGAAATCGTGGAGCATTTTGGGTACTGGCCAAGATTGTAGGTGACGGTTTAAGGGTGTTTGAATTCTGAAAATTCGAATTAAAATTCGAATATTGTGCTCCCTGATTTGCAGCACTGGGAATCCCCTGTTTGGCGGCATAATTGGTTGAATTATTACGCTGATCTCTCCAATTTCCATCTGAGGATCGAACATTATTATAACGGGAAAAAGGGCGTTGAATACCCACGTTTTGAATTTTCGCCTCAAATTCCAAAGCCAAGCTTACTGCTTTATAAACTGTCCGAGGTTTCTGGATTTTAACATCGCCCGATATTCTTCTTTCAAACCATTGATAAATACGCCAAGAAGACAATGTTAGGCCATCCTTGCACTTGGGCTTGTCGGCGTACAAACTCGATTTATAGTCTCCCACTGTATCGAGCTTGCTTGATGCCGCAAAGATGTACATCCGGATTACGAAATTCCGTAGGGCCGAATTGCTCTTGAAAGACTTGCACTAATTCATCCCAATATCGATGGTTCTTAGGTTGAAACCCAAGAAAAAGTATCCGGTCGTCACCCTCTAGGTTTATTCTTTGCGATGTCAACTTTTACGTCTTCTGGTGTTTGGTAATAGCGAAAATATTTTTCCGCTTTCAATATCCAGCCTCTTGGATCTCCTCCTTCATACTTTGGAAACTCCACTTTTGAGTATGGTCGCTTTGAGGAATTTCTTCCCCACCAAGGTGTGTCCATCTCTCCTTCTTCATGTTCATCATAAGCCTCCCTATTGTTATGGCTGGGTTCACCGTGGCTCATCATAGGCGATTTTTGCTTCTTCAATGCACTAATTTCTGAGTTCATCATGTTCAGTTGGGTGAGTATAGCCGCTAGTTGATCTTGGTTGGATCTCGATTGCGTTGGATTCTGTTGTTGGACCGAATCACCTGCAGGATCATCTGAGGGATTGGTAATCTGTGGGTTTCTGGGTTCATATTTGGGTTTAATGGTGAATCATTCTCATATGTAGAGTTTCTAGTGTTCACCATGGTACATACGAGCTCAAGAATCTTACGCTCGATACCAAATTGTTAGGTTTCTTGAATTAATAAGAGGGAAAGAAGGGAAAAGGGTCTCTAGAGTTTAGGATCTGTAACTCCAGCCATTGTAACGTAACTTTCATATATTAATGCCTGTCCTTTATGGACCAACTTACAAACATTTATAGAATATAGATAGCACACTTCCTATAACTACTCATAACTGCTTAAATAAAACTACCCACTAGATAGGATAGGAACAACTACTAAAAACTACCAAGCAGATAAGATGAAGTAACTACTCTAAGTTATTAGCCATATGTCTCCTCTTCCTAGAGTAAACTAAGAGAGGTTGTGGGATCCTAACACTGACCCACTAATCGTTGACTTAGTACCAGCTGATTTAGTGGCCAGCCCGGGTATCAGAACAAGGAAAATGTGAACAGAAGTACCTGACAGATTAATTTTCCATTTTTTCCAACCAAATTGTGAAATTGCTAACATTTTTGCTGCCTCAAATTCTTCCCATCCCTTGTTTCTGGAGGTTGAAACTTGAAAGAGAATAATTAAATTCATGAAACATACAGCGAACCCAACATAAGAGACATCTTTTGTCATTCACCATTTTTAACCAACAAAATCTGCGATTTCAATGACAAATGTATTTTTTAACAATTAAGTCACTTTTAACCTGCATTGACGGGTTAGGGACCAAGGTTTTAAACCCAAAAATAACGAGCTTCTTATCAGAGTTGAAATCGTAGTATCCAATCCTTTAGGGAAGTAACTGAGAGATTATCTTCTTTTTTCAATTGAAGCAACAAATTACATGCAAATTATAATTCTAACATGCTATTACCTAGATTTACAATCTATTCAACATTTAATTCATACCATTAAACAACTGTGGTGCTGAATACTTGAGATGCTAAGTGAAGACATGTTTGATAAACAACACAAACGCAGGTAATTAAATTGAAAACACAAGAGGCTTTAGGAATTAGGATACTAAGCATTCTTCGAGAAATCAAATCCTATAAACAAGATGGCAGTTTGGCTGCAGTACATCAGCACAAATCAGTTACCCACTTAACATTAACCAGTGAAGAGTAAGCAACTACTTCTTCTATGTACCTAATTCCAAGATTCATAGATTGTAGCAGCAATTAGGATCGATCATCCATCCATCCGCTCCTCGTACAAAACGCAAGGTGGCCAAAAACACTATACATCAAGTTCTGACAAAACAGAATTAGGGATCTGTGCTGACTCTAGATTGCAACAAAAGAGTTAGTAGTTATTAACTAGACGAAACAACCAAGGTCGGTTTCCTTCTTTGAGCAATGTACTAGCACGTTTGGAAGTTGTTCACCATCCACTGTTGCCAGCCCCGTCATTTTTCTTACCCCAAGAACTTGCTCCTCCTGCATCACATGAATAAGTCACAATGATATTTGCAATTTGAACCGTTCAGTTACTATAATAATTGCATATATTAAGGTGGCACATCTAATCAGTTATTATACATCCTTCCAAACAGTAGGACAAACAGAAGCTAGCCCTCCTTTTACTCCAAGAAGGAAATGAAATCTATTCTGCAAACTCTCATCTCTTTCAGTTATGAAAAGCATAGACTGATATGGAAGATGAGCCAGGATGGTATCTATTCAATTAGGCTAGAATCTACCTTTGGGAAGCAATACCATGGGTGATAGATGATATGTGGATGTTTGGTCTGAGCTTCAGAAGCTGGAGATTTCTCCTAAACTGAATGTTTGCTTGGAGGCTCCTACACAAGGCTACTCCTAGAGGGGGAATATGCTCTAGCATCATTGCATTTAAATCAAGCCCAATGTGTTTAAAATTGTGAAAAGAATGAAACTTTTGATCGCATTTCCCTAGAACATGAAGTGCATATGGTTTCCAAGAGTATTCATTCAATCTTTGAAGTAAAAGACAAGGGGATATGCTTGTGGCTAGCAGAGATCATCCAAGAAGCCAAAGGAAACAATCAACCATTGGCACAAGCTTTTCTTTCAGTAGCTTTTGAGCTTTGGAATGCTAGGAACAAGGCAATAGACAAGGGAATTCTTTAGGATCCATGCCCAATCTCTCATAGGATAAAAGAATAAAATACAATACATAAGAATCCTGTGTCATTTTGATAAAAATCAGGACATTTGTTCTGAAAATAGATAAGATGTCTTCATGATTTCAACAAACCTCGATGAAAGTCAGTAAAGTACTTTATTATTTTATGTAAGAAATTAGGAATCCAAGATAGTTGAGTAGGCTAATGGGACAATTATCTACTAATATTTAGATTCATCTAATTCATTACTGCCATACCATTTGATGCACTCCAACTTGATGATTGACCCTTGTCAGGAGCATTTGGTTGACCCCAAGTATCATTACCCGTCTCCTTCCAGTCAGAGGAATCATCACCGTCCCTTTTATTGCTCCAACCCCCATGTTGGTCCCTCCTCCCACGGCCTCGGCCCCCAAATCCACTCTCTGACCCCCACCTACCACCAAAGTCTTCCCCATTTGATCTGCCCCTACCACGAAATCCTCCACGATCACCTCCCCTGCCACCACCAAATCCCCCTCTATCACCTCCCCGGCCACCAAATCCCCCCCGATCACCTCCCCGGCCACCACCAAATCCCCCTCGGTCACCTCCCCGGCCACCAAATCCCCCACGATCACCTCTGCCGCCACCAAAGCCCCCACGTTCCCCTCTACCCCGAAAACCTCCTCTACCCCTAAATCCACCTCTGTCTGAGCCACCCCTACCCCCATTACCACCACTCCAATTCCCTCCATAACCACCATCACCAGAAGCTTCATTGCCACTACTAAACTTGTTGTCATTTGAGTCATTTCCCGTATTCCAATTACTGTTACTTCCCCATTTGGTGTCTTGATCACCAGATCCAGAATTCCAGTTGCTTTTCTTTCCCCAATTGGAATCTTGATTTCCAGCATCAGCACGACCAGAAGAATTCCAGTTTGAACCACTTCCTTGACCCCAGCTAGTTGATGATTCTCTATTTGGTTTCTTTTCACTTTCAGAAGTTTCTCTTCTGCTCCAACCGCCTTGATCATTAGCCTGACCCTCTGCAGTATCACTGCTTTTTACACCCCACTTTAAATCTTTGTTACCTCCAGCATTAGTCAATTTGGCGTTCCAATTATTTGATGTTTCCAAATCAGAACTCTGGTTTTCAGCTGCACCAACGTTAGAGGTGCTCCAATCAGAATTTTGTTTGTTACCAGCACTTGATCCACTCTTCAAGGCAGGACTATTACCCCATCCAGCTGAAACATTACTTGAACTTTTTTGACCACTACCTTGGCCCCATCCCGCTGCAGGACTTTTATTTGATGTTTTTTCCCTATTCCATGAAGATTGACCACTTTGGTCTCCAATATTTTCATCACATTTCTGACCCCAGCTTGAGGGCTCCCCTCCAGAAGCTTTACTCTTGCTGTTCCATCCAGAGGGCTGGTCTCCATCCATTTTGTCAGCAGGTTTTGCCTGACCCAAGCCACCAGATTGACCTAGGTCAGCAGCAGTTCCAGCATTGTCGGCAGCCGCACCCCAGGAGGATTTTGGAACTGAAGTACTTTTCACTCCCCAAGCATTATTGCCTACACCTATTCATCAGGAGGATAATGAAACATCTACACAATGCATAATTATAAAACAAGCTAGTAATATGGAGCCATGACACAGTAAAAATACCTTTACCAGAAGCATCACCCTCTGTACCAGCAGGTTTTGCATGACTCCAGCCGCCTTCCCCTTTACTCCCACCAGCAGATTGACCTGAGTCAGCAGCAGCTTCAGCATTGTCAGCAGCTGCACCCCAGGAGGATTTCTGAACTGTGGTACTTTTGACTCCCCAAGCATTATCTTCTACACCTATCCATCAGAAGGACAATGAAACATCTACACAATACATTAATACAAGCTAGTAATATGGAGCCATGACACAGTAAAAAGACCTTTACCAGAAGCACCACCCTCGGTACTGGCAGGTTTAGCCTGACTCCAGCCACCTTCCCCTTTACTCCCGCCACCAGATTGACCTGGGTCAGCAGCAGCTGCACCCCAGGAGGATTTCTGAATTGTAGTACTTTTGACTCCCCAAGCATTATCTTCTACGCCTATCCATCAGAAGGACAATGAAACATCTACACAATACATAAATACAAGCTAGTAATAGGGAGCCATGACACAGTAAAAAGACCTTTACCAGAAGCACCACCCTCTGTACCGGCAGGTTTAGCCTGACTCCAGCCACCTTCCCCTTTACCCCCGCCACCAGATTCACCTGGGTCAGCAGCAGCTCCAGCATTGTCAGCAGCTGCACCCCAGGAGGATTTTGGGACTGAAGTACTTTTGACTCCCCAAGCATTATCATCTACACCTAGCCATCAGAAGGACAATGAAACATCTACACAATACATAATTATAATACAAGCTAGTAATATGGAGCAATGACGCAGTAAAAATACCTTTACCAGAAGCATCACCCTCTGAACCAGCAGGTTTTGCCTGACTCCAGCCGCCTTCCCCTTTACCCCAGCCACCAGATTGACCTGGGTCAGCAGCAGTTCCAGCATTGTCAGAAGCTGCACCCCAGGAGGATTTCTGAACTGAAGTGCTTTTGACTCCCCAAGCACTATCTTCTACGCCTATCCATCAGAAGAACAATGAAACATCTACACAATACATAATTATAATACAAGCTAGTAATATGGAGCTATAACGTAGTACAAATACCTTTACCAGAAGTATCACCCTCTGTACTAGTAGAATTTGCAAGAGATTCAGACTGCAACAAAAAAGCAAGATGATAAACAAACGAAAAATGGATGCAGAAAATTGATTACATTAGTTACTTTGTTAGCAAACAAGAATCTATGGAGTTATGCTCATACATCACCAAATGAGGATAGTGAAGATGGGAATACATGTATTGTTGATGCAGATGATATATATAGTATGCGAAGAAAAATAGAATTCTCATATTAGTATTATGCAGGGTAAGAGCTCATACATGATCGTTGTAATGCAAATACAAGACATACCGGCAAGTTTGACGTAGAACGGTTAGACCAGGAACTCCTGCACAAGATTATCATAAGATAAGACATCAGCCAATATAACAAAAGAAACAAATCATGAATGAGAGAAAATACTGTATCATAGAATGTTTTTTTAAATTCCCCCCAATAAAATCCACACAGCATGAGCCTCAACCTTCGCTGACCACTCCCTTAAAAAATTATCATGTTCAATATATTTTACATAGATTTGCCTAAAATATATAGCATATCCTTTCCACCAGCAAATTGATCGATGGAAGGAGATCAAAGAACATAGACAAAAAGCTACACCAACAAACAGCTAAAATCATAATCATAAATATTTTTATCAGCAAAGCAAAACAATCCCAGAAGGCTTATTCTCAATCTATGGTTGCAATACAGATAACAGCCAAAGTGAATATCAAATCTTCTGGCATATAGAGCAAATAATGAAGAAACTCGATCAATAAACTAATTGTTTGAGATGAAACAATCAAAAAGACTAATTAATGTCATCATTGTCAATACCATTGAGGTTGCGCCCCACCAGCATTCCATCCGTCACCCCCAGCTGATGCTCCAATTCCGCCCACCCAACCTTTACATAAACTCATTGTCAAATGCAGAGTCTCTCCACTCAGGAGATGTAGAACATCAATGGCAAACAGGAAACAGATATGGAACTAGCACCCAAACTAATAAATCTCTTTTTCATGAGTAAAACTTTTGCATATTGTCAAAGAATAAAATATAACAAATAATAGGATTCCTACCTCCTGAACTTTCCCCAGCACCCTGTTGATCAAATGGTTTGCTTGAATCTGGGTCAACGCTGATGCATAAGAGATAAAACAAATCAACATAATTTTTTTGTCAAAGTTTGCTATCAGAAAGAATCACGCATACAACAACAATTATAAAAAGTACCTTGACGACGTAGCATTTCTCTTTCCTTGTACCTCAGAAAGATGCTCAGATTTAACTGAACGAACATCAATAATGGGGGAAAATTAGGACATCACTTAACACATATAAAAACCATGATTAGCACATCATAAACAAACCTGTAAGAACCTTTTGCTGAGAATCAAGTTTCACAGTAACATCGGAGCGACGTATAGCTATGACCCGACAGAGATATCCCTTCAAAGGGCCCACTCTAATTCTCAAGGTTTGACCGATAGTATATAATCCATCATTGTTTGCATCGTTGACTGCACCAAAAAACAAAACAAAACACATCATGCAATATCATTAATGGGCAGATCTAGAGTAAAAACAACTTCTGAAAGAGTTAGGCCTCTTTACATTCACGGCTATGTTCTCTTGCTTGCCATGGCTTTTCAGGTGACAAGGGAGATTTAGGAGATGTTGGCAAATCTTCAAAGGCTGAAGAATCTGGTTCCTGACCCTGCGTGTATAATATTGCAAAAAAAGAACATCAAAACCCATTTTAGGTGACCATAAAGTTCATATTCTTAAAAAAGAATTCCAACCTTTCCACTACAATCACCAGCACTAAGCTTGAGTTTCTCACACATATGAGATTTGGCAGTAATATAGCCACCATTCTCTTCTTCATTACCATCATATATAAAGACAACCCCTCTATAGATGTACCTAACAATTCCTTGTTTACCCTACAAAATGACATGAAGTAGTGTTCTAAAGTCAAGGCAGATTCCAAAAAAGGTGACAACTAGTAACAAGACATCCTCAGCATCAGACCTCAGATGGGCCCCCAATAATCCTGACAGTATCATTCACAGTGATGGTCTTATTCTGCTGATCTTGGGCACTAAGTTTCATATCTACTAGTCCACACTTTATGTAACGGCGTTCAACGGTTGTAGCAACAGGTCCATCTGGACTCTCTTTCAGTATCTATAGCAGACAAAAGGGTCAATGAAATTGAGCTCTGTGAAAACAGGAGATGGTGAAGATTGGGTACATGTAACAAGAGTTGCATAGGCTCAATATCATACCTTGTAGGTATCATCTTTATCCATGCCTATGATAACACCAAAGTCTTTCTTGCTGCAATAGTGAATACATATGAAATGAAGGTCATATGCATTTAATAATGTAAATTAGCGCAAATTCATATATGCACGTGTGTGCTTGTGGGAGGGAGGGTACAGGTCCATAAAGTATCATGAATGCTGAAAGTTCACAAGGACTTACCCAAAACATACAAGATCATACATTTCAAAACCATTAACCACACCAAAGCTAGAAGAGCCCTCTCCTTTCTCACCTCCTTTATCTCCTCTTACCGTCTGCTTTTTCTTAGGCTCGCCATAAATCTGAGTCAGCCATTCCATATCATTTGATACAGAGTTTTCAGATGGCACAAACTTTAAGATCTCTTCATCTTTCGGCACGACACCCCAAAAATTTAATGAATCTTTAGATACTTTCTTGTATAAATATCCATCCTTGAGCATTAGACCATCAAGAACCTCAAAGACCTTGCCAGTCTCACGATCACGTTTATAATGCATGAGAGGTCGAAATTCCCTGCAGGGTTAAAATTGAGACAGTTGTTTCAGAAAATCCATCAGACAAGGAATTACAGCATATAAGGATGGCCAATATTACTCAAGTTCACTAGAGCTGATTAATCTTGCAGCCGGTGAGTCATTGTTTTGAAGCCTACGTCCCCCTCCCTGTAAATGTGAGAAAAGTAAATCCAATGAGATTGCTATATTCATGTAATTCTGAAGCCAGGCTTATGATTATCAATGGATAACAACAGTTTGTGTAAAAATTACCACCATAAAGTTAAGTTAAAACTACAATAACACAGCACAACAACATCCACCACTTAATATCAATAGAAATCAAAAGAGCATCTGATAAGAAATAGGCCAAGATTCGATCATCAACCAATATGTGCTTGTTTCTAGCAAGCATGTGACAAAGAATAATACATTTCTGACATTAATTCATGGCAGATATTACCACACTAACTTATGTATCCTCCCCAAAATCTTACGGTTACACAGAGACACAAAGATATCAAAAATGTTTCAACCAGGTTGGAGCTTGATAGTAAGTGCATTAGATCATAAAGTAGGAAACACTTAATAGTGAAGAACGGTTCTGATTTTATTAGGAGCAACCATTTGCTAATGTACTCAGGCCTACAGCTTCATGCAATACATAAATATTAGGAATAGATACCTATATGGTACTCAAATGAAAATAATCAACATCCACCACAGCGAGTATATAAAGGACAGGAAAAAAAGAAAAATCTAAAAAAAAAAATAAGTTGTGAAGATCTGTTACAAATTTGGCAGCCATCGCTTGTAGATCAATTCTCGGAATAAGCTTCACTGTCACTTTTTTCTGTGTTGTGTTCACAGCCACAACCTGCAGAAACAGAATTGATAAACAGCAATAAGCTTTTCATATGTTAGCTAGGAAGATATAAGTCAACATTTTATTAGAACAGTACCTGTGTTAGGTCACCCTTGTATTTACCATTTTTCACCCGGGCCCACATGCCCACAGAAACTTCATTGCTTCTGCTTCGTACAGAGAACAGATGATGAATTTCATTCTTTGGAAGAGGATGTACTCGAGTAACATAAATACCAGAGATCCCATTGCATGCCTGAAATATAATAATAAGAACAGATCAAAAGATTTAGCAGAAAGTAGTAACATTTCAAAACTGATTGATATCAATTATTTTATCAACATTTCCAGTACATGAGTTACCTGATAAATATCATATTGCTTTTCAGCTTCAATGTAGATATATCCCTTCATATGGTCAACAGCAAATGCAGATATTATCTGCAGTTTATTACCCAGGGATTTCAATTCAACAAACTTCTGCATCAGACAGAAAGCTGAATGCCTTTCACGCCCAACCTGCAGCAACCAAAGATTAGAAGGGAGGAAGAACCAACAAAGTTGTTTGAAGGTGAAGACTGGAACTTTCATTCGTTAAAATTAGTAAAAACAGGATACAGATGTCATACTGTGCATTTGACTTTCCAAATAGTGGGCATTGATTCAATGGCAGTTGTTAAAGAATTCAACTCAAATGTTTTGTCATCATACTCTTCTCCAGCATAAGCAGCAAATTTAGAGCCACTGCCATAACGTTCTTCCATCATTTTATCAAATTCTTCCTCATCCATCTCTTCCTCTTTGGGAAAAACTGGAAGGCTATGGGCCTTAGAAGGTTCACTCTTTGTTGGTTGCGCAGTATCAAAATCCTCGTCCAGAAAGTCTGTTAAACAATTTTCAGAAAGCTACTCAAAGAAGAAGCAGAAATGAAAGAAAAATTAACTTGAACTGGCAAAAAGAATAATAATAATTTCATCTCTAAGAAGTCCAAATCAAGACATCACCCACGGAAAGGCTAAAGACCTGAGAGAACACGCAATTAAAGTAAACAAACATCTAAGAAAAAATGGTGCAAACCGGTAAGCTTGAGAACAAATCATAACAACGGTGATGAAATCAAACAGCAAATAAGGAAATAGATCAGAATACCACACTCAATAAATCAGCAAATAAGCATAACTAGTATGTAAGAAGCAATTCAGAATCCAAAGAACTGTAGGCCGATCTTCTAAATAAAATGCCACTCTTTGTATAATGTATAAACATTAAAAACCAAGGAAAACTAGACGAAAAATTAAAATCAGACAAGCCTTGATGGCTGCAACCTTGACAAAAACAAGTTCTACAACGAGCCCTGAAAACCATAAGACAGACCGAAAATGACCGCCAAAGACATGAAATTCAAGCAACCCAGCCCATCCATTCATAAATTGTCTCCACACGGAGCAAAAACACCCGGATTGAGAAACGTTCGACAGCCAATGAAACCAAAAAAAAAAATGTTCAAAACCCTAGGAGTTCCGGCAAAGGCCTGAGTAATAAACAAAATGTACGATCAGAAGAAAGAGGCATAAGCATTTCTATACCATCACTAAAGTCACTGTCGAAGCTGTCGTCAGTATCTCCAGCCTCAGCAGCGTCTTCGAAGAACTGCAGAACTCCCCGGTTCCTCGTCTTGCGGCCACCACCAGACTTGTCATCCCCATCGCTTCGCTTCCTCTTTCCGGAGGAATCTTTGCCGGCGACTTCCTTGCCTTTGATCGTCATTTCCGGTGAGAATGCAGAACGCCAAACGCATGCAGATTGTCAGAGACTGAAGAGGAGTGGGAAGAAGTGGCGAGTGAGAAACTTGAGAGAATGAAAATGTCCTTGGAAATGTTCTTTTTTTTTTGTCAACCCTTGGGAAATATGTTTTTTATATTACATGGGTAAAGGATTTCTCCGATTACCGGAAATAAGTTATCTCTAGTGACTCTCAAAACTACGTCGTTTTGGACTAACGAAGGGTGTTTTCGTAATTTTATCACTTTCATTAATTCACCTAAAATTATATAAACACTCTTCATTAATCCAAAACGACGTAGTTTTAGTGACTATATATAATGGGAAATATGTTTTGGTAAAAGCTTGAGAAATGTTTTCTGGGTATGGGACAATTTTGTCCCGCGAATTTTGATGTCGAACCCCTCCAAAACTTTTTATTATCAAAAAAGATTAAGAGGTGACCGGTACAAAATATGAGTGGACTCACTTATCTTAAACCTTAAATTTATAAATGGAGATGAAATAATACTCAAATTACCATCAACAAAATCATAACTAGAACAATAATTCTAAGCATGCTTAAACCATTTTAAATTCATATATAATAACATTTGGAGCTATGCTCCTCATAAGGGGTTGAAATAGGTCAGGCCCCTATCAAGTGGCATACGACTTGGCCTGGTCTATTTATTAAAAAGGTCAAGCCAATGCTTATTTAAATGCCTAAATGTATAAATAAGTCAGGCCTATTTTGTTAAGGCCTGACCTGTTTACACAAAAAAAATATAATTTTAATTTTTCCCCCAATCATTATAATATTGTAATTTGAAGTTATAATAGTAATTACTGTATTAACCTCTGTTTTTTATTCAACATTTTCTACTCAGACGCTTGCTATTCGACTTCCAGTATTCTCGTACTGTTTTTTTATTCAACATTTTCTACTCAAACGCTTGCTATTCCTATATTCTCATCATCTTGTGCACGCACGCTTGCTATTCCAGTATTCTCTTGCACGCTGCTATTCCAGTATTCTCTTGCACGCTGCTATTCCAGTATTCAGCCATGAGCTGTCATCTCATCCTCTCTTTTCCAGTATTCTCATGGTGTTGCAACTCAAATCAGTTATCTTGTTGTTGGCCATTTGAACTAATACTGTCAGAAGATGCTTTGTTTCTGTAATACCAGTTCCTTTTGTTTTTCTTGTTTATCTGTTTACATTTGCTCCAAGGGATAGGAACACTCTTTAGCCTATGTTTGGTTTGAGGGAATGGAGGGGAGGGGAGGAAAATTTTTGACCAAATCACCCATGGGAAAATTTAAAAATTATATAGCTTTTTGCATCGTTTTCCGCATATTAACTTTGAAAACATGTCACATCATGGGCATATCTGACTTTTCACACTAGGGAGGGGCACCTCCCCTCCCTCCCTCACCTCCAACCAAACATAGCCTTAGGCTTGGTTTGGTTTGGTTTGGGGGAGGGGAGGGGAGAGGAAATGGAGGGAAAAGAGGAGAAAAGTTATTTGTAGTGAGGCCCACAAGAGTTTTTCTCCCTTTTAAATTTTTTCCCTCCCCCCCCCCCCCACCCAAAACCAAACCAAGTTAGTAAAAAGAAGTATAGTGAGATCTATAGGCTACTGCATGCATCCTTGGTCTAGTTGTGATAACACAGACACACACTATATGCTATTAAGAAGCATTCGTATGCTCTTTTTTCAAGCTCATTATCGAAAGGAAATTTCCTAAATGAAATTTGCATCCCAACTTTGAGGTGTTTGGAGTCCTGATTTTTTCAATTGGAAACTTAAGGTTCCAAGCTTCGTTGCTCATCCATTTTAATTTGATAGTTATTTTAATCAGCATCAAGTTGTTTATGCTAAGTGCATATTTCTGAATTTTGTTGAACTCTTTCATTCATGTCATTCGATATAAATGAATTTATATGCATACGAGACACAGAACAGAGATGCGCTTAGAAAATAAACTTGGTTGGATGTTGACTTTTCCTTTTAAAATTTTGATTTTTAATAAGTAGTTTCATTTATCTTGATGGTTGGATCATGTTCAACTATTTGCACTTGATGAATGCATCACATCCATTGGCACTTGTTAAGGAATTTATTTTTTTCCACGTTCAACAATTTTATTTGTTTTTTATTTCTTTGAACATTAAGGAATTTATTTTAAATGATCAATTTGTCTAACGCATCAAACTCTTTGTTTTTTTTTTTTTTTTACTATGAGGGACTTTATTTTGAACTATTTGTTTGTTATTTTATTGGATCGATTTATTTTATCGAGTTATCTGTTTAGGTTCAATATTAACAAAGAAGGTCTGAGGCATTTTTTTAAGCAGTATTATAGTTGTATGTTACATGTTTCTACTGCTTTCTAAGTCAGAGACATGAAAGTATTAATTTAATGAAGGGCAGTATCCACTATGCAGTTTTTGTGGCCTGAATTTTATATAGTCTATAATTTTTTTGGTTTGTTATTTTTTTATATAAAACAAGTCCCTGTAATGGATAGCAACAACAACATAAGTGAATCTGTTCTTCCTCAAAGGCGAGGACTTCAAACTGAACAACAAATTAGTAGGCATGTGGCAACTCCTTCAAATGATGCAATGAACTTTGACAATAATGACTCTGAACCAGTACTAATTGGGGGTGAAGTATAACAACCTCCATTTTACTTAACATAATCATTGATTAAAGGTTGATCAACGACTAAGTAGTGTTTCATCGCTTGCCAAAATATACAAAAATAAATCAGAGTATGCAAAATGAGCCCTAACGTGACAATATACAATCATCCAACATATACCAAAAAGACGAAAGTACTACTTTTAGCAGAAGTAGCCAAAGCTTCCGAGGTCTTCCCTGATGGACCCGCACGGAAACTATCACTTGAAAAATGTTGGTAACCATCAATCCAACTCATTACATATACTAATATGTGCTCATGAGGTGCCAAGTGGAACAGTAAATATAACAATGGTATTAAAAATATATTTCATGAATATACACATTACAAATTTTCATGTCATGAATTCTGTATCAGAATTATGTATCATGGTTTTCATTAACACAATCCTCAATATGCCTCTCATCAATCCAACTGAACTGTCTTATTTCCTCTGACTAGACCCATGGGCTAAGTTACATCCATATTACTAGTTACTCAAAAGCTCACTGATCACGTGATGAGGACCAGCCAAAATCTTCAAAGCACATGTCCCAGACCATGGGTCTTTTCCCCTCATTGAACTAGTGGGATGCCGTAAGCCCTCATTGAACTAGTGGGTCAGTCTCTCATTGAACAGGTGGGACAATAGAAAGCCAACCATCGTGCACCAATGGAGGCTACACCACGTGGTGAAATAAACTACTTCATTTCTTCTCAATTCAACTATTTCCATAATTATCATAATAAATAACTCAACTGGAATTTTTTCAAGATTTTCACATTCATATCATGTTATTTAAATAATTCTCATATACATGTCATAATATTTCAATTCTCAATCTTATGCATATATAAAAATATGTATATATTTTACAATTCAAATCATAAGGTTCCACAAGGAAATTTCTATTAAAATATTCATAATTATTTCACAACATACCCACAAACAACATACCAATACACATAACAAGTGGAAAGTGGTTACCTCTCGCCGAAGCTAACTATTATCACACTGCTTCTAATCCAAGAGCCCAAACACGCGCCAAAAATCAATCTACCACAACCAATTTACTAACCATTAATAACTCTTCTAAAACTCTACATAATCAAAATTATAACTTATAATTTCATAAAATTAAAAATATACAAATTTTTAATAATATTATTATTTATTACTATTTATTTATTATTATTTTAAACCCTCATAGGCTATTCCAACACTTTAAATTAGGAGCTTAATAATTACTAACTCCATATAAGTTCTAATCTGATGCATAATTAATAACTTGCGTGACTATTTTAAGACTTGTCAAAAATTCAGCCTTTAACTTTTCTGAGAATTTAGAAAATTTATAACTTGACCGATACAACTCCAAATGGAGTGATTCCAATTTCTACTTAAACTTTGATAAGTCTATTTTCATAAATTAAAGTCACCAAGTTGATTTATGGCTGAGAAAATTTCCAACTTTCGAAAAACATAAACAATGTCTAGAATTTCCCCAAATTTCTTGACCAATCTTTGAGGAATCATAACTCCTTCAATACTTATCGGAATTCGACAAATTACCTATAAAATTAAACCTCTATGTGTCTAATATTTATCTGGAAAATTTCACATTTTTATGATTTTTCTTACTTGGTCCGAAATCCAACATCATTTTCATACTCTAGAAGCATACCAGAAATTTCCAGATTTTTAGCTCAACTTATAAAAATTATATCTGGAGCTATAGACCTCCGTTTAAGGTGATCCATAGCTTGTTTTAAACCTTATTGAGTCTACTATTTACTGTAAAAATTTCAAGGAAAAACTCAAATGTTTTCCATTTCAAAATCAAGTCCAAAAATTACTGTTCACCGGAAGTGCAGAAAACATTTCAGATTTTGACTAAACTTTGGAAAATCATATCTCTCAATCTATACGTCCGATTTAGGTGTTCTTTGGCTCTTTGGAAATTTCATGATATGTACTAAATATCTGAAAATTTTCATAATTAATTTCCCTATATTATTCAAATTTCAAATTCTAAAATTTGGGATGTTACATGAAGAAAATTCTATTATTATTAAAAAAAAACGGTGAAAAACTTCAGCGGTATGGAAAGATTTTGAAGAAGTCCAACTTGCTGATGGTGTCAAAAAAGCAATGTGTTTGTACTGTAAAGAAAAGCTAGCTACTGGTGGAAGGGGAGCTAGTATTAGCCATCTTAAGAGGCATTTGGTGGGTTGCTTTAAATGTAGGTTGTTTGTCTCTCGACAAAATAAGCAAACCACCATACAATTTCCACCAAGTGAATCAGGAATTAATCCTTTTATTGTTCCTGGCACTAAGTAATCTAATGAAAAGATGAGAAAAATCTTAGCTACCGCTATTATGGTACAATGGTACACGAGCATAGTGGAAGATGATGTTTTGATGTGGGCATTTGAATATGCAAATATGGATTTTAGAAAAGTTTCTCGTAAGACTGTTCGAAGTGATTGCCTCAAATTGTATGAAGATGAAAAAAATACTTTAAAAAAAATATCGAAAAAGTGAGCAAGGTAAGCATTACAACAGACATGTGGAAGTCAAGTCACCAAGTAACTGATTATATGGTTGTTACTGGTCATTTTGTTGATGATATGTGGAATCTTCATAAGAGAGTTTTGAGTTTTGTTAAAGTGTCCGCTCCAAAACGAGGAGTAAATATAGCAAATGCAATTTTCAAATGTTTGAGATCATAGAGTATTGAGAACAAAATATTCTCGGTTTCTGTTGATAATGCTAGCTACAATGACACTTGTTTAAGAACTCTGAAAGAGAATTTGTCATTGAATAATAAGTTGATACTTGGTGGGCAACTATTTCATGTTAGATGCTGCGCACATATCCTAAATTTGTTGGTGTAGGATGGCCTTAAGACTATTAAACATGTCATTCACAAAATTTGCGAAAGTGTGAAGTTTATAAATGCCTTAGATGCAAGACTAAAATCTTTTTGTGAAGTTATGGAGTTAAAGGGTTTGAAAAAAAGGAAACTAATTCTTGATTGTCCTACTAGATAGAACTCTACATTCTTAATGCTGATGACTGCAATACATATGTTCCAAACTATAAAGAAAGACAAGAATTCTATCTATAGACTACGTAGAACATCTAAATTACAGATGTCAATATATAATGAAAACTTAACTTTACATTCACTAGCAGTTGTTCCAAAATATATTTACAAGCTTGGTCAACTAACGATCAAAATTAACTGTGATAACGGAAAAGATAAAACAAATTGCCCCACAGTAAAACTTTCGCGACAAAATAGAACTTTAACCCCTTTTTTTTGGAACTTAGAAAAAGTAGTCATAAAGCTTAGGACTATTAGGAAAAATTATCATTTCCTAATTTTTATAAAACATTTGACTCACTCACAATCTTTTCCCATGTGGCGCTATTTAGAATCTTTGTCAGTGACACATCAGAAAAATATGGCTCCTCCATCCTCCCTCCTCCCTCCTCCCTCATCTTCTTTGCCAAAGCCATAGGTGGGCTTTCTTCCTCCTCCGACCTCCTCGCTTTTTCTTCATCTCTTCACAGCTGAGAACAAAGGCCCCTTAACGTCTTCAACATGACAGAAATATCACAGTTCTCAAAACATTCAAATTCAAGTAAGTAATTGTTATGTAAGATAAGAAGGTTGAAGTCACTGATAGACGCAAGCCACCAGCATATCAAAGCAGATATATCGACAGAGATCGAAGAAAGATCTCACAACAACCGGCCAGTTAGCTTCTTAGATCAGTTTGATTTGGCGCATTCAATTCGATTTCTCCCTTCCCTTGGTACATTTAGCCTTCATTCACATCATAAATCTAAGGATTCAAAATCCATTATTCTAAAATGTTGGTGGAGAAGAAAATGTTCGAGTTCGAGCTCCCATTTACCGGAGATCTCGCCTGTGCAGAAAAAGAAGAGTAAAGCCACGTACGGCAAAGAAGATGAGGAGGAGTGAGAGGCCCCATTTTTGCTGGTTGTGGCTGAGTCAAATGCTTTAGGGTTAAGGAGCAATTTTACACATGAAGTTTACCCAGAGAGCGCCCAACACCACGAAGTTTTTTCAGGAGCAAAAGTACACATGAAGTTACGTTTTGGGAGCAAAAATACCACGGGCCGTTAGTTGACCGTTAACTAGGATGGAACGCTGACGTGACGTGACGCTTATTTGGACTGACATGCTGACGTGGACGATGATGTGGATGCTGACGTGGAAGCTGATGGTAAGTAAAAAGAGAAAATTACCATTTTGCCCTTAATTTTAAGTAAAAATTACACTTTTACCCTTAGTTTTAACTAAAAATTACACTTTTGCCCTTAATTTTAACTAAAAAAAAACTAAAAATACCCCCTCCGCCCGGTCGGCCCCACCATCGGCGGCCGCCGGCCGACCACCACCGCCGGCGGTGGGGGCCGGTGGGGGCCCACCGGGGGGCTAATTTTTGTTTTAATTATTTTAAAAAAAAACTTAGGGCAAAAGGGTCATTTAAACTAAAACTAAGGGCAAAAGTATAATTTTACCCGCGTTACTGTTCACTTCCATCCAAGTTAACGGTCAATTAACGGCCCGTGGTATTTTTGCTCCCAAAACGTAACGTCGTGTGTACTTTTGCTCCTGAAAAAACTTCGTGGTGCTGGGCACTCCCGGGGGTAAACTTCATGTGTAAAATTGCACCTTAACCCAATGTTTTATAAACAACTAGGAAATTTCAGGGAGTGAGTTAACTCTGTGAATCTATAAGGATTAAATAATTAATTTTCTTTTACTATTGATTCATGAAAAACATTTTGGGTTTGGTACGACTAATTTTTAATTTGATATTTTTCTCTGGTAATTAAATTATTAACTTTGCTCACTACAATTAGCTTATGTACATGGGCTAATGGTATTAACAGCACAACATTAAAAGATTTAACTAAGAAAAAACATAAAAGTGTCAAATTAAAACTTGATAAAAAAGTATAGGGACCAACAAAATAGGGGTGGAAAGCTGGATATAGACCATGACCCAACCTATATAACACCTTATTTAACTTATTTAGTAAATATGTTAGGCTCAGGATCAGTTATATAGGATTGACTATCATCCTCTGCTCATAGTTAATTTATAAGAAAAATAACAAATTACAAGTATAAGGATAAATACCTATAATCGTGGCAACTTATATGCATCATAGTTGGGGTTGATATTAGATACACTTAATTATAATTGAAGAAAACTAATAATTAAGGATTAGAAAATTATGTCTTAAAAAACAATCAAATCAAATTAATTATGTAAAAAGAATGGCCCCTTTCCAATTAGTTTTTCTTGCTTCTTTTCTCTTCAAGTATAAGTGGAAGGCTTTGATTGGAAGAGAGAAAGCGGCGGATGGCAGCGGAGAGAATTGGAAAATGAGAGAAGTCGTTCCCCTCTTGGTATAGTGCACAATCACCATGAACTCAAGAGGTTTTCCCTATTTAGAAGTTTTTCTCTATTAGATAAAGGTTTTTCTTTTAGAAGCTCAGAGTTCAAAGAGTTATCATATCTCATAATAAGTATGTTTCACAGAATTTAAACTTATGTTATCTTCCTTACGCAATGAAACTACTTACCACCTCAGTTAATAGCTTTTTGGCACATATTTGAATTTTTTTATAAACAAAAGTTTAGATGGGTTGGGTCCTGAAAAATATTTAAAAGTTTCTTTTTTTTCTTCTAAGCATAGGTATCCAGGTGTGTAGAATAACAAAGATTAATGCACTTATGTAGAATTTTCCAAAAGTCAAGGACATATGCCCACCCTGATAACGCCAAATTTTATATTAGTAATAAACTTGGGTTAATACAATTTGCCTTCATCTTGGTTTGGTTAGAGCTAGGAAGCAAGGTCGGCTTTTGAAGGGCCAGGGCCTAACAGGGTCCGGGGTAAGAAAAACATATATTTTTTGAAGCCCGGCCCGAGAACATCAGGACCAGGGCCGGCCTTACAAGGCCCGAAAGTTATTATTCCAAATTTTAACTATTTTTCCTCCGTTTTAATATATATATATATATATATATATATATATATATATATATATAAAATTAGTAAATTACAATATAGTCTGATTGTATTTTTCCTCCTATTTGGTGTATTGCATAAAGTCTGATTGTATGAGAAAATCTGATACAATATAGGGGTACTAATATGTACATGCTTCTTTCTTTATACTAATTGATTTCCTCTTAGATGTAAGGAATTTTCTTTTCTCTTATATAGTAGGATTGGCCAGGAATTTTTCACCATTCGTAAGAGAGCCCCTTGTTTCTGATGCTAAGTGATGAGGGAGGCAATAGGAAGCTAGAAGAATCTGCAATTTTAAAATCTTAATAACGTGTCACTAACGTGCTCCCCTCTTTCGTCCTCAACACTCCCTCAAACCAAAAAGGCCAATATTCAAAAGGGTTGTGGTTTTAGAAAACGATCCCTCAAGCAGGAGATTTTCGGTGCATTCAAATTTGAAGTTGCCGCTAAAAAGCTTATGACGTTCCACACTAACATGGCACGCAGCCAGATGCGATTTTCATTAGAAAACGGCTTGCACGAAGCACTAAGTAGGTGACTGGTAGCCTATGATTTATGAACACTAATTTGAGTGCAGCCACGGGCTCAAGAGTACTTCCTCTAGACCCGGTGGCGGAGCCACGTTATTTCCTGTGGGTGCAAGTACACCCATAAAAATTGTGGCTGTTGAGTTTTTTTTTTTTTTTTTATTTCTTTCTGACTGCTGAGTTACTACATATCTTAGTATAAACACTCATAATCCCCTCAAAACATGGGATATTATTATATAGTGCTATGAGGCCCATTGGTGATTTTATTTTTATGGGCCCCAAGCTTTACTACCCGCTGCCAAAGCTAACGTTTTACTTTTTTAGTATGACGTTTTTTTTTAATATGACCATCTGATTAAATTAAATATAAATATTATCAGACTTAATTAACACAGTTTTCTCAACAACAAAAAATTCTACAGTCACATGTACTTAGCTTGTAGAGTTCCGAGAGCAACTCCCCTGCATAAAATAGAAAGTGTTTGTAGGTGTTTGGTGTTGAACCTATTGAAAGTGTCGTGCTCTCTGGTGGATGGTCACGGTGAGTTATAGCATTTGTTATGCTCCTTTACTTCTTCGTTGATAGTTGACTTTTTAATATCCTATCATATATGACAAACCATAATAATCTTTCCTTGCATGTTGCTTTGGAATTTGATTGTGTAACATCTAGGTATCTGTATGCCATGAGATTAGAGTATATTGTTATGTTTAAATTGATTTCCTTAGAAATACTTGTCAATTGAACCCCATTTTTAGTCCTAAACTTTATGAAGGAGTGGGTTGCCTTTTATCCTCCTTAAAAAAAAAGCGCCCTCGAACCTCCAAATCTCATCATTAATTGTGCACCCACAAACTTAAATTCCTGGCTCCGCCACTGTCTAGTCCTTACCACTTTAGGCCTCGTTTGGTACAGGAAACATTTAAGGAGGGAAAGGAACTTAAAGGAGGGAAGGGAATGGAAGGGAAGATTAAGAGGGAACTTAAAAAGTTAAACTGTTTGGTAGACATGGGAATGGAACTTAAGTTGAGGGAAAATAAAATGTTTGGTAAGAAGAATTTGGTGTTGATTAAGTGGGAATGAGAGGTAAAATACCTATAATACCCCTAACATAAAAAAGAGAGAAAGACTTGATTGATTTTTTTTTATATCGTGCATAAACAGACTACCCACATCGTGACTGTTAATGGTTGAGAAGGAAAATCAAAAGAGCTGCCGATGGGATCCATGAGGGCGATGATTAGAACGACAGTCGGAGGTGAGAAGGATTTCTAGGGAGAAGGATAGAAAAGGAAAGGAACCCAGATTGCATCAAGAAAACCACAGATCACATACTGCTCTGTTCCGCTCTGTTTTACATTTTACATGGATAAGGTTTAATAATTTGATCATATCTCTTAAACCACAGATTCGATTGTGGTGAAACTTTTTTTATATAAAACTAGACTCCCAATGCGTCACATAGACACCAAAAGCAATCAAAGGAGTTTAGACGAAAGAGATATGGATATCGGAAGTTGACCCTAAAATTCTCGCGTCATATCAGACATAAGTTCAGTAACTTGGATGACTTGGTTCGAACGTAGTTGACAAGTTCGAACGTAACACTCACCTAAAAGAGTCGAGTTCGAATGCATAAATTGACAGTAGTTGAAACTGTGCTGCAATTAATTTCAGCATATTGGAAGAGAAGGTTGGTCATGAGGAATGAAAATAAGGAGCAGAAACTGAAAGTGGTGAAAGAGAGATGGATTACTATTTTTGCAACTTTCGATGGCAGTTAAATCTTCTTTCATTGTTTCACTGTTCATACCACCATGAGAGAGCTTGAACCAAACCATCAGCAACCTTCTTGCATCTCCAACGAGCCACCACTACTGTCCTCCTCACCGTCATCGTTGGGAACGAGAAGGCCAGAGAGCTTGGGTTGTGACTGTGTCTTTGGAGGGAGAGCGATTTGGGGACGAAGAACCGAGCTTGAAGAAACTACGAGAGATCACCTTTAGAAGGGCTTTTTTGTCCCGTTAATTCACTTTCCCGGGAAGATTTTGAGATCCCTCCAGTTTTGGAGGGATTTGAATTTCCCACGTTTGTGGGAAGATGGAGCAAGGTGGGAGCTTGGTTTGACGGGAAGTTGTGCAACCAAACGGGTATTGCTAGTGGGAACTGTGTTATGTTCCCAGGAACTCTTATGAGTTCCTTGTACCAAACAGGACCAATTTTATTTATAAGTTTCTTTTGATAAAAAAATTTGATTTTATTTATAAGTCTTTTTGGACCAAATTAATGAGATTGTGACAAGTTTGCCCATATTAATTGTACCAATAAAAATAGAGAGAGAACAAAGAGTTGAAAGATACCCATTAATAAATGAGGGTAAAATTGAAAATTTACCCCATAATCATTGAGTTAACTACCTATTCTTGGTATGTGTGATTTGACCAAAAGGAACTTATAAATAGGACCATAGTGGTATTATAAGACACCAACTAACAAGTGTATTTAATCCTTTTTATAAGGCACTTGCTTATTTCCAATAAACATTAGTTGTTTTTTTTCCCTATGTATGCCTATAATAAATAAGGGTAGTGGGTAAAAGTAATAATTAATATAATATTAAAGTTTAGTACCATTAGTAGGGGTAATATTAGAAATTACTTAAATTTTAGGACAACTTTATTGATTTTAACTGTTTTAATTGGTTTGTGAGACTTGTTAGTTGGTGTCTTATAATTAGGACCGGAGGAGTAATATTTATTGCAAAAATATTTCGAGATGGAATATTCAAAATCACCCTTATGAAAACAAATATTTACCAAGTCCTAGAGAACAAGTGGAATTATAACATAACGATTACATGGATAATCCTCAAATTTTTGAAGATACCATTTATGTGTTTCAACCGCTGCAAATGCCAAGTTTGCCACCTGAATTCCAACCAAACACAAATCAGAATCAGAGAACCATTTGGTTAAAATATTGAATCTAGCAATAACTCTAAAGAAAATATTACCACAAAAACAAAAAGTAGCCAAATTGTAAGGTTTGCTCCTCCACTTGCAACCACAAGGCCAGCGTATATAACCTACATTATTATCAATTTAATCAGTATCTGACACACAAAAAGGGACAAGAGACTCTAGAGATGGAGAGTTACAATTTCAGAGAGATAATGCGGTGAGGAAACCAATTCAAACCAATCCCCATGAGGGATTACATATTCATCTACTTGTTTTGAACATTTTCGTACCGAGCCCTGCCAAAATTTCAGGCCCTTCAAAGTTAATAAAATCATATATTGAATGGAAAAGCAACTCAAGCAACAAGAGGAATCTTCTTGAAAAGAATTTCACATACATGATGTCCTAGCAATATATATATATATATGGAAAATCATTCTTGAGGTACCTATAGTATAGTTTTCATTAATTTTTAATTTGGTACCTGTATGTTTTTCTCTCCTTAATTAAGTCCTTTAATTTTACCTTGTTAGCACAATTAGCTTCTTTGCAGGGGCTAACAATGCTAACAGATTAAAGTTACTTGGGCTAAGAGTGCTAAATGAGTAAAATTATAAGATTTAAGAAGGAGAGGAATAAAACAGACAGGTACCAAATTAAAAATGGCAAACTACAGGTACCTTAAGAATGATTTTCCCTATATATATAACTCAATCTTGTGCAAATTTAAATCTCTAAAATTGCAAAGCTATAAGCTTAGGAACTGTGAACTAATATGCATCCTAGGCACATAGAGTTTGATCTCCTTGTATGTTACAAAGTAGATACTAAAAATCTCACCCAAAACTTTAATTTGTGACTGATTTCATTGTATACTGCAACTTGTACCATGAGTACAGAGATATCAGAGAAATGCAAGCGATGTCCATTAACAAAGCCAAATCAATTCATAAAGAGATAGAGCAATAAAACAGTCACACCATTCAATTACAGCAATTCACAAGCACAAAACAAAAAACTTAATCAAGTAGGATGACACGTACAAGAATTGTGTGGCACCGGTATTGATGAATCCAACCCCATAAAAATATGGTTGCACCAAACCATGGCAGCCATCCAAGTTTGCAGAGATTTAAAATTAGTGAGAAATCAAATTCAGTTTCTGGCATGTAACCTTTGCCTTTGACAATGAATGAAATTACTAACTTTGCTGTGAAGTCATACACCTCCAAGACACAATCACAACAAAGTGATAGTGGTGCTGCTATGTAGAAACTAGCTTCAGAAAAGTTACAAAATCAATAATCTTTAGTTTACAATTATCCAAGAACAAAATAACTATGACTTTGAAGCATAACCATGGGGCCGGTAGCAAGTGATTCTTAAATGACATTTAATGAAATAGCATATAAAGAAGAATTGAAATTGCAGCAACCAGAGCACAAAACTGAGTTTTAAAATCCATATTTGCAAGTGATAACAATTTATATGAATTAAATCCCTTCACTTCCTTTTGAAAATTGAGAGCATCAACCGGAGATAAAGACCCAATTGCATGCCCGAACAGATCACATGCATTCAACTAGATTGCTTTATTCATATTTGCAGCTGAACAGAAAGAATCTATAGACATTTTAGCTTATGAGATATGTTAATAAAAAGGAGAATCTCTATAGCTGAATATTTTGAGAACAAAATACATAATAAACATAACAGATTTACTGAATGAAGAAGAAGAAGAAGAAGGCTTGATCTCATATTTGAATATTCTAGTGAAAGGGTCTATTCCATATTATTGGCATTCAAATATAGATCCTAGGATTATTATATTGTTTTATCTCATATCTAAAAGTAGATTCATCAGAAGCAAAACTGGCTAAACAGAGCAACTTGTCATTTAGTGAGACAAAGATGTTATATATTCTCTCCGGTCCTAAATATAAGACAAAGTTAATTTTTTTTAGAGAGATTAAGGAAGTTAAATAAGTTACTTAAATCATATCATATGTTGTGTATCATTAGATTATATATCAATTTATAAGTTAGCCAAAATAGTTTGGAGAAAAAACGATAAATATAAATATTATAAAGTAATTTAATTAGCTTTCTCAATATTTTAAAAAAAGTCAACCCTGTCTTATATTTAGGACCGGAGGGAGTAATACTTAAAATGGAAATGCTGGAAAAGTATGATTCAGATGAGAGTTTGACATATATTTATGAGATAAGTTATTTTGAATTCAAATCAGTATGTTCAGTAAACCATTAACAACATCTGACTCTTTTTAAACACTGCATAACTACAATTATCATTCAGACAAGATTTTGACACCTTTATGAGATACATTACTATGAATTAAAATCAGTAGATTCAATGACCATTAACAATTTCTGTATATTTTCAATCTCCCACATAGCTATAAATATGCATCAAATAAGACATTTAACTTCAGAATCCACATGATGTTTTCAGATATGATATAAGCCAACAAAATACCACTCGGTTTTACTTCAAAAAACCAAGACAGCAATCAAGGACTTAAAAATAAGCAAAACAACTCCTTGGAAAACTGCTCAACCAGAAATGCAACGTTCACAGATATATAAACCTCAAACATTAGAGTGGTTAATAATGTAAAAATAAATAAATTAAGGCTTAGAAAGTCAAGTAGAATGAAATGACCAAGAAGAAACTTACAACAAACCGGTGAAATAACCCATGATATGCATGCGCGCTGCAGGCCTATAATTGAATACATATATTGTTTCATAAAGGCGTCTGAGAACTTGAACTTCCATTAGCAAGAGCAGAAAAACAGATAGCCATGCTGTATAACTGGATCCTATTTTACTTGAATCAGACTTTATACTTGAATGGCCAGTCAAGTAGGATGTAATGGCTGAGTCAGCATATGGATATGCAAATGGTGCCATTGTGTATGCATATATCGAAGTTGAAACAAGAAGGAAAGTTGTCCACACTGAAGCCACAATATAGAAGTGCAAGAATAATCTTTGAGAAACAGTGAACTTCTGCAATAGAACATTGTATCAGATGATAACTTTCCAATTTCTTTTTTCTTTTTTGCTATCAATATATGAGTTGTGAATTCACAGTTACACTTCTTGTTACAAAATAAATATAAAATGGAAGATACTATCGTGCTACTTAAATTTGTTTATCCAAAGATACAAAATCATGCATTATCAAAATTATGCAAAATACAAACTCTTTTAAAATGTACCCAAGGAAGTATAGATAGTGACAGACATACAACATGAAAAAATTTAGCAGTTCTCATTGTAATTCAAGGTATTATATGTTGTCTAAGTATTCAACGTGCCTCAGATATGGACACTACACATACTTTGAAGGGTTTATACTTCATAACCTCTAATATTAGCATGATGGGATAATTTTTCTTCAAGTCTTGTTTGGGAGGAGACAAAGTTATTTTCATTGATGGTTAAAAATTAAAACGCAGTGGAGTGTAGCATGAATCCCCAATCCCTTCACTCAGTTTACACTCCCGACTAGCAAGTTTCTTCAAATATGAGTATTTTGATCATTTAGCTCCCATTTATTTTTTTTCCAATAGCTGTCTCGCCCTTTATCATCCAAGTATCATTACCTTTTTATCAACTTCAAGAAAAGTAAAATTGAAAACCTATTCATTTCGAAACTCCCTAGCAAAACCTTAAGTTATGATTCAAACAAGCTCACAATAGTATCATGAGGTGGGGAAAACACTGTTTTATCTTGTGTTCAAAATTTTCTGCAACTTCTTAGCCTTCTTTCACAGAAAAGCATATGCTTGCACCAAAATCATACCCAATTGAAAATGTTGAACAAATATATGCCCAAATTATAATTTACGCCCTTACCTGTGAGGATGACTGCATGATCTTCCCCCTCTTAGCCAACCCCAACAAGGCTCCACGAAACCAATTCAACTTAGACGAGGGAATAGAAGCAATAACTATGGGCAAAGTCCCAGCAATCCAAGCCAATCTAAGCAACAGAACAATGCTCATCTCCATTATCGCAATGACCTATTAAAATACAAAGTATGAAGAGGAATACTGATTACTGAATACAGATACTACATGTCCAACGATAAGGCACCATTCTTCCCCTGAACATTATGCAAAGGATATGATCCTATATTGCCTTCTTCAAATTCCATGATACTGAGGAGTGAGGACCCCTCTATTATTGTCAAGCACAAATCTGAACTGCCAAAGCATACAGCAAAACGGCATTTTTTTTTTTCTTTCGCAAATTGCAGCTTAATGACAAGCTTTTCTACTGATATAGAGAATAACAAGATAATAAAACATCTGCATAATTTATTGAGTTGGTAAATGAAAGCAGAAAACGCAAATCGAAGCAGAAGAAAAACTAAACCAGCAGAAGCAAATGAAAATGAGATGCAAATCGCAAGAAGAGAATTACAAGAAGAATGGATAATTTGAGAGAGCAAAAGCAGAGAATCAATCATTCACCTCTCTAGAAGAGAACAGCAGAAACAAATCGCAAGAAGAAATAAACAAACCAGCAAGGTGATGCAAATAAAAACAGGAATCCAAAATAAAAAACAACACCTGGTAAGCTCCGGGGTCAGTCTCCTTCCCTTCCCCTGTTATCCCCCCTCGCTTCCTATAATACTTTCCTTTGGCTTGGACTCAGGGGCGCGGACCAGAAAAATAGTGAAGGGGGACATTATTGATGAGGGGATGCGAATTTTTTTTTTAAAGGAAATTTTTAAATACATTAAAAAATAAAAGAATATAAACAAGAAAAAGAAATATTTATGAAATCAAGTAAATATTGATGATGTAATAAGAGATATAATTATTTTAAAACCTGTCATTTAGAAAAGTAAGGCTAAGTGTTATTAGAAATGCAGCTATATAGATTATAATGAAGAGTGGGCACTCATTAAGTTCAAGTACATATAGTTTACAAAAATATATTACAATAAAAATAATTACAATGTCATCCTTCTAGGCTTTATTTTTTGGAATTCCATCATAATTGTCTTATTATCAATGCTATCAAAACATCTTTTTCAATATAAGGCACTAAACAATTATTCAATCATTCATCTCATATCCGATTACAAAGTACAATCTTAATGTATTAAAGGTAGGCACCAAACAATCATGTAATCATTCAAACATATATTATTATTATTTTTATAAAGTATCCCAAATTTAGGGGGGGCACTTGCCCCCCTTAACTACTACCTAGGTCCGCCATTGCTTGGACTTACCAGAGTTGTTGATCTGCAACGGCTGACGGAGAGGGGAGAGGACGGTGACTCAATGACTCCGAGAGAGAGGAGAGCTGCGACGGCCGACGAAGAGAGGAGAAGACGGTGACTCGGTGAGCTCGAACAGAGAAAGGGAGAACCGGAAACGAAGTCTGAAATCGGAAGAATCGAAGATTTAGTGCCGCTTGGTACAGGGAACATAGGGAAAAGAACTTATAAGAGGGAAAGGAATGGAAGGGAAGATTGAGAGGGAAGTTAGACATGGGAATGAAACTGAAGTTGAAGTAAAATAAAATGTTTGGTATGAAGAATTGGGTGTGGGTTAAGTGGGAAGATGAGGCAAAATTTTCATATTGCCCCTAAAAATAAAAAACCCAGAAAAAGAAATTGGATTGAAATTTTTTTTTCTTAGCCATTGGACAAAAAGCGAACCCTAACCAAATCGCGGCGTGGTTCAAATGCAAATTGCAATGAGACATCGACGGGAAATAAAGGGCGACGAGCATAATGACGAAGGCATGTTGGAAGACGACAAACATGGGACGAATTATTCGATGAAAGCACCAAACTATGAAATATGTTCGGGAATTGAATATTACAAGATGTATGTGGAAGAAAATTGTGGGACATTACCCAGAAGCTGAATTGATAGAGAAACCAATAATGGTGATAATCAACAGTGATAAACCATTGGAGTATGCAGTCGCTGTGGGAAAGAAAAAACAGAGTTGGCAAGTGAAACGAACAGGACTGATTGTGGGAGAGAAAAGTTAAAAAAAGTCAGTACTAGTGAAGCAATTTGATGCACAACAGAGTGAAAGCAATTAAAATCGTGCAATTTGGCATTTTCAAAAGTTGTATACCAATGAAGAAAGACTTTCAATAATGCGTGATATAAACAAATCTGAATGACATGAGAACAAGATTCGAATAAAACAGGGGGCCAAAAAACTGTGAGTAGACGTTCGAACGTAAACACACAACAATGGAATGCAGTTCGAACGGATTACATGACAGCAACACATAATCTGACAGCAGCACAACATCATACCACTAACCAACATATATAACACAAAACGATATCATCACATTCATTATTCACATCAACACAACACATTCTAGATGAAAATGAAACAAATAATCACACATTTTCATCACTATTACCCAACCCACAGACATACAAGACATATAGACAAACAATATTTCATCATACATGTTTCATAATAGGCATCAAAATTTAATGAATCTAAACTAAACAGAACATTTAAAGCAAACATTCATGTGGATTTAAACAGGTACACCTCCTACATGGAAGAAGAAGAAGAAGAAGAATTTTCTGCCACTGTACACCCATGGCTTCGTCATTTCCTTCCTCACTAATACGCAACCCACACATCGCCTACTAGGCATGAATGCCAAGAAAAAAGTACTCAAATTGGTTTCCCATTCATATTTGTGCTTGCGTCCCCAGCTGCCACAACCAAGCCATCGCCATTTTTTTTCCACACACAACGCACAATGAACAAAGAAAAGTCATTACTCTTACCTCGAATCGATCTTTGTTGCCTACTCGTTCGATTGAAGCTTGCTGTCGTCTGAAGCTTCTTTCGTCTCCTCCTTCTTCCAGCTCGAGGCTCAACTTTGGTTTATGTTTCGTAGGGGCTTTTCAGTCAAAATAATTCACTCTCCCAGGACATTTTTCAAGATCCCGCCACAAATGGAGGGAGTTGAAATTCCCACATTTGTGGGAACTTGGACGAAGGTGGGAAGCTGAGTTCCCAGGAATTGGACGCGTCAAACGGTATTTTTGTGTGGGAACTGTATTAAGTTCCCTCCCCCTCCGCTAAGTTCTCTCAACCAAACAGGCCCTTAAGATTACGGGAGATAGGTAATTACTTTTTTATCCTACTGATTTTTTATAAAACGCTTAACAGGCTTAAGTCGGTCTAACAGGCCTAAAAGGCGAGTCAATAGCCTTGGCCTGACCTCTTAAATAAAACAGGCTTTTTGTTGGGCCTTAGCCTGGCCTTTTATACTGATCAACCAGGCCTGTTCATTCCCCAACAGGCCAAGTCACAGGTCTAGACAGACCATTTGACCTATTTCCACCCCTATGTGAGTGTAGAAAATGTCATTGTGAGAGGGTTACCTCAAATTGAGCCCGGTGATACTCAAGTATGATCCAATTAGTAGTTGTATATAAAAGAAGATGTAACAAAATAATAAATATTGCCTTTTTCTAGAATTACAAAATTGAGGCTAATGGGATTGATACAGTTGGCTAAAGCGTCGGCCTTCACCTTAAAAGGGAAGAGGTTTGATACCCGCTGGTCGATGTGAGGACCTCATTGGTGGGCGATCTGTAAGTACCTCAATAAGTGCTCTTTGAGCCTGGAGGCATGCCCTGACCCTGGTGGGGTACCGGTGTCTACCCCCACTTAAACCATTTAGTAGCGAAAAAAATACAAAATTGAGTTATCAGAAAATATAATTACAAAATTGATCGTTGATAGGCCGTGTTATGCTCATATGGGCCATCCATGGACTGATTGGGCCTAGACTCTAGAGTGTCTCTCTCTATTGAGCTATCTATCCATATTAAGTCCAAATGAAGCTGAGGAGTGAGCTATTGTCGAGGGGCTGCAGACTGCCTGAGATCTGGGCTTCAGAAAGATTATTTTGGAATCCGATGTCGACTCTGTCGTTAATCGCTTGTTAGATAACAATTGTGTAACTTGTAGTAATGTTATTTTGAGAGCTAGGGAATTACTATCCCTTTGCTGGCAAGTAGATGTTAGATGTATTTCTAGGAATGCTAACAGAGTAGCAGATGCTCTAGCGAAGAGGGGTATTTCAGCTTCGACGATGCTGAGTGAGTGCCCTTCCAATTTGAGGAGCTGGATTATACAGGAGAGTTTGAGATTAATTTCCCCATAGGTGTAATTCTTTTGTGATGTAGGCGTTTTGCCATCTCTTTTAGCAAAAAAGAAAAAGAAAAAGTCCAAATGACCCCTCGTTTTTGGATTCAACTGGCAAAGAGGTCGGACACTATCACCAAAGGGAGGGGGTTCGATCCTGGGGTTGGTCAAGGCGTTGGGGAAGACATCCTAGGTGATGTGAACTTGTGGAAACGCAGGCTGAGGTGAAGACATATGTACTCTCAGTCCTGTATGCACTAGGGAGCAAAGTCATAGCGCCCTGCCTTTGGAGTTTGGACTGTGGGTGAATCCAACCAACCCCTCTCCTAAAATTTTTTTAGCAAAAAAAAAAAAAAAAATTAAGTCCAAATGTCAAATTTGTCATACCAAGTTTAGATTTATTTTTTGCACCATGAAAAATTTATATGTGGTCTTAGAAACTGCATTTTGTTCCCCAACATTAGAACTCAGTATTGAAAAGGACAAAATATTGCCTGATGAAATAGTAAGGGTATAAAAAAGTTAGGTTTTCCAGAAAAAAAATAATCATTAAAATTTTTAAATGCACACAAAATTGTCTTCCTTTTTGAAAAAAAGAAAAAGAAAACCGTCTTCCTTTTTTAAGCTTCTGTTCAAAATTCAATAAGAACAATTACATCATTTAAAATTTCTGTTGATAAAAACTGAAATTCACATATGCCAAGTAGAGCCTAAATGAGTAGGTAAAATAATAGAGCCTAAACGAGCTATTTGATTGTGGTGTTTTTCAAAAAACAATTATTTAAAAAATATGTATAATTTATATAAAACTCGTAATTTTTGAAATTTGAAGTTTCGAATACTCTAACACAAATATTTTTTTATACTATCAGTCAGTATTTGGTGCATTTTTTGGATTATATTTTCAAATATTTGAGCAACTAGCTACTTGAATTCTAAAGTTTGTAGTTGCCCCTCTTAATATAGATGTCTCCTATGAGGTTCGAACTTTTAATTAAACTCATCGTACTAGCTAAACAAAAACTTGAGGATAAAATGCCCTCATATTAAGTTAAAATGGAGGAAACTAAATTGAAAAAAAAAAAAAAACTAAAAAATTTGAAAAAGATCAAACTTTTAGACTTTTTTATTTGGGAAAATTATAATAAAGGACCAAAGAAAAATAATATTTATTAAAAAGGACCATAAAAATGGTAATTATTTTGAAGGACCATAATTTAAAACATTAAAATAAAAAGACTAAATTGCCCTTAACTAGATTTCTTATATTCTTTCTAATTAAATTAGAATCTGAAGTGATTAATCATTCTCCTCCAAACCTTTTTCATTATGAGAAAACCATGGAGAGAGATGATTGAAAAACCAAAAAAATTTATGATAAGGAATTGAGTATACTCATGCCTGAACATCTATAAGTTTTCTGTTGATAATATAAAATATATAACTCAGAGTGGAGAAGGAATGAAACATTTTCCTTTGGCTTTTATATGTTATATAGCCATTGAGGTGTAATTGCCAGAGTGTTTCATCTCATGATAGTGACGGTTCGATCTGCAAATTGAGGGGATTATCTTCGATTTGCACAAAAACAAGTGGCTTTGTTTTTTTGAATAATACAAATTGAACTATATAAATTTAGTTCATCTCTCCATGAAGTTTAGAAGAGAGAGAAAAAAGGAAGTCACCTTCATCGTAATTGGAAGACGATTTCGGTGCAATAGCGATACTAACTTAATTGATTCTGATTTGGTCTTTAATTGTCATTATCCATCAATCACTTCAGATTCTGATTTAATTAGAGAGAATATAGAAAATCTGGCTAAGGGCAATTTAGTCTTTCTATTTTAATGTTTTAATTTCTGGTCCTTCAAAATAATTACTATTTTTATGGTCCTTCTTAATAAATATTATTTCAGGTCCTTTATTATAATTTTCCCTTTTTATTTTTAATCATTTCAATTCTAAACTTTTCTGAAAGACACTGAACTTGAGTTGGGAAAAACCTTAATTACAAACTCTAGAACATGTTAGAGAAACCGAAGAAGATTACAATTTTAAAAAAAATATTTACACACAAGTCGAAACCCTGTTGGACCATGTTTCAAATCAGATTTTTTTAAAAGCTAGCTAGGTGGTGCATTTTGGTTCATAATCTCTCTTTATAAAATTGTTTTAAAAAACAAGTTTTCAAAAATTGAAAAAAAAAACAATAAAATCAATTTGGATAGTTGTTTTAAAAAATCTTTTCTTAAAGAAGAGATGTGGCGGCAGCTGTTACCAGTAATGACCATCACCGATAATATGATGTGATGTTGATAGTGGATAGGTGACGGCTTCAAAAAATAAAATATTACAAAAAACAAAAAAACACTTAGAGACTGTTTTTGTTTTTTTTTTCTAAAACAAATTTTTATTTTTGTAAAAAAAATCTTATTGAAAAAAATTTTCTAAATAATTTTTTTAAACTATTTTATATTTAAAAATAAAATCAAACAATCCCTAAATCTCTTATCCTGTCCCTCCCTATTTTTTTTCTGTGTAAGACAAACTGAACTTATAGGTATACCTAAATCTCTTCAAATATAATGCTACAAAATCCCTAACCATCATTTACTCTTAGGCCTAGTGGTGCAAATGGATTCAAAAATAAGAAGTAGAGTGTTAGTGCAAGTTGAGGAAGAGATTGGATAATTAATTGGTTGGGATGTTAATAAATATTGAGTTGAATATAAATATACATACACATATATATAATATATGTATTGGGAAGATTGATGGGGTGGTGTGACCAAAACTTTTGGACCCGGCTAGTGTCCACTGTGCCTCCCGTCATCTTCTATAAAACTGCGCCCTTTTGGCATAAAACGGTGAAGCTAATGCCTTTTTTTTTTTAAAGCATTTCAGGGTACTACTTGATACTGCAAAAAAATACTTCTTGATTTTGTACAAATAATTCGGGATATTGATTGGTGCTAAAAATATATTTGAGGATACTGGATAATATTGAAAAAATACTTCACGATTTTGAAAAATTATTTTAGGATATTGAAAAAATATTTCATGGTATTGACTGGTATTGAAAGAATACTTCATGATCTTGAAAAGTTATATTAGGATCTCGAAAAAATATTTCAGGGTACTGGCTAGCACTAAAAATATATTTTATGATATTTTTTCAAGATTCTAAAATAATTTTTCAAAATCATGAAATATTTTTTCAGTACCAGTCAGTATTTTGAAGCATTTTTTTAGTACCATTCAATACCTGAAATATTTTTTCAAGATTCTAAAATAATTTTTCAAAATCATGAAGTATTTTTCAATACCAGTCAGTATTCTCAAGTATATTTTTAGTACATTTAATATCCTGAATTATTTTTTTTCAATATTCTAAAATAAATTTTCAAGATCATGTGGTATTTTTCCGGTACCGCTCAGTATCCTGAAGTATATATTTAGTACCTGTCAGTACCCTGAAATATTAAAAAACAAAAGGCATCGGCTTCATTATTTTGTGTAACATCCCGACTTTTCACAAGCAGTATAAAGGAACTTGATGCTATGTTAAGAGCCAGCGGTTCGACAGTAAGTCAAAACGTATTCAGGGATGTCCTATCAATATAACAACGTACTTGTTAAGGATCTATCATTACGATGGACATTTTTAGTCAAAATGACTATTTTTCCCCTGACCCCCTAATCGGCGGAATTTCGCCAGCACTTCGCTACTTTAACTTCCACTTTTCAGGAATTCAATCCCTACCAAGTTTTTACCTCTTCAGGCATCTTTCAATGCAATGAGGCCTAAAAACAATAGTAGAAATCTCACTCCCTACTTACTAAATCTCACTACGGAAGTAAAGACTAGTACTTAAAAACTAAAAGCTCGGTACCAGAAAACTTACCCAGAGCTTCGCTGTAATTTTTCCCAGAGCTTCTCTCTCTAAAATCCTCTCTCTAGAATCGGTTTTGCTCTTCAAAATGGTGTGAGAAATGAAGAGGAAACTTGGCTATTTATAGAAGAAAATGTGACACTATTCACTACTTTTTCATATCGGATATCGGCCGCCGGATCGCACTTTGCCACATGTCACGATCCTCACCGGGCCACTTGGCAGCCTGACATCATCATTTAAAGCCATGATGTCATGGTGGTGATGTCATCTACTTGTTTGAGAAGTTTCTACCATAAGTTCCCGATCGGTGCTCGAATCGCGTAATCTCGGAGGAATCTCAAAATTCTGGATTTACAACTTTGAAGACAAGTTCTCACTTACTAGAAATGTACAAGTTAACCTAAATTTTGGTTCCATATAGGGCTCCAACTGTCGATCCAAGTTCCTCGAAAAACGTGTCCGTACGGGTCCGGTTACGAAACTCGTTTTCGGAATCATCAATCTCTAGAGAAAAATTCACTGATTCCAAATATGTCCATGAAAACTCCCAATTCTTTTCCAAATGTCACAACATAACCTTTTCGTCCTCTTGGCTATCTGGCATTTTCTCAGAATTTCCCTATTTCGCCTTATTAGGAAAAAGCACAAACGGCTTCAGAATTAACTTCCGTAAGAGTCTAACGGAAGATAAAATTCCACTGATCAATATTTTACCCTGACTTTATAAATCTCATTCCTAGATCTCTAGATAGGGTCCGTTTCCTATTTATTCCATTACTATTCACTACAATTAATTATATTATAAAATAATATAACTTTAATTAATTATATAATATAATAATAATACAAACTTACCAACTAAGTTATCTATTTTTATTCTTTTTTATTATTATTTTTTTCTGCCCATTTTTTTTTAATTTCGTTTTTTTATTATTATTTTGATTAATTATTTAATTAATTAAATAATTATTTTTACATAATTTTTACAGAATTTTCCCATTGGTCCATTCTTGCATTTAGGCTTAAAAATACCTAAACTCAACTATTTTTCTCAAAAATTTCCAATTAATTAGTAAATATACTTTTACTAATTTTCAACCACTTTCCACTAATTTTTGAGCTTTACATAATTATTCATGAATTTCCTAATTACTTCCTTATCAATAGTTGATAATTTTCTTACTTAGGATGCCTCATTACCTCATAACTTTTGTATTGACATTTTTGCTTTCATGTCTCCTGCATTATTTTAGCATTTACGGGGGTATTTCGGTCATTTCCTTACTTTTTGAGTATTCTTCTACCAATTTTCCAAGTTTGTAACTTAATAAATTACCTAAATTAGGGACAATATCCTTCCCTATTTCAAATAGATTTTTACTTGCTTCCTTTATAGCTTTCACAGGGTATTTATAACCCACAATGTGCTTAGGGACCTATTTGCAAATTTTCAAACGTCTTAGGGACCTAATTGCAAATTATCCTTTTTCAAGGGAAATTACCCTAACAACATGGTAAACCCAATACAAGGTATTGAGACCCCATATTCACCTATTTTTAATGGGTATTATCTACTCATTTTATGATTTTACCCTAAGTCATATTTTAGGGTATTACATTTTGTGCCAAAACGACGCAGTTTTATTGGAGAGGACGGGAGGTGCACTGGACGCTGTCCAGGTCCAAAACTTTTCTTTTGTTTATCCTTATTGGAATGTACCACTCTGGTCCTATTTATAAGTCCATTTTGATCAAAAAAATTGGTCCTATTTATAAGTCTTCTTTAAGGTAATAAATGAGATTGTGACAATTTTGCCCATATTAATTGTACCAATGAAAATAAATAGAGAAGAAAGAGTTGAAAGATACCCAATGAAAATAGAGAGAGAAAAGAAAGTTAAAAGATACTCATTCATAAATGAGGGTAAAGTTGAAAATTTACTCCATAATCATTGAGCTAACTAACTTTTTTTTGTATATGTGTTTTGCTCAAAATGTACTTATACATAGGACCAGAGTGGTACTCCTTTAGTGTTTGTCCTTCTTCGAATATACCACTCTGGTCCTATTTATAAGTCTATTTTGACCAAAAAATTAGTCCTATTTATAAGTCTAGTTTCATGTAATAAATGAGATTGTGACAATTTTACCCATATTAATTGTACTCATGAAGATAGAGAAAGAATAGACGGTTTAAAAATATCCAATCATAAATGAGGTCAAAGTTAAAAATTTACCCCCATAATCATTGAGTTAATAACCTCTTCTTGATACGGATTTAGTTAAAATTGACTTTATAATTAAATAGAAAGAGAGTGGTACAGGAGGAGGATAGATCCATTTTGCATAACCCTCCGAGGTCTGTTATTAGGTGGTTGTACAGTGACTGTGTGGGCATTGCCCACCCAAGAGTTATATTGATATGAATATATGAATGGGCATAGGCCCCGTTTCACACCAAAAAAAAGAAAAGAAAAGAAAGAGAGTGGTACAATTTTAGGGATCTGGCTTTGGTCCAATGCATCGGACCATCCGATGCATCTTTTTGCACTTAATAATTTACCGCATGCGGTACACACACCGTATGCGGTACAATTTTATTAGGCAAAAAATGCATCGGATGGTCCGATGCATCGGACCAAAACCAGGTCCCAATTTTAGCGTTAGAGTCGTATGTGCATTAAACATTTGGTTTACATTGATTGATAGATAAGTTACGACCACCAAGAAAGAGGATCTGAGTACTAAATTAATAAATTTGAATGACACATTATTATTATTTAAATAACTTTACACTTTTTGTTTATTATTATAAGTCAATTAACGTGGATCAATATTTTTCTTTCTTCGTCAAAAATACTTTTGTGATAAACATATTGATAACTTTTTCCGCCTAAATACATCACCATCTCCATGGGCATTTCTGTTATTGGAAAAAATACATTTGCTAAGGTTTGATTGGAAAATTAGACCTTATAAATAAAAGCAAATGGACCTGAGTTTTGTATTTTACTATTTTATTCCTTAAAATATAATTATAATACTACATTTGATTTTTAATATAAGAACTAGATAATTTATTTATGAATATTAAGAAAATTAGTTAAGTTAGTTATTTACCAAAAAAAAAAGTATTACAATTTCTCTAAAGTACTCCCTCCAGTCCTAATTATAAGACAACATTTGAGAGTTAGTTTTGATCCTAATTATAAGAAAACATTTTAATTTTTGTCAATTTCTTCCTAAAATATCCCTATTTTATTCTCTCAAGTGTATTTGGTTTTTTGTGAGTGTATGTATGTGGATGCGTAGACTCTTCCAGTAAGTAAAACTTTTAAATTATTAAATTTTAATTTATGTATCAATCAACTTATATTAATTTGTCAAAACACACACACACACACAAATATGCGTGTGTGTGTCTACACACAAATATATATAGACACACACACGTGTGTGTGTGTGTGTTTTTATACATATATGTATACTTGTGTATCTATGTGTATGTACATATATGTATATCTTTGTGTGTTTGTCAATATGTGTGTGTAGATATATGTACACACACATATGTGTGTGTACATATATATACGTGTGCGCGCGCGCGCGCACACATATATCAAGACTATTATTTCAATTAGAAAACATGTAGAAAGAAAAATTCTAGGTCGGAGAGGTATATGGTAGAGGTTGTTGATTCACTTTTACTTATGTCATTTTAAATTTATATAAGTGCATTTTAAGAAAATAAGTAAAATTAACTAATTTAACTCCTTTTATTAATCTCTCCAAAATTAGTTAAATATGTCCTATAATTAGGACCGGAGGGAGTACCATTTTTAATAATAAGCATTGGAACTACCTTTGATCTAAACCCTAAATCAATAGAGATATTTTGGATAACAATTATAAGTTCAGAAGACGAATCAACATAGAGTTGGTCTAACAGTGTAAGGCCCAGCTAAATCCTTATGGGTCTCGAGTTCGAGTTCTAGAGGAATCACTTGTGTTGAGAGAGGCAACTAAGAACCCCAAACCGGATACCAAATTATTAATTACATTATGTGTGTGTAAATATTATCTTAGAATTACTGTACTATCATTATTATTATTAAATATTTTCTTTAGGTGGCAGTTGATGCCTCTTTTTTTTTTAAAATATTTCAGGTACTGACGGGTACTAAAAAGATACTTTAGAATACTGACCGGTATTGAAAAAATACTTCATGATTTCAAAAAAATAATTCATGATACTGACAGATACTAAAAATATACTTGTGGATAATGACTGATACAGAAAAAATATTTCATGATCTTAAAAAATTATTTGATGATCTTAAAAAAAATATTTTAAGGTACTGAGTAGCACTAAAAAGATGCTTTAAGATACTGACTGATACTAAAAAAAATATTTTATGATCTTGAAAAGTGTAAGACAAACTAAACTTATAGGTATGCCTAAATCTCTTCAAATATACTGCTACAAAATCCCTAAGACCCTAACCATCATTTACTTTTAGGCCTAGTGGTGCAAATGGATTCAAAAATAAGTACTGTGGTAGTGCAAGTTGAGGAAGAGATGTGATAATTGATTGGTTGGGATGTTAATAAATACTCTTCGGATCCAAAATATAGGGCATAGTTTGTAGTGTAAATTGCAATACAAACTATATATATATATATATATATATATATATATATATATATATATATATATAGACACACACACACACAATACACACACAGGGGCGGAGCCGGAGGGTGTTAGGGGTGGCCCCCTAAAATTACAAAAATTAACCCAAATTTTTAAAAAATTATATTTCAGCCCTACAAAACTTCAACATTTTCACTTTAGTCTCCGCTATTTGTTTCTTGAATGAACTAAAATGAAAATGTTGAACTTTTTGTAGGGTTGAAATATAATTTTATAAACATTTGGGTTTATTTTGTAATATTCGCCCCCTCTAATTATAAATTCTAACTCCACCCCTAGACACACACATTACACATATACATACACATGTATATTGGGAAGATTAATGAGGTGGTGTGACCAAAACTTTTTTCTCGTTTGTCCTTCTTAGAATATTCTCCTTTTAGTGTTTGTCCTTCTTGGAATATACCCCTTTAGTGTTAGAGTCGTATGTGCATTAAATATTGGAGAAAAATATATTTGCTAAGTTTTGATTGGAAAATTAGACCATAAATATAAGCAAATGGACTTGAGTTTTGTATTTTACTATTTTATTCCTTCAATATAACTATAATACTATATTTGATTTTTAATATAAGAACTAGATATTTCATTTATGAATATTAAAAAAATTAGTTAAGTTAGTTATTTTTTAAAAAATATTACGATTTCTCTAAAATACCATTTTTAATAATAAGCATTGGAACTACCTTTGATCTAAACCCTCCTTAATATGTACAATCAAAATAGAGATATTTTGGGAAACAATTATAAGTTTAGAAAATGAATCAACACAGAGTTGGTCTAGTAGTGTAAGACCCAGCTAAATTCTTATGGATCTCGAGTTCGAGTCCTAGAGGAATCACTTGTGTTGAGAGAGGCAACTAAAAACAACAAACTGGATACCAAATTATTAATTACATTATGTGTGTAAATATTATCTTAGAATTACTGTACTATTAGTTCGAATGAAAACGATAATAATTATTATCTTTTAAATTATTTTTAGGTTACAAAAAATATTTTTAACACACACACATAAAGAGAGATTATGAACCAAAGTGAGCCACCTAGCTAACTTTTAAAAAAATATTATTTGAAACATGGTCCAACAGGGTTTCGACATGTGTGTAAATATTTTTTTTTAAAATTATAAACTTTTAGTTTCTTTTTTTCAATTTAATTAGTTTCCATCATTTTACCTGATAATTATGGACCAAGAAATTTTAGAATACCAATCAAGGGACTGGGACCTTTCCTAATTAAAAAAATATCACGAACCAAAATGGCCATATTAAGTTAAAATGATGGAAACTAAATTGAAAAAAGATCAAACTTTTAGACTTTTTTTTTTTTTAGTCATTTCAATTCTGAACTTCTGAAAGACACTGAACTTGAGTTGGGAAAAACCTTAATTACAAACTCTAGAACATGTCAGAGAAATCGAAGAAGATTATAATTTAAAAAAATATATTTACACACATGTCGAAACCCTGTTGGACCATGTTTCAAATCATATTTTTAAAAAGTTAGCTAGGTGGTGCATTTTGGTTCATAATCTCTCTTTATAAAGATAATATCAAAATTTAGACATTGATTAGCCTTAATTATTAATATGGTTGAATTATTCCTAGTTTGTGCTTAATGAATTAAGGCTCAAATCCATTTACAGGTGAGGCACAAATTAAAATAAAGCATATTACAGGGCAAGCATGTGCAATATATCCATTTATATAGGAATAGAGCTACATAACCAAAAACATATTGTGTTATATGTAGGAGGACGAGAGTGAGTAATAAAGATCTTTAGACAGCTAGGTGTGTGAACCGGGTCGGATCCGGACTAGTCAGAGCGAAGCTCTGATAAACCGAGTGGGCAAAAAAAAAAAAAGATCTTTGGACATACACTAGAAACCATGTAACTTTAATTCTGCATTCCTCTTTTGGAAACCTGAGGGTTTATTTGTTTCTTTTTTCTTTTTCTTTTTTCAAAACAGTTTTATATAGGGAAAATGACAAAAAAAAAAAAATCATTTGAACTTCAAAAAAAATCCTGTTAACAACAATAGTAATGAGATTAATAAGAACAATAAAGTCATTGACAACTCGTTTTATTGAGAAATCACTTATTTGATATTTTGAAATTCAAATGATATTTTCTTGATATTTTCCCTTTTAAAAACAAGTTTTGAAAACAAAAAACAATAAAATCAATTTGGATAGTTATTTTTTAAAAAAAATGTGTTTTTGAAGAAGAGATATTGGAGGCCGTTGCCAGCAATGATTGTTACCGATAATGTGATGTTAGTAGTAGGTAGGTGGCAGCTTCAAAAAATAAAAAATTGTAAAAATAAAAATATGAAAACACTTAAAATATGTTCTTATTTTTTAATTTTTTTTTTAAAAAACTTATTATAAACAATTTTCTAAACAATTTTTTTTTTTTTAAAAAAAAAATTAAGAATGAAATCAAATAAGCCCAAATCTCTTTACCTCTCCCTCCGTAATTTTTTTTTTTTTTTCTGTGTAAGCCAAACTAAACTTATAGGTATACCTAAATCTCTTCAAATATACTAATCCCTAACCATCATTTACTCTTAGGCCTAGTGGTGCAAATGGATTCAACAATAGTACCAAGTTGAGGAAGAGACTGGATAATTGATTAGTTGCGATGTTAATAAATATTTGAGTAAATATCATTTTTGGTCCTTGAAAAAAACGTGATCTCTTATAAAAAAAAAAAGTCATTTTTAGTCCATAAAAAAGACGAATAAGGGTCGATTGGTTGACATTTTAGTATCTCACAAATTTCCAAAAGGTCCTTTTTAGTCCCTAAAATAGGACGAATAAGAGACTTTTTTTTTTTTTTGTAAGGGAACAAAATGGGGTCTGTGTTTTTGTCAGGGACCAGAAAAGGGTATTTACTCTAAATATTAAGTTGATCATATATATATATGAGTAAATACCCTTTCTGGTCCCTGACAAAAAACACGGACCCCATTTTGGTCCCTGACAAAAAAAAAGTCATTTTTAATCCATAAAATGACGAATAAGGGTCGATTGGTGGACATTTTGATTCTTCACAAATTTCCAAAAAGTCCTGTTTAGTCCCATAAAAAGGACGAATAAGGGTCGTTTTTTTGTCAGGGACCAAAATGAGGTCTGTGTTTTTTGTCAAGAACCAGAAATGATATTTACTCTCTCTCTATATATATATATAGAGAGAGAGAAAATTAATGGGGTGGGGTGACCAAAACTTTTCTCTCGTCTGTCCTTCTTGGAATATAATCCTTGAGTGTTTAGAGTCGTGTGTGCATTAAATATTTGGTTTACATTGACTGATAGATAAGTTACGACCAACCAAAGAAAGAGGATATCATTGGATCAACTCAAGGATATATATGATCCACACAATCTGAGTACTAAATTAATAAATTTCAACGACACATTATTATTATTATTATTTAATTACCTTTACACTTTTTCTGTTTATTATTATAAGTCAATTAACGTGGATCAATCTGTTTCTTTCTTCGTCAAAAATACTTTTGTGATATACATATTGATAACTTTTTTCGCCTAGATCCACCATCTCCATGGGCATTTTTGTTATTGGAAAAAAAAATACATTTACTAAGGTTTGATTGGAAAATTAGACCTAATAAATATAAGCAAATGGACTTGAGTTTTGTATTTTACTATTTTATTCCTTCAATATAATTATAATACTATATTTTATTTTTAATATAAGAACTAGATAATTTATTTACGAATATTAAAACGATTAGTTAAGTTAGTTATTTAAAAAAAAATGTATTACGATTTTCTTAAAATACCCTCTTTAATAATAAGCATTGAGAACTGCCCTCGATCTAAATCCTCCTTAATATGTGCAATAAATAGAGGTATTTAACATAACAATTATAAGTTTGGAAGAAAAATCAACATAGAGTTGGTCTAACCGTGTAAAGCCCCACTAAATCCTTATGGGTCTCAAGTTTGAGTCACGGAAGAGCTACGAATACTGAACCAGATACATGATTATAATATTAAAAACAAAGTTCATAAGATAAATGAATTCAGATCTTATATTTAAGACATAAGCTAGTAAACTCTTTATTTAACTCATACATTTAGAATGGGAGGGAATATTTTTTACCGTGGATTAACATTGACCTTTATAACTCTTAACTTTAAAGGAAGATTTTTTTTTAAAATATATATATATTTTAAAGAATAGTAACTTACTTAAAAATATATATAAATAGTAAAAGAAAATGTTATAATTATAGAAGTAGATTTTAAAGTTCAAAGAAAGAATTATTCAGGCAGGAGATTAAAGGAAGAAAAGGCACAAAAAGTCTCTTCCCCCCGACAAGTAAACTCCAGAGATCCTGACATACATGGTAGTGAGGGGGGACTACCACTCCCATTTCTATGGTTTTATCTTCTTAGTCAACAACACATGCTGTTTTTGATGCGACTAGCAGTTTGGTGCTTCTTCCTTATCCCTTTTTTCTTGCTCTTTCATGCTCATCCGTTCTTATTATAAGATATATTTATTTAATTTAATTTGATTAAAAAAATTAATTAAGTTAGTTAATATAATATATATTTTCTAAAACATTCTGATCATCTTCCTTAATTCTTTCTTATCTCTCATCCTTGATTATTGTTGATGAAGCATCAAAAGAAATAAATTAGGAAAAGATTGACAAATATAAAAATTATATTTTATATTTATGATCAAGATCAACTGCCTAAATATGTCTTTTGTTAAAGACCGGAGGGAGTAACTTACAGAGTAAATAAAACTTAATATGATTGTCCGTTCTTATAATTTCAGATTGCAGTCTTTTTAGTTCATATATAATTTCATAAGGATTTAATTTGAGTTTAATACCATTAAGTATATGGATTAAAACTAAAGTTCTTTAAAGGTATATGGACTAGAACCAAAACTAGGAATGGAATTGGTTTCCAGCTAAACAAATTTGCTTAGCAAGGAGAATTAGGCAGATCTAAGCTGTCATATTTGATCTAGATAATCCAGATCTATTTTTTAAAAAAAGCCTATACTTTTTGTAAGAAAATAGTTTTATTAATATAAAGTATAAAATAATGATAATCTCTTGACTATTATATGTTCAAAAAAAAATATTTTAAAATCATAATTTTTGAAAAACTCAGATTTAGAATGTCCATATCAAATATGGACGGTCCAGATCTGCTTAGCGCTCCCTGATAAACCGTTTGCTTAGCAGGAAACCAGGTTTGGAACTGTACTCCTAATTTTATTTTGATAAGCTTTGATTTTGATCCCTATACTTAAAAATAAATTTTTACTTTTGCCAATTTTTTTGCGATTACTTTCATTTCACTGGGATCGAGTGATTTTCCTTTTTTTTTTTTCAATTATGTTATTGATTTAATCTCTATTTTTCTTTTGTAGTCACAAATATGAATTATCAAACAGAATCTCGTACTTATTTGTGCTCAATATTTCAGATAAAAAAAAAAACAAAAACATCTATCGAAAATTGATGTCGTTATTATCAAAAGCCTATTGTAAATCCTTGGTCCCATTCATTCCCAATATGCAATCCGATAAGTAAGTACAACAATACTTTTAATTTATTTATACATTCATCCTAAGGAGAGAATGAGACTTTATTCAAATAAATTTATGTAACAAGTTTACATATATATAATTATTATCATTATTATTGTTACAAATATTAATTATATGAATGTTCATCCTCAACATCTATTTGACTGCATTTAATATTTTCTTCTACTTCTCCTCCAAGTGAACAAGCTTGCTTTCTAAGCCAACAAACTTGTTCACCAAATTCATTAGTTTTCCAAGTTTGCCTATAAATAGAATTATCGTACAAGTATGAACACACACACGAAGTTGACTGAGAATTGCTCCCCATTTTCTCTCTTGAATTTTCTCTTCTCTTATTCCTAACTCTCTTATCCTAGACTTATTTTTATTTTCATAAGAATTATTATATTGTTAGTTTTTGGTTATATTTCTATATTGGCAATCCAATGCATGATGTTTGAGTTTGTGGGACTGCTTTTTGCTCTTTTTTTTTTTGCTATAATTTTAGTTATTTTAATTTTGTTGGTTAAATGTGTCTGCATCAATTGGATACTTAATTAACTTAAATTAAGATTGAAAATATGCTTTTAAATACTTCAATTACCATTATTAATAAACCCTAAACTGTTAAACATTAAATTTGGAAAAATATGTATTGGAGGCTCCAAACCAAAAACTCAAACATAACCAACCTCGTCAATTTAGAAATAATGCAATTTATATACTTCAAAACTCAAAAAGTAATTGTTATTTAAATTTATAATTTTTGTTCAAAAAGGAACTATACTTTTCTTCAAAATATAGGTTTCCAAATTTCAACTATGCTCAGATATGATTTCAAATGGAGCATTTAAAGGTGGTCCTACCATGGTCTCCAATCATGAAAGTATACTTAGGGCTCGTTTGGTACGGAGAAGATTTAAGGAGGGAAAAAAACTTAAAGGAGGGAAAGGAATGGAAGGGAAGATTGAGAAGGAATTTTAAAAGTTAAACTGTTTGGTAGATGTGGGAAATGAACTTAAATTGAGGGAAAATAATTTGTTTGGTATGAAGAATTGGGTGTTGGTTAAGTGGGAAGGTGGGGTGAAATTCCTAAAATGCCCCACCTCAGTTCGTTCGGACGTTCGAACGTACAAGTTACGTTTGAACGTAATAGGCACCCAATCGCGCCTGCGTTCGAACGCAAAAGCAGACAGGGTCTTGAGGTTTACATCAGCAATTTCACAACTCTACAGACAGGAAACCAGACCACAAGAACACATGACACATGTAGAGGAATGGATGAAGGAATAATTTAAATTGAAAGAACAGAGGGTTGAGAAGAATTCGGAAACAGAGGAAGCCAACGATGGTGGTCTAATCTTTCCTCTCCGGCGATGGTGCTTGGTAGAGAGGAAGAAGACGGCGAAGATGATGGAAGAGAGTCGAAGCTCTCTGCTTTCCTCAGTGCTCTACTTCTGCTTCTGACGTCGGGTATGTCGCAACTGTGGTGGAGGGTGAGGGAAGAAAGGAATGTCGCCGGTGACAATGATGAAGAAGGTGAGAGTCGTCGGTGACAGAAATGGAGAAGGAAGGCGGAGGAAGGAAGGATCAAATATGAATCCATGGCGCTCTGGGTTTTTTTTCGTTCCTCTCGGGTTTGTCTCTTTCTCCATTGTTTACAGAGCTTTTGTGTCAATAAAATTCACTCTCCCGGGAACTCACCATTATCCCGCCAGTTTTGGAGGGATTCAACTTTCCTACCATTGTGGGAAGATGGAGCTTGACGGGAAACCAATTTTCCAGGACACACACGTGCCAAACAGTTTTTCACCTTGGGAAGCCCGTCATTTTCCCTTTCCCTCAGCTGAAATCAGCGTACCAAACGGGCCCTTAGGGTGTGTTTGGTTTGAAGGGAGGGGAGGATATGTTACCTTATTTGATTTATTAGAGGAAAGTGAGCGGAAAAGAGCCTTTGTGTAAAATAAAGGGAGGGAAGAGAATTTAACCCAAAATTTTGCTTTCCCTCCCAGCTAAAAATTTAAATCACATGAAGGAAAAAAGTCCCCTCTTATCCCCTTCCCTTAAATCAAACACAACCTAATTGTTATTTTAACTATATTATTGCTTGAATTGTCAAGGTCAAGAAAGGTGGCTTCTATCTTAATTACTCATATGACCTTATTTATGAGTCACTTTCAGGATTTCAGCATGTTCTACACCGACAAAAAAAATCTCATTGACTACCCCTTAAACTTTAACAACTTTTTCAATTTTGTTTTTATTTAACATACCACTCTAGTCCTATTTATAAGTCTAAATTAACTAACTCATACATATTAATGAGAGTTAGTTAACTCATTAATTATGGGCTAAATTTTCAATTTTTTCCTTATGTATGATTAGTTCCAAAAGTCAACATGAATAATTTTTTTTTATTGCAATTAAAAGGAAAAAAAAGTAAAACACACATTTATTAGCCCAAAAATGGACTTATAATAAGGACTAAAATTTTTTGTCAGCATGTATTTATAAATAGGACCAGAGTGGCATATATACCCTATATAAATAAAGTCAATATCATAAAAAAAAATTCTTGAGCAAAAAAAAAATATCATAAAAAATCAAGGGTAAAATGCTACATTCATAAAAAAAATTAATGAGAGAGAGAGAGAGAAAAACCCTTATGTAGAGAAGTCATAGGACATGTCAAGTTTTCCTCGGGGGGAGGGAGAGAGAGAGAGAGAGAGAGGAGAATTGAACACCTTAAGATCAAGACTGTGAACTCAGACATCATCCTCCCTCATGATTTGAATCTCTTTAAGAAAAACTTTAAATAACATCAAACCTTGAACTCCCACTTATAAGGAGTTTTTATATCATTAGCCTGTAAATTAAAGTCATTAAGAGGAGGACTATTACTTGGTAGTGAGGGGGGACTACTACCACTCCCACTTCTATGATTCTATCTTCTTTAGTCAACAACACATGCGGTTTTTGATGCGACTAGTTTGGTGCTTCTTCCTTGTCCATTTTTCCTGCTCTTCTATGTTCTTCCGTTCTTATTATAAGATATATTAATTTAATTTAATTTGATTAAAAAAGTTAGTTAAATTAGTTAATAGGACATATTTTCTAAAACATTATAATCATATTCCTTAATTCTTACATTCTCTCTCATCCTTGATTATTACTCCCTCCAGTCCTAATTATAGGACACTTTTGTAGTGCAATTTGCACTACAAAAGTGTCCTATAATTAGGACCGGAGGTAGTATTAAAGAAGCATCAAAAGAGGTAAATTAGGAAAATATTAACAAATATGTAAATTATGTCTTATATTTATGATCAAGATTAACTTCATAAACATGTCTTTTATAAGGATCGGAGGGAGTAACTTACAGAGTAAATAAAACTTAATATGATTGTTCATCCCTATAATTTCAAATAGTAATTCTTTCAGTTTTTGTTTAACTTCATAAGGACTCAATTTTGAATTTAATACCATTAAGTGTATGAATTTAAACTAAAGTTCGTGAAGGATATATAGACTAGAACCAAAACCCAAAATGGAATTGGTTTCCCTCCTAAACAAATTTGCTTCATAGGGAGAATTAGGCAGATCTAGGCCGTCAGGTTTGATTTGGATAGTCTAGATTTATTTTTTTAAAAAGTCTATACTTTTTAAAAAAATATTTTTATCAGTATAGAGTATAAAATAAAGATAATATCTTAACTATTATGTATTTAAAAAAAATTTGAGCCAAAAATATCTGTTTATTTAAAAAAACATTTTTTAAAAATTCAGATATGGATCATCCATATTAGATTTGGACGGTCCATATCTTCTTGGTGCTCCCTACTAAGCACTTCGCTTAGCAGGAAACTAGATTTGGAACTGAACTCCTAATTTTATTTTGATAAGCTTTAATTTTGATCTCGATACTTTAGAGCCCGTTTGGATGAACTTTTTGTTTTAAAAAGTGATTCTTTTCAAAAATAAAATGTTTTTTTATTAATAAATGTGTTTGGATTAGAGCTTAAAAAAATAAGCAAAAGTAACAAAAAAAAAAAAACTAAAATTCTGCTTTTTTCTAAAGCTTCAAGTTGTAACTTAACAAAAAGCAAATGCGAAAGAAGAGAGAGAATGAAAAAAAAAAATGACTGACTCTTCTTTAGTAATTTTCTTTGATACCAATTACCCTTGATTTTCAATAAAATGACAACCCTATCCCTGAGGTTTGATTTCGCCTTTGGTTAAGAAGTTGAGAAAATCCAAGGATTTGATTTTGCAAACTGGTTGAAGAACACAATCTCAAAAAATGCTTTTGTTATGCCCATTTCAGTAGTTTTACTAATAAAAAAACACTTCTCTATTTTAACATCCAAACAACTTTATTTAAAAGTGCTTCTTAAATTGGTATCTCCAAACGTAAAATAGCTTTAACTTCTAAATAAAGTACTTTTTTAAAAGGGTTAAGGAGCAATTTGACCGATGAAATTTTATCTCAGGAGCACCCAGCACAAAGAACTTTTAAGTGGACTTTAAATACCAAAAAAACTTTTAAAAATGTGCAGTCAGCACAACTCCGTTAGAAAAAAATAACGTACGTTTTCTAAGGTACATATTGACCAATGAAATTTTACTCCAAAAGTGCCTAGCACAAATTTTTTTTACTCCAGGAGCGCTCAGCACAAAAAAGTCCATGTGCAATCTACCCAAAATTCGACTGTTGCAAATCCTTACTCGGACCCCCAAACCATGTGCATTGGGGTTAAAAAGAGTGAATACAAAAAAAAAAAATTACAAATGTAACGAGTAGATTTCATTTTAAGTAAATGTGACAAGTTTTCGAACGTGCCCAGGCAAGTCTACGTGCAATCTACCCAAAATATGACTGTTACAAATCCTTGCCCGGACCCCCTAACCATGTGCATTGGGGATAAAAAGAGTGAATGTAACAAAAAAATCACAAATGTAACGACTAGATTTTTTAGGTCAACTTAAAAATCACAATCTACACCTGTATTGGCCAAGGTCGAAAACTACTCTAATAATTCTAAAATATTCTTTTTTTCACCGTTTTGACCCCGGTTTAACTTCGGTTTGACTCCAGTCTGACCCATTGACCCTTGACCCAGTACCTAAACCGGTCTGATGACCGGTCCGAATTTTAAAACCTTGGTTATATGCATGATGATAAGTAATTAAGAACTAAAAAGTTTGCGGTTTTTATGGAAACAATTAATGCACTCGCTGACCAAAGACAGAAGAGTGAAACGGTTGAGTTGACCTAAGACTCAAGAGTGAATGAAACGGTTGCCTCTGGAAAAAAAAGTATCTCGTCGTCCATGATCCAACCCCGTCATTTCCATTAAGAATTTTCAATTTAACTCTCTAAGATTTCCAGAGTGCGTGTGAATGAAGGCATTTGTTAATTACTTGTGAAAAATCAAATGTAATAGTAGTAAAAAGTTCATGAAAATCGGCCAATTCCAAAATTTATTACCTAAAAGTTCTCAAAGATCTTGGTGTCCCTTAGGACCATCCGATAAAATTGAGATCATACAAAGCAGATTAGCATCACCCCTACGAAAGGATGACGCACATAAATAAAAAAAAGATGTTGGTATATGTACAAATGTCTTTTATCCTATATATCATTTTTTAATATACAATATAAAGGGTTAAAGTATAAAAATACACATAAAACTTTTATAAAAAAATGTGTTAAACATTATATATTTTTCGGAGGTGAAAAAAATATCTATAAGCATTCAAGACAAAACTAAGAATGTTACGACCATTAAATATAATCTTAAAACATGCTTACCTTATATATGCATGTGCAAAAAATAATGTCGGCCTTACAATAAAAAATAAAGGTGTTAGGTTATATTTAACGATCTTAACATTTTTTTTTTACCTCCAATCACGGGTGGAAAAAAAGGCTTTTAAGACCGGATAAAACAGGTATATTAGGATAGGACCCGCGACTAGTCTTGTTCCAGGCGGTATTAAAAGTCTCACTTTAAGACCGGACTTGTAAACGGTCTTAAAGAGTTTCTTTTAGACCGGACATTTTAAACCTTCGGCCTTAAAAGTCGTACTAAATAAATCTGAAATATTTTTGGTTCGGTCCTAAAACTCAAACTTTAAGACCGGATATAAACTCGACCGCTCTTAAAAGATCCAAATATTAAGACCGGACAAATATCAATCCGGTCCAAAAGATAGCGGACTCTAAGACCAGAGGACTAATTACCCGGTCTTAAAAGACTGACTTTCAAGACCGGATGTTCTAAATGGACCGGTCTTAAAAGACCAACTTTTAAGACCGGCTTAATATCTTTAAGAGCGGTCATAGAAGTACATCCGGTCTTAACATTTGAATATTTAAGACCGTCTTTTTTATTTGTGGTATAAATTTTCCCGAATTTTTTCCCTGTTCTGTTCTTCCTGATCATATATATACACAGATCCACCATCCAAAACAGCACATAAAAGTCGATATACTTTAAGCTACAAGCTATGAACATGAATAAATTGAATTGGGAAAAAGAATACAAATATTATCCACCATGAGTTATGTGGCCTCTTAAGTCTACAACAACTAAAGTAATTTATACAATAAGCTAAGATATAACTGAAAAAGGAGCACTCTCAGGAAGACCATAATTTGAATGACTTTCCTCATCAATATCAATGACCCTCTTTCCTTGGAGAGCTACAGACCACATTTTATTTTCTTGATCGGTGATATAGAACACTTGTTTTGCATGCTCTGCCATAATAAAAGGTTCATCTCCAAAACTTCTACTATTGACATCGACTAAAGTGAATCCTAGCCGATCGATCTGAACACCATTATTGACATTAACCCACTTGCATTTGAAGATGAGAAATCTAACTTTGACATAGTCCACCTCCCAAATCTCTTCAATAACCTCATAATATGGCATGACTGCCAATTTAGGCCTCTTGTCTTTCAAACTGGAGAAGTGCATAGATTCAGCCTCTAACATAACACCACTATTCTGGACTGTGCTCATATCATCTAGGGACTTTGTGTAAAATGTATAACCATTGATCACATACGAATTCCAACTTATGACATCAACCTCAGGACCACGTGCTAACCATTTCATTGTATCAGAATACCCCGAGAGAACTTTTGTGCCATGTAAACACTCACAAAAGCTTCGTTTCTCATCCTTAGACAAAGTATGAGAAGCCGGGGGACAATAAGATCTCTTCCCATATGGCCTTGGATGCAAGTCTTCGCGTATTCCCATTGCTTGCAAATCCAATCTTGCCTTCACACCATCCTTCGAACTACCTTGTATGTTGAGAAGCGTGCCAACAATACTATCACATACGTTCTTCTCCACATGCATGACATCAATACAGTGAGCTCACATCAAGATTGCGCCAATATGGAAGATCGAAGAATACAGATCTCTTCTTCCATATATTTGTTTCTTTTCTACTCTTTCCAGTCTTACCGAAGATGACACTGATATTTTTAACCTTTTTATACACTTGCTCCCCAGTCAATGCCACCGGAGCTTCTTTATACTCTTAGCCACCAAAAAATGCCTTCTTTAATCGACAATATGGGTGGCCCCGTCTGAGAAATCTCCTATGTCCAAGATACACCGTCTTTCTTCTATGTTGAAGTTGATGGTAGCGTGTGCCTTCTTCACAAACCGGACATGCTTTATGGCCTTTTACACTATACCCTGACAAGTTCCCATATCTTTGGGAAGTCGTTTATAGTACAAAATATCATGGCTCTCATTTTAAAGACCTCCTTCTTGAAAGAGTCAAAAACCTGCTAAGGCTTCCATAGGGATTCATGCCATCCGTGCTAAGGGCAAGCCTGAGGTTCCTAGGTTCTTCGCCGAAGTTCGGAAATAATTGATCGATCTTCTTCCATTGAGAAGAATCGGCCGGATGTCGAAGTTGTCCATCTGAAATCCTCTCATCTACATGCCATCTCAGATTCTTTGCATCATTTTCATTCGCAAACAACTGCTTGAACCTTGGTATGATTGGAAGATACCACAACACTTTTGCAGGCCCCTTATCTGACTTGTACCGTGGGGTTTCACATATCGGACAACTCTGCTTCTCTTCAAACTCTTTTCTATACAATACGCAATCATTCGGGCATGCATGGATCTTTTTGTACTCCATCCCCAGTGGACAAAGTATTTTCTTAGCATCATAGTAGCGATGCGGCAACACATTATCATCCGGAAGCATGTCCTTCAAAGCCTCAAGCAATTCGAAAAACTCTTGTCGCTCCATCCATGACGTGCCTTCAAGCTTACCAATTTCAATACGGCGTTCAACAATTGGTATTTTTACACCCACGGTATAGCGGTGTCTCGCATCACCGCTGTATAAGTCTTACAAAATCCGTGACAAATTAAATGTGTGCGTATAACTTCAGGACTTAGTCGACTCTCATTCAAACATTTTACACAAGGGAAATAAAACTTCCCCCCATCATCATGGGCATTTTGTTTAGCAAATTCTATAAATTCCCTCACCCGATTCTGATATTCAACACTCGTTCGTAAAGCATTTATCCAATCGTGGTCCATAGTAGAATTCCTATATATAGACGGAAAATCATTGATCATACATAATCCAAAAAAATTGAAACTTGCATAAAAAATAAGCCAACATCCAAATGCAAATATACGCTCAAAGAATCACTTTTACGGAGGAACGAACTTGCCCATTAAATGCATAACAAATAATCACTTTTGGTCATAAATGCATCATAGTGAATCCAAGAACCCAAATAAATGCAAGACGAGGAAATTAAATGCATGGGATGAAGGTCTTGTGGACTCACCTGTAGCATATAAATTCAAATGCGTTTCCTGATGAGTCTTACTTCTCCAGCCACGAACGTTGATGTTGCAGACAAGACAACAAGAGTAACCTAAAAACACTTGTTGGTCAGTTCGGTAGGTCTAAGTGCAAATATAATCTACGAAAAACAATATTTATTAACAACATATAGTACCCACAAGAACATTTCATCGATTTCGTTAAACCCATGAAAAACCCATAAGCTGGAAAATAATAAAGTTATATAACCGAAACACCTCTTACAGCTTCGTCTATACACGTTTAGCTAAGGAACCAGAGAGTGATTGTCGAGAGAGGTACGCGAAGCAGCGACGAAGCAACCCACAAACACCGGAGTCGGAACCTGAGTAATCACTTTCGGCGCGACAAGAGATATTCAGAGTGGGAAATTTAATTTTCGCGCGACATCGACACCTTATTTAGCTTTTTGGATTTTTTTAAAACCGCTTAATTATTAAATGTTCGGTCCTAAAGTTATAACTAACTTTTTAAGACCGGAGTTCTAAGAGTATCCGGTCCTAAAGTTTTATTAGTCATTTAAGTTTAAGACCGGAGTTTTATAAAACATCCGGTCCTAAAATTCAAATTCTTTTTAGACCCGTTACTTATAAAATGTCCGGTCTTAACAGCCTTGGTGAATGAATAAAATAAAGGATTTTTTTTTGGATAAAAAATAAAGGAAAATTATCATCCACAAGATACAGTCAAAAAGAAAAATACTGAAGAACAAAAAAAAAATCAAAGGGTTATGCTCTTAATATGGTCTTATATTACTGGAGAATGCACGTACACAAGAAAAAAAAAACAAGAAAAAAAAGCTGAAAATTATCATCCACAAGAATCTGATTGAACATGCTTGGCGATATCGGCGTGAAGAGCATTAATTTCCCGCCGGATATCAGCAAGTTCCTGTCTTAGTTGCTCCAGCCTCAATAGGAATCTCTCATTAGAGGAAAGCGGAGAGGGGTCAGAGGTAGGCGCGCTGGGGCCAACAGGTTGGAGTGGGGGAGCACGAACCTCTGCATGGTCTCAAGGCTGGAGGGGGCTGGCAATCTCAGGACAGGGTCGGCAGAAGGATCGAGGGGGGGGGTTGCGGAAATCTCTTCATCATTGGAAATAACAATGGGTCCAACGACCCGAGACCCTTCGGCCACAATAGGACGCACTCTCGCTGGAGGAGGCACACCGTATAAGGATCTAACCATGTCACGAGCTTGAGGTGTAAGAGTACCCCTACGAGCAGTTTGCTTGTATCTAACCATTGTTTGAGGCTTTGAGCAGTTGGGGCAGAGAGCTAGGTAGTGAGGAGTTACGAGGTAGTGAGGAGTTAATAAGGACAGAGAGTTCGTGTGAGGAGTTAATAAGAACAGAGAGCAGGAGAGATACACATCTGGTGATGATAAAGTTAATTGGTACAAATGAATTTAGCGTTTCTACTTTAAGAGCGTATTTATATAAATATCCGGTCCTAAAAGTCATTTATTTTTTTCAAATCAATTCAATTACTTTTAAGACCGACCTTTTATCTTGTATCCGGTCCTAAAACTCATTTTTTTTCAATTCAATTACTTTTAAGACCGACCTTTTATCTTGTATCCGGTCCTAAAACTCATTTTTTCAATTCAATTACTTTTAAGACCGAGTTTTTATATTTTATCCGGTCCTAAAACTCATTTCTTTCAATTCAATTACTTTTAAGACCGAGTTTTTATCTTTTATCCGGTCATAAAACTCATTTCTTTTTTAATTCAATTTCTTTTCAATGAATGATTCAGAGAGTTTCTTCGGCTTCCACTCAAACTTCCTAACTAGGCGTCTCCTCGTATTCTGAGGAACTATGGGTCTCCTCATTAATGTTTCCGGCGTATCACATTGTTCAGTATGTGTTCTCTATTTAAACCCGTTGTTACTTTACTTTCTTCACATTCATCTCCATCTCCTCCTACAACCTCCACTGTAATGGCTCCTCCACCACGACGAGGTCCTCCTGCTGGGCGAAATCCTGAGGCACCTCCATATCCTCCTCCGTTGCCTCCGAACCCGAACTTCTGGCAGCTGCTGCAGCACCTGATAGCCTGCGTCGATCATATAGACCGATGTTTGGGCCAACTGTTTCAGGTTTATCACGCCGTCAACAACAAGCTGAACGCAATACTCGACCCCAATGACGTTGAGTACCATACCTTTGATGACGACGTCTCCGACCCTTCCCTCCCCTCCGACAACGATGGGGAGGATTAGAAATATTTATGTTTTTTTTTGTACTACGCTGCCTCTCAAGGCAGAAAAAAATAGAAAAAAAAAAATGTTTAGATCCCAATCGCTTTCCTTGTACTTGTCTTTATGATGTTCTTTTCTTTTTTCCGACAAAAAGGAAACAAACAAAACAGAAACTTGGTTGTCTTGAACCCTAACGATTTGTCTGAAAACCGAGTCACGAACTCTATTTAAAGGAAGAATATTAGGACCGGACATATAACAAATCCAAGGTCCTAAAAGTTAAGCCTTATTTTAAAAATTTGAAGTTAGGAGTGGACAATTAAACAATATACGGTCCTAAAAGTTTCGGCAAACTATTAAAATAAACGAAGACTTTTAAGACCTGACTCCTAACAAATACACGGTCCTAAAAGTCTAGCCATATTCTTTGGAATTTTTTGAAGACTTTTAGGACCTGATATTAATTAAATATACGGTCATACAATTCTAGCCGTATATTTTATAGAGTTTTAGGACCGGATATTTGACATATATACGGTCCTAAAAGTCTACCCATATTTTTTAGAATTAGACGAAGACTTTTAGGACCGTATATTTGTTAAATATACGGTCTTAAAATGGACGAGGACCTTTAGGACCGGACTTTTAACAAATATACGGTCCTAAAAGTCGCGAATACTTTTCAGAGTCTCTTATGGCTCATTTACAACATCCGCTTTGTATCTCAAATTTCAAGCACTAATTAAATAGCTTTATCTACCATCCCATTCATTCAGAAACCCAAAATGGACACACACAAATTGTTCGAAAAAATAAACAAATTTATTATTGAATTGCATTGCGTTATATTTACAAATGAATGAATTAGCTAGTCGAAAAAATAAACAAATGTATGTATAGAAGGCTATTGTTGCTACAACATATATTATTTACAAATGAATTAATTTATGACATTAATTATTGTCTTGACTTAGATTTTCTAAGACCAGTTTATACAGATATTCACAAAACACATGGCGTATGTGCTCCACTTCATCATCATCAAATGGCTTTTCACAGGCAAACCTCTGTAACATCAAAGACAGAAATAGAAATAACATATTACGTGCATATTTCATATGTAACATTAAGCCATCAGTGACTGAATTCAGCCATAACATTTTACCTTTGCAGGGAATTTAGTCTTTCCCTCCGTCACAATATCATATATGTGTTTCATGACGTAAGGGCCACATAAGTTCGATTCTGGCGGTTGCCGACGGGTCTAAAAAGAACAAGAAATATATAAGAGCATATATAGCTTATCGACCAAGTTCACAAGACAGTTATGCCATGTCCAAATATGTACTAACCTTTGGTTGGTACCATTTAGGTCTTTGAGATCAAACCCACCACGCCTTTTTTACCGTTCTTTGGAAGGTCGTCATGCCACTATCATCAAAATCACAAATTTATCGCAATGTTCACCGAAAATTCACAACAGAGATTTCGACAAGACAATCAAAATGACATTCTTACTTGTTGATGATCTGCTTCAACGTAGGCGATGGATCACTGTGAGTGGAGCATAAGAAGATAACAAAATGCGACTCCATGTTCATGACGACCAACTGATAGTGGTTGCTGAAATTTCAATACAGCAGTAAAGTACTCAGTGATATATATATATATATATATATATATATATATATATATATATATATATATATATATATATATATATATATATATATATATATATAGCAGAATTAAGTGAATTGCAGACAAGAATTGTGATATATATGTACCCGAGCCAGTGTGGAAACAAGTACACCTTTCTTGGCACTTCACACCCTCTTTGATATGTACTCTTGTCTCATTTCCTTGGATGTTGTACTTGCATACACTGGGCACAAGAATCCAAAATCCTCGATTCTGCCCTGTTCAAAAAGTTTCTCATGCCTGCACCTACAAGAATGACATCGATCAGGGAATTAGTATATATGCATGTGTGTCTAAACGGTGCATTTAAATTATGTAATCAAGGAAGAAGATACTTACTTCATAAATACTTGAACACATGCACTAGTAACCTGTTGTCCAGGAAGCAGCATGGACTCTACATCTTCATTATCAACTAAAAGTGGTTGAGGATGATCGAGGCCTACTACTTCATTGACAGGCCACGATTTATCTTTAAACCATCTGTTGGCTACCAAATCAGATATTTTTTCCTTGGCCGTCAAGTTAGCAGTAGGGGATGGAACTTGAGGAGGGGTGAAGCTTGATGAGGGGGTGGATCTTAAGGAGGGGATGAAGCTTGATGAGGGGGTGAAGCTTGATGAGGGGGTGGAGCTTGACGAGGGGGTGGAGCTTGACGAGGAGTAGAGACAAGGTGTCAAGGGAACACTGGTCTCTGGCAGAGAGCTCAGGAGACACTTCATTTTCTGATCCATCTCCTCCTTCATCTTGCTCATCTCAGCTTGAAACATTGCCCTCAATGTAGCTTCTCTGGCCGCAAGCGTCTAATCCATCTCCTCCCGGGTAACCATACTTTGTCTGTGGCGTTTGGATTTACCAAAGTATTGCTTTAGGCCTACCCGTCCTCCAATCCTCCTTACACGCCCCGAGTGATCTGCTTTTCTGGTCGCAACGGTCAGAACATCATTCCTCCCGTCCGACGCAAAAGATCCCTTTGCCTCTTTATTTTTAAGATCTTCCTGTAAGATACAGATAACGAGAAGCTTAGTAATGAAACATGTTTAGTAAGTAAAAAATAACAATATTGATACTTACAATTCGTTCAACAACTACAAGAGTTTGTTCACTAGTGTAGGCGCCGCTTGGCTTTTGCCGAATATACAATCACAACTCCTCGCGACGTATTGGAGATGGTGGCTAGTCAACTACCGCGGAAGGATTGGATTCAGCTTCATCTTCCAATCTCTTCCGCTTGGCTGCCATCAAATCTTTTTCGGCCTTTTCATATCCGCCGCGAGAAGCCCTGTGTGGGCAATCATTCTTTCTCCCGATCTCTTGGTATTTTTCCCTTCTTTTCTGTGAATCAGGATTGAAAACAACTATCAATTATGAATTCCAGCCATGTCACTAACAGAAATTAGAGAACTTCTGCTTGATATGAACGTCAAACATTAGTCAAATTCACTTCATCAAGATTCAACATTTTACTTAAGGAAGATGTAGCATTGTAGAAGAAATTGGGAGAACCAAAGGAAAGGGAGTTGCGAATTGCCGCCAACTCAGTCAATTCATTCATTCATCATAATTGGTTCCTACACACATATTAGAATAACTAACTAACTACTTGCACCGAAACCATTACACAGTTAACATACTAACTAACTAACAGCAACGCCTAACCATATTACACAGTTTACATATCAGACATGCATGGAATTAGGACATGCTCCTTTGATGCAGGACAAAGGCAGAAAATGTATACTTCTATTCACACACCAAACCATTTAACTAACAGGATTAGATGTACACAATAACATTCACATATCCGCACAGGTTAATAAGCAAACAAAAGTGCAAACAAAACTAAATATAAACTCACCGAGCTTCAGGAGTGGTCCGCAGCTAAACAAATTGTTGCCAAATTTGTTCATCAATAAATTTGTACTTGTGCCAGGGTTTATGGTCAGGCTTCACCTCGGCAAAAATATACGTGTTAGCTAGAAAGGTCTTAAACTTCCTGAACCGCTTAGAACAATAAGACAATGTTGAGTCTTTCAACTTCTCAGAGTCAGGGACGGTGTATGTAAGCCGGATAGTGTCCCAAATAGGATCCTTTATTGTGCTTTGGTCCACATTTTTCCACTCATCAATCAAGATGCTAACCTTGCTGCGTACTAGAGCGCCGACAAGACTAGTATATGTGGTTTTATTAGGACCGAAAGGTTGCAAATTTTCATCAAACTGAATCTCGAGCTTCGTCCCGGAATTCCGACTAAGGGAAACCTCCCTCATTCGTGTGCCGCTTCTACCACGGCGTGCACGGCGCTGAGAATGCTCATTGTGAGATGAAGAGGGTTCGTTCGTCTGACCCACACCAGTCAAAGCAGTATCTGGAGTTCCAGGAACACGAGTGGAATCGTTTTCACCATTCATTTTCAAGAAAGTGAGAGGAATGCCTGAGCAAATGAGGGAGTAACAGAGGCTAACGGTACGTGGGGCGAGGAAGAGAGGTAATGCAACAGGAAGGGTTTCGTAACGTGAACAGGGGTTCTTCAGTGAGTGTGACAAAAGCTTCCGCGCGAAGAAACATATATTTGGCGTCTCATTTTTAAGACCGGACAAATGAGTATATACGGTCTTAAAAGCTAACCTTTAAGACCGGTCTTTATATAACTCCGGTCTTAAAATTAATTAATTTTTTATTTAAACTTTAGTACCTGCCTGATTTTAAGTCCGGTCTTAAAAGTCTAACTTTTAAGACCTGGCCATTCTGTAACTCTGGTCTTAATATTAATTAATTTTTATTTAAACTTTAGTACCGGCCGTGATTTATGTCCGGTCTTAAAGGTCTAACTTTTAAAACCGTCTATTATATATGTTCGGTCTTAAAACTTTAATACCTTTATATTTTAATTTTTCCGTATTAATTTTGGAGTGTAGAAAATATAAGTTTGGCTGTATGAGATTTCTCCAAAAGTAATTGATATTTCAATTTTTTTAATAACATTTTTAAGACCGGTTTTTATTTTAACAGGTCTGGATAAGACCTATGAAAAAATGATTCAGTATAAGAAGTTCTTTATATTTACAAATCTGCCACCGGTCATAGTTTTAGGAGCGGTCCTTCGTTAGTCCGGTCTAAATGAGGCGGTCTTAAAGCACTTTAGCGTATAAAAAGTTCTTTTTATTTACAAAACTGTCACCGGTCACACCTTTAAGAGCGGGGCGTCGATGATCCGCTCTAAATGAGGCGGTCTTAAATTCCTTTTTTGTACTAGTGAATTTTGATTGTTTATTGATTTTTTTTTAATTTATAATAAGTATATGATACTAGCTATACACACTAATATTAATTAAAAGCTCACGGTATCGCTCGTATACCTTAACTTTAAATAATTTTTAGGTAACGAATTTAATTTTGCAATAAGAAATTTATGAGCTATTTTCCATTGAATAATATGAGAACAAGAGAAGTGTGATAGTGACAGTATTACTTACTGAAATTTCACTATATAATTCCACCTTTACCAAGCAAGCTTGTCACACACAATCGTCTCATTATCTTCCTCCAACCAAACACAATCACACGCTTTGGTGTTTTCACTTCTCTTCATTCTCTGACCCAAACATGGTGGTCTCTTCAGAACCACACTCCACCCCCACAGGCCTCCGATCGACAAGGTCCTTCGCCGTCCAGCTCATCACCGGCCGGTGGTTCATGATATTCTCCTCCTTCCTCATCATGTCTGTCTCCGGCGCCAGCTACATGTTCGCTCTTTACTCTCGTGACATCAAGTCCGTCCTCGGCTACGACCAATCCACTCTCAACCTCCTCTCCTTCTTCAAAGACCTTGGCTCTAACATTGGCATCCTCTCTGGCCTCCTCAACGAGGTCACGCCGCCGTTCGTCGTCGTCTCCGTCGGTGGCATCGTCAACTTCTTCGGCTACTTCATGATCTGGCTCGCCGTCAACCGCAAATTCACCCACCCTCCCTCCGTTCCCCTCATGGCCTTCTACGTCTTCGTCGGCGCCAACTCCCACTGCTCCACCAACACCGGCGTCGTCGTCACCTCCGTCAAAAACTTCCCCGGCTCCCGCGGCATCGTCATCGGAATGCTCAGCGGCTACCTCGGCCTCAGCGCCGCAATCATCACTCAATTATATTACGCTTTCTATGGAAACGACTCAAAGTCTCTTCTTTTGCTCATGGCTTGGCTTCCCACAGCAACTTCTTTTTTGTTTCTTCCAGTCATAAGGCACCATAAGGGCCTTCAACAACCAAATGACACCAGAAATTTCTACAAGTTCGTCTATTTGTCTCTTTTTCTCGCAGGTTTTCTTCTCATCATCATCATCCTCGAAAAATGTCTCAAATTCACCCAGAGCGAGTATTATCTCGCCTCTTCTTTCATGCTTCTCCTTCTAATCCTTCCCGTCGTCGTCGTAATCTCCGAAGAGCTTAACCTTTGGAGAGTCAAGAAACAGCAAGAACCACAGAAAGCCGTAGTAACCATACCCGCAGAAAAACCCAAGCTTGATGAGTACGAGAATACGACGAAACACAGAGAAGAAGCTGCTGCTTCTTCTTCTGGGTCATGTTCATGGTGGAGCAACATATTCAGAAAGCCAGAAAGAGGCGACGACTATACCATTCTGCAAGCGATTCTAAGTCTAGACATGGCGATTTTGTTTTCTGCAGTAATTTGTGGTCTTGGAGGAACATTAACAGTGGTGAACAACCTGAGCCAAATAGGTACGGCTTTAGGTTACTCACCACATAGCATAACAACTTTCGTGTCACTAATGGCGATCTGGATCTATCTGGGGAAGATAGCTCAGGGTGTGATATCAGAGTTCATGGTAACAAAGCTAAAATTTCCTAGACCCTTCATGCTAACTTTAATTCTGGTCCTTTCATGTGTGGGCCATCTTCTTGTAGCCTTCAACGTCCCAAATGGACTCTACGTGGCATCAATAATTATAGGGTTTTGCTTTGGAGCAAACTGGCCAATACTTTTCACCATTATTTCTGAGCTTTTTGGGCTCAAATATTACTCGACGCTTTATAATGTCGGGTCGGTCGCGAGCCCGATCGGGTCGTATTTGATGAGTGTGAGGGTGGCTGGTTATTTGTATGATAAGGAAGCTATGAGGCAGTTGGCTGAGAAGGGTTTGAAGAGGAAGGAAGGAGAAGAATTGAACTGTAATGGGAATGAGTGTTATAGATTGGCCTTCTTTATTATTGCGGGCGTGACCTTGTTTGGGGCACTTGTGTCCTTAATTTTGGTGGCTAGGACCAGAAGCTTTTACAGAAGTGATATTTACGAGAAGTTCAGAGAGAAGGAAGAAGATATTAATAATCATAACAACGAGACGGAAATGGGTGTGGTGGCTCACAAACAAGATGGACCACCAAGTGCAAATTGAATATGCATGGAGGGTAGTTTTGTAAAATTATTCACATGCTTTTATTTCCTTAGTGTCTGTAGATCTTGAACAAGGGTGCTACAAGGTATATATATATATATATATATATATATATAGTTTAAGATATAAATAAATTATTGCCTTTAAGTTTTTAGTCTTCGATCTGGTGGAGTTCCTTTTTCTTTAATTTGATCTTTTTAATAGATGTACTTCCAACAGGAATTGTCGAACAGGTTATTAATATTGGGAGAAAGCTAAGACACACATAAGATGGATACTAAATATGTAAATCTCAATTCAGGACTCTTAAATAATTAATCAGCACTGTGAAGTTTTTATAGGACTAATCTGGGATTGAATTTTGTAGTAAAACTACCTAAATGCCCATTAATTGAATGACAAAGAGTTGAACAAGCAACAACTTTAACTCGTAATGATCAAATGATAACACTAAGCTAACTACTAAACTTGTGACAGTTAATTTCAAAAAAATTTCTTGCTGAGTATTAATAATAGCAATAGTATAACAAATAACAATTTTATATATATATATATATCAAATAAGACAATGAAAACTACTTTTTTTTTTAGAGAAATGAATTCATTTCACAAAAATTGAATTTCAAAACATTTTTTACGGATTTCACATATAAATTAAGCCATTTGGAGGGATAATTTTGAAATTCTCATATTTCAAATGGTTGATATATGTCTTTCTCCTATTAATAATTATGAGTAGACAAAATATTCACGTACACGTAGATTCATCAAATAATAATATCATTTAGGAGGCTACATAAGTATTAAGTAGTACTACTAGGGGCGGAGCTAGGGGTGGCCCCCGCCCCCTTAAAATTACAGAAGTCGACCCAAAGTTTTAGGAAATTGTATTTTAGTCTTATAAAATTTTTAAGATTTTCATTTTAGTCCCTAGTAGAAGTTTAATGGAGGGATTAAAATGAAAATATTGAAATATATATGAGGCAAAAATATAATTCCTAAAATGTTGGGTCAAGTTCTATAATTTTCTCCTCCTAATTTCAAATGCTAGCTCCACTGTGTTCTTTTCTTTAATTTTCGCCCCCCTAATTTCAAATCCTGGCTCCGCCCCTGAGTACTACTACTTACTATACTAAAATGTGTGTATAGGACAAACCAAGATACACAAGGCGACAAGCGAAGAGTTTTATTTTATTTTTCTTAGTACAGGTATCCTCTTCCAGAAGAGGATTCTCTCATAATCCTCCCTCTTATTATCCCTCATTGTCGCCATCTGAACCGTCCATTTTTTGATCCAACGATCCAGAGAGATTTACAAAAAACCACGCGCGGTTTTGGGATTTTTGAAAAACCGCGCGCGGTTTTTTCAAAAAAAAAAATTTTGGACCCTTGGATCAAGATTTGGACGGCCAGGATGGAGGACAATGAGGGATGGGCAGAAAAAGGAAGGTGAGAGAAACCGGACCCATCCTCTTACTGCACGTAATCTTGTTTGAGATACTATTGGACACTAACTATATACACTTCTCCTTAGGGGCGGACCCAGGAATTTGAGTGACGGGGGCGAAAATAAAAAATACTACATTATAAATAAAAATACTTGAAATACGGTACAGATCTAATATATAAAAAATTGAAAGAAATCTATTACAGAAATTAAAATTACTTTACTTGACTCTTATTCTATGTGTTTTCATATTGTTAAATTCATCTATAATTAAATCCGTAATAAACACTTACAAAGAGCATGAATTATTTCATGACCAATATGATTTTAAAAATTTTATTCATAACAAAAATAAACCATTAAAATTAACTATTAGTCATTATCTACTACCTCCGTCCCTAATTATAGGAGCAATTTAACCGATTTTGGGAGAATTAAGGAGAGGAGTTAAATTAGTTAATTTTACTCATTTTCCTAAAATGTCCTTATATAAATTTAAAATGACACAAGTTGCCCTAATTATAAGTGTTTCTAAATTGTCTTACGTTAGATATCCATGACATATTAGTTTATATATGTATATTAGTTGCTTTTTATATAGCCATGTGTATACATATAGATCTAATTTTCTTTCCACACGCTTTCTAGCTAATTGAAATAATGGTCTTACTATATAAACATATGTGTGTGTATATGTGTATACATATAGATCTATCTACACACACACATATATGTTTATATATGTGTGTGTGTTCACACATATATATCTACACATATATATATTGACACACATAAACACAAATATACATATATATGTAAACACACACATATATAATGCTCCTAACAATAAGTATAAATAGGGGTATTATAGGAAAAAATTGACAAAAGTTAAAACTTGCTCTTATAATTAGGACCAAAACCAACTCCAAAATTTGCTCCTATAATTAGGGACGGAGGGAGTATATTCTCATAACCATCTTTTAACAAAACTCAAAACTTGCCCAAAATCCTAACCCTAAAATATTCTCTAATTAGGATACAAGTAGTATCATTAGAAAGATAAAATCATGTATAATAAATTTAATGAAGGAAATTTAATAAAAAGAAGTGATTTTGAGTACCTTATTGATCCTCAAAATTTGTCATAACTTGTTGAAAAAAAAAAGGCGAACGAGCCGCCGGTGAAAGGAAGAAGAGGGGATCGTTTTGAGCAAAAATAAGTAGGGTTGGGGATATATAAAGGTGGGCCCCACCTCTTTATTAATTTTTTTAAATATATATGATAGCAACCGAATGGGATGTGTGATTGATCTCAGTTAATATATATATATGTATATGAAAGCAAACCAATTGTCGGATGCCATGTGTTGGGACTGAGGTTTAATTATTTTTTTTGGTAAGATTTTTTTTGGGGGGGGGGGCGCGTCCACCCCTCATCCCCCACCTGTGTCCGCTTATGCTTCTCTTGACGAGGATTCAAACCTTAGTTTACCACATTATGTTGTGAAGGACTAACCCCTTCCACTAACCCCAATCCTATTGGTAAGCAAAGAGTTTTAGGCAGTTTGATATTCTTTTTAGTAAGACTGTTAGCTAGCGGGCTGTTAGTTTGTGCATTTATATTTGGCATATATATCCAATATAATAATGATTAAAAAAAGTCCTCCATATAATTTATTTAGCCATAGTGCATTAATTGATGAGGTCAAACAATGCAGGTATATAGATGGGATATATTCCTAATTTTGATTTGTTAGGGCGGACCCGAGAATTTTATTGACGGGGGACGAAAATAAAAAATATTATATTATAAATAAAAATATTTGAAATACAATACAGACCTAATATATAAAAAATTGAAAGAAATCTATTACATAAATTAAGATTACTTCACTTGACTGTTACTGTACGTGTTTTTATATTGTTAAACTCATTTATAATTGAATCCATGCTGAAACTTAAAACAATTTCTTTTTCAATATATGTAATCAAAGAATCTTTAAGAAATTAGTTTTCCATTCTAATAAAAATATTATTAATAACAAAAGTAAACCTATAAAAACTATTAGTCATCATCTATATTCTCATAGCACTAGTGCAAAAAAGGGTTTTAAGACCGTCTCATTTAGACCGGATTATAGAGAATCAGGTCTTAAAAGTATGACCGGTGGCAGTTTCGTAAATATAAAGAACTTTTTGGACCGGATTATAAAAGATCCGGTCTTAAAATATGACCGTGGCACTTTCAGAATATATAGAACACTTTTAAGACCGGACTATAAAAGATCCGGTCTTAAAAGTATGACCGTGGCAATTTTGTAAATATATAGAACACTTTTAAGATGGGCTAAAAATATCCGGTCTTAAAAGTATGACCGGTGACAATTTCGTAAATATTGTGAGAAGACGCGATCAAGTCCGAGAATGCGATGATTTATTCCTTCGCTTAATTGAAATTATATACGATGCTAATAAGTAAATAAACCTAGGCAGTTCCTATAATTTAGGGATTACAATCAGAATATATTACGAAATTCATAAAACCATGATCTGCTAACTTAATTCCTAAAATCTCTCTAACATCTTAATTAAGATGATTACAATCAAGAATTTAATTACGAAATTCAAAAAATCATGATCTGCTAACTTAATTCCTAAAATCTCTCTAACAACTTAATTAAGATGATTACAATCAGGAATTAATTACGAAATTCAAAAACCTTGATCTGCTAACTTAATTCCTAAAATCTCTCTAACAACTTAATTAAGATAATTGCACAATATAATCGTATACGCTAACTAATTAAATAAATAGAACACTTTTAAGACCGGCTGTTTCAAACAGACGGTCTTAAAAGTGTAAAAAAAAAAATTTATATAGAACACTTGACCTGCTGTTTGAAACAGACGGTCTTAAAAGTGTAAAAAAAAAAATTATATAGAACACTTTTAAGACCGAAGACCGTCTGTTTGAAACAGACGGTCTTAAAAGTGTAAAAAAAAAAAAAAATTATATAGAACACTTTTAAGACCGACTGTTTCAAACAGACGGTCTTAAAAGTACTTTTAAGACCGTCTGTTTGAAACAGACGATCTTAAAAGTAAAAAAAAAAAAAAATTATATAGAACACTTTTAAGACCGGTTGTTTTAAACAGACGGTCTTAAAAGTGTTCTATATATTTACGAAATTGCCAACGGTTAAAAATTTTTTTTTTTAAATTTTTTTTTACACTTTTAAGACCGGTTGTTTAAAAAAACCGGTCTTAAAAGTGTTAAAAAAAAAACTACATTCGCTAAACCTGTTAAGTCCGTGAGTTTGCTTTGTCTTCTTGGTGATATAACATTTTCTTAGTTATAGATTGAACGAGTGTCCTAAGAGCCTCACGGCAAATCCTCAAGAAGAATGTCATCCTCTTCCTCTAACCTACTCGCAATCTTCGTAAGTCATCATAAGAGTCGCACAATCAAATCCTTGGCAACGTTGGCAGTGAGATGCTTCGAGGGTTTTGCGATGGCGTCGACTCCAATCCTCAGCAACAGCGAAAGCGTACTACTTTGAGGATTCTGGATGACGGCGGCTCCTTCCTCTTCGATCTATGGGTCCTTCCACGCCGCCTTCGTATAGATCCGGTTTGAAATCAAACCCAGATATCTTCTTGCTTAAGTTTGTTTATTTCCTACATTGACCGCTCCTGCTCAGATCCGGACTTCGATTTTGGTTGCTTGAAGCTTTGCTAGCACCGACAAGAGGATCCCGCTCGATTTGGTTGCTTTAAGCTTGTGACTTTTTGTAGATCTGGACTTCAAATTCGATTTTCATGGTGAATGATTTCGTTTCTTGTTATTTTTGTTTATTTCGGACTTTGTAATCATCTTTTTTGTTTTTCTTCTTGTTGTTGTTGCTTCCAATCTTCTCTTGGTTCTCCGTCGTTGATGACGGAGGGACATTCAAAATGTTGCCAGATCTGGTGATTTGGGACCGATTGTTTCATTTGAGTTTTTTTTTTTTTTTTTTTATTATTTTGAAACACTTTTAAGACCGGATGTTTAAAATGTCCGGTCTTAAAGAAACTCTTTAAGACCGTGTAAAAGTCCGGTCTTAAAGGTCGACTTTTAATACCGCCTGGAACAAGACTGGTCGCGGGTCCGGTCCTAATGTACCTGTTTTGTCCGGTCTTAAAAGCCTTTTTTGCACTAGTGTAGCCATCTTTTAACAAAACTCAAAATTTGTCCAAAATCCTAACCCTAAAATATTATTAATCAATATAAAAGTAGTATTATTAGAATGATAAAATTATGTTTAATAAATTTCATGATGGAAATTTAATAAAAATAATTGATTTTAAGTACCCTATTGATTCTCAAAATTTGTTGTAAGCTGTTGAAAAAAATCGTACCAGCCGCTAGTGAGAGGAAGAAGACGAATGCGTTTTCAGAAAAGGGAAAAAGGGTTGGGTATATAATAGGGAAGCAGATACTCTCCCCAGCGGCTCTCTTCCTCTAGACGCTTGGATCAAAAATGGACAGTTAGGATTTGAAGATAATGAAGGATGGGGAGAGAGCTGCCGTTGAGAGAAACCAAACGCATATAGGTTATTATATTTTTTTAATATATATAAAAGAAAATGAAAGATGGGATGCGGAATGCGAGATCTGGTGACTAAAGGTATTCTGAGTTAAGATATACATGTTAGACGCCATGTGTAGACTGATGCTTATATTTTGATGGCTTGTATTTGGCCAGTTTCCTTCTGTCTGCTTATTGCTGTCTTTAGCTTTTGACTATTGTAATCTGTGGTGCTTTTCGAGTAGTAAATTATAGGGGTGAGCAATGGGTAAGCGGGGCTGTCCCGGGGGTAACCCGTGGCCCGCCCGTTTATATTTCATGGGTACGGGGATGAACCCGTATAAAAACGGGACGGGTTAAACGGGTACAGGGAACTCGTTTAAGCAATTTTTTTCACATGATTAAACTGACCCCAAATAAAAATAAAGGAAAGAAAACTCAAGGCAGGGTTCATGGACACAGTGTGATACAAGAAGCAAACCACAGACAAGGGCGGACGCACATACTGGAGAAGGGGCACGTGTCCCCCTTGATTTTTGAGATTTAAAAAAAAAAAAAAAATCCCTTTTGACTTCTCACATAAAGATCCTGAAATTCTGATTCAAGGTGGTTTTTTAACGTTTCGCATCCTGACATCGTGGCACCCTTTGACTACATCTTCATTTGGGATGAAGATCTGGGCGTGGAGCATTTTGATGCAGAGGAGTAAGCATCAAAACCATAATAATTAGTGTAATTCAGGGTGCAATGAAAATTTTTCAACGTCTTCTATTCTTCTATTATTCAAGCTGTGCTAGCTGGGTATTGCTCATCACCGGTTGGGTCAAACAAAATATGTTAGCTTTCTCTTCCTTGTTCCCTCTACATGCTTATGCTTTTGATAATGATGAAATGAGTATTGCACTAATGTTTGCGACCAATTGATATGGCTGCTCTATGTTGAAGAAGGAAAATTCAACCTTTTCTCTTCTTTTTTGCTATGACAAGTGAAAAAAAAAATTCGGGGGCCCCGCTCCTCCTACCAATAGTGCCCCCCTTCCATAAATTCCTGGATCCGCCCCTGACCACAGAGATGTTGGGCTCAGTACATGAAGCAAGCTATGTGACATTAATTCTTACTAATACAAACCACAGTTCAGATTCAACATTTGGCGTTGAAACCTCCATACAAAAGCTTACTGACCTGAGGCCGAGAGTGAGACTGTGAGAGGTCGCAAGTGAGTGGCAGAGGTTGAGACCGCTAGAGCCCGAGAGGGAGACGACAAGACCACGAGAGGCGAGAGGTCACGGCAAGCGCGAGAGGTCGAGAGCGATGATTGACGGCGAGCAAGAGAGGCTGAGATCGAGATCCAAAGAGACGAGCTTCGAAACCGATAGAGACAGGACGACGAAAGGCTCTGGCCGAGATCAAAAAAAAAATTGATGCTTATATATTTTTTTTTTTTAAAAAAAATTTTGGACCACCCTTGTGTCCGCCCTTGCGTTAATATACATATATATTATACTTTTACGAAAATTATAAAAAAATATGGTGATTCCAGCGAACTTTAATTTGACTTTGGGATTCTGGCATTACATCAGAATTTTGAAAAGGAAAACGGCAACTTCGTGTTCATCTTACGAGGCAGGAACAAATCAACATCAGAATTTTAATTTGTGTGCAGCTTTATGGTCTCAAACAAGCTCTTAGAGCTTGGTATGAGCGGTTAAGCAAATTTTTGTTAGATCAAGGCTTTGTTAGAGGAAATGCAGACACGACACTCTTCATTAAGAACAATAAGCTTAATGAAATTTTAATTGTGCAAATATATGTTGATGATATTATCTTTGGTGCCTCTAACAAATCTATGTGTGAGGAATTCTCTAAGACAATACAGAGTGAATTTGAAATGTCTATGATGGGAGAACTCAACTACTTCCTCGGCTTGCAAATCAAACAACAGAAGGATGAGATATTTATCTCACAAAAGAAGTATCTCCGTGATTTGCTCAAGAAGTTTGGAATGGAAAATTGCAATGGTGCTGACACCCCAATGAGTTTAACTGCCTCTCTAGATGCCGATGAAGAAAAATGCAAGGAATTCAACATTACCAAATATAAAGGGATGATTGGATCTCTACTATATTTAACTGCAAGTAGACTAGACATCCAATTTAGTGTGGGTATGTGCGCAAGATTCCAAGCTGCTCCAAAAGAATCACATGTGGAGCATGTAAAAAGAATCTTTCGGTATCTCTCTGACACAAAGGAGCTTGGACTTTGGTTCCCAAAAGGACAACAAGAATTCTTGGTAGCATACTCAGACTCAGATCACGCTGGATACAAAACAGATAGAAAAAACACTAGTGGACAATGTGAATTTCTTGGAGGTTCACTTGTATCATGGTTCAGCAAGAAGCAAACCACCGTGGCTGTGTCCTCCACTGAAGCTGAATATGTTGCTGCCTCAAGTTGTTCTGCTCAAGTTCTATGGTTAAAACAACAATTATCTGATTTGGGAGTTCATCTGAAAGAAGTACCAATCCTTTGTGATAACACAAGCATAATCAGCTTGGCGAAAAATCCGGTTCAACATACAAGGACCAAGCACATTGATGTGAGACATCATTTTATCAGAGATCATGTGTAAAAAAAAGATGTTAAAGTGATGTTCATACCTACCCACTTGCAACTTGCTGACATTTTCACCAAACCCTTGGCGAAAGAACAATTCAATTTTATTCGAAGGGAATTGGGAATGGTAAATCCCAATGAATTGTAAGTAAAAATGTTAGTTTATTGTTATTAAATTCTGTTTTGATGATAATTAATACTAACTTAAGCATCAGAGTTTCTAGATTGTGTTTTTGCAGGACTCTGTTAAGATGATGGAAAACAGAGGCTAACAGAGTAAAGAATGACTTCAGTTACTATTTATGATGCCTCAAGTTGATTTAATCAATATTGCTATATTGACGTTTCAAAGTTGAATCTTCAAATTAAGATGTCTTGAGGAAAAAGAAAATTGATTTCTAGTTATTCTAATGGGTGTTGAATTATGCAGAAAACTATCTCTGGAAGTCTTAAATATTGCATCGAGTCATGTACCTCGAGTTGGTTGAAGTGGAAAATTAAGAAAATTGTAAAAAATTAAAAAAAAAATGGACCTCGCGAGCTAGTTGGACTACCTCGCGTGGTCAAAAAATTTAGAAATAATAAACATAAAATAAAAAAAAATAAAAAAATAAAAACAACCGGGGACCTCGCGAGGTAGTCGGACTACCTCGCGAGGTCATTTAAAAAAAATTAAAAATAATAAAAATAAAAATAAAAGAAAAACAGCTAGGGGACCTCGCGTTTAAAAAAATTTTAAAAAAGTACAAATAATAAAAAAATGAAAAAACTAATAAAAATCAAGGGATCTCGTTGTTGAGTATGTCGCGATATCCTTATATTAAAAAAATAATAAAAAACGAAAAAAAAGGGACCTCGCGAGTTCATTTTAAAAACAAATTAAAAAATAATAATAATAAATAATAAAAAAATTAGTGGGACAATCCATTTTAAATAAAAAATAAAAACGAAAAAAAGGGGACCCCGTGTGGTAGTCTCATTTTAAAAAAATTAAAAAAAAACTATAAATAAGAAAATAAATAATAAACAATCAGAAAACAAAAAAATTATAAAAAAAATCCGTGGGATAGGTCATTTTAAAAAACATAAAAAAATACAAAAAAGAAAATAGGGTACCTCGCGAGGTAGTCAGACTACCTCGCGAGGTACTCCAACTACCTTGTGAGATCATTCAAACAAAATTAAGAAAATTGTAAAAAATTTAAAAATTTTAAAAAAAAATGGACCTCGCGAGGTAGTTGGATTACCTCGCGTGGTCAAAAAATTTAGAAATAATAAAAGTAAAATAAAAAAAAATAAAAAAAGAAAAACAACCGGTGGACCTCGCGAGGTAGTTCGACTACCTCGCGAGGTCTTTTTAAAAAAATTAAAAAAAATAAAAATAAAAATAAAAGAAAAACAGATAGGGGACCTCGCGTTTAAAAAAATTTAAAAAAAGTACAAATAATAAAAAAACGAAAAAAGGGGAACTCGTGTGGTAGTCTCATTTTAAAAAAATTAAAAAAACAATAAATAAGAAAATAAATAATAAACAATCAGAAAACAAAAAATTTATAAAAAAAATCTGTGGGATAGGTCATTTTAAAAAACATAATAAAATACGAAAAAGAAAGCAGGGTACCTCGCGAGGTAGTCAGACTACCTCGCGAGGTACTCTAACTACCTTGTGAGATCATTTAAACAAAATTAAGAAAATTGTAAAAATTTTTTTTAAAAAAATGGACCTCGCGTGGTCAAAAAATTTAGAAATAATAAACATAAAATAAAAAAAATAAAAAAATAAAAACAACCGGGGGACCACGCGAGGTAGTCCGACTACCTCGCGAGGCCATTTTAAAAAAATTAAAAAAAGTAAAAAAAAAAACGAAAAAACTAATAAAAATCAAGGGACCTCGTTGTTGACTTTGTCTCGAGATCCTTATATAAAAAAACGAAAACAAAATAACGAAAAAATATAAAACAAAACATGGTACCTCGTGAGGTAGTCAGACTACCTCGCGAGGTATTCTAACCACGTTGTGTGGTCATCTAAAAAAAATTAAGAATTTAAAAAAAAAAAAAAAAAGACCTCGCGAGGTAGTTGGACTACCTCGCGAGGTCATTTTAAAAAAATTTAAAAAAAATAAAGAAAGTAAAAATAATAAAAATAAAATAAAATAATCGAAAAAAAGCTAATATAAATCAAGGGACCTCGACTATGTCGCGAGATCCTTATATAAAAAAAAAGTAAACATAAAAATGAAAAAATATAAAACAAAAAACAAAGCTAGGTCATTTTAAAAACAATTAAAAAAAAATAAAGGGACCTCGCGAGGTCATTTTAAAAACAAATAAAATAAAATAAAATAACAAATTAGTGGGACAAGTCATTCAAAAAAAACGAAAAAAAGGGACCTCGCGAGTTCATTTTAAAAACAAATTAAAAAATAATAATAATAAATAATAAAAAAATTAGTGGGACAAGTCATTTTAAAATAAAAAATAAAAACGAAAAAAAGGGGACCTCGTGTGGTAGTCTCATTTAAAAAAAAAAAAACAATAAATAAGAAAATAAATAATAAACAATCAGAAAACAAAAAATTTATAAAAAAAATCCGTGGGGTAGGTCATTTTAAAAAACATAATAAAATCTATAAAACAAAACATGGTACCTCGCGAGGTAGTCAGACTACCTCGCGAGGTAGCTGGATTACCTCGCGAGGTCATTTTAAAAAAATTTAAAAAAAAATAAAGAAAGTAAAAATAATAAAAATAAAATAAAATATTCGAAAAAAAGCTAATATAAATCAAGGGACCTCGACTATGTCGCGAGATCCTTATATATAAAAAAAGTAAACATAAAAATGAAAAAATATAAAACAAAAAACAAAGCTAGGTCATTTTAAAAAACAATTAAAAAAAATAAAGGGACCTCGCGAGGTCATTTTAAAAACAAATAAAATAAAATAAAATAACAAATTAGTGGGACAAGTCATTCAAAAAAAACGAAAAAATGGGACCTTGCGAGTTCATTTTAAAAACAAATTAAAAAATAATAATAATAAATAATAAAAAAATTAGTGGGACAAGTCATTTTAAAATAAAAAATAAAAACGAAAAAAAGGGGACCTCGTGTGGTAGTCTCATTTTAAAAAAATAAAAATAAAAACAATAAATAAGAAAATAAATAATAAACAATCAGAAAACAAAAAATTTATAAAAAAAATCCGTGGGATAGGTCATTTTTAAAAACATAATAAAATACGAAAGAGAAAACAGGGTACCTCGCGAGGTAGTCAGACTACCTCGCGAGGTACTCTAACTACCTTGTGAGATCATTTAAACAAAATTAAGAAAATTGTAAAAAATTTAAAAATTTAAAAAAAAAAATGGAGCTCGCGAGTTAGTTGGACTACCTCGCGTGGTCAAAAAATTTAGACATAATAAAAGTAAAATAAAAAAAAATAAAAAAAGAAAAACAACCGGGGACCTCGCGAGGTAGTTCGACTACCTCGCGTGGTCTTTTTAAAAAAATTAAAAATAATAAAAATAAAATAAAAATAAAAATAAAATAAAAACAGATAGGGGACCTCGTGTGGTAGTCTCATTTTAAAAAAATTAAAAAAAACAATAAATAAGAAAATAAATAATAAACAATCAGAAAACAAAAAATTTATAAAAAAATCCGTGGGATAGGTCATTTTAAAAAACATAATAAAATATGAAAAAGAAAACAGGGTACCTCGCGAGGTAGTCAGACTACCTCGCGAGGTACTCTAACTACCTTGTGATATCATTTAAACAAAATTAAGAAAACTGTAAAAAATTTAAAAATTTAAAAAAAAATTGGACCTCGCGAGGTAGTTAGACTACCTCGCGTGGTCAAAAAATTTAGAAATAATAAAAGTAAAATAAAAAAAATAAAAAAAGAAAAACAACCGGGGGACCTCGCGAGGTAGTTCGACTACCTCGCGAGGTCTTTTTAAAAAAATTAAAAATAATAAAAATAAAAATAAAAGAAAAACAGATAGGGGACCTCGCGTTTAAAAAAATTTAAAAAAAGTACAAATAATAAAAAAACGAAAAAAGGAGACCTCGTGTGGTAGTCTCATTTTAAAAAAATTAAAAAAAACAATAAATAAGAAAATAAATAATAAACAATCAGAAAACAAAAAATTTATAAAAAAATCCGTGGGATAGGTCATTTTAAAAAACATAATAAAATACGAAAAAGAAAACAGGGTACCTCGCGAGGTAGTCTGACTACCTCGCGAGGTAGTCTGACTACCTTGTGAGATCATTTAAAAAAAATTAAGAAAATTGTAAAAAATTTAAAAAAAAAAAAAAATGGACCTCGCGTGGTCAAAAAATTTAGAAATAATAAACATAAAATAAAAAAAATAAAAAAAGAAAAACAACCGGGTGACCTCGCGAGGTAGTCCGACTACCTCGCGAGTTCATTTTAAAAAAAATTAAAAAAAAGTAAAAAAAAACGAAAAAAGTAATAAAAATCAAGGGACCTCGTTGTTGACTTTGTCTCGAGATCCTTATATAAAAAAACGTAAACAAAATAACGAAAAAATATAAAACAAAACTTGGTACCTCGCGAGGTAGTCAGACTACCTCGCGAGGTATTCTCACCACGTTGTGTGGTCATCTAAAAAAAATTAAGAATTTTTTTAAAAAGACCTCGCGAGGTAGTTGGACTACCTCGCGAGGTCATTTTAAAAATTTAAAAAAATAAAGAAAGTAAAAATAATTAAAATAAAATAAAATAATCGAAAAAAACTAATATAAATCAAGGGACCTCGACTATGTCGCGAGATCCTTATAAAAAAAAAAGTAAACATAATAATGAAAAAATATAAAACAAAAAACAAAGCTAGGTCATTTTAAAAAACAATTAAAAAAAAATAAAGGGACCTCGCGAGGTCATTTTAAAAACAAATAAAATAACAAATTAGTGGGACAAGTCATTCAAAAAAAACGAAAAAAAGGGACCTCGCGAGTTCATTTTAAAAACAAATTAATAAATAATAATAATAAATAATAAAAAAATTAGTGGGACAAGTCATTTTAAAATAAAAAATAAAAACGAAAAAAAGGGGACTACCAGTGGTGCTTGGAGTTGAGGAGAACTAGAGCGCAATTGATTATGTGAAGGTATCCACCTCCAGTCATATTAATATATGCCTCGAGTTAAATTCGACAGAAATCTTGGGCACTGTTAGCTTGCCTCGAGTCAATAAGTGATTTACCTCGAGGTACACTAAGGCAGAAAGCACCATCAAAGTTCATGACCATATGCCTCGAGGTAAAAAGTTGTGGTGCCTCGAGTTATATTGCTTCAAGACGTCATTGCAACCAGGTAAGTATCTATGTGCGTCCTGATTCAGTGTGTGTCTTTCATTTAATGTTGATTTCAGCATTAACGTGATCTCCGCATTAACGTGGGTCCTGGCTTCTCAAGTAAATTGCATGAGGCTTCTTGAATGATAAAGCATCGTTTTACTGTTCTTTATCTTCAACTAATCAAGATTTTGAAAAACTTCATATTCTATGTGCGTCATTTTGAACAATTTTTCATTGTGTTTGTTTTTCACCTTGTATTCTACTGAGCATTCTTCTCATCCTCCCTGTTTGCTGATGACAAAGGGGGAGAGAGCTTGCTGATGTTTTTGAAAAGAGCTTGTGATGATATTTTTTAAGAGAGTTTGTGAAGAAGTTGTTTCAGTTAGTATATTTGACTATATATGGCTATTTGAATGTCATATCTTTTGTATCATCTTTCCTGTGGTTTCTACAATTTCTCTGATGGTTTTTTTTTTTTTTTTTCTGAGCTATGATTATTGTTGTCATATTTCTACTTCAGAAAAATTCTTCTTTCAAAAACTTCAAATCACATTATAAATGTTGTCATCATCAAAAAGGGGGAGAATGTTAGTTCTCATGTTTTTGATGTTTTGATGATAACAATTATAATGTATTTAATCCTTATTTTTCAATAAGATTTGAAGTTTTCAGTTCTTGCCTCAAGTTAAATTCTCTGAACTTGCATTCTTTCAAGGTCATCGCTTTTAACTCTTGCAATGCCTCAAGGCATGTGGATATTCTCATCTTCCTAATCGCATTCTAATGGAATACTTGTAATTAAGTTTTGAACTCATAGTTTATGACTCTTGAGTATCAAGTTGTTGCCTCAAGTTAACTTGCGAATTTTCAAAGACCGTGATATTTAACTCTTGAGTATCAAGTTAACTCTTAAGTATCAAGTTGATGACTCTTGAGTATCAAGTTGTTGCCTTGCGAATTTTCAAAGACCATGATATTTAACTCCTGAGTATCAAGTTAACTCTTAAGTATCAAGTTAACTCTTGAGTATTAAGTAATTTTTTTCAAAGACGTGGTATTTAACTATTGAGTATCAAGTTAGTGCCTCAAGTCATTACTCATTACTATCTTTAATTGCATTTAATCAATTTCTTAATGAGTTACAGATTATTAGAATGAAGATCAACACAGGATGTTGACTAAAGCAATCCGGCATTTATTAAACTTACCTATTCGAGAAACTCAACCAACAGACATACCTCTGCAACATTCTGGGGAAGAATATTTCATTTCCTTTGCTGGGTCTCAACGGTCATAATCACAATCCCAGGAATAAATGACGGCGATTATTCCGACCCCACTACTAGAAAAACTCAAATTTGCGACGGAATTTTGCGACGGATCCAAATCCGTAGCAATTTGGCAAAAATTTGCGACGGAATAAATATCCGTAGCAAATTGCGACGGATATTTAATCCGTTGCAAATTTTTGCGACGGACCCTGGGTCCGTCGCATTTTTTGCGACGGATATAGGGATCCGTCGCAAAAAAATTGTGTTTGGGGTCCGTCGCAAATCACTTTTTGCAACGGACCGGAAGGGTCCGTCGCAAAAATCAGTACATAGCCCCCCGTTTTTCGTCCGCAGCTCCCTCCCCCTGCCCCGATTTTTCCGGCCTCCCCCTCCCATTTCCGGCCCTCCCCCTCCCTTTTCCGGCCCTCCCCCTCCGATTTCCGGTCTCCCCCTCCCATTTCTGGCCGTCCCCCTCCCATTTCCGGCCCTCCCCCTCCCATTTCCGACCGCCTTTAGCTTTTTCCGGTCCCCCATCCAATTTTCCGGCTCCCCTCACGATTTCTGGCCTACCCTTGGTCATTCGGCCTCCTCTCTATCGAAGTCCGGTGGGTGTTTCTTTCAAGTGGTGGTGGTTCTTCCAACGTTCTTCCCTTGCTCGTCGGTGCGGTGGTTTTGCAACGTCATTTCTTCTTCCCTTCCCTTTGTTCACGGTCTAGGTATGTTTAAATGTTTAAAATGTAATTGATATTGATTAGTGTATATAAATTAAAATGTAGTTGTTATAAATATTTATTGCTTAATTGTATAATTTGTTATGAACATTGATTTAAGTATATAGATTAAAATGTTGATATGGACATTGATTTGTTGTTGTTATGGACATTGATTTGTTGTTGTTATGGACATTGATTTGTTAGAGGCTTACAATAATGTTATGATGTTATATTAATTGGTAACTAGATATATAAAGGTATGAATATGAAATTTATATGTATTATGAACTAACTAGGAAGTATGGAAGGCAATCATGATAGAAGTTGGATGTACAATCTTCTAACTGATAGAAGAGAACTAACGCAAGCATTCTTGGCGGGTTTGGAAGTGTTCATCCAATTTGCTTTGGTGAATTCAAATAATTCAAGTAGGGAGATCAGGTGTCCGTGTGCCAAATGTAGGTGTTTAAGATTTATGGATACGGGAAAGGTCAAATTTCATTTGTGTCAAAAGGGATTCATGAAAGATTATGAATGTTGGGAATGTCATGGCGAAGTCCGACAGACACCGAGTGGTTATTACGGGGACAGTAGTCATCGAGAAAACCTTAATCAATATGAGCAGTTGGTTATGGATGCCGCGGGACCGTCGATCGGCCAATATTTTGATCCCCTTACTTATGTTGAGTCGTCATACATGGGAGAGGAGACCGGTGCACATACCCAACCATCATACATGGGTGAGGATCCTCATCCGAAAGCCGCTAGGTTCTACAAAATGCTTCAAGAAGCCCAACGTCCGTTATGGGAAGGTTGCGAACACTTTGATAGTAGTGAATATTCATCGCTATCGGATACCCTAGCAACACTAAGCTTGAAGACTGATCACCATATGAGTGAGAGGAATTACAACGAAATGATGCATATCATGAGTAAGGTTGTTCCCAAAGACACTAATTTGCCGAAGGATTTTTACGCTGCTCACATGAGATGGCACCGAGAGCATCGTAGGGATGAAAACTTTGTGACGCATCCATCCGATGCGGAAGCTTGGCGTAAATTTGATGAGGCGAATCCTTTCTTTGCTATGGATCCCCGTAATGTTCGTCTCGGGCTATGCTCGGATGGGTTCGCTCCTTTCAACAATACGGGTAAGACTTATTCCTGTTGGCCTGTCATTGTGACTCCGTACAACCTCCCACCTTCTATGTGCATGAGAAGAGAGTTTTTCTTTCTTAACGCGTTAATCCCTGGGCCATCCAACCCAAAAAGAAGATAGATGTGTACCTCAGGCCTTTGATAGATGAGTTGAGGATGTTGTGGAGTGAAGGGGTTCTTACGTATGATATATCATTAAGTCGAATTTCACCATGCGGGCTGCCTTAATGTGGACGATAAATGATTTCCCGCATATGGGATGTTGAGTGGTGGCAAACGTCGGGAAGCTTGCATGCCCGGTATGTCTTGAACAGAACATGGGTTTTAGCTTAGAACACAGTCGCAAGGTCAGTTGGTTTGATAGGCATCGGCGATTCCTACCCCCCGATCATCCTTGGAGGAGAAATAGAAAAGACTTCACGCGGAATGTTGTCGAATTTGCGTCATACTATTATCCCCCTGAAATGATGTCAAGATGGAGAGGGGTACCTCGCAACGATGATGCCGGTGATACGAGGGATCAAAAATCAATATTTAATTTTCCAGGGCGAGTCGTGAGAAAACGTTCGAGGTCAACTCTTGACGGAAGAGATAAGCGAGTAGCGGAGTGGTACATTCTAAAAAACTGTGAAGAGGCCGCACAGTATTTAAAGTAAGATTTCTTTTCTTTTTCATTACGGTAAGAATTCCAGTATTAACAGCATTTTTTTCCTCTTACAGTTACTTCTCTAATTTGGTTCGATCGGCAAATCCTTCAATGTCAGAATCCGAAGTTGACCAATTCACGAACTCTGAGTTTCAAAAATGGCTTTGATCCTACTTCGTGGAAAATCCATCAGATCCCAATGAAGTTGCATGGAGTTTGTCCTATGGAGCTGCAATTAGTGTTACCCGATGCAAGAAATACATTATCAATGGGTATCGGTTTTCAACTGTCGAGGCGAATGCAGGTACACTATGTTGTAATTATGGTGTATGTTGTCGAGGTGACAAAGTTGATGGGGTGGAGACTGACTACTACGGGAAGTTAGTTGACATAATTAAACTGAGTTACCAGTGGGACAAGGTAGTGACCCTTTTCAAATGTGAGTGGTTTGATAACAATCCGCGTGGGACAAAAATGGACAAACATGGAAATATTGAGATCCACTGGACAAGGAGATATACGGTTGGTTATGACCCATTCATCCTTGCTCAACAGGCGGAACAAGTTTACTATACATCATACCCCATATCTCGCCAAGGGTGGAGGGAGTTATTAAAACCAAAGCACGAAATATTATACCAAAGTCGAAAGAGCCGAATCAAATGACGGTATGGGTGAACCGTTCAATGCGATGTGGAACATGTACTCCCGTAAACATCTTCGATGACGAAGTACCAAGCAATCTATTTGATTCTCACTGCGGGGTTAGAATTAATTCCTATACAAATTGACGATGAGGAATCGACGATGAGGCGAAGTGATTTACTCGATAGTGAATCGGAGTTCGACGACTATGAGACCTCCTCGAGGAAGACGTGCAAGCAAATGTTGATGAAGAAGAATCGTCCGATTGATTTGTTAGTTCTTTGTTTGTGATTATCTGTTATACTACATACTTTGTTAATGCGTTACTGTCATATTAACTAAATATCTTATTGTTATATATTTTTGACATTATGTCTATAAGTGTTTAGAGATGGAGCATCTAGGAGGACGTTCAGGTAGTGGACGGGGTAGTGGTCGAGCCCAACCCCGTCCTATCAGAGGGTAGGGCGACGTCATCTCGCTCCTTATGGAGGTAGAGGGTCCAGCGCTTCCCGGATATGCCATCCTTTGATATGTCATCTTCACCGTCTACATATTTGTCATCTTCACCGTCATTTGTATATGTCGTCATCACCGTCGTTGTATATGTCGTCATCACCGTCTACCCCCACCGATCCACGCAAGGGGATCACAGTTTACAATATAATTTCTGATTGATTTACATAAGTTTAGTTACATATGATTTACATATGTTTATCTTCAATACTTCACATTCCTTCCTTAGCACAATGCGTCGCCTCATAGCCATGTTGGGGAAGAAGGTAGTTCCTCTGATCCACCAACTGGGCTCCAGAGATCCTTCGACACGGAAGGTTTGGATCCGTCCCGACGGCGTCGGGTAAGTCATGCCAAGTTACCAGTAATGTTACAATTTTCTCTATGTAAATGGTTTGTATGGTAATATTTGCATGATGTCATCTCTCATCAGATTTGAGCCTCATAATGAGATAAGGGACTTCATCTCGGCCCAATTATTCCGCAATTACAACCATCCTTGGGCCAAGTGGACGAGACATTCCTAGCACTACTCGAGATGCTTGGTTCGATGAGTTCTTGGTAAGTTTTTTGTTTTATGGTTATTCTGCATTCCTATTAGTGAGCATCGACGGAAAATTGTAAGTACACTCTATTTTCTATTTAGGTATTTGATATTTTATACTTTGAAATAATTAATTAAGGTTATCATCCGCGTTTGCAGGTAGAGTCTGGGGAAGTTCCTGAAGGATCAATTGAGTGGGCTACCTTTGAGCGGACCCATTCCCAGGGAGTGAGAGACAATGGATTAACCAAAAGGCACTGCAAGTAGCGGTTAGACATTTATTGCCTTTATTACTTGTTTTATGCACCACCATATTTATTTTATTTTACATGTCTAATAAGCTATGTATTTTTGTGCTTGTAGGAAACCTTTCAGAAGCTGTCGCAGGAGAGAGGGTCGCAGCTTGGGTCTGACCCCGCATCCTCTCAGTCCGACAATGAGAGTCTGTTCTTTGAGGCCGCAGGCGGATTTAACAAGAAAGGGAGAGTCTTTGGATACGGTGCCTCTGTGGCCGATGAAGCAATCAAAGCGCTCCTCATCCAAAGATGAAGGTGTTTCTCCAGTACACGTAATACATTTCATATTGATAATTTCCATTCTCTTGTTTATTCAAATGAAGTACAAATAATAAATGTACTTCATAATGTATTTGCGAGATGAGTGAAGAAGATGAAAGCGTTGGTGGAGCAAACAAGCAACACAGATGAGTCAGCAACAGGACATCATGAGGCAGGAGATGCTTCAGGAACGGGAGGGGATGGAGCAGGCAATGAATCAGGAACGGGAGAGGATGGAGCTTGCGATGCAACAGGAACGGGAGAGTATGCGACAGCAGATGGATCAGATGCAAGCGGAGATGATGAGACAGATGCAGCTTCAACTCCTGTCTCTAATGACACAAAAGGGTTCGGGGTCGGCTCCTGGTGATGATGACCATGCGGGTGATGATGATGATGATCACAATGCTGATGTTTAGACTACTTTTTAGTATTTGTTTCTTACAACATTATTATATATATTTTGTTTTCTCTATTTAAACTCTTTTTATTATATTCATGATACTTTTGCATTAAATTTTCAAGAAAAAAAAATTAAAAAAATAAAACAATTAAAAAAATTTAAATTTAAAAAGATTCAAAAAATTAAAAAAAAAATTTAATAATTTTGCTACGGAAATCATTTCCGTAGCAATTTGCTACGGATTGATATTCCGTAGCAAATTGCTACGGAATTTTAAATCCGTAGCAATTTGCTACGGATTATCAATCCGTAGCAATTTGCTACGGATTTAAAATTCCGTAGCAAAATTTGCTACGGAAAAAAATCCGTAGCAATTTGCTACGGATTGGAATTCCGTAGCAAAAATTGCTACGGAATTTTAAATCCGTAGCAAATTGCTACGGGGTTTTTTGCTACGGAAAAATTCCGTAGCAAATCGATTTTGCTACGGAATTTTGGCATTTTTCCGTAGCAAAATCGATTTGCTACGGATTTTTTCCGTAACAAAAATCAATTTTTTTTGTAGTTCCCTTCTGCTTTATCTCTAATGGTAATTTTAAAGAGCCTCAACGGATATTTCTTCAAACTTCTCAACGGTCATGAGATCAACTATATATACCTGAAGTGTTGAATTCACCAAAACCACTGGAAAAACGTTGAGCACTCTATTCTTATTGTATTCTACTGTTGTATCTGTTCCATTGATATCTTCAGATATCGTGTATCTCAGTGTTTATCTTTATCTACTCGTGAGGAGTTTTAAAACACCTATTTGATTATTGTGTTGTAAAATCTTAAGGTTGTGGAACCTTAAGTAGGTATACAATTACAGCTTGTAAGGGGTAGTGAGTCCTAGTGAGAGGATCATCCGAGTACAGTGTAATTGTCTTTGAAAGATATAGTGAAAATCCCAGGTGTTCTGGGGACTGGACGTAGGTCGAAGTATTAAACCGAACCAGTATAAATTGCTCTGTGTCTGTTTGCTCTTCCTGTCTCTGTTTTATTTGTGCTCGTGTGATTTGCAAAAAGAATTTGAGATCACCTATTCACCCCCCCTCTAGGTGATATTCCACCTTCAAAAGGGACAACTATATTTGACATTTAAAAAAAAAATTCAATTTGTGTATAATTCTTTACAAATAAGTGTAAATTTGAATTGCATGATGGTGTCAGCGAAAGAAGATAAGTGAAAACGGTTGCTTCGTCCGTTGGTTTACAAAAGGTGAGTACTTGGTGGAAATGTCCTTATCAATAGGGTATTTTAAGAAGAAATTAATAAAAATTAGAATGTTATCCTATAATTAGAACCAAAACTAACTTCTAAATATTGTCCTATAATTAGAACTGAAGGGAGTATCATTTATATATTACCTCTTGTTTTAAATGTAAGACACAAATTGAATGAGTATAATTACTCCATCTGTGTTAAATACAAGTCATTGTTTAAAAGACTTATTTTTCATTATAGAAGGACTTTCATAAAATCCCATTTAAATTGATTTGATTTGGAACGAGACCTTGTACCCTAGAAAAGAAAAGCAATACAAATACAAAGTACTACCTTCGTCCCTAATTATAGGAGCAATTTAACCGATTTTGAGAGAATTAAGGAGAGGAGTTAAATTAGTTAATTTTACTCATTTTCCTAAAATGTCCTTATATAAATTTAAAATGACACAAGTTGCCCTAATTATAAGTGTTTCTAATTTGTCTTACGTTAGATATCCATGACATATTAGTTTATATATGTATATTAGTTGTTTTTTATATAGCCATGTGTATACATATAGATCTAATTTTCTTTCCACACGCTTTCTAATTGAAATAATGGTCTTGCTATATAAACATGTGTGCGTGTGTATATATATAGATCTATCTACATACATAGAGACACACACCCATATATCTACACACACAGATAGATATATATATATGTGTGTGTGTGTGTTCACACATATATATCTACACATATATATATATTGACACACATAAACACAAATATACATATATATGTAAACACACATATATATAATGCTCCTAATAATAAGTATAAATAGGGGTATTATAAGAAAAAATTGACAAAAGTTAAAACTTGCTCTTATAATTAGGACCAAAACCAACTCCAAAATTTACTCCTATAATTAGGGACGGAGGGAGTAAGAAACTGGGAAGCAGAAATAGTTAAAAATCACATCAGCGACTATAGTCCAAAGATTTGCAAGCTAAAGCCTTCATTTAGTTCTCTCTTCGCAAGAGAATCTGCCATACTATCCATATCTATAACTTATTAGAAGTCAACTTGTCAATTCTGTTGAAGCACTGCCTAATCATCATGTGTTTTAGAAACCTCATTCATGACTAAGTGTATTTCCTTAGTCAAGTCATTCCTTAAGATTATAGTATTCTTTACACCCGAATTCAAAACTCTCTTAGCTTTAGTTACTCAGCACTGAGACCCTTTGCATATTCTTTTTTCCCCAGAAAGACCCTTTCCATTTTCGAATAGGCGTTTACATATGCACATAAAGGACATAATTAATTAAAGCCATTCATCGCTCTTAAATGCGTATATATTATAATCAACTTGTTTCTTTTCCCCTGTTAATTTGCAACCTAGAGTAACCACCCAACTAGGTTTTGTCCATTAGGGTCTTAGACTTAGATGGACTAGCTAGAGGTAGGGTAATTCATTTTTCCCAGCGGTCACAAAGAAAATGACCCAAATAAAATTAATTACTGGTATAAAACTAAAAGAAATTTCGAATAACAAGAGAGAATTTCATAAAGAAAAGAAGGAAAAGCAATCACTTCTATTTTTTCGTATGTTTACAATGCATACAAGGTTCCTATTTTAGTATGGAGAATGGGTCTTTTGGTGTATTTTTTTCACTTGGGTCATTAGATGTAATTTTCGTTGACCAATTTTTCAACACTTCCTCTGAAACAAGTCGGCTGAAGCAGGGGGAATTTATGTGTGTGGGTCCCACATCTTGATGTTTTAATATATCATAATATAATATATAGGTGACAAGATTATGACATTTCAAGAGTATTCATATAATTAATATATTCATAACCTTCTTCTTTTGGATCTCTATTATCTATTATGAATTATGAATGTGTTTCATTAAAAACTTTAGCTAGAAAAAATCTAGTGGAATAAAAACCTAGCTAAAGAAAAAAGTATATCATTTATTGATACACTTTCTAGTGCTGCCTCATTAAAAACATTTCTAGCAAAACCCAATGGGATAAAACCTAGATAAGGGAAAAAGAATACATCGTGTATTATCACTATTAAATGACTTGTACCTATTTTTTGGATCTAAAGTCATCTCAAAGCAAGTAATTCAACAGTATTATCATTGAACCTGCTATTTAATTCTTGCAATTCTAGGAGACTTTAAAGGAGTTTTAATATTTGACTATTCAACATTAGGAATAGACGAAGGCAAATACTCACTATTCTTTCTCTTAAAATAAGAATCAATGGTAGCACTCTTCCCCATAAGAATCACCTACAAAGAGCATGAATTATTTCATGACCAATATGATTTTAAGAATATTATTAATATCAAACCACTAAAAAAATATGCAGTTAATTTCTCTGTTCATGGCAACTATTGGATAAAGAGGAAAAAAAGGGAATACTGATATGATGATCCAAACCAGATCATAATATTTGGTCATTTATACAGACATTATTAATTACCAAAAAAAAAAAAAGCCTAGTTACCAAAATGAAGTGATAATTTCTTTAACATATATTATACACATATCATTCAAGAGCCTCAAACATCACTAAGATCAACATTTTTTTTAACAAAAAAACTTTAGGGGGGGCGGGGCTACCCCTAGCCCCCCATGTGCGTTCGCCTGAGCTAGCAACCTAGTTGTATGCCTATTCTCAGAGGTCGTGAGTTTGATCGCGCCTTTTATATTTAAGGACATTAATGTCTGTCATTGTAATAGGAAAAAAAAAAAAAGAAGCTAGTTGCTTTGAAAAGGAAAACAACTTCTTCGTAGGAAACTTCCCGTTCATTTATGAGGCAGAAACAAATCAACATCAGGATTTTAACTTGTGTGCAGCTTTGTTTATGCATGCAGTTATAGCTTGGACTTAAGTGGTGACGTTTGAAAGTAAGGCTATTGCATGCAATTTAATGTAGTAGAATATACTCTTTTTGCTTTTAAATATATGAGCTAGTAATGAGGTTTGTATTTTGGTTCTAAATATTAAAATTCAATTCATTTTTGTCATTGATAACTTCCCCCCAAATTATACTAATTAAGTGTATATAGTAAAGGGATTTCCATAAGGGATATAGTTCTCATATAAATGATAATTAAAGAGGGTATTTTAAGAAAATCAATATAAATTTTTATAAATAATTGACTTGACTATTTTTTTTTTAATCGATACAAATTAGTGATTAGCTCTTAAATTAAGAATCAGTGAGAGAGAGGATGACTTTCATCTCTTGAGGGTGCATAATCAAATTGTCACAAGATATGGGCAACCTAAGTAGAGTAGTGTCCATTGGGTTTGACTATTCATGTTTTGTTGACTTTCTAAATATTGACTCTTTATAGATTTCAAAAAGTTTTAAACTAGTTCTAGCATTTGTTCAATGTTATCTTTCTAATATTACCTCTAGTTTTAAATATAAGACACAAACTGTATGAGTATAATTACTCCATTTGTGTTAATATAAGTAATAATGTTTTAGAAGTTCTATTTTTCTTATATAAGGACTTTCATAAAATTCCAATTAAAGAGTAAATGAGATTGTGACAACTTTGCTCATATTAATGATAGAGAGAGAATAAAGAGTTGAAAACTATTCATTCATAAATTATGAAAAAGTTGAAAATTTATCCATTAATCATTGAGTTAACTACCTCTAATTGGTATGTGAGATTTAGTTAAAAAAGACTTGTAAATAGGACTAGAGTGATATTCTTTTCAGTTGTGAGATAGGACCCTTTGCATATTCTTTTTCCCAAGAAAGACCCTTTTCATTTTCGAATAGGCCTTCACATAGGCACATAAAGCTAAGGACATAATCCGCCAGTGATCGCTTTTAAATGTATATATCACTTTGGTTTTATTTATAAATATATTTTGACCAAAAAATTTAGTTCTATTTATAAGTCCAGTTTCATATAATAAATGAGATTGTGACAATTTTACCTATATTAATTGTACCCATGACGATAGAGAGAGAAAAAACAGTTGAAAAATACTTAATCATAAATGAGAGCAAAGTTGAAAATTTACCTCATAATCATTGAGTTAACTACATTTCCTTGGTATGTGAGATTTGATCAAAATGGACTTATAAATAGGACCAGAGTGGTATATTTTAATCAACTTGTTTCTCTCCCCCTATTTGCAACCTAGAGTAGTTAACCACCCAACTAGGTTTTGTCCGTTAGGGTCAAAGACTTAGATGGACTAGCTAGAGGTAGAGTAATTAATTTTTCCCATCGGTCAAAAAGAAAAGGAAAAATTGTAAATAAATACCATTTGAATTTACAAAATCTCCAGAAGTCTGTCGAATTTGTAAAAAGACTGAGAGGTACCAAGAACTTATGAGGGATATGTAAATTCGCGTGAAATTACCCTTTTACCCTTTGTTTTAAAAAAAAAAAAAACCCTCAACCCCACCCCCCTGCTGCCCACCGGATGGGGACCACCACCACCGTCGGGCGACCGCCGGCCACACCACCGCCGACCCCCGATGGTGGCCTCTGGAGGTGGTAGCCGCCGGCGGCTGGCCGACGGTGGTGGTCCTCGGCCGGTGGGCGGTGGGGGGTGGGGTTGAGGGTTTTTGATTTTTTTTTAAAAAGGGCAAAAATGTAATTTCACTCGAATTTGCATATCCCTCATAGGTCCTTGGTACCTCTCAATCTTTTTACTAATTCGACAGACTTCTGGGGGTTTTGCAAATTCAAATGGTATTTATTTAGAATTTTCCCCAAAGAAAATTAATTACCACCTTTAAAGATTTCTTTTTTTTTGTAAGCTACATTTTCCAGTCTAAAATATAAAACGTTAACTAATTTACACCAATCATAATATGTTTGTTAAGTTATTTATTATGTCTTAAATTGAAAATTTACCTATTTTATTTTTATTAAAAAATATGATTTTCGCCAACAAAGGTTGGTCAAATTGGTGAAGAAATTAACTCATAATTATAAAGTTGTGGGTTCAAATATGTTAGTACATTTATAAGTGATCTTTAAATCTAGAGGCATGTCATGACTCTAATGAACCCCATGACTCAACTCACCTAAACATTTGTTATAAAAAGGAATATGATGTTCAAACATGTATTTATTATATGTGATATCTCTCTGTCTTTTAAGGGTAAAAGTGGGAAACAATTATTATTTATTTTATCAACCTCTTATATTTTGGACCAAAATTTCTTTTGAAACAGGAGGGAGTACTTGAATAGATGTTTAATTATTTTTCAAGTTAATAGCGCACTTTTATACTTCAACTTCACACAAGGTTTCATTTTGGTTTCTTAATTTTACAAAATGATTTTTCAGTCATCCAATCCTAACACAATTAGTTTTATTAACAAAAAATGTCAACATTAAAATTTTAAATGTTGACAAACATTCTTGAATACTAATATGATGGTTTAATTTTGTAAAATAACAATGATGGACACAAAAATTCATTATTTTAGACTTATGGTATTAGGGTTTGAGGATTGAAAAGAAGTTGATAAAATTGAGGGACCAAATTGTAACATTGCATAAAATTATGGGATTAAAGTTATACTTTTACCAAATTTTTTAAGGTTGTTCCTATTAAAAAGTATACCGAATAATGTGAGATCACTACTACAGAAATTGCAATACATGATGGTTATTAACTGTCATACTTCACGGTTTCGAACCATGATATATACGGGCACTATATTTGTTCTACGCAGATAAATTATGGTTCTTAACCGTTATTTATTCTTGACATATTATAACAGTTATAATATGACACCAGTTATGTATTGAGGTTTGGTGAGACCATGATATGCATATTGTTGTGATAATAATTGATGTGCACACGTGAAAAACCGTCATAATATATAGTAATGCTTACATGATGTATAACAGTTTCATTTTGACAAGTGTAATTTATTTAGTAACATAGATAACAGTTCTTTTGTAAGAATCGTGACTTTATAATACAAAATAACAGTCTCACGTTGACAACCACTATGTATTTAGTACAAGGATAACAGTTCCTAGTTAAGAATTGTGAACTTTTATACTACATGATGATTTTTATATAATAACAGTATTGTATGCTTGTGAGACTCTTCAAGTGAGAATTTCTAACTAGTTGGACTATACTGTATATAATAGAAATAGTACCTCCCACATCAAGTTTCTATACAATATATGATAGATTATGACATTCCAAGCTTTGTGAAGAGAATTAATGGCAATTGTTGACCTATCTAAGTGATAATGTAATTGTTTACCTATAAATCATGTCTCTTCACAGGAATTAACCCTATAAAGCAATGGATTGAGGAAAAAACCTACGAATATCTAATTGTTGATGATATTCTTGTTTTTTTTTCATATATGGATGATATTCATGTTTTTTTCAATCAACCCGTTGCTTTCCTAGCTTAATTGCTGATGAGACACAAGGTATAGGTGATGAGCACTTACATTATGAGATATACAAGTCAAGAGTGAGATTGATTCAAGCCACAAAGTCTAGAAAATCTTGATTCATCACATATTGCATGTCTACTAGATGTGGAATGTATTACTCTATTAGATATAGTCGAGACTAAATAGCTTAGACACTCTAACATTGAAGAGTCTATGACTCATCACAATGTTGAATTTCAGAGCTCTTAACTTGATGCCACCTACTCAATATAAAAACAGGAGAGGAACCTTCGATCAAAGCAATAATGAGTTTTTAAAAAAAAAAAAAAAACATAACTTCACAAAAGCAATTTAATACCACCTTGAATTCTTTATCACGTCTTAGTACAATTGAACTAGTTTTTTCATCACATCCCTATTAATCTTTTTGAAGTAACTTCTAGAGATATGGATACTTTCAAGAAATGAGGTATTTGCTTAGGAATACATATATCCAAAAGTGACTTAAAAAAGATCGATAGAGTGGGAACTTTCAATCAAAGCAATGGGTTGACAACTTCCCGTAATAGGAAAGAAACCTTCTATTAGAGAAATACCATGGTTTCCAACAACAAAAAAATACATAACTTCACAAAAGCAATTTAATATCACCTTGTATACTTTATCGCGTTTTGGTACAACTGAACTAGTTTATTCACCATATCCCTTTTGATCTATTATGAGTGACTCCTGGAGATATGGATAGTTCCAAGAAAGGAAGGTATTTGCTTAGGGATCCATATCTTCTGAAATCACTTCAAAAAATATCAAACGAGTATGAACTGTGAATCAAAGCAATAGGTTAATGTTTCCTGTAATAGGAAAGAAACCTTTGATCAGAGTAGTACTAGAGTTTCCAAAAAACATAACTTCACAAAAGCAATTTGAAGAACCTTCGATTAGAGCAATAATGAGTTTTCTAAAAAAACATAACTTAAAAAAAAACAATTTAACATCACCTTGGATGCTTTATCGGGACGTGACTTTACAAATCAGCAGATTAGGGCTCATGAATAAAAACAACTCGCGTGACAGTCGTTGAGAAGTCGGGCGAAGGCTTTTTATGGTGGGATTCAACTGAAAATGACTCCTGACGGCCGGAAAAGACAACATGAGTCGTACGTTAAGATGTTAGTGGGTTTCGTCCGGACAGACTAAGTGTCAAGTGTATTATGTTTCAAACTTTTAAATAGAAGAGGAATGATAGGCTTTTTGGGTTATCATGCCTAAGATTTTACATCATGGTTCGCCCAATTTTTTATTTATTTATTTGTTTACATTTATCACGGTTCTTCGTTAATAACAGTTATATAATTCACTTTTTTTTACATGGTATTCTAATAAGTGACGGGTTTTACTTAATAACCGTTATGTATTTCACTTTTTCTTTTAAAAAAAATGGTGGTTATTTATGCAACAACCTTTTTACAAATAAAAAATACAAAAAGACAAAGTTTATAAACAAACTAAAAATAAAAAGTTATGGGAGTAAATACCCTTTTTGGTCCTTGGAAAAACACATTTGACCCTTTTTGGTCCTTGAGTAAAAAAAATGTCATTTTGGTCCTTTTTAGGGACTAAAAAGGACCTTTTTGGGAATTTCTGAGGGATTAAAATGTACAAAAGAAATGATCAAAAGGACTAAAAGGGACCTTATTTTTCCATTTTAGGGACTAAAAGTGACTTATTTTTTTTCAGGGACCAAAAAGGGCATCCGTGTTTTTTCCAGGGACCAAAAAGGGTATTTACTCAAAGTTATGGAGATGTTTTAAGAATCCGATGCATCATCAGATTTTTTTTCTCTTCAGTAACTCTTCCACCTTCTTGTTTAAGGAGTGAACGAGAGTGGTAAGTTTCTTCAAGCACTGGTCCATGTGTCCTTACTCTCACAGGTAAACCTGAACCATATAATAGAGCCCGTAGGTCTCTGGACGAGCCCTTCAATGCTTGTTGGTGGAGGGAGTTCACTTTCGGTTTGTCCAGAGATGATGAGGCAGTAGCTATCTTGCATTTGTCCATAAGTTTGGTGAAGATATTGGCTATGAGAAGTTGAAATAGAAGTGGATTTTAGTTTTCAGACAATATATAGAGATGATTTCGTGGATTTTCGAGTTGTTGAGTCCTTTATAAATGATGATGGTTGGTTTTTAATAACCGTTATTAATTTGTCCAAGACTGGTCGTTTATAAGTGTTATTGACGGTTGTTCTTTTATGACGGTCGTTAAGAATGAACATTATAAGAACCATTATTTATTTTATTTTATGAGTGTTTTTCTAAGAATTGTTGGATATGTTTTTTTTTAACAAAATATTTAAAAAGACAAAATGATAAGAAAAGGAATAGTAGTGAGTAGCTTGATGAACTGATGAGATCACCAGGCTACTTGTCACTAGAGGATTGGCCAAGATCATTGTTAGGATCATGGTCAATCCCATACTCATCAAGTATGAGATTGGCCTTCCGGTTCATATTGGAGAGGTACCCAAAAAGCCTCCTCATGGCATGGTCAGTCTATGGTAGAGGCGAAGGAGAAGGTAGAGGAGGCAGCGATGGTGGCAGTGGCGGAGGCGAATGTGGATGTTAGGGAGGGAAAATAGGAGGTGGAGGTTGTGGAGGTAGAGGATGAAGTCGAGAGTTTTTTGGTATGTCTTCCACACGGTGTTTCATCTTAGCGATTTAGCTAAAGGACAAAGAGGAAGACGATGAACAAAACATAGGAAAAAAGATAAAAATGTGGAGTTTAAATAATACACATTTATAAATGACATGAAAAAATCATCATTGCACACGTTGGAAGTTGAATAGGTAGGGCATAATGAAAGGGCACCTAGTTCATTCTCATGGTGATGAGCATCGGATGATAACGAGGAGGCAGGTGCCCATAGTTAGCATGAGGAAGAGGAAAAGTTTCAAAAACTTTAATTAATGTTTATTAAGTTAGAACTGTTAAGTATGTTGGCAATAATACTTTACAAATTTTAATTAATAAACGTGAATTATTAACTGGTTTTTATTTACACTTAATCTCCTTTTGATCTGATGATGAGAATGAGGATGGGGAAGAGGATGATGAGGACGACAGACAAGAAAACAATGATGATGTTCAGTCATCACCAGCATTGCAGTCTTCATCCTCCTCTTCCTTATCCCCATCCCCATTCTTATCATCGGAGGAGGGAGATAAAGGGTATGACTACAAGTCATATTTAAAATCATTGTGATGAAGTATGTGGTTCAACTTATTGTTCAGTGTGTTGGCGTATGCCACGAGATGCCTTGCGTCATTGTTAAGACTTGCCAACATCTGCATCAGAGCCTCCATTTAAGGAAGAGAGGGAGGAGGAGGAGGAGGAGGTGGTGGTGGAGGAGGGGGCGAGGGCGACGGAGGAGCTCCCTTGTAATGCCCCTAATTCTATGTTCATTATGATATCCAACTATGTTCCTATATCTCTTATTAATCTAATTAACGTGTAATTAATCAGAGTGATGACGTTAACAGATCAGAATAGTTTCACAACAAAGAGCATGCATAGCGTTTGGACGATGAGTAACGAATAACATATGCCCAAATATAAACTTATTAATTTTAATCCCTTGAGGAATATGTGTGATACAATAATCCAAAATGTATGTAATTAAAATTTAAGACATAATAATTATATAGTCCTGATACAATTATATTAAACTTCTTTAGACACTCTTCTTGACCAATGCCTCTTCACGACTCCATCCACATCGCCATTTCAGGTCTACATCTCTTTCCTGAATCTTTAGTCAAGACTGAGATTCAAGAAAATTGAATCTCACCTCATATGCAAGTATAAACAATATATGATAGATAATCACAATGTGAAAATAATACAGTATTCAGCAAACACACCACAATCATAATACATAGCATACAACTCATGCATCGTTAACGCGAAAGCACTCACTAGTGCTATGTGTCCCAGACACGTATCCTCAGTGCTAGGAAAACAAGTATGTAGCATTATTATATAAAAACAATAATCCATAGCCAGATGAATGTAAACAAATGCATGACTTAAGACCCAGTCTTAGTCACAAGTACGCATGACCCAAGACCTAGTCTTGGTCACGAGTCCACAATCATGATTCAAACAAGCATATATAGGCACATAAGACACAGGAGATTAGAGTTAGTGTACGTTTATCATACCTTTCTTCGTGTAGTTAGTAATACGCTTGTCTTTTGAAAATGATCCGGACTTTTCAGAAATCCTATAATATTGCAATCGCATTATTAATTTTTTCCCATATTTTATATGATATTGTAATAAATACCATATTACTTAGAATAATATCCAAATGGTTATTTTCACCACTTTTGACCTTTTTAACCTTAGTGGATCAGTTATCCAATTTTTAACTTTACTCTTCCCATTTTCAGATTTCTTATTTTTTTGCTTGGATTTTTCAATAACTTTAAAAAATCATAATTAAATGCACAAAAATCAAAATGATGTGCTTACAAAACCTAAATGACCATTGACATGTCTATTTTCATGGAAAAATATTTCCAGAAGCTTGAGAAATTTGAGTCATTCCCAATTTAATTATTCTAGACATCCAGTCTATTCTTTTTCTATGCATGCTTACGCACCATAATATTCAGACAACAGTCTCATTCATCTTGTACCCAGGTGTAGTATTCAAATACAAGACCTGCTGGTCCATTATCACAGCGCTTGGTTACGCAAGCCTTATTGCCGATACATTCCGGCTTATGGCTTATTTCATTCTGGCCCTCAGGTTCATTTTATCACTACAACGTTGAATATTCTAGCCTTACCACCTAGGGAATCACCCTCAGGCTATAAGCATCTTAACTACAACCTGGTATAGCCTGAATATTTTGCCTGCCTCATGATATCCTCTGGACACAATGGTCCAAAGTCACCTCACTAGGCAACAAACACAGTGCTAGGCATACTGTTCTTATGGCCCTAGGACACCGCCTCGTGCACACTTGCATACCGGGTCTAACTGCCTAGAGTATCTGCTCGTCTATTTCATTTGAGTTTCTTCAATTCAAGCTTTCAAACTACCTTCCCTTGCTTAGCACTATAGCTGGAAAATACTATCTGACCAATCTGATTCAGATTTTTAGACCATTCTATTAGTTTTTGTTCCGGTATCATTATAACCACCAACTACACCGCTTTTCATTTCAACATATTAGCGACGTCAATTACATCACTGTTTTCATTTTCCTTTGTTATCTCATTTCCAAATTTTCACACATTGAAAATTTCTGTAGTCATAGTACGTATCACAATTTGCACTATACAAAAATATTAGTTCATTCACATTTTCAAACTTAATCATTGCCAGTTCAAATTTTGTAAAAACAATTCATTGCCAAATCAGTTTCAAAAAACATTTACTACCGGCACTTCTTTTTAAGCAGGATAATTCCTTTTACAATTTAACACTTGAGAGCACACGCCACTACTTCAACTTTTCAGTATAACGACATATCTCAATCCTTACATCCGGCCATCGCATCCCTTTGGCCTCAAAGACTTCTCGGTCTACCGACCAGAGCCGAGTCACCAGGCATCAGCAATGCCATTAGCCGATGTGGGAGAGTTTCCAATTGAATCTCATAGTAAGCCATAGCTTCAGGGTTAGGATCTGGAGCAAGAGGTAAGCAACACGTGTAAGCCGTGAGGTGACACATAAGGAATTTAAATATTTTGTTGGACTGTATAATACGGTTAACTATTGAGCTGATTGAATACTTAGAAGATTGTACCGCTATGATCCGCGACTAGTATTTAGACTTGTAATTACATACTATAAGTTGCTCAAACCATCTCAAATGCTTTATCGCGCCATAAACTCTGTTAATATTCCTAATTACTACATGCTAATAGACATAAGAATTAGGGGTGTTACATCCCTAGGAATTTAACATGATGAAGGAGAAGGAGGAGATCGATAAAGAAAAAAAAAAGTAAAAATCACAAAGAATATTGAGTTTAAATACAAGTCTAATGGATTACGAAGAGTTATCAATTATGACTTATGACTTATAAAGGTCTAACAGATTACAAATGGTTATGACTTATGATTTATAACTTATGAAGGTCTAACAGAATATGAAGGGTTATGAGTTATGATTTAGGTGGTGGTGGGGTGTTAGATGACAGTTATTTTTTTAATACCGTTATGGTTTGTTTTCGCTGATATAAGGGTCGGAAGACAAATCGTAAGTAAGTGTTAAATGACGGTTGTTTCAAAAGAACCGTCACTTTTGTCACTAAATAAATGATGATTACTAACTACAACTATTATTTTTGTATTTTCATAAATTCCTCCTAATATTATATGATGGTGCACATAATTAACCATTAATTTTAAGCATTATATATCCTTACGTGACCTCCGCCTCAACATACATGACATTTATTAGCTATAACAATTATGTTTTTTCTTAACAATTATAGCAATTATGTTTTAAGTGTTATAAATGTGTAAATTTGTAGTAGTGGATAATCTTGACTTATTTTGGCTTTGCATAAAAGAATTAACTAATTTATTCTATTTTGCCATTTTTCTGTCCCTGCATGTTCTCCTCTCGTTTGTTAGTAGCTTCAATTTTTCATAAATTTTTTTTTTTTTTGCGCGATCCATGATTTTTATTTTAAAGGATATATATAGACAGTATATACACACGCGACAATTTAATCATTCTTATTCGTCATTTTAATACAGACGCCACACAAATCTTCTAATATAATTGTATTTACTCTTTTTTTTAATACCAAACATGATTTTGGGCATGAAAATTTTATCACATCAAAACCGTTTTTCCACATTCCAGTTCATTTAAAAAAAAAAGACCTTTTTAACACTAATCATTTTCAACGTGACAAATTAATGTTTAAATTCCTGCTACAAGAGATCCTTACATTTAGTACTGGATAGTGCTTAGAAAAAAAAAAAATCTTAACATACCCATTGGGCTCCTTAATCCTTAAAAATGACTTGAAAAGCCCAAAATTGACATTGGCGAAGTTGGCAAAACAGCTTACACTGAGCGTACTCGGTGGGTTGCCCCAATTTAAACCAAAGTTGTCAAAACAGCCCAAAATATCTTTTATATTTTTCGTTGCCAAATAAAAACATCTTTTTTTTTTTTTTAAATGTACTCCCTCTGGTCCTTATTATAAGGCACCAACCACCAACATTTTTTGGTCCTTATTATAAGACACCAACTTACTTTAACTAACTCATTTATTACTATTTTTCCATTATGCCCTCATTTTTAACTAACTCATTTAAACCTACATCATTAAAGTAGGGGTAAAGTTGGAAACATTTATTACTTTTAGACCTTATTAATGACTTAACCTCCATTCCTTAGTCCGCGAGAAATGGGTAGTTGATGCCTTATAATAAGGACCAGAGGGAGTAAGAATGGCTTATTCTTGAAGCCCAATGTTTTGTTTCTCAATTCTTACGATTGAAATTCTCACATGCAATAAACTTTTCCTTCAAAGAAGAAAAGATACTCCGTAATTTTTTCTGTTTAAATTTGAGCCACTATTATCTAGAGCCGGGAAATCGGGTCGACTCCGTCGGGCCGGCCCGTTTAAGTCCTGGCCCTGCAAGGTTCAGACTTGAAAAATAGGCCAGAAATTTGAAATTGACCCTGCAGAGCCAGCCCTGTAGGGCCTCGGGCTTAATCGGGCCAGCCCTGTAGGGCCTCGGGCCGGTCCTGTAGGCCCGTTCAACTGTAGCTTTTTTTTAAAATAAAATTAATTATTGAGATTTCCACTTAATGAATGTGTTTATTTGTAATTACTTAGATTTTTTTAGTTTAAATTATAACCTTTTTTTATGTTTATTATTATTTTGTATTAAAACGCATAATTAGTTATTATAAATTTTAAAGAAGTGATGTTTTCATATTAAATAAACACATACTTTGGTATTACAATATTATAGAAGTAATAAATTATAAATATATTTTTTGTAAAATAAGTATAATTATTTTTACTTGTCAGTAAAATCATGTATGAACCGAATGAATCTGCAAACACACACAAAATTATGAGAGGGAAAGATATTTTGTCGTGGGTATACATAAAGCAATTCCTTTGTTGAATATTTTTTGAAAAAAAAGGAAAAAACATATTCTTTATGTTTATTTGTTTTTTATTACGAATTAATGAATGTGTTTATTTGTTGAATGATTTATATTGTTTAGATATTAATGTTGATAACATTTATTTGATAGATTAGAACTTTAATGGTTGCAATTTACTAATTATATTTCTTTAAAAAAATCGAAGAAAAAATAGTTAAAATTTAGAATAATAATTTTCAGGCCCTCCCTAGCCCTGGTACTATAGGGCTGGGCTTTGAAAAATAGATGTTTTCCTTACCCCAGACCCTATAGGGCTGACCCTGTTAGGCCCTGGCCCTATAGGGCCAGGCCCTGTCAGGCCGGGTCGGCCCTGATTCCCTGCTCTTATTATCTAGTGTTAGTACCCACTTATTGCTTCTTCTTTTTTTTAATATTCCACAACAGGGATGAAAAACTCTTCTTCTTCTTCTTCTTCTTCTTTTCTCTGGGGTTAAGGAGTAATTTTACATATGAGCTTTACCTCCGGGAGCGCTCAGCACCACGAGCTTTTTTCTGGAGAAAAAGTACACACGTGGTTACGTTTTGGGAGCGCCCAGCACCACGGCCGTTAGTTGACCGTTAGTCAACCGTTAAGTTGGATGGAAATGAACAGTAACTCGGGTAAAATTACACTTTTGCCCTTAATTTTAAATAAAATTACCCTTTGCCCTAAGTTTTTTTTTTAAAAAAAAAAAACTAAAAATACCCTCTCCCCCGGTTGGCCCCACCACCGGCCACCCCACCGCCGGCGGTGGTGGCCGGCGGTGGTGGCCGCCGGCGGTGGGGCCGCCGGTGGTGGGGCCCAGGGGGAGGGGGTATTTTTAGTTTTTTTATTATTTAAAACTAAGGGCAAAAGGGTAATTTTCATTTAAAACTTGGGACAAAATGGTAATTTTCATTTAAAACTATGGGGCAAAATGGTAATTTTCATTTAAAACTATGGGGCAAAATGGTAATTTTCATTTAAAACTAAGGGGCAAAATGGTAATTTTCTTTTTTTTTCTTACCATCAGCGTCCACGTCAGCATCCACGTCAGCGTGTCAGTCCAAATAAGCGCCACGTCAGCGTTCCATCCAACTTAACGGTTGACTAACGGTCAACTAACGGCCGTGGTGCTGGGCGCTTCCAAAACGTAACCACGTGTGTACTTTTGCTCCAGAAAAAAGCTCGTGGTGCTGAGCGCTCCCGGGGGTAAAGCTCATGTGTAAAATTGCTCCTTAACCCTTTTCTCTGTAATAGAAAGGCCTTTTTCATTTAAACTTGTGTAAAATTATTTTTCAGTTTAATCTGTATTAATATTCTTCAATATTGATATAAAAAAAATGTAGGGTTAATATAACTATTGGTACATTAAGTTTGTTTTCATTTTGAATTTGGTCCCTCAAATTTTAAACAATAAGTTTTGAATTTTGATCTCTCAAGTTTCACTCTTTTTAAAATATTGGTATCTATAATTTAACAAATACTTGAATCATTTTGCCTCTTGAGGGATCATAACCCATGTTTTAAAATGTGAAGGACCAAAATTGAAATGAGGTTAAATTTAAGAAACCAAAAGATTGTATTAACTTAAGAATGTATTGAAGGTGAAACATTGGAACTCATTATATATTAGAATAAAATTCAACTAGATAAATCAAATAAATATTTATAAAAATATAATAAAAAAGGAGCTCAATTATATTGGTTTTTTCTCCAATTTGCCCCTTATTAAATAACTATTTACCAAAATGCCACTGTCAGTAAACTATTTCCCAATGTGCCACTGTTTAATCGACTAAAACGCGGGCAAATTTTTTTTTTGAAGACCCCGCGATTTAGTCGACTAAATCATTAAAAAAAAGTTAAAACTTCGGAAGGCCATAACTTCTGGCTCGGAAGTCCAAATCAAGTGATTCTTTTTTTGATTCCACATAACTTTTTGAGATCTATGCACTGACATAAAAATTAACTTCCAGATTTAATGAAGAGAAATGAGGAAAAATAAGTGATTCTTTATTGTGCAGGAGATACTAACAATTCATTAAATATAATTAAGTGATTCTTTAATATATATATATATATACAGTGGCGGAGCCACATTGGGGCTTATGGGTGCAAGTGCAGTCACAAAATTTTAGAATATATATATTTTGAAGGAACACTTCAAGAAGAAACACTAATGGTCTAATGGTAAAATAGTGCCTTGACATAAAAGTGACCCAGGTTCGAATTCCCCTCCGGTGTGTATTATGCTTTTCCTTTTTGGCAATTCACACTGAATCAAACGGTCTCACTGAATCAAACACGGCAATTCACACTGAATCAAGCGGTCTCACTGAATCAAACACACAGTCACTGAATCAAACGGTCTCACTGAATCATCATTCTTGTGTCTGCCACAAATATAAGGAAAATAAATTACAACAAAATACCCACTATTTCCATTTTTTTATATTTTTAAAAATTATAAATTAAATACATTTATCATATATAATTTCACTTTTAATTATAAATAAATCCTAAAAATAAAAATTTGAATATTACAAAAGTCGTTGAGCTCATAGGGGTATAAGCTCTGTTGCAGTGATCCATTCCATATTTCTTAAGGAGCTCTTGCAGATAATTTTCATTTAGTTAGACTCTTGATTATTTTTTTTCTATGTTAAGTTGAAATTTTCTTTTCTTTTCTTGTCTATATTCATTTAATTTTAAATGCATTTAAAATTTTCCTTAAAAAAAATTTTCGGGGGCGCTGCCCCCGAACCCCCAAATCCCCTCACAAATTGTGCACCTACAAATATAAATTCCTAGCTCCGCCACTATATATATATATATAGTGATGGACTTAGGAATTTTAATGACGGGGTGAAAATAAGTATTGACGGATGAGCAGTAGCGATGATGGAGGACGACGACCGATGGACTACCGTCGATGGAAGGAAGCTCACCTAAATGGAGAAGTTATCAAACAGACCTCTAATTTGCCCAGAACGGAACAAAATGTCAAAATCACTTTCAAGATTATTAAGTGTGGGCATATGCATACTGAATTTGCCAGCGTGCACATCACTTTATAGCACTTTTGAATTTACGTTAAATAAAAGAGTCACAACCTTTCGTTTTTCAGCCCCTCTCTCTAAAACAAGTAGTCAAAAATCCATGATAGCGTTGCAAGAATATCGGTTAACTCTCTGGCATGGCCAACAACTAGGAGGGTCCTCCGTCTGAATCAAACTTCCTTTGACTGAATCCATAGCAATACACAAGCAACCTTGGAAGCTTTGATGCAAGTAGCCATCCTTACAGTGGGTCAAAAGAAAATACGTCAAGACAAAAATTATAAACAAGTGGAAAGAAAATGAAAGAGAAAACTCACATATTTGAATGGGGAAAATAATAAAAAGCAAAATATGTATAAATTTAGTATCACTAGTTCAACTATTTTGCGGAAATTTTTATGGGGACATTGAATGTACAGGAATAAACAATATATGCAAGAAAGAATTTGGCTGAAGGCTAGAAGAAAGTGGATTACAAAAGAGGTGAAGAGGTAAGGTTTCAATATGTTAAGCCATCCAAAATATCCAAACGCAGGGAGTTGTGGACTTGACTTAATTTGCATTGTTTTATATAATTTTTTTTTAAAAAAAATTAGGGGTTGGGGGCCACTTGTAGGCCCCCCTTGGGTCCGCCTGTGTGTGTACGTGTGTGCGCGTGCAAATGTGTATGTGGGGGGTTTATATTATGAGTGTCTTCTAGAAGGTGTATCTGATATTTTTATATGTTAGTTTCACGGAAATACTTTTTTTCTATGTCCATATTACCAAAGGTAGAGAGATAGTAGAAATTAGTATGCTATTGAAATTGAAATTTAGTATAATTAATTAAGATAATATTAAAAATTCTTAAATTTATTGTTTTAAATTGTTTTTATCGTTGGCAGGTCAAAAAAAGTTGTTTTTATTGGTATGGACGGTTGAGGTAGTAGTTTATTAGTTATTAATGTTGACAATTGACTCTTACATTAATTATACCTAAAATTAAACATTGCAAGAAAATAATGAATATGCAAAATAAAATATGGCTATTGTGTCCTAAGAGATGAGTTCATGTCGTCGTTAAACAATATATGTATATATTGAAATGTATCAACATCAAGCCGACTTTAGGAATTTCCAAAATGTGAATTCCTCCATATTTGATACTCCTCGCTGGCTCACTATGTGAATGAATCTCTATACATGTAATATAATAAATAAATAAAAAGGTTAAAGTAAATCAAACGGGAAAAGCACCAAAATAATTTTTTTTTTAAATTATTTACCAGATTGAAGCACATTTGAAAGTAATTACTAAACTAATGTAGTCAAATACGTCACCTGACATGACGTCACCAGTCGAGTCAGAAAGTCTCACGCCACTAAGTAGTGTCTCACGCCACTGGTGGCGTTAATGTGTTTCACGCCACTAGAGTGGCGTGAATAATTCACACCACTGTCTCACGCCACTAGTGGCGTGGCTTACATTCACGCCACTAGTGTGTTAGTTCTCAATGCGTTTTGATGATAACTGACAATTGTAAACAAGTATGAATGTTTTTGATAAGCTAAATGAATTGATTTCAAGCCAAAAACATTCAGCCAGCGCCAAACTCGAGCCTAGATGTGTGAACTCGAGTTTGCTACTAACAGAGAGGAAGACAGGCTATTTTGCATTTTGAACTCGAGCCTGTATATTTAAACTCCAGCCTAAAACCTCCAGAGTATGTGTTCAAAAGAGTTTACAAATGTGCAAACTCGAGTTTGCCTCTGGCGGGAAGCCTTTTCAAAATGAAACTATTTCTTAAACTCTACAGTATTTATTTTTGAGTAGAGTTTGTTATTTGTTGAAAATCTACAAGAGTTTACAAATCATGTAAACTCGAGTTTGCAGTTGCAAACTCGAGTTTGCCATTGGCAGAGAGCAACCAAATCTTCTCATGGAACATGATTACTGAAATGAGGCTAGCAAATGGTATTTGGGAAGATTTTCTACCAGTGAAGTGAAATCTAGCTATGTCTTTGAAAATCCAGTGCCCAATATTGTGAGGCATTTGATCAATAATGGAAGCAAAGATAGGGTAATCCTTCTTTGCGAAATGGGTGAAATTTCCTCCTTTTTGAATGAGATTCCTAGTATAGATGTACCAGGCAACTCTTTGCTTAGGGGGCATTGAAACAGGAGTGAAATTCAGGATTTCTAATGCATCAGGGATAGGTTCATCAGGTTTAAGCAGTGAAAAGATTTGCCTATCAATATAGTTCAATGATGCAACAGGTGGAGGATTTTGAATTTGAAGAAGGGAATTCAAATAGGTAGCAGTTATAGTGATCTTTTTCCCTCTAGTGGTGGTAATCCTTTCCTCAACCAAATTCATATCACTATCCAGCAGATTGTCACTTTTCATGCAGTGATAGAAGGCTTTGACAAGAGTGGGACTATATAAAGCTTTAATGGATATAAGTGGTTCAAATTGCTTCAGCCAGGGGGTGAGGTCAAGGTTACATTCCTCTTTTAATTGAGCCAAATTAACATAGACAGTGGGGCAAAAGGCTTTGTACTCAAAGTTCTCCTTAAATCTAATGGCATCCTCATTAGATAATCTTACAGGCTCACTGGAAAATCCCCTAGGTATTGAAGTATGGTTATAAATCTCAAATAGAGCTGGGATTTCTTCAGATACCTGAGGCACAGATTGCTCTTGATGATGAGAGGCAGAATGAGCTTGAGAGCCAGCTTGTTCAGGTGCAGGAACATTTTTCTTGGTCCTCTTGGACTTATAGGTCGCTGAAACTTCTGGGGCTTTTTCTTTCCCTCTGCTAGAGGCTGTCTCTGTGTCTGTTCGAGTCTGAGGAGTTGCTTCTTTGGTTTTGGGTGAAGGAGAAGAGTGAGTGGTACTAACACCAGGGATTCTCTTATCAACTCCATGCTTGAATCGTTTTGGAAATGATTTTCTTCTGGGTGGTCGATTGGACAAGCTTTGAGGAGTAGATTGGGGTTCCTCACGATCTAAACTTGGAGTATTATCAGTTGCAGATCGTTTGGAGGCCATTTCTCAGATTTTCGTTGAGGGAGATGAGAGGATTTGAGAGAAATTTAGATTTAGGCTCGAGGGTGAAGTGAAGTGAAGATCAACAATCAGTTTTTTTAAAACAATTTTATCGCGACAAACTCGAGTTTACAAGTGTAGGCTCGAGTTTGGATCTACTTGTACTAACCTGGACTTCAAGAGTGTATGTGTGAACTCTTGAAATTTGCCCTTAAACTCGAGTTTAATACTTACAGGCTCGAGTTTATGAAGTCCTCTGAATCTGGTTGCTCTCTGTCTGCCCGAAACTCGAGTTTCCATTTAATGACTCGAGTTTCCATTTTTCTCAGCAACTCATTTCTCCTTTGGCCCCGACAAACTCGAGTTTTGAGAGCATAACTCGAGTTTGCACTTGTAATTGAGAGCTGGATTCCTCTCTGTCTGGGATAAACTCGAGGTTGTCAACTTATAGGCTCGATTTTTCTTCTTTTACAGCAAACTTCCAGCACATTATCAGAGATTCTGAATGCATTGATTAGCCTGCACAAAACTCATCTCTTCTTTGTTTTCTGATTGCTCTTCTTCTGCAATCAAACAGATATTTGCAATTTCTTCTTCTTCTATGCCGGAGGTTCCTTCGTATGCAATTTCTAAGGCTTTCCACATCTCCTTGGCAGTGGATAGATTGCAGATACGGAGATACTCCTTTGACTGAGAACACCATGAAGCATTAGGATGACTTTGCTGTTGAGAGTCACTTTCCTTCTGTCATCCTCGTTGAATTCTTCCTCAGTCTTTGGAACGTTATTTCCTCCTACAATTTTTGTAGGAACATAATCTCCATTCTCTATTACTTGCCATAGACCATACTCCGAGGCTAACAAAAATACTCTGAATTTTGCTTTCCAAAACGAATAGTGTTCGCCGTTGAAGCCAGGTGGTCTGTTGATTGAGGCACCTTCAGGTAATATTCCTTCCATGATCTTTATCTCGGGATGTTAAGCCCAATCTAAGAAACCAAGGCTTTGATACCAAAAATCATTTTGAAGCATTTTTGAAAAGCATTGCACATACCAAAATAATGAGAAGTAATAGATCGAATATGTCAATATGCTTCAGAGTAGAAAGATGATGAATATTCCCTTATCATGTTGAACAGATTTCATAGAAGCATGAGTCATGAAGATAGAATACTAAGGAATCATTCTTAGCATAACAGAAGTGTATAAGCACAATGACTCTGCTATTGACCAATAAGTAATCTTGCAATTTCGAATTAGAACCATATAAATGTTCAAGGCAAGATTATGAATACAGTTACTCAAAATAAGGATGAATGACAAATGCTGATGAATTTGAGCAACTAAGAGAATACTAGGATTCCTGAATGATGAAACACATTAATCCAAAGGATTAGTGTTTAGAATATCATCCTAGTAAGTTATTCCATTAATGGTTAAAGCATTCTTATTCAATGCACTAATGAACATTTATAAAGACTTGGAATAACTTGGCCAATGAAAATTTATGCAATAGGCATAACAATTTACATATTGAATTCTTTTAAAGATAGGCTTGAAACTCATATATGGATATTAGTTATGAAGAGCAACTAGTTCAAGAGTGAAACTAGACAGTTCAAGCAATACATTGAATTCTAGAGATCAACCTGAGAGGGATGAAAAACATTCAACATACACAGATTTGAAGCATATCTGTTATTCAAAACACCATTAGAATGCAATCAAAGCATGAATAATTTTCAAATCGTTTATATGCATTTTCATAAAACTAGGTGAATCAAACCATTTTTAGAATTGTGCATTTCAAAATATGAAATCAGAAGGTGATGCACAATTTCATTCTTTAGTTCATTTAGCAATCTGAATTTCATTTTGAAACAACATAGAAATATTGATTGCTAATAGAAATATAATAGTGGACAAATATTCATTACCCAAATATGAATCTCATTTAAGCACAGTATAGGGTAAGAGATAGATATCACCGTAAATGCTTTTGTCCTTGTAAAAGCTTTGCTTGATTGTGATTGATTGATGTTGATAATTCTTTTTACAGCATTCACCATCAAGCATTGCTTCTTTAGCTTCCTCAAGAGTTGAATTAATCTGTCTATGAAGTTTCTCTCTTGAGAAGCTCTCATTGATCCTTAGGCTCTTGGAGGATCAACTTTGCTTACCCACTGCTTCTTATGTCTCTCTCTGGGTTTCTGCAAAGTTCTCTCAAAGGTTATAGACTTCAAAAGTCTTCTGCTTGGCACTTGAGAGGATCTCCTTTTTGGTTCATAAGAAGCTCTTTGATTCTTCATCTTCTCTGCACCTTTGTGTCTATTCTTATTGTGGTCTGTATGCGCACACAAGGGAAAAGATGGACATTTTGGTACCCTTTTATACTTGGGTCCTTCACTGTTAGTTTGATCCTTAGGGAAAACATAAGTTCCCTTTGGTACCCATTGATAATTACCAACAGGTTTATCCCTTCTATCTTTTCTATGAAATCAAGATGAAGTACGGTGTCCCTTTCGGTTACAGTAACTACAATGAGCAAAAGGATTTGAACTGTGAACTGATTTTTGAAAATAATTCAAATAATGTTTTTCACCAGTTTTCTTTTTACCTTTTCTTTTGTCAAAAGTAGGATTGTATCCTATGCCTGATCGGTCATTTGTAAATCGTTGATCTTTCAAAATAACATTGAGCATTTCACTACCTTTAGTGAATTTCTCAAGAGTTTTTGTAAGATAAGAGTTTTTCTTTTCAAGATCAAGGCATTTTTCACAAATGATATTTTCAGGAGTAGAGAGATTTTCTACTTGCTGTTCAAGAGTTGTATTCTTGTTTTTCAAAGCAATATATTTTTCAGCAAGTTTTTCAAACTCATTTTGAACAAGATTATATTCAGCAAACAATTTATCATAAGTAGGTTCAGTATCACATACCTCTTCTTCACCCAGAACCAAAGAAACAACTCCTCAGACTCGAATAGACACAGAGACAACCTCTAGCAGAGGGAAAGAAAAAGCCCTAGAAGTTTCAGCTACCTATAAGTCCAAGAGGACCAAGAAAAATGTTCCTGCACCTGAACAAGCTGGCTCTCAAGCTCATTCTGCCTCTCATCATCAAGAGCAATCTGTGCCTCAGGTATCTTCCTGCAAATGAGCAACCTGAAACTCCTCAAAAATTTGGCAAGCATATCCTGAACTTATTGAGGATAAACTTTGATGAAGGCAGTGATCAATCCAGAGCTCCACATCAGTCAATGCCAACCAGATCTAGGGCCACTCAATCTAGAGTACAAGAAGCTCAAAGTGCACCTCCTCCTCCTTCTGATTTGGATGCAAGAATCAAGGCTATAATTGACTATGCAATTACTGATCTTTCTGTCAAGATAGAATCAGAAGTGAAGCAATTCAAAGAAGAGGTGATTAAGGGTCACAATGAGTTGGTGGATTCACAAGAAGAGCACAATATTGAGCAACAAGAACTGAAGCAAACAGTCCAAGAGCTCAGTGGTCAGATTGGAGATCAGTCAATTAGCATCTCCACTCTTTTGGTATCTATGGCTAGTCTCAGTGACAAGATAGACAAAATATTGCAACATCCGTCCATGTCTGCTTTTGGTATTGGTTTGGATGCCTCTACCTCTGCTGGTCCTAGTTCATCAATTCCCCCAATTATTCCTGAACCAGCTTCCACCTCCATAGCCCCTGAACCATCTATTCCTGCCACCACATCTGATCCTGTCATTCAGCCTTCTTCTACCCCAACTAATCCACCCATGTTTGCTGATGACAAAGGGGGAGAATAATTGAAGTGAAAAAGCAGTCATTTTCTTCATGTTTTGATCATTTTCTGCATATTTGCTTTTGAAATTCTACTGCAATTCTGTAAAACTTTGAATACTCTAAGTTATGCAGTATGGTCTATATCTAAGTTATGCAGTGTGCTTATTGCTTCATTATATTTCTGCTGCTAACTCTGATTGTGCTTCAAATCTTATGTTGATTCTGATTCTTCTACTCAATCCTGATTTCAGTTATCTAATTATCATGACTGATTCTGATTGTTGTATTAGAATGAAATTATCAAATGAACTGTCATGAAGTGCTTATGGTTTAAACAAAAGAAAATCTGATGAATCAAATCTTTTTCAAAAGTTCAGTGTTTTGCAAATTGCTTTGAATCAACACAACTTTCATTGATTTCAAATGATCAAACATTGCTTTTGAAAGGAGTTAATTGTTTACAAGTGTTGTCATCATCAAAAAGGGGGAGAATGTTAGTTCTCAATGTGTTTTGATTGTTAGTTCTCTATGTGTTTTGATGATTAATAACAATTGTAAACAAGTACGAATGTTTTTAAAATGACAAAAGAGTCAAAATCATTCTGTCACCTCAAAACTCGAGCCTAACTAAGCAAACTCGAGTTTTCTAAATGTATCTCTTTAAACTCCAGAGTTTATTCTTTTTGAGTAGAGTTCACTTGTTTCTATGGCTATAATTTAATGAACACTCGAGCCCAAGTATATGGACTCAAGCCTAATACTTTTGTGTAGAGTTTACTCTATGGTTTGACAAACGAAGAAGTGTTTACAAAATATGTAAACTCGAGCCTGTTATTGCAAGCTCGAGTTTTCCATTGGCAGAGAGCTCCCAAGTTTTCCTTCTTTACAAACTCCAGAGTTTAAATTCAAACCTCCAGTTCACTTCAATAAGCCATGGAATAAACTAAGCTGAACTCGAGCCTAAGAATATGAACTCGAGCCCTTCATCTGAAGAAAGAAAAGCAAGTGTACAAACTCCAGAGTTTGTACTCGTGCTCCAGTCCACTCTAATCGAGCAACCAAAACTCTTAGGCATGAATAGTGTTAAACTCGAGCCTAATCACTAATGGACTCGAGCCTGCTTATCTTGTGAGATATTACTTCAGGTGCTCGCCCGACAAAATGCTCAGCGGTGATTCGAACTCGAGCCTACATTTCTGAACTCGAGTTTACATGATGAGAGAATTTACAAACTCCAGAGTTTACATCAAACTCCAGAGTTTGCTCCTCGCGAAGATGAACCTGATACTCAAAGTGCCTTACGAACTCGAGCCTGACTTGGAGAACTCGAGTTTAAGACGAAAGCAAATATGATCGTTACCGGTTTCATCCTGATTCTTTTAAACTACAAAACTTACCATGTTTATACGAATTGATTGCATTCATTTAGTATATTCAAATATATTTAACCACCCTATATTGAGAATGTTTCAGGTATTAAATTGGATCAAATGAATCATTGAATTAGCGCGAAGAATCAGAAAGCGGAATGATTTCACGCGTCCAGGAATTTAATCAGCCGAAATTCAGGACCCAACGGCTATAATCCTCATCAAACTGAATTTCAAATGAAGAACATGCTAAGTTGAGAAGTAACGGTCACATAGCAACTCACCACTATATAAGGAGCTGATTACAAACTTCGAAAGACACGAAATATTAAGCAGAAACGAAAAGCAAGCTCAAGAGTTCTTATACATTCAGTTTTCTTTCTGTATTGTATTTTGATATACAAAGAGCCTCAGTGTTTATCATTATCTTCTCTGTGAGAGAGCTTTTATACAAATTATTCATTCATTGTAAAAAATCTCAAGTCAAGGGGACTTGAAGATTGAGATTTTAGATTACAACTTGTAAGTGGGAGTGTATCCTAGAGAGAGGATAATCCTTGAGTACAAAGTGTGTATCTGAGTTAAGTGATAGTAGAAAAACCCAGAGAGTCTGGGGACTGGACGTAGGTCAAGACTTTAGACCGAACCAGGATAAACTTTCTGTGTCAAGCTCTTCTTCCCTATCTCTTTACGTTTAGCTTCAGCTTGGGTGCAAAGATATTATAAAAGTTTTAAAATCCCCAATTCACCCCCCTCTTGGTGATTTCCTTTCGTTTTCATTGATGATAACTGACAATTGTAAACAAGTGTGAATGTTTTTGATAAGCTAAATGAATTGATTTCAAGCCAAAAACATTCTGCCAGCGCCAAAATCGAGCCTAGATGTGTGAACTCGAGTTTGCTACTAACAGAGAGGAAGACAGGCTATTTTGCATTTTGAACTCGAGCTCCGTATATTTAAACTCCAGCCTAAAACCTCCAGAGTGTGTGTTCAAAAGAGTTTACAAATGTGTAAACTCGAGTTTGTGGTTGCAAACTCGAGTTTGCCTCTGGCGGGAAGCCTTTTCAAAATGAAACTATTTCTTAAACTCTACAGTATTTTTTTTTAGTAGAGTTTGTTATTTGTTGAAAATCTACAAGAGTTTACAAATCATGTAAACTCGAGTTTGCAGTTGCAAACTCGAGTTTGCCATTGGCAGAGCAACTAAGTTTTTCGAAGATACCAAAACTCTAGTTTCCATTTGGAAACTCGAGTTTAGGTCATCCAGAGAGGTCTCTAAGTTTCCAACGTTTTTATGGAAACTCGAGTTAAAGATTGAAAACTCGAGTTTACATCACCTGAGAACAATGCTCGCCTCCGACCTTGTGAGAACTTCGTTTATCATTCAAACAAACTATTTCAAAGTTTTCTCATAAAAGAGAAAACTCGAGTTTCCGTTTTGAAACTCGAGTTTCGGCTTTATAGAGAAGTTTTCGAAGTTTTCAATGAATGTGAAAACTCGAGTTAAGTTTTGAAAACTCGAGTTTTGGCCAGGCAGAAAGCTCTGCTATTTTTCGAACATTTGAAAACTCCAGTTATGTTTTGGAAACTCCAGTTTTAAGCTTTTGGACTAAAATATAATTTTTCATTTAAGAGTCCAAAACTCGAGTTAGTCACTTAATGACTCGAGTTTTGCACTGTTCACAAAACATGTCCAATTGCAAAATCGCGATGTTTCTCTTTGTGAAGAGAAACTCGAGTTTGGATTGAAAACTCGAGTTTCGGTCTTTTACTGAAAGTTCACTGAAACATGAAAACTCGAGTTTGGAAGAACTGACTCGAGTTTGCATCGCAGAATTTGAATTTCGAACTGAACGAATTTGTGAAACATTTGTGTTTGATCTCAATACTTTATATCATCACTCATTACTATTCCTAACTATGTTTAATCAATGTGTTAGTGAGTTTCAGATGATTTAGACAGGATTAAATGGAGATTTTGCATAAAGCAAAAAGCAAAGTCAGAACATTAAATGCAAAACCCAGAAAAGTTGCATATTTCTGGTTAATCCGCCTGCACACGTTTGGAAAAGCAGAAAGGATGATTTCCACTTCCAGCATTAACTACTCCAACGGATTAATTCGCAAAGAGTCAACTCTGAACATCTGCACAGCTGGATTAACCAAAGAGAAGAGAGAGAAGAAGACCAAAGCTTAATGTAATCATCTCCCAACACCTCCAACGGTTACAATTGGGATTTCAACGGTCAATTAATGATCTCTAGCTATATATAGAGCTGCAATCAAGTCTTCAACAAGAGAGACAACACACAGAAACGAATACACTTCAGTAGTTCATTATTCCTTAGTTTTCTGTCTGTACAGTATCTTTGATACTTAGAGCTTCAGTGTTTATCATATATCTACTCAGTGAGGAGTTTGAACACTATTTGATTATCTGTAAATCTTAAGGTTGTGGAACCTTACGTAAGGGTATACAATTACAACTTGTAAGGGGGAGTGAGTCCTAGGGAAAGGATCATCTCTAGTACAGAGTGTGTAATTGTTTGTATCTTTGATTACAACTTGTAAAGAGGAGTAAGTCCTAGAGAGAGGATTACTCAAGAGTTACAGAGTGTGTAGTCAAAAGTGAAAAGTCCTAGAGTGTGTCTAGGTAGTGAAAAGTCCTAGAGTGTTTCTGGGCAATTGTAAAATCCTAGAGTTTCTAGGTGAGTTAGTGAAATCTCGGAGTGTTTCCGGGGACTGGATGTAGGTCAAGATTTGGACCGAACCAGTATAACTTCTCTGTGTGAATCCTCTCCTCTCTATCTCTACTTTGCCTTAACTTACATCTGTTGTGTGGGTGACTGTGTTCTTGAACATTCAGCGAAAGGTTCTTGAGCAATCAGCGAAAGAAATTTATAATCACCTATTCACCCCCCTCTAGGTGATATTCCACCCTTTATAGTGGCGTGAGACAGTCTCACGCCACTACCTAGTGGCGTGAGATAGTCTTACATCACTACCCAGTGGCGTCAGACTTTTTGACGTTATTGGTAGCGTCCTGTCAGGTAACGTATTTGACTGCATTAGTTTGGTAATTACTTTCAAATGTGCTTCAATCTGGTAAATATTTATTTTAAAAAAATTATTTTGGTGTTTTTCCCTAAATCAAACAGCTTGAAGTATTTTTTTCAGTGTATGCTTAAAGTATTTTGGGGTGTATGACTGTATGTAACACCCTGAAATATTTTTTCTGGTGCACCATCATACACTATTTTTTTATGCATATAATATTTTAAAGTATTTTTTTAAGTGTGTATCCAATACATTAAATTATTAAAATTGTTAAGTGCAAAATCGCACAAAAAGTACTTTAAGGTGATGGACGCCCAAAAAAAATACATTAGGGTGTTGGATGTACCATAAAATACTTTAAAACACTTGATGTAGTGAAAAAATCTTTAGGGCGCCGATGCACATTAACTCTTAAAAAAAATATTAAAGCAGACAACCAATCCCAATTAAGTCAAATCTACCCAGCGTTAACAAGACAAAACTAATTGAAAAACTTGCCTAAAAAATAGAAAATTATTACAATCATATTGAAACCCATCATTCTCATATTTTATTCCACTACTAATTGTTTGAAATGTATATAGATCAATATGGAGAGAGCTACAAAGGAAAAAAAAAAAATGACAGCAAAATTGAGCATACCCAATTAATGTCCTATATATTCAATTCCTATTCCTTCTTCACCTCCAATTCCTTCTCACGGTTGCCGTCTCCGCCTGTCCCGGTGGCGGCACTACTTCCAGCCCCATTCTCCGGCACCAGCGCCACTGTGCTTTTGGTCTCCATTGACGTCATAGCCACGGACGACTGGTCCACCCCATCCGCTGCCGTGGCCGTGGAGGCCTCCCGGAACCTCTTATAGATGTCACCTTTATAAAACTTCCTTGTTCTGGCCACCAAGATGAGAGATATAAGAGCACCAAAGAAAGTCGCCGCCGTGATAATTAGAAACGACAGCCTAAAACAATCCGAACCAACACAATTCAACTCCTTTCCTGGATCTCTTCGTAACCCTAAAGCATCCAATTGCTTCTTAGCTTCTTTATCATACAAATGACCAGTAATCCTCACATTAAGAATATACAACCCTACCGGGCTAGCAGATCCCCCAAAATTGTACAAAGTTGAATAATACTTTAGCCCAAATAACTCCGATATTATCGCAAAAATCAGAGGCCATTGCGCTCCAAAACAAAACCCTATTATCACCGAAGCCACATAGAGACCATCCTTAACGTTGAAGGCTATCAAAAGATGACCAGCACAAGAAACTATGAGAGTGAGAGTGAGCATTAGGGTACGAGGAAACTTGTACTTGGCTAAATAATATTCTGACACGAAACCTGCGAACACACGTCCTAGGTAATTCCAAATACTAACCAGTGACACAAATGTGCTTATACTGGGTTTTGCGTAACCTAATGATACCCCAATTTGCCCCAAATTATCGATCGCGGTCAACGTCCCTCCGATTCCACAAATGCTAGCCAAGAACAAAATAAGCATGTCGATACTGAATAGTGCTTGGAGAATGGTGTAATCCTCACCTCTCGCCGGCGGGCTGAAAATATTCTGCCACCATTTGGTCTCCGGTTCGCCTTCTCGTCTTGCTTTAGTTATGTCACCGAAGGCATTATTTATTGTCGCCGGCGGCGGTGGCGGGTTGTCGACAACAATGTTCTTGACGGGGTCTTGGAGGGCGAGGCGTTTGGCTTGCCAGACTTTGAATTCCTCGATGTAGACGATAGCGAGGGGGAGGAAGAGGAAGAAAAGGACAACAGCGGCGCTGAGGCCGTACTCGGACTGGTGGAAGTGGGTCTTGTTTTGGACTATGGTGATGATCATGAGGAATCCGGCGAGGCCGAGGGAGATGTAGAGGAAGTTGTAGAAGACTTTGAGCTCGTTAGGGTTGCGGACGGGGGAGATGTAACGGATGGTGCGGAGGAAGACGAAGGATATGGCGGCCGGAAGCCACCCGATGAGGAGGATTAAGGCTTTGGTGTCGTCGTAGTAGAAGGCGTAGTAGAGTTGTGTTATTATGGCTCCGCTCAGGCCAACGTAGCCTTTGAGAATTCCCAGAACTACCCCTCGGCTTTCTGGGAAATTCTTCACACATGTTACCAGTGACCCTGTGTTCGCAAACGTCTGAGAATTCGCGCCTGCAATTTTTAATTATCATTATTATTAGAATATATTAAAATTCTCACATGGATTAATTGGACAATGAATTTGAAGATATATATACCCTCCCATTTCTAATATAATAGCTAGGTGGCAGTTGAATTTCAATTCAAAATGCTTTAAGGAAAATCAATTAATCATATCACATTTGTTAGTTCAAATCAACTATTTTATTTTATTTTTTTAATTTACTTAAATTAATTAAATAGTTTTTATATTAAGGACCGGAGATTATAATGTTAAGGTAATTCCTTTTAAATTGATTTAATTAAGTTATTTTAACACTCCGGTCTTAACGTTGAACCTAATTGAAGAACTAAAGTTAATATTGATCTTAAATGAAATACTCTTTTTGTTCCTTAGAATAAGAGTTAACTGACTTTTTTTAGAGAGATTATATTAAGGAAACTAAACCAGTTATCTAATCATGACATTTGTTATATATCATTAGATTATATATAAGTTTAAGAGAAAAATGTTAAATATAAATATTTTAATGTAACTTGAGTATTTAGTTTCCTTAATCTCTCCTAAAATAAAGTTAATTGGCTCTTATATTAAGGATTGAGGTAGTATCTATTTACCATATTTGTTATTTTTTCCTAATTTACTTTTATTGATATTTCTTCAGCAATTATCAAGTACGAAAGATATAAAAAATTAAAAAAGATGATTAAGATGTTTTAAAAATATCATTAACTAATTTAAGTAACTTTTTAAATATACTTATAAGGAGTGAATGTATAAATCTAATTGAGTCAGAAGGTTTATTTTGATGTTGACTTCGGGTTCATGGGTCTATTATTGCTGTTCTGTGTACCACACATTCAAACGGTCCCAGCTGCCCCCAAAGTCTGTCATTTTTGCTCTTTCTTCCTTTCTTGGGTTTTAACGAAACTATAAAGGTCGAGTTAATGACTTATATGTTATATCCTTTTCAAACTGATAAAAAAATCAGTATATATACGTAAATAATAAATAAATTTTAATGTATATATATTCTTGTATATTCTTTTTTAACTGCTCAATTACTCCATCTTTTATGAAAATGAAAAATTAAAAATAATAGCTACCTCTTAGATAAGCTCTAGTTTCTAGCACAAAATTGGAAGGAGATTCTCTCCATATCTCTTTTCTCATATTCTCTCATTGACTAAATCTGGGCCGTTGAATGAGAAAATGAGAGAAAAATAAAAGTAGTATTGTATTGATTGGACCTATGTGATTTAGAAATTAATACGAGGGATAATAAAAAACAAGGATGATAAGAGAAATCCAACTCCACAAAATTACACTATAAACTAGATCTCTTATTTAGGATCAGAAGAAGAGTAGTATCAGAAGAAAGTGCGATATAGTAGGGGGGATTATTTAAATTTGTGTATGAGAATATTAATTAATTAGATAAAAGAAAAAGGCTTAATAAAATTAAGGAGCAATAATGCTAATTTGATTTAGTCATGAGTATACGTACCTATAAGGATATAGAGGTACATGAGCCCAACTTTTGGTTTGGGAATTTTCTGGGTGACCCCAAGCCATATCATGAAGTAGCCGAAGAAGTTAAGGATGGCGCCGATCATCAGCACCACCCACGGCGGCGTCAGCTCGTTGATCAGTCCGGAGAGGATCCCGACGTTGGCGCCGACATCCTTGAAGAAACTAAGGAGGTTGAGGGTGGTTTGGTCGTAGCCCATGACGGATTTTATGTCCGGCGAGTACAAGCCGAACATGTAGGTGGCTCCCGCCGCTGCCATGACCAGAAACGACGCAAACACCACAAACCACTGGCTGAGGATCACCTGGATGGTCAGACCCTTCACGTCCGACCACCCAGGAGCGCCGCGGACGGGGCTTGCTCTGGCAACGATGGTCATGTTGATGATATTATAGATACCGTGTGGATCAGCAGGGAAAAGAGATGTACAGTGGTGGTTCTGTCCCTAAAACGACTTGGCCTTCTCTCCCACCAATTGAACTCTCTGTAACATTTGAGTATTAAGATAAGATGGTTTCGTTCTTCCCAATAATTCGGCACTGGAATGGCCGAATCTATATATAGAGAGCAAAGGAAAAGAAACACTTCAAGTGATATGGTGGACCAATAAAAAATTTGGTTTAAGTTAATTAACATAATAAATATTTAAAAAAAAAATACTCTTATTTGTTTCTATTTACATGGGCAAATACCCACAATCTCTCACCATCATGAAACTTTCATGCTTCTAGGTTATAAAGCTATTTAGGGACAAAGATCGTGATGAATAAGGGAGAAGTGAATGATGAGGGAGAAAATTAATTAATTAATTAGAAACATAGTGAATGATGAGGGAGAAAATGAATTAATTAATTAGAAACATATTATCATTTTAGTTTTATTTAATTTATAAATCTAAATTATCTAATTCTCATATATTAAGGAAAGTTATTTAATTCAATAAAAATGAGTTAAATTGATAATTTTTTCAGTTTTTTCCGTCATTTATGAATGAGCTTTTTTTTTTCACCTCTTCCTTTGTTCTCTACATTTTATAGGGTTAAAATTGTAACACACTCATTAATTATTGTGAAAGTTGACTTATTATATAATTTCTTTTCTTATACTAAATTTACAAATAGGACCAAAATTGTTTTTAGTAGAGTGAGACTAACTAATAATTAATAAATATAAATATAAAAAATGATACTAGAAATTTTAGACTTCTTATTAGTTTTCTGTTTTATGGATAAGAATTTTTTTTAATTTTATATATAGGAGGGGGGGGGGGACGGGAGAACGTGATAAAAGCATTTTCATGGATGGTTGACTTGTATGATATTCCTTTCGATCTTAATTATATGAACACTTTTGTAGTGCAAATTACACTATAAAAATGTTTCTATAATTAAGACACGTGGGAATATGTTCTTTTTGGATCGACTTGTATGCTATGGGATGACAACTTGCCCACACATGTGCCAGCCGTTGGTTATACAGTATTTTAATTATTTAATAAATTTCAACTCAGGAAAATGAAAAATGATTTAAAAACTCATAGTTGCGCTGGACCGTTTGGAGATGAGATAAATCTTCAAAATTATATAAAATATATATGGTGGATAAAAGAAATAAAAAAAAAAATGAATAAAGAGAGTGTAGACTTGTAGAGTGGTGTGTTGAGCACATTTCCCTAAAAAAAAGAAAGAGGGGTGTATTGAGCATTTAATTGTAGGCCATCCCCCCTGTCAAGTACCCTCTGCTTGGGTCCAACCATGTGCAATTATTAATGTATCCATTTTTCCCTAGGCTTAATTATAATTACATACTATTTAATTAACTATATCTAATTAATCTTATCCAATTGATATTAAAAAAAAACTTATTCTAAATTCTGGCCAAAAAATTAATTTTATCTTTACATTTGATTTATTCAATAGTATACCATTCATATTTACACGCCCCTTTTTTCGCCAACCATTCATTTACGTAAACACCCTTAATCCCTCCTGATAATCTCGTTTAATTATCATATTATTAAGTAGTAATTCGTTCAAGTTATTTCGTTGGCAAAAAAAAGAAAAAAGAAAAGGAGTTCAAGTTATTTCACTCTCTAAATTTTGAGAGAATAAATCCTTCCTCACTTTTTTTTATTTAAAAATCATTCATATATATATATATATATATATCTTAATACTTTATCTAGACCTAAATTTAGGAGTTAGATAATTGATTTGCATAATGTTAAACCATTAAGTATGTTATTTATAAAATAAAAATGTGTGTAAATACCATTTTTAAATTATTTTCATTTTAAAAAAATCTATTTATATGTGAGTGAGAAATAATCAATATAAAGAGTGCATGGAATTTTTTTTATAAATTTGGAAAGAGAATTAGTTGGCAAAGAAACAAAATAAAGGAGAACTGACTGAAGTAATTTTTCTCTGTTTCTCAATTTTTTATATATTATTGATATTGAGGCCATGCTACTATCAAGGTTTTGAACGGCTAGTAGATTCATTGGGATACTGGGTCAAAGATTAGCAGGTTAGATATGAGTTACATCAGGATTGAACCGGTGAGAAATTAAAAATTTTAGTGTAATTAATATAGAATTATAAAGAATTTTTTTAAAAAATTCATTAAAAAAAAAAACTGAATCAGGTAGAAGGCAGGATTAAATCGATTTACTGATGGGTTCACCAATTTCTAATCCCGTTGGTCCAGATTTCAAAACAATGACTATTATTCTGTAAAGCAGGGAAGAGGATTCTCTCATTATCCTTTTTCTGCCCATCCCTCACAGGCTCATCCTGGCCGTTAAAATCTTGATCCAAGGGCCCATAATTTTTTTAAAAAAAAACCGTATGCGGTTTTAAAAAAAAAATTTCTGGGCCCTTAGATCAAGATTTCGACGGCCCAGATTTCCAGATGATGAGGGATGATGTGAGAGTGGGATGTGAGAGAAACCACCCCATAAAGCGGATATTTACCGTTTTGAAAAAGAAAAGAGAAGAAGATAATTGTCACGTGATTGGAATTTATCATGTTAAAAGCACCTTACCAAACGCGTTGACTTATCATTGTACATTTAGAACCCCTTTAAATAAATTTAATGATTATATATATATATATATATATATATATATATATATATATATATATATATTATTTTATTACATATTCTCGTCAAGTTAATATTAAAATATATTGTATGTTCACAATACTAGGAAGCTGAAATGGATATGCGGTTATACAAATACAAATAAAGATAAGATTTTAAATATCTGGTTTTCTATAGAGCATTAGTGAGATAAGGCTTTTTTATTATTATTGATGCGTAGGCACACTTTTGTGAATGTGTACGTGAGAGAAGTTTGACTCTGGATTTGACTGGAAGTGTATTAGTATTAAATTTGAAACCACATGTTATTTTAATTTGACGAAATATCCATTTAATTTCAGGACATTGTTACCGAATCCTAAGCTTTAAGTTAGCCCAAATAATTAAAATAAACAAGCAATTAAGTTGTTTGTGTTTGGTTTAATTTATGAAATTGAACATGCTTAAAAATCAATTAAACTTGGCAGGGTGGCACACTTTGTTAAAAGAGATCGAGATTTGTTTTGGGATCTGCAAACTTACTTAAATTAGAAGGTTAAGAAAACTTAATTGAATTAATAAGAAATAATTTATGTAACACAGTGACAATATGTTATATAATAATTCAAATAAATTATCAACCCACGAAATTTTGTCTTATAATTAAAGAAAATACATTCAATGGTAGATATTGATATATACCAGAAAGCATGCAGTATTATTAGGAAAAATTTAGGTAATTAACCTTATATTTTTAATATACCTTTATCCAATTTAATAAAAAAATATATAAATATTAAAGTAGTATTAATTAGAAAATATACATATATCCGTTGTGTTTTTTGTTATAAATATAAATCAGATAACTTGGTCTTACTTAAACATAATTTGTTAGAATTTAAAAAAAAAAAAATGTGAGTATTAGTTAGTGGCCAACCCCATCTTTGAATTATTCAAAACATTTAAATATTAAATTATTAACGTTATATTCAAGGTTGCCGACATAACAATATTATTTCAAGCCACCAATAAACAACGAAGTATAAGTGAAGTTATTGTGTAAATATATAGAAAACTAGAAGCCGACCTCACATTTATATATAGACACTAGCTGAAGAGTTTGACACATAATAATTAAATTAATTATAACTCAACTTTAGGGTTTTTTTTTTTTCAATTTGCCCCTTATTAAATAATTATTTACCAAAATGCCCCTACTTGGAAACTATTTCTCAATGTACCCCTATTTAGTCGACTAAGCCATGGTTTAGTAGACTAAAACGCGGGGAATTTTTTTTTTGATGACCCCCGAGATTTATTTGACTAAAACACCCATTTAGTTGACTAAATCATAAAAAAAAAAAGTTAAAGCTTCGGAAGGCCATAACTTCTGGCTCGGGAGTCCGAATCAAGTGATTCTTTTTTTGATTCCACATAAATTTTTGAGATCTATGCACTAACATAAAAATTAACTTCCAGATTTAATGAAGAGAAAGGAGGAAAAACAAGTGATTCTTTATTGTGCAGGAGATACTAACAATTCATTAAATAATATATATATATATATATATATATATATATATATATATTTATATTTAATGAATTGTTAGTATTTGCTGCACAATGTGGATCACATAATATGGACAATTCAAAATCTAAATTGAACCCCCTAACCTTTTATTTTATCTTATAAAAGATCAATCGTAAAACCATGCCCTAATTAAGTTAGTTGGTTCTCCCTCTCTCCCTGACTCTCTGTGTTGAAATTAAACTTCAAACTTCAAATAATAATCACTTTTTTTTTCGGTAGATGAGGTTGTTATTCCCCTAAAATCAAGCCACACAAATTTAGTATCGATATTTTTCCTATTTCTCTTTTCTTTTAAAATCCATATTATTAATGGAGAGAAAATCTCTATTTTGAATATATTGTATTTTGAAAATCCAGTCAAAGTTTACCAAATACATGTTGAAGTTAATAATTCCGGTTTTTTCTCTACGTGGTTAATGTTGCTGATTTCCGCGTTTCTGATCTCCACAATAAGAGGGATTAAGTTATTTAGTTTTTAATTGTTTATTGTGTTGAGTGTGCTGATTTTTTATTATATTATTGTAAGAGTGTGGTTAGCTATTTTTTAGGAAGTAGTTGAATCATTTTAATTTATTTTACCGAGTCTGTTAGTTAGTGATATTAGTGATCCTAGATATTAGCTATGATACTAGGTTTTAGCTAGATTGACTATCGTGCTATCACAATGTAATGCTTATATATTATTCATTATTTATCAATAAAGCAGGCACATTAATTTCTCCACTTCATCGGCTACTCTTCATTTTTATATCTCCATTTTCCCCTTTTTTTAATTAACAAACTTCCCTAGCCTTTTTCTTCAATACATGGTAGAAAAATAAAGATATTAAAATCTAAAATAAGATCAATTAATTATTATTAGATAATAATATTAGAAATAATGATTAATTAATTTTACAATAAATATCTCTCAATTAAATATAATTAATTTTCTCCATCCTGACAAAACCCTACTATTGGTGCCATCATTTCCCACTATCTCTTTTTCCTTGTGGCACCGCCCCTCTCCCGCCATCAACTGTGTATATACACACACATATCCTATCTTTATTGTACCGGAGATATTATATTTTTATGTCAGTATAGATCTCAAAAAGTTATGTGGAATAAAAAAAAGAATCACTTGATTCAGACTCCCAAACCAGAAGTTATGACCTTCCGAAGCTTTAACTTTTTTTTTTTTTTAATGATTTAGTCGACTAAATGAGTGTTTTAATCTACTAAATCTCGGGGGTCATCAAAAAAAAATTTTCCCGCGTTCTAGTCGACTAAACCATGACTTATAGTCGACTAAATAGGGGCACATTAAGAAATAGTTTCCAGACAAGGACATTTTGATAAATAGTTATTTAATAAGAGGCAAATTAGGAAAAAAGCCCGACTTTAAGGGTATTTAATATTTTATTTTTTCTCGCAGAAAGGTGTATTATTTGCTGCGTCAAAAATGCTGAATTAACTGTAAAGTGGAGAAAATTTTGCACACTTTTAATCTATCATGCCTTTAGGTCGACTAAATTAATTAGTATTAAGAATAATATATCAGGCACGTGTATATCAACTTTTAATGACATATTTTTTATAGTTATGGTAGTAATTATTTAATATCTAGCCGCATTTATGGGTAGGAACTTTTGGTCAATATAAAAATTATAATGACAATAATGCATTTTTCATTTGATTACAAGATGTATGCATCCTCATTCATTAGTTTTAATAATGTAATCTTAATTACATCAAATGATGTAACTGAATGTAACAGAATGATGATTACATTAATTTGTTTAGTTCGTCATTAAGGAATAATGATGTAAATATATAAAAAGGTTTGGTTGAATTACATTGAATATGAGAATATATTAGAATAATATAGCAAGAGGCAAAATTACTCATATCTAAACATATATGTATAATACACACGTTCATAGCTATTTTTTCAATTTGTGGTTTTTGGCAATGTACACGTTGAATTCAAAATAATTTTTAATATTTAACAGTGGGAATATTATTTAATGTGATATTTTAATATTTTTAATGGTAGAATATAATATTTTTAGTGGGGGAATATATTTTAAATTTTATATAATTAATTAATTTTTATATAATTTTTGTAAGAAATAAATTGAAATCCAATTCAAACATTTAAAAAATTTAATTTTTTTTTTACAAGTCTTTCAATTTTTATAACATACTATATCTTTTTGGCCAACGAAATTCAATTAACATGAAAATATTATAACACAGTGTTGAAAAGTCTAACAAACCAAACAAAATAAACAGCATAAAAACCCACCACAAAAAATAAAATGCCTCAACATCTACAGCTTCCACATCATCGTCCAAAATCCTCCTCACCTATAGCGGCGGTCGCCAAACGCTATCAATAAGTCAAGACTCATCTAGAAAATTAAAACTTGGGAAAATCCCTTTAGGACAAAAAAAAAAATATTAAAAAAATCTCACAAAAAATTATGATATAAAAAAGGTTAAAGAGTTGTCAAAGCCTACAGTTGGAGTTAGGGGTGGAAATAGGTCAGGAGCCTGTGGCCTGACCTGTCAAAAGTCTGGTTAGGCTCGACTGTCAGCTAAAATGCCGAGACAAGGCACATTTTGTCTTAACAGCAGGGCCAGCCTCCAAATAGACTTGTTAGCCTGTTAAGAATAATTATTTTTTTTTATAAAAAACATTAATTAATATCCCCTCGGCCTGTTTACATTAGGCCTGTTTTCAGCCTGTTTACATTAGGCCTGTTGTCGGCGTGTATATTGTAGGTTTGTTTCCGGCCTGTTTACATTAGACATGTTGTCGGCCTGTATATTGTAGGCCTGTTTGCATTTGGCCTGTTTTCGGCCTGTAAAAAATACATACCTCTTAACAGCCACAGGCCAGACCAGGCCTTTAACAGGCCAGGCTCAGGCCAAAATTTTAGTCTGTAACAGGCCTCAGGCCACTTCCTTGCATAACAGGTCTGGCCTGTTAAGGGTGAGGTCTGACATGTTTCCACCTCTAGTTGGAGTTGTTAATCATCTACGGAAGAAGTTGTCAATGCTATTTTTTTTATATCAGAATTTTTTGTGAGATTTTTTGGTCCTTTGAGACCTTAAAGAGATTTTCTCTTAAAACTTTAATAATCCAATAGCTACTAATTAAATTTAGTTCGATAAAATATTTGGCCATTACAAAGGCATCAACCCATTTTGTCACACGAATAATGCATTTAATGCACTACCATACGCCACTAACTATCTTTATACAAATATAAAATAAAACTAAAAGAACTCATTTGTAAGTGCCTATAATTTTTTTTCAATTTTTGATTTGATACTTACATGTTTTTCCTCTTAATTAAATTATTAATTTTACTTTGTTAACTCCTGAACTTTGTTTTATTAGCATTGTTAGCCCTTGTACAATAGAGTAAATGTTGTTAACAGAGAAAAATTAAAATATTTAATTAAAAGAGAAAAACACAGAGTATCAAATTAAAAATTGAAAAAAAAAAAAAACCCCATCAAATGTGTTTTCGCAATAAAATATTGGTAGGATACAAAAATTTACTACGACTACAACCATCTAAAGTCATGATATTTAGACCAAAAAATATATATTTGTCCACATATTAAATTCCAAGAAATTTCAACTCGATGCACCACGTGCATGGAATTTTCTGCGGTCAACTTTAGTTTGAGACGTTTTCTCTCTAAATTCAGATTAGATGCTTTTTTATTAGGTGTGTATTTTTTTTTTCTAATTAGAGGGATATGATGAGGCATTTTTTTAAAATTTTTTTATCTATTCTATTTATTTAGATTAAGTTATATGCTGCATCATGATTTTTTTTTTTGCACCCAATATCTCAAATTAATTAATTTACAGGATACTGGTGTTACAGGAAAAATATTTCAGAATGCAGGACTGAAAATTAATTAATTTGAGATACTGGGTGCAAAAAAAATTTCAGGATGCAACACATAATGTAATATGAATAAATAGAATATATATAAAAAAATTAAAAAAAAATGTCTCATCCCTCTAATTAGAGGGAAAAGCACATAATTAAGAAACATCTCTCTCTCTCTATATATAATTAATTTCAATTAAATCCCTTGGTTTATAATATGTCCTATTTTCTCACTTTCTTCTGTTCACTTATTTATAAAATTATATTATGGATCCCATAAACCTTGTCTTCAGTGTTTAAAGGAAGGTGATGAAATATGCATATTCAGGTCTAAAACAAAAAACAATAAAATAAGATGAAATGAACCTATGCAATGATAGAACTATCTTATGGTTAGCTGGGGTTTTCTCTTATCTTATGTATATATAATATTTTATTTTGGTCAATAATTTGGCTCTAGCTAATCTCTTATCTTCTCTATAATTACACTTCTTTTTTTATTAGGACAACGTTTGGTTCATTACTCATTGGGCTGTGAGAGAAAATTAAAATTCTTGTTTGAGATACCTACTGAAAAAGTTAGTATCATCTTATATCTTGTTTTGATTTTTTTTTTTAAAAAAAAACCGTGGCCTATTAAAAAAATGAATGATAATAATAATTAAAGGGGGCCATGGCTCTTTAGCTTGTACGTACCCACCTTCTTTTGTCATTTTCTTCGTGTGCATGAGACAGTCCAGAGGCATCAAACTTCTTCCACTTTCGGACTCCGGCGCTTTTCATCTTCATTTTAAGGACTAAATAGGTACTTAAAATCACTCCTTTTCACCTCACTCCTTAATGAAAGTTATTCTACGTATTTTGCCTCTTTCTAATGAGGGTAATATTGTGTTGATTAGTGAAAATTTTGGTGTTATGATCTTAGGAAAGTCTTGAGTTTTGATAATAGATAACTATATATATGTAGAGGATGATTAATGACTAATTTTAATCGATTTGGATTTATTATTTGGTTGTCTTATGATTTTAATCGGTTTGGAAAGTAAAATTCTTATTTGAGATACCTACTGAAAATGTCAATATCATCTCATATCTTGTTATGATTTATAATTGTTGGTTATTATTTATTTGTATTTTCAATGTTATGTGATATTATTTAGTAAATAGTTCAATATATTTATTTTTTGACCCGGGCTAAAAAAAGTTTTTGGTTCCGCCACTGACGTGGCGTCGAATAAATTGAAAGTCCATGGATTATGAAAATAAAAAAGATATAATTGTGATTAATTGGATAACTAAGAAAGACTAAGAGATAGTACCTACTTATAAGTGTTGCTAATATTTTTTTTTTAAAAAAGAATTTATAAACACTTAAATATAAAATTTTGGATTTGAATATATGTCAATGTATAAAAAAAATTGTTTCTAAGAGAATTATCTTGTTGTGAGCATGATAATATTCCGGAATATATTATAATAGCATTATATTAGATAACGTTTATGAAAAAAACAAAGAAAGACTGAGACTGATAAATCCTCAGTAGGCTCTAAGGTTGTCAAACTCGTAAGTTTAAGCAAACTTGTGACAGTGATGTAAACTTATATTGTGAATTTAAATCGTAAACTCATAAGAGTTTATTTTTATTATTAAATAAGTATTACTAGTGTCTAATTAAATAATTAAAATATAAAAAATGACAACAGTTTGATTTAGATATATTTTAAATCTAAATAATTATAATTAAATCCATCAACATTCATCATTTATCACATTTAACAAAGAAATTCTTATAAAATTTATATATAAAGCCGTTAAGCATGACCAAATTAAAAAAGTTAATACGAATTTAAGAATAAGTTAGCACGGTTTTGTAAGCTAGAGACGTAAAAACGGTAATCTTGATGTATAAACTCGTGAGTTTAACCGAGTTTACAAGTGGCATGAGTTTGCCAATGACTCGATCAACTCGTTTTTGTAAACTAAAAACGTAAAAACGGTAAACTTGGAGAGTTAACTTGCGAGTTTAACAACAATGATTGAAACAATAATATTAATTTCAAACTCCAAGATTTGAAGAATGAAGATTCAAAATAGGCAGAGTTCAAATATAGCAACCACTTTGGCCATTATGCAACTGATTCATTGACTAATAAAGTAATAATAGAAAAGTCCAAAATGATAATCATTTCTTAACAGTCAAGACTACACAATAATGAATCTCTTAGTTTGAAGATTCTGCCAATTTCCTTTTGACTTCTTTGAATATTATACTTTGGATTCACACCATGCTACTACGTACACAATAATGTCATTTAATAATCTAATATTTTAAATAAATTTATATAATTATTGCAAGTCTTTTGAATTATATATGTATCCATCTTTGACATCAGATCACATGCCTATCTCCAGGTTTGGTTACTTGGCGATTAATCTCTGTTTGCTATCCTTAAATGAGTCAAGCAACGTTATTACGTAGAGATCTTGCATATTTCCTCAATTATTTTGTTTATTTTTATCAAGAGTTTTCCTAAATATATTTTTGAACTCTCTAGCTTTATCCTTCTTTTCGGTCTGATTTGTAACTCTTTAATTTTTAATATGACATTATTGTGATTTTTTTTAAAAAAAAGTTATATATGTGGAGATTAAGAAATGAACTACAGTATTGTTCCGGATTAATAAATAATTTGGGTAGATTAATAAATGAAATGAAAAAAATAAGTTAATTATAACAAATTTGATTCAATCTCTCTAAAATACCCATATGGCCATATATCATATTAGACTTCATAGCCATTTATAAATTAAGTAAATTAGTTTGAAAAAAATAATAAATATAAAAGACAAAATGGATCGGGATATGAGATATTATATTTTAGATTAAATTTCACTTTAAAAATAGCTCTTTTATTAAGGAAATAATGTAATATACTCATTTAAAAATGGATTAGGATTTGGTCAAAAAATATGATGACTCACACACACACACATTCCTATATATATATTTGCCGACTATTCCTATATGAATATGGATTAAATTTTCGTCTTTATCAATAAATAGAAGTCACAGTCACGGGACATAAAATTAATTAAACACTTGATGTATATAGCTGTCAAAATAGGTGGAGCCTGTCGAGCTAGCCTATTTAAACTAGTCTAAGTGGAGGGTTGAGCTTATTTTTTAGGGTTGTAAAATAATCGGGCTTAAACAGGCTAGCTAGCTTGATAAGGCTTAAAAATAAGGACCCGTTTGTTACAAAGAAAGCTTGGAGAGGGAAAGGGAAGATCCCAATCTTCCCATGGATTTTGGTTGTTTGTTACACAGAAAGTCCAGTCAATATCTTCCAGTGAGGGTCCATCTTCCCTCATTTGAGGGAAAGTGCTTTCCATCCGAAAATGGAAGGAAAACTACCATCTTCCCGGGAAGATGGTTTTTGACGATTTACCTCGAAATTCAAATTTGGCGGGAAGTTCGAACTTGGCGGAAAGCTCAAACTTGGCGGGAAAGTTCAAATTGGCGGGAAAGTTCAAATTTGGCGAAATTTTTCTTCAAAAGTTCGAACTTAACAATAATATATTTTTTTAAAATATATTTTAGATTTTTTTTTTTTTTATTTTGAATTAATTTCTTTTGAGGGTAAAATAGACATTTTCTAATTTTTTACCAACTTTCCCTATTCATTTTCTTCCTACCAAACAACTCAAGCTATCTTCCCTCATCTTTCAAATCTTCCTTTCCTTTCCTTTCCCTCCTCCAAAGTTCCTTTCCCTCCCCAAACTTTCTTTATAACAAACGGGTCCTAAGAGTGCCTATCCGTTAGGGGCAAGGGTCAGTCCTTTTAAACCTTAATATTTTTTACTCTCTTTAGTCCTAAATATATAACATATTTATTAGATTTTGGAGAGATTAAGGATAATAGTTAAATTAGTTAATTATATTTATTTTTCTAAAATACTCTTATTTAAAATTTAAAATGACATCAGAATAAGATTGGTGAATCAATAGCCCCGCATTTCACACAACTTCGGACATTATATAAAAACTGTTCTTTTCTTCTTTTATATAACAAAATTTTAGGAGAGGGGTTGAGTTCACCCACAATCTAAGGGCAGAGCGTTATGACTTTGCTCCCTAGGGCATACAGGACTGAGAGTACACATGCCTCCACCTCAGCTCGCGTTTCCACAAGTTCACATCACCTAGGATGCCTCCCTCAACGCCTTAACCTTATCCAGGATTGAACTATTCTGAAGAATCGCAAAGGTAGTATTAAAAGTATCTCGTCAAACTTTAAAGGTTCAAGTTGAACTTAATCCGTCTGGCTCTAATCACTCCACATAGGGTTGTCCAAGGACCGGGCTGGACTGGCTTGGAGGTCAACCCGAGGTCTGGCCCGATATGACCTCGGGTTGAAAAAATCACCCCGAGGTTTGGTACGGCCCGAGCTCGGGCTGACCGGTTGGACTGCCTGGACCAGTCCAGCTTTTTTTTTTAAATTTTTTTTCCAATTTTTTTCAGTTTTTTTTTTTTTTTTCCTTCTTGAGATGTAATATTTTAGCTCTGATTTCACCTGACTTTCTAAAATAATAAAAAGTGACATAGTGAAAAGTGATTCCTATAAATTAAAAAGCACATTAAGGTGTCCAGACTTCAGTAAGTGGCTCAATGTAGTGGTGATATACAAAAAAAAAAAAAAAAAAAAAAGGAACTCGGGTCAGACCGGACCAGTCCAGGGGGTCTAAGCCCCTAGACCGAAGTCCAATCCAACCTGAGCAATTTGGTCCGGTCAGGTCAAATTGTCTCAGACCATTTTTTTGCTTGCCTTAGACCGGATCGGGTCAGACCAGACCAGACCAAACCAACCAGACCTCGGATTTTTTGGACAACTCTAACTCCACATACATTTAATGACGTTGTAGACATATTTTACTCTCATGAAAGTCCGTGAGGCGGCCTCGAACCCTGATGTCAAAGTGTCGTGCTTCAATAAAATGATGATTTTACGGCACGTGACTTTTCTAACCTTGGCCCTTTAGGATTTGGCTAGTCCATTTTGACAACTCTATACGTATATATATAATTTACTTAAATATAAAAAGAAATTAGAAAAATCATTTTTCCAGAACCGTTGTCCAAATAAAGACTTGCAAGGTTCAAACTTCTAACAAATATTAATAGTTATTGATCGTTCATATTGTCATCGATCATCACCATCCAACTCATCACTAATAATCACTTTACACAAACAAACACAAAAATATATTAATATAATTAATCTCTATCATTTGATATGATTCTTGGTCTATCATCAATTACAACGGGTCCAGTTTCTCTCCTTAGCAATTTTCTGCATATTCCTCATCATCTATAAATTTTGACCGTCGAAATCTTGATCCAAGGGTCCAGAAGAATTTTTAAAAAAACCGGCGCGCGGTTTTTTTTAAAATTCTTTTGGACCTTTGGATCAAGATTTCGACGATCGGGATCAGACTGTGAGGGATGGGCAGAAAGTTGTTTATGAGATAATCCTCTCTCCAATCACAACAGGTCAAAATGTACATAAGATAAAACTGTATGTTTAATTTTTGCGCTGTTTATTTTTAATTATTTGCGAACTTGTTTATTGTTGCTTTCATCATTAACATGTAAAATTTTTCTTCTTTGTGTTGACTATTCTTTATTTCTTTGGTTTCGTAATCATCTAATATAAGTTTACACTGGCACACACGTACACACCACGACCAATTGAAACATGATACCTCATCACAATCAAATTTCTTCGTTGTCTTATTATATAAACTATTTATTAATAAATAATATATATTCTTCAAATCTCAATTTCAAAGATCAAACAAAAAAGTATTACAGTCACTGACTTTAGTTAGGGTTCATCTAGATGATCTTATTCATCTTTTGGATAAAGTTTTAGACATTGTTATTTTCAAACCATGTAAGCATTGATATTGACATTATTCTTCTTTTAGTGTGTGTGTGTAATTTAAACGTACAAGTTGGATTATTGTAGTGAAATATTACTACCTATGCATTTAATATTTATTGATTCTTAAGAGAGAGGAGATGGTTGCTTTGTTGCCAAAAAAAAAAAACAGAGAGAGAGAGAGGAGATATAAGATTATTAGAAGAAAATAATGTTAAGTAAAAAAAATAAAATAAAGGAGGTGATTATTGTTGTCAAACTCTTGAGTTGACTATTCGAATTTACCGTTTTTACGTTTCTAACTTATAAAAACAAGTCGAATTAATAGTAAACCCATACCAGTTGTAAACTTAGTTAAACTCACGAGTTTATACACCTAGTTTACCATTTTTACGTTTCTAGTTTACAAAAACATATTAACTTACTCTTAAACTCGTGTTAGCCTTTTTGATTTGATCATGCTCAGAAGCAATTTATATATAAATTTTATAGAAACTATGTTGTTAAATATGATAAATGATGAATGTTAATGGATTTAATTTCAATTATTTAGATTTAAAATATATTTAAATCAAATTTTTGTCATTTTTATATTTTAATTATTTAATTACATACTAGTAATACCTCTTTAATAATAAGAGTAAACTCGTATAAGTTTACTATTCAAATTCACAATACAAGTTTACGTCACTATCATGAATTTGTTTTAACTCGTGAATTTGACAATAATACGATGATAGAATATCTTAATTATCACATGAGGGAATAGTTTAAAAAAAAATATTTGAACGGGCGTTAAGTTAATAAAACAACGAAAGTCTTGAAACAAAACAATTCCTTTTGACCTCATAAACCCAAAAAAAAAAAAAAACCAGCAATATTCAGTAGATCATATAGAATCGAAGAAGTATCTTTTATACGTGTTTTAAACTATAAAATATAATATTCAAAGAGATTAATATGATTGCACACTTATTTAACAGCTTAGTCAACTTTTGAATGAATAATTGTGTTTTTTATTTTATTTTTTGTAAAATAGTTACGTGTATTTTCCAATAATTGATTTAATAATGTATTATAGAAACGCTAATGCAAGCAAGAATCTGAATTTTCTCTAAATAATGGCAAGCGTTTTAGTTTATAGTAATGACATTAACAATTAATGTTTATTTTACATTGTTTGTTATAATTAATGTTTATCTGACTTTCGTACAAAAAAAGAATGTTTATTTTAATTTAAAGAGTAGATCAGCATCACTTGGTAGCATTCCTTGATAAGTGGCAGAAAATTAGCAAAACGTTTTGGTAGCCTTGACCACAATCAGACGACTTTATTTTCCATTTCATTTTAATTTAATTTTTTGTAACTGTTTTCTCCTCTTAAATTTGCTTAATTTTTGTTTGATAGTTTTTGTTTGGCTAAACGCCTCATCCATCAATCCTCGAACTACGTGGACTTTGATCCCTCTTCAGGGTACGTAGGCCCTAGGAATCTCTCCTAGGTCAAGTCCCAATCAACATCAACATCCTAGCCCCATCAGGGCTAGGGTTCTGGTTCTACGCCAGAACAGTGGCGCCGTCTGTGGGGATCTATAAATTTCGATTCCCATGACCAAAGATAGTGAATAATTCCAATTTCCAATTGCCAGACGAAGGATCCCAATTTAAACCTAGCGAGGGCTTTCCGTCTTATTGTCCCTTTCCAGAAATCAATTTTGTGCTTTGCTCTTGACGTCTTCTGGCAATTCGATTTAAGAGCCCGAGTTCGATCAACAAAATATAATGGTTGATGAGTATTAAAACCTTCGATAGGGGTATCTCCTGCAACCAACGCCATTCTGCCATCAGATCTCCTAAGACGAATGTCTACTGCATCCGAGGAACTCAATCCGTCCGAACCTGGACTCTTTATTCTACAATATGTTTACATCTTGAGTTCGGGATATCACCGTCATTCTATGCCGTCATACCACCCCTCTTCTGTGGCTCTAACTCTCCTTCAACCAGGATCAATCTGATTTCACCGCCGTCACCGACAATGGTTTTTGTGTCTGCATTCAGCTTCCCTTTCACCCTCATCTTCGGAGTTAGCCTATCCTCTGTGATTGCGAACTTGAAGAGCGGATTTCCTCAGGTTTCAGCCGCGAATTTAGAAGATCTATGGCGCCGAGGTACATTCGGCGCATACCCTGTGCCGATTAACAATAACCGAGGTAGGGGTATCTCGGCTTCATAGCCTCTGATGAAGGTCGGCCACAGAGTATCCCGGATTCAGCCTCGGATGAACGTCGGCCTCAGTTTAGCTCCTGATGAAGGTCGGCCACAGAGTATCCCGGATTCAGCCTCGGATGAACGTTGGCCTCAGTTTAGCTCTAGATGAAGCACGGTCACAGAGTGTCGGCCTCAATTCATGAGTCTTAGCCGAAGCAATTTTCAGTTGCCAAACCAACTCTCGATGCTCATCCCAAGTTGCAGAAGGCATTCCTCGTGGATTTGGCTTCATCAATTTGGAGTGTATATCAGGTTTTTTCTTGTGCCTTCTTTGAGAATCCCAATTCCTGTTGAGAATTCGTTATTAGTTCAGTTCATGCATATGTATGATTGTGAGGTAAGGCTTCGCATGGTTTGAATTGGAAATCTGATGAGAAGGCGTTCAGGGATGAGTTAGAGGATAATGGCCTCCTACTAGGTCACTAGTCTTCGAGTTTTAAGACCTATGAGGTTGAATACTCAGATTGCCCATTTTGTTCGTCGATCTCACTTATGTTTGTGCTGTCGGACTGCAATGCGGACCTTAAGGAACTTTGTCGGTAACACTGTGTCGGTAACACTATTTGTTTCTGAAATTATTCGATGATAGACATGTATATGCTCTCAAAGATTAAATCATTGATTATGTTGTATTAGAAACTTGGAAGTTATGTTAGAACAGTTCGGAAACCCCACATTAGTTTTTTCTCAATCTCTACGATTTCAAGGATGAGCATAGTAATACAAGCATTATGGGCTGGATCGTTTATGAATTTTTATGTTGGCGGCCCTACATATTCTGTCCCAACAGCTAGCAGGTGACACAGTTTGTATTTTGACTACTTTCTCTAGTTGTTTGGGAGTATGGAGCCATAGTTCTATATTTATGGGAAATGAAGAACATGGTTATCATTCTATCCTACCAGTTCAATGATGATCTTTAAAACATTGGGGTTCATCCTACTTTTGCATGGTCATACGTTCTCAGATGCAAGTTCCTTATCTCAACTCCAACTTTCTTAGTCGTCATACTCACTTTTGTATATGAGCCCAACTTTTTAACGCCTACTTCTTCATCCATTTAACTCCAAGCCCAAAGGAATATGTTGGAAGCCATATGTTGGAAGCTATATCGGCTTAATTTATCATATGATCCGTGGCCAAGGAATCAACACAAAGAGAAAGTATCCATCTAGAAGAGGAATTAACTCCCATCAGATTATCCTCTGCAAGTTGTGTAGTTTGAAAATATGGCTCGGATCACATTTTGCCAAATTATAAGTCATGATGCTTGGTTTAATAGCTTATGTCGGTTCATGGCTTCCTGAATTAATATGTATGATACTGCTAGTCATACCCACCCTATTTTAAAATACACGCTCCTTAATTGGACCCGGTTACACCAAATCTGGTTAAAATCCCGGCTCCGTGTGAATTTTTGTAGGCGGACCCCGGTTACACCGAATCTGGTTAAAATCCCGGCTCCGTGTAGAAATTTGAAGGCGGACCCCGGTTACACCCAATCTGGTTAAAATCCGGGCTCCGTGTAAATTTTTGCAGTAAACAAAAAGAAGGCGGGCCTTGGTTACACTTAATACGGTTAAAATCTCGGCTCCGTGTGAATTTTTGAAGGTGGACCCCGGTTACACCGAATCTGGTTAAAATCCCAGCTCCGTGTAAATTTGAAGGCGGACCCTGGTTACACCGAATCTGGTTAAAATCCCGGCTTCGTGTAAATTTGAAGGCGGACCCCGGTTACACCGAATCTGGTTAAAATCCCGGCTCCGTGTAAATTTGAAGGCGGACACCGGTTACACCAAACCTGGTTAAAATCCCGGCTCCGTGTAGATTTAAAGGCGAATCCCGGTTACACTTAATACGGTTAAAATCCGGGCTCCGTCTAAAGAAACTCTCAGTCGAGAGCATTGATTCAATCTCCTCAAATTGCTCTAACGACAAAGACAGAAACGAAAGAGCAAATACAGGGTCACTGAACCCGATCGTAATTCAAATACGAACTGAAGAATAAAACCCGGCTTTTCAGTCAGAGGAGTTGTCTCCGTAGAGCTATCGCAGCCGGACGCTTCCTAACTTACTCCGGGATATCAAGCGGGCTGTCATGCCGACCCTGATCAGGTCAAAATGTTCGGACGTTTTGGTGAAAAACCAAACCCGGGCAGGTGACAACTTCCCTTTATCCTAGGATGACCCGGTCAACGAACCCGAAATTATACGAGGCAGTTTGAATACTGATCCCTCACCACTTTACGGTTTCAATACCAAACGCGCTTTCGCAGATTCTGCATATCACATCTATGACCTTGGCCCGGTCACTTAATAGTACTCCAAAAACAAATGAGTTCACTATATCAGTGCAAGGGTAATCGAACCCGGCTTTTCAGACAAGCGAAGCCGCCACCGTAAGCTTTCGCAAGTCGGGCGCTTCCAAGACTTAGCCCGGTTTCCAAATTACGCGAGGCCGCCGTTATCGCCCTTGCAAACAAACCGGAGACCCGGATGATCAAAGAAGAAGAGATCTTGGCGATCATAAAAGAAACAGACAAGTTTCAAAGCACAATTAACCCGGACTACATGTCCTGGGGCAATTCAATCGAAGACAAGTAACTCCGAAGTTCTTTGAAACTCGGATAGACACTTTATCAAAATCAAAATCAAACGAGTGGCAAGAACTCCGATACGATATCTGGATTCAACAAATCCACCCGGCAGACCAGAGACCTGAACTACCAGTGGGGGCAATTACTATACGATTGTCAATAACCGGGATTAAAGCAAACTCGAACAAGCATTTGAAATGAGCAAACTCCACGGTTTGCGCACACTGGATATAGCTCGGCCAAGTCCGTATGGCGCAGTCAATCAAACAACTAATCTCGGCAGTTCAGAGACCTGAACTACCGAGCTTGGGGCAACTGTTATGGACCTAGTCAAGGCCCACTATCTCACTATCACAACCCACTAACTATGGGACCCAGCCATGACCAGGGCGGTTTGCACGATCCTTGGACACGCACAACGTGGGAGCCATCTACATATAGAGCGTGAACCTAAGAGATCATGATCTATCTTCTACAACGGTCTACGCTCCGGCTATTCACAGGCACTGCCTCGAGCATACAGACCCCTCGGCTAAACGCCTCATCCATCAATCCTCGAACTACGTGGACTTTGATCCCTCTTCAGGGTACGTAGGCCCTAGGAATCTCTCCTAGGTCAAGTCCCAATCAACATCAACATCCTAGCCCCATCAGGGCTAGGGTTCTGGTTCTACGCCAGAACAGTTTTACTTTATCCTAACTTATTCATTTGATTTGTATAAGAAAAAACTTATTCATTTGATTTAAAAAATTAATTAAATATTTTATCTCTAAAATTAAATGTCATTAAATTGAAAAGCTCACTAAAATATTATGTTCTTCATTAGTAACTTAACCCTAAAGTGGAAACTTAATTTTTGATTAATCCAATTTACATTGATTATTGGCCCAAAAAATTTAGATTAAATAAATGAATATTAAATGGAATAAATTATTGATTTACTAGCTAATAGTATTAGAAATGATAATGATTAATTAGGATTGAAGTACTATTCGAAATTACAGGACATTTCATGTGAAGAAATATATGTTTTAAAAATATAAGATAATTCTGGGGTTTCACTTTTAAGGTACAATTAATAAGTTTTCTAAAAAATATGCAATTAATATATTTTTGCAAAATAGCCTTAATGAGTATTAAAAATTAAGAACAAGTCATTCTTATATTTCCCTTAGGGTTACGGGGCACTTTTGCCTTGATGGGTATTCTTGCTCTAAAAGTTTCTAAAATGGAGTAATTTTTCCCTAACTATTATCCCAATTAAACTTTGGGTAAATGATTTCTCCAGTCACTGGAGATAGAGTTATCTCCAATGACCCAAAAACAACGTCGTTTTGGATTAATGAAGGGTGTTTCTGTAATTTTGTTTATTTTTTAATTATATAAATTTTACCGAAACACCCTTCATTAATTCACCTAAAAATACTAACACACCCTTCATTAATTCAAAACGACATAGTTTTGGGGTCACTGGAGATAACTTTATCTCCAGTGACTGGAGAAATAATTTTCCCTTAAACTTTAATCGTTAATTGACCAAATATGCTGAGCTGACAATACACATGTCATTCACATCATTTTTGTTAATGTACAAATTTGCTACGAAAGTTTTAAATCTAACTTTAAAAAAGGATGAAGTAGATGACACATGGACTTTTGACTCAAATTTGCACCTTAACAAAATCGCTTATCGTTGAAAACTTTTAGGGCAAAATTGCCCCTTAACCCTGTTCCTTATGGGACATCATACTAAATTAGAGTAGAGATGATATTTTAATATAAGGTAGAGATGGGATAATGAGAAAAAAAGGGAAAGGATCTGGACCATCAATAAATAATGATTTTTTTTTTTTTGCTAACAATAAATAATTATGTGTGTGCGTGCGCGTGCGTTTCTTACACATCTAATGCCTTTAGCCAATTTTAAAATACTTCTTAATTTATATAATTTAGTTATTTGTAACTTTCAACAAGGAACAAATGGGCTACAATGAAAGACACAAAGAAAATTAGAAAATTTCATTGTAAAACAAATTTAATGCTTTAATCGTCACTCATTGATCATGATGATGCAATTTCATGAACTCCATTGAGAGAAGTACTGTATAATCTCACATAGCAATTTAATCACTAAAATATTTTTTGAGGGGTCAATATGTTATAACTAAACCTTATCATAGTAATTTTTACTTATCGAGAGAGTTCAATTTTATTGATTAGATTACTTATATATTAGGAAATTGCATAGTAATACTCCTTTTTTTTGTGTGTTGAAAATGGCTGATCAACAAAGATCAGGATTGATTATGTAACACCTCCAATTTCTAATAATTATGCTAACATAAACCTTCAAGGATTTTGATAAATAAATACTGAATTCCAAAATAAACAATGTTGGGAAGTGTTACCGCCGCACTTGTACCGGGACAAGTGCAATGCTACTTATTGCATTAACATAAATCCAACTGAAATAAAAATGTTTAAAAAAAGAAAAAGAAAATAAAACTAGCTAGAAATAATCCTAGAAATCTCTACGTCGTCATCCTCACTTCTCACTGCTAGCCCCAACCTCGAGAACCTACTTTACTGAAAATCTGCTCCCCCGAAGGATCGTCGCAGCCCATAATACACAAAATCAGCAAACGCTGGTAATCCCAATAAAATAGGATTTAAGTGGCTCAAATACCTTAAATAAATCAAATAAAATAATCATATAGAATTTACACCAAATACCATTCTTTATCATTTTAAATTAATTTAGACCCGGGAAACCCTGCCAGTCTGTTTAGTAGGAGGAGAACCATGGTAGACCCGGGAAACCCTGCCAGTCTACCCTGTGACCCGGGAAACCCTGCCAGTCACAAATCATCAAATTGGCCATCAAAATATTTTCGTCCTAATGTGCACACCTCTTCCCAAAGTTATTACTAGTGTCCCGGGAAACCCTGCCAGACACCACTTTAGGAAGAACGGATATAATCGGTTCACATCAAATACATATCGGAGGCATAAAGCCTAATTGTGTTCATCACTTTGGGAGGTACCATCCCAAAGCTATCCTCCCACGATTTTAATTATTTCAATCACACACAAAATGTATTTCTCAATATATATAAATATATAAATATTTATATTAATGAAAGGCAAGTCTCAATATTAACAACGAGTGATTAATAGCAGCAGAAATAACCCGCAGTAATTAATCCATTCAGCCCTAACTAGCGTTATGAAAACTTCCGACGTTATTCAATGATGGATCAATTATTAATTATTAATAAATTAATATGTTTATGAAATAAATAATAATCCACATAAAGAACATGCTAGTACTTTATTTTCCGAGAAAAACGAGAGTTTCAACAGGGCATCGTGTTGTAAAATAAAAGGGTTCGCATCCCATTTTTCTTTCAAATATAATTTTAAAACAGTTAAATCAACTAAAGGAATCCGATTGGATTTAATAAACAGGGACAATTAGAATTCTGTAAAGCAAGAGCAATCACGAGATTCAATCCCCTGCCGTGAACGTCATCACATCACCAAAAGAAAAGGCGCACAGGTATATTGATATAATTTAAGCACGAAGGCCAATGCGATATAGAATCATACTAACATATTAAAATTCATACTTAATTAATCTAAGCTATATGGGAATTAGGATTACATGAACCTAAGACTTATGTGGATTAGGGTTACCTGTCAAGATTCCTATCAACCTATCAAATTTCATACTTAATTCCTAAACTATATGGGGATTAGGATTACCTGGTCTCCGTCTTTGCTAGCCTTCTAGAAAACTGCTCTGATAAGAGTGGGGAGGAGGATGCCATAGCAAAGAAAAGAGTCTAGAGAAAAAGAATCGAGCGTTTTCTAGGTTTAGGCGGCTAAACCTAAGTTTATAATAAAAATCTAGGGTTTTAGCTATGGGTTGGGCTATTTAATTATTGCCAATTAATAAATTAATACTAAAAATATTATTAATTTCTAGATATTTTATATCTTATTATTATCTTATTATTTTAATCTATTATTATTATTATTATTATTATTATTATTATTATTATTTCTATTATTAATCAAGGGTATTACAGATTATAATAGAGACGAGCTCTTCCAACACCCTCGGCATCCTCCCGAAGAAGTCCAGCAATACCATCAGGAGGTTCTAGTATAGGATGATACCCAACCTCCAAACTCAGGACGTAAGAAGCCAGGAAGTCCGCACAACAGTTTCCTTCTGGATAGACATGAGATACCGTAATGTGCCAGTCTTGCTTCAGTAGGTATTGAATTCTTCTGACAGTGCGCACATAAGCATTCGGCCCTCCTTCCAAATTCTGTACTAAGCGAAGAGCCACAATACCGTAATACTCCTTTTTTTTTCTTAATTAGTTTGGGTCATGTGGCTCAAGAGTTGCAGTAGCTAGATTCCAAAAGTCAGTGCATTTAATTGGAAAAAAATGGGAATGGAAAAGAGCATTGGATGAATATTGAGGGAAGTGGTGATAGAAATGGGTATGGAAAAGGGCATTGGATGAATATTGAGGGAAGTGGTGATAGAATAGAATTAGAAGGTGACATTTTTCTCTTGTTGTGTGGCCGACTGAGATTATAAAAGCTTGTCATTTGTCAAAGTCAAATATATGCAATTTGTCCTTCAAAATTTCCACACACTCACGCAAGCAACGATACATGCAGGTCAAAGATTCGCTGTATTATTTTTATGAGTTAAGGGGCGATTTGACCAATAAACTATTGGTTCAGGAGCGTCTAACATAATTAACTATTAAATAGACCAAAAATACCAACAAACTTTTAAAAAGATGCAGCCAGCACAAAAAAAGTTTTACTTCGGAGCGCCCAGCACAACGCCGTTAGGAAAAAAGTTAACGTCCGTTATCTAAGGTGAAGATTGGCCAACGAACTTTTATTTCAGGAGCGCCCAGCACAAAAAAGTTTTACTAAGGAGCGCCCAGCACAAAATTCTAAATTTTACTAAATTAAATAATTTTTTTTCTTAATTGTCATTATTCAAAACTACTTGTATAGATATCTATGAACAAAAATTACTCATTCTCCAATTTTGTCAAAATTATAATTTTCTAAAATAAACAATTTTTAATTAAAAATATAATTATATGATTTAAATAAAACTTAAGGTGTTTTATAGTTTATTATATATGTTGAGCAAAAAAAATATATGATTTATTTTTATTTTAGAAGAAATTTATGTGAGTTAAGAAATTCATTTAATGTTAATAAAATTTTCATAGGCCAAATTGCTCCTTAACCTATTATTAAATTGTCCTTCATCAAGCCTCTTAAATTATCTTCTTCTTTTTTCAACAAGTCTCATATTCATATAATCAATAGATCATTTAATTAACAAATATATCATCAAGTTGTCGGATTCATATTATTAAGTATTAATGTTGATATCCATTAAGCTCTTTTTATAAAAATAAAAATTAAACTCATTTCATTCCTTTCATGATATAATAGATTTATTAGATTTTTTAAATTTCATTAACATTAAATGAATTTTTTAACTCACATAAATTTCTTCTAAAATAAAAATAAATCATATAATTTTTTTTTTGTTTAACATATATAGTAAACTATAAAACACCTTGAGTTTTATTTAAATCATATAATTATATTTTTAATTAAAAAATGTTTATTTTAGAAAATTATAATTTTGAAAAAAATAGAATGGGTAATTTTTGTCCATATATATCTATACAAGTAGTTTTGAATAATGACAATTGGGAAAAAATTATTTAATTTAGTAAAATTTAGAATTTTGTGTTGGGCGCTCCTCGAGTAAAAGTTCGTTGGCCAATCTGCACCTTAGATAAGGGACGTTAACTTTTTCTAACAACGTTGTGCTGGCTGCACCTTTTTAAAAGTTTGTTGGTATTTTTGGTCCACTTAATAATTAATTGTGTTGGACGCTCCTGAACCAATAGTTTATTGGCCAAATCGCACCTTAACCCTATTTTTATTAATTTTTTAAGTGGATAAACACCATTTTATGTAGACCAGAACAACTTATTATAATTATTTGGGTTAAATATCAATTTTTCCTTTGAAGTACATGCCCATGAACAATTTTGCCCTGGAAGTTTTTGGGGGCCCAATATTGCCCCTGAAGTATCAAAACGTAGCAATGTTGTCATCCCCAATAACAGTAATTTTGACCGTTAAAGAGACACGTCACATGCTTACATGGCACTCAAATCGCCACCTAATTCTTCTATCCACTCCCTCCTATCCACTTCATCATCCCCTTCTTTCCTCCCTCTCCCTCCAGTGTTCATCGTCACCCAGAATCCTCCCTCTCCTTCCTCCGATGTTCATCGTCACCCAGCCCCATCGACAGCCCCACCACTCCATCCCTCTTTCTCCCTCCCTCCCTCCTCCGTCCATCCTCCATACAATGGGAATGGAAATGAGGAAGAAGAAATCGAGGAATTGAAAGGAGGAGCAAAGGTTGTATGCAAAGTTGAGTGAGCATGCTTGGAGTGTCTAGAACACATGCAATTTCAATCAAAATTAACCACTGATTTTAGATAAATCATCAACCATAAAAAAAGTCATCCATACTCAATCATCAATAAAAAAAATCGAATAATCGAAGGAACTAGAGGGAAATCAAAATCGAAGGAACCAAAGAATTATTTGAACGAATCATTTTGATTTACAAACTCTAAAACCATTTGCGACTAAATAATCGAAGGAACCATTTGCGCAGGAACCAGAGAAAAGTCAAAATCAAAGGAAATGAAATTGGAAGGAGGAAGGTTGAACTCGTTGTCGTTGAAAATCCGGGAGATCAAGGTTCGAACAACTCGGCTTTGCAGATCTACAGTGGTGAAGGACCTGTTATTGATGACCTAAATGCATGAGCTGTGGCCGGAGGAAGAGGATCGATGAAGTTCTAAGGATCTAGAGATCGCTAGTGCCTCTCCCTCTTTTCACTCAAAAGGAAGGGATGAAATCAACAATGATGGCTAGCCTAAAGGCTGGCGACGTCGATCGAAGGTAGCAAGGGCCGACGGCGCCATCGCCGGTGTTCATGGTAAGGGAGGATGTGTCGATTGTGAGAGGGAAGGGAGTGGATGAAGAAGTGAAGGCGGTGGGTGACGATTAACACTGGAGGGAGAGGGAGGAAAGAAGGGGATGATGAGGTGGATAGGAGGGAGTGGGTAGAAGAATTAGGTGGCGATCAGGTGATGATTTGTATGCCATGGAAGCGTGTGACTTGTCTATTTAACAATCAAAATTAACGTTATTAATGGGGAGGACAACATTGCTACGTTTTGATACTTTAGAGGTAAACTTCCAGAGCAAAATTGTTCATGGACGTATATTTCAGGGACAAAATTAAAACTTGATAATTAATATAGTATAACTTTCTATTTTAAAAACTTGTTGGGGGTACTCACCAATCATTTTTATTATTATTATTATGATGGGTCCACAAGTATGTGACGTTTTTTCCAAATCTTATTATAAGTATTTAAATAACCGATTGATTCACCTGATAGAGGTTCACTTAAGAGGTTGGAGTGTTCGAGCGAGAGTTCTCTCTATCCTCAGGGATCAAATTTAAGACCAGTTGGTTAACGGACCAATATTCCACTGGTTCCAATACTCTAATTTACTTACCAAAGTTAACATTAGACTTGGCACTTTTTTTTTTAATCTATCACTAGATATCCAAGCAATTGATTAATTATGATTAAGCGTTTAGTTTAACATCATTGCAGGCCTGCAATGGTAATCATGATTACATTATCAATAGAAGAGTTGGTTGCTTTTCAGCATGGTAATAGGGTTTACCATGTTAATGACAATTATTAAAAAATTGGTAATCATCATTCATACATGTCTTATGAAAACTTATTACCATCTCATTGTATAATTGAAAAGGTTCAATTTACCCTTTAGTTTTATTTGTCTTTGTTTCATTTATCTCATTTCACCTGTGACACCATGTCACAACCGTCCCGCCACTACCTCCTCCTCCTTCATTCTTGTCGTTGCCACATTCATCATTGCCTCCGCCGCCGCCGCCACTACCACCACCATCGTTGCCACCACCTCCATCATTGTCGCGCTGCCACCACCCCTCATCCTCCTCCTCCACAGTCGTTGTTGTTGCCATTACCTCCTCCCCTACTATTGTCAATGTCATCATCTGCTATCACACTGCCTCATTGTAATTATCATTGCCTCCACCACCACAACCATCAACCATCAACCATCAACCATCAGACAATCCTCAACGAGATAGTGACGGTTATGATGAGGCATGGCTCTTAACTAATTTTTCTATAAAGTTTATATTAAGGGTAAAATAGACTTTGTGTAATATATTAATTCTAAATAATTATTAAAAAAAATAACTCATTGTATCTAGCTTTAAAATCAAACCAAATACTAACATAATAATTAATATCGCATTGTAATGAGATCGAAACAAACGGACGCTAAAGCTTTTTTTTTTTTTTTGGTTGTTTTTGAACAATTAAGATTAAGGCTTTCCGATCAATATACCTCAACCTTGGATCGGTTTTGGATATAGGATTTAATGGCTTCTCCGAACAGATATTATTATTAGGATTAATAGCTAAAGTCCAAGAATTAATCCATGTGTAATTATATTTGCACTCATTTAGTTAATATCTGTTAAAATATTTTATTTTATTTTGAAAAACAATTACTAATTATTCCATAATATAGACGATTTGGCTTTGCTCCAGAAAGTTTGATCTCTTCAATAATAACCGTGGACTAAAATTATATATTCTGTTTCCAAGTTATTCTAATCTAGTGGGATATTATTCTCATTTAATTTCTAATTTTATTATTGGAGTTTGAAGATAAGGTAATAAAGTAAATTGAATTTTTTAAAAAAATTATGAATTAAATTTAACTGAATTTACAAATAGACATCAAATCATGAATCATAAATCATAATCACTGAATGGACATTTAGAGTCTATAAAAGATACACATATTCACATATAGAAATGGAAAAAAAAAAATACCCAAGAACTTCATCTTCTATTATTATAGGGATCTCTAATAATTTTCTACCGCCTAATAATTTCATAATTAATCTCCATTTATCAGGTTATTAGAGCAATAAATATATTAATAATAAATTATACGAATAATTATATTATGTGAGTAAATTTGGGCTTAACGGTTAATTTCATATTTAATTAACAATTAATTTCGTATTATTAATATAATCTTCAAGGAAAAAAAAAACATCTTCTATAATTTTACACGTACACTCCGAATTAGTTCACATGGGAGCATCGTTAATCATCCAAAAAGAAAAAAGAAAATTAGAGTTACCTTATTTTAAAGATAAGGTAATAAAGTAAATTGAAATAGAAAACGAAAAACACACCGTATGTGATCAGGATATCAATACCCGAACAATTGGATCTGGCTACGGTCCTCTTCCTCTCTCATCCTCTTCCTCATTTAAGCCGTTGGATGAAAAGTTGAACGGTGCAGATTTTTTTATTATAATTTTCTGCACGCGGTTCACGATACCGCACGCAGTTTTGAATTAATTATTAGGCAGAATAGGAAAGTGGACGGTCCACTGCAGTGCACCGTAGCCGGATCCCGAACAATTAAAATTATGATATTACTAATCGGGATATTAAGAAGTATACCAAAATTATGAAACACATCATAATCACATAATAACTTCTACTATTGAATGCATATAATGCACAGACATATGGAGAAATTCCACCTCCAACAACACATCCCATAATTTTGGCTAATGTAGTTTATTTCTATATTTGATTTTTTATGATTTTTCTTTAGGCGTGGGTCATAAATTTTTTTTTTTTTTTTTCAATTTTACATTGAATCGGGGTGTAAATACTTGTTGTTTCTAATAAGAGAATAATGTGCACTCACTAGAAAAAAGAGAATTACTATAAGATTTCAATGAAGCAATGCAAATATGTAATCACTAAGAATTTCAATAGCCAGTGAGTATAATATATCTTGTCATTTTTTGTATTAAAACTTCTTGTTATTACATACTGCTCAGTTACTGTGAAACTATGTAGTAATTACATTTCATTCCTTAAAACCTTGTAGTAATTCTCTTGATAAGAAAACTCCACAATTATATTGAGATTCATGTAGTTGATTTTATCTAGGGCAAATCAATAATTTTTTACGTGAAAAGGTGGAATAAAGGAAAATTAAAAATATGGACTACCAGTATAATATTGACAATAGATGTTGCTGGAGTATCTAGAAAAGTCAAATTATCATTACGGTTTTCAAAAAACAGTTAAAAATCGGTCCTAAACTACTCTATCAAGGAAAATGTACTTAAAATATTGGTATCGGTCACTTTCATTAGATCATCGGCAACATTATTATTGATCCATCATGAAATTCTGGTGAGGAAGGGTCTAACCAAGTGTCCCACTTGTTTTGTTCCTATTTGCTGAGGCTTGGATGATTTCTGCCTGGCATCATCGGGAGAGAAGGTGAATGAAAACAAATCACGAATATTCTTTTCTGCTGGTGAGGTTGAGATACTGGGTGGTTTGATGCTTCCTTGCACAATCATTCTTAATAAACACCAATTAGCACAAGATAAACGCGTCCACTAGAATATATAAGCTTCAGAAAGAGTAGAATAAAACCTAACCAATACTGAAATCCATGCCATTACATGTTCACATGGTCATCCATCAACACCCAAAAAGGAAAATTCTATGTCCATAGCGCAGCAGCATCTAGATTTCAACATCTGGTTCATACACCATTAAGACACAATCAATACCGGTCGAATGAAGACGGACGACCGCCCCTGCTTGGACGGTCATAAGGACCACCACGTCGGCCGCCCCTAAAACTCCTTCCTTGGTCTCGAGCTGGTGCTCCACTTCCATACCTATCATTACTTTTTGCACCACCATACCTGTCATAGGATCTATCTTTCCCATAACTATTTTGTGGATAACGGTCTGAACCACCATATGAATCATTAGCAAACCGATCTCCACTAGCCCGGTACCTACATGGTTTATAGCAAAGCTTCAACTATAGAGATGCATATAAAGAACTTAAATGCCAAGCGATGGGCAATAGACACATGTGCCATCCACTCTTCCAATAGACATACAATCAGGAAGCTAAGCATATGCTTATGCAATAATGGCATTTCAAAATGCAACATTATCAAAAGGGAGATACCAAAAGGAAAATTTGTTAAATGTAGAACGTATTGACGCTTGAAAATTACAGGAAATGTATCAAAGCAGCAAATAAAGTGTAGTAACTTGTATACCTGTCACTATAATAGTGATCACGGTTGCCACCATATTTGCTATCCCGGCTGTCAAAGCGTTCCCTATCTCCAAAACGTCCTCCATCATAACGATCATCAATAAATCGATCACGTTCACCAAGGCGATCCCCATGGCCACCAGCACCTCCAAACCTAGGACGTGAAGAAAATGAACCCCCACCACGACCTCCTCCTGCCACAGGACAATCTCGGGCCCAGTGGCCAGGTCGCCCACATTTGAAGCAGTCATCCTGTCCTACCTTGCCACCTCCTACCCCATAATTTCCTCTACCACCTGATGAGTAACCATGGTCTAGATCATCTGACCCCATTTTGGGCTGGGCCCTGTTGACAGAGATAATGCGATCACCAAGCTCTTGCCCATGCATTATCTTGATTGCATCCTCCATTCCCCTACGATCTGCAAATGTGATAAACCCGAATCCACGAGGACGACCTGTGTCCCTTTCCAACATGATCTACAAGTTGAACCAGTAGAGAACTTCATGCCAAGAAATAGCAATGTGTGCAACTAATGTTAAATAAATTCAATGGCATTTTATGATAACAAACAAGCCCAATGCAGGTGCATGACCATTGCAAAACCATATTGAAATTATATAAGTTAAGTATAACTTACAATAGATGCTTAATATGAACACACAATTGACTAGGCAGGTATAATCAGATATGAAACAACTGGAATTTATTTCGGTCAAAACTGCGTAAACTAATAGCATATCTGGAGCTACTCTAATTATATATAGATTTATAGCACTAAAACTAAACTAAGAAATAAATTGCTACATAACATCTCACTCAATATCATTGATATTCAAAACAACTAAACAAGCATCTATAGTTTTTGAAGCCCCATTCAAAATAGAATGAGATGTAAACATAGATGAGCAAACCCTAATTGCAGAATGTTGTCTCTTGAAGAATTAATTTCAGTATTGGGCCTAAAAGGATAGTTCAGCAAAAAGTGACATGAGCTGGAATCATTTAACAAGAAGAAAGCATAGTCAGACAACTTACTTTGAGACATGATGACAAAGCACTGGAAGATTATTCACACACTTAAGCAATTCAATTCATCCAAAACCCATAATTGTCTGAACCAAAATACCTCACACAACAATTACTTCCCCAATCCGGGCTACAATTTCATGTCATGACATCCGATAGCAGTTCAGAACTTCATTTATTGATGGACCTTTAAAGGGTCTCTCAATACTAAAAAATGAAGTCCGACTTACGCAATCAGAACCTCTTTTACAATAGGCATTATTTTCCCACTTGAAAACAGGCAAGTATAGACAATGGGTAGCCAAACACTATCAACAAATCATCAAAATGCAAATGTTTCTTCCATTCCCGCAGTCACCAGTTCACTCTGTCCCAAATCCAATTTAATGATAAATGTCACATTAGATATCAAACAACAAAAACTCTGGCAGCAATCAAGTTTCCAAAATTCAGAATTGGAAACAATCAAGACAGAGGTGCAATATTGACTAAATTAGCTCTGAAGATCATTCCTTTTCTCAGTATAAAATTCTGCTTCCTTCTTCACTAAGTTATTGACCAAACCAGAAACTCAAAGAGAAGTCAATCTTAAGCAGCTATAATCTTGAGTGAATGTAAGACAAAAGTGTAACATTGAAAGTTTTTCACTCTGGCGGATTATATGCCTAACATGTAGGTAGTTCTTCTGCCTCTTCACTGACTTAGTTGGCACACCAGCAACGTGACAGAAAAATCCGTCTTATGCAGGAGCTGGGTAGCTTGAATAAAAACCAGTGACCAAAGCAGAACCAGTCAAAATCAAAATATACCTCTCTGGCCAGTTAACTATATTCAAATGTTGAAAGTAATGCCTAAATCAATGCATTCAATCTCCAGCACTTCAAGCATCCCAAGGACCAGTGATAACTAGGAAAATCTTGATGGTCAAACACAGCACCCACAGGACCTCAAATGAGCCTCTGTAACATCAACTCTTCCAGACTAGAGAAACTTTCTGATTAAAAGTGATTTAGGTTCCATTGAGAAAGTATTATAAACTCGCCAAGTTGCGGCAAGATCAGGCTCCTTGACTGAATTCAAACATATAAGACTTCTTTGAACTAGCATAAATAGCCACCCTCAACTGATCTAATAGCATCACACAATCCTAGCACCTTTTCAAAGGTCTTATGCAAAAGATTTTACTAAGCAAATCTATGGTCAACCATTCAACTCATAGAAACAAACACCATAGGGCCCAAACATCATCTCTGGTCACATTAGTCAGCAGAAAATCCATATCTCAATCAAACATGTGGGATGGAAATGCCAGCTTAAATCCAGAGATCACTAAAAATGTAATTTCGCCAGAACTATTGAGTGTAAGTTGGCACATCTGCTGCACCCTGCCTCTAAACAAGTAATTAAACATAATGGAAGCAGTGCCCATAATGTGTATATATATCAAGGGAGAAAATAAACTGATAGCAAAGCTAGCAGCATCATATAATACTCTAATTTCTGTTCTGACTCTATGATCTAATTAAATTTTATTAAACATTAAATCTAAGTCTAGAGTTAAAAGGAGAATTATACAGCACAAGAAGTGTCTCATATATCAGTATTCATCACCACCACATAATAGTAACCAGAAAGGGGAAAGCAAAGACGAGGAATTGATTTCTTTTGATTGGAAAGGGGAAAGCAACTCCAAGCATGCTATAATATTAAACTTGTCCATCAGCATAATCTAACCACTGAATAGCCATTCCCATTATAATAAATTCACTTATGAATCTCAAACTTGGCATCTATCACTTATCAGAAGTCTCTTTCACAAACACCAGAAAGGTCAGTCTGATTTTCTTAGATTTCTTCCATGCACCAAATTTCACATATCGAAAACCAGATTAATATTCAGCTCGAACTTCACCATAATAAGAATTAGTGTGAATGCTGCTTGCACATAAGTGTGAGTGCTGGCTGTATCATAGTTTCCCCAAAAAAGAAAAGAAAGAATTAATTACATGAAGACAATATTCAGTGTTGGAGATAAATTTATTAAACAAGTAAAACCATAGATTTACACACACACATATAATAGGGTTACAAGTAGTCAAAAGACAGCAATAACGTTCTGATCAGTGAGATGTCACAAGTTTACTACAGATGAAGTTATGACTAGATGAATATTACAATTAGATATATATGAGTAATCATGAGCCATTGCAAAATTTCACATGAAAAAACAAATTTTTAAGGCTACTATCTACCCAAAAAGGTGCTGCTGTAGCATTAAATCAACTTTAAGAAAGATATAACTTTGAAACTTCAAAATTCATGGAAGATCTACAAAATCGCTCTTTACACTTGTTACTTTTAGATATGAAAAAAATAATAAATTTTCTTCAATGAGACAAACACACTCATACAGGTAGCCCTTCAAGCAGAAACACCAGGCACAAGCAGGGACCTTCCATCATCAGTTACAGGCAACGAGAAATACTTTCTCCTTCATGTTTACATGCTATTGTAAATTAAAAAAATCGTTATACCAAAGGTTTTCAATAATTACCAGCAGGACAAAAGACAATTGAGCTAAGGAAATACAGAACACCGCAACATGAAAATTACCAACAATCTTTGTTTTAGACTTCAAATGGATTAATCCCTTTACATCTTTTATTCTTAAGAAATCATTTCCACACACAATAGAATTAGCAGGGGTTCATGCATATTCGTTCCCTTTCTTTCAATGCTGAGTTAACAGGATGACAGGGATCTGCAAATCTTACATTATCGCATTAGAGAACGTGTTTTAATTCCACCGTTGCTGACTAGTACAGGCACAACAGCAATTACAAAGGAAGATATACAAATGAAATACTATTGCCCATTTTTCTGAACAACCAAAAAACGACGGGAAAAACAAATTCAACAAAAATGTTACCTGGCATTCAATAACTTTGCCGCAACGACCAAAGGCATGCTCGAGCTGACGCTCCGTTACGTCCCAAGATAAGCCTCCCACAAATATACGGTTTTCTTCTTTCCCAGCCATCGCCACTTCTCTTTCTCTCTAAATCTGGGAAAACCAAACCACATGCACAAAATTCAAGAAATCAGAAGCATCCCGACTAAAAAACCCAACCAATTAAACCGAAGCCTAAGGAATGAAAAATACGTGCAAATTTAGGCGGAAAGAGATTTCGGGGAAAATACTCTGGAAGTATAAAAAGATGAAGATTGATGCTTACCCTTGACAGCGAACCTGTAGTTCAGAGATTAAAGTGCGTCTATGAAGACCACAATTGGGAAAATATTTAGGGTTTTCAAACGAAACGCAGACCGATTTATGGAATTCGCAGCTTTTCTATCGAACGACAGAGTTAGGAGTGTTGCTCCCGAGAGAGGAAAAAAGGGCCAAAACCGCTTAAAAATTCCGGGAAAATTATATTCCCTATACACGTGGAAGGACGTCCGAAATAGATAACAAAAATCACCTGCCTGAATATTTTATTGGGTTAAGTTATATAAAACCCTTCAAAGTTTGGGGCAATTAGATTTGAGAAAAATACTTCTCATATTATAGGAGAATTGTTTTCTCATGTTATACACACATGAAATGGTGGGATCCACATATATATATATAATTAGCATTATATATATATGGGTCCCACCATTTCATGTGTGTGTAGGAAACTTCTTCTTCTCATGCAACATGAGAAGTTTAAACCCCATTAGATATAATTCACGACATTTTAAAATTTTAACTTTTCATTTTTTTAACTATTAATTTTCGTCGTTAAGTAATTATTATTTTTTAATAAAAATTATCACGTCAGATGATGGAATGATACATGGCATCTTATATGACATCATATGCAAATTACTAAATTTCATAAAACTCTCATAAACCTTGATTAGTTATAAATAACCCCCTTAATGTTCAAAATTAAATATAAATTCCTTAAAATTTGATTTATAATATTAAATCTCAGGATGTTACTTTCCTAATTTTAATAAATTTATTAACTTTTTAGTGTTATTTATAAATTAAAATATATTTTTATGATAAAAACTAGAAGAAAAATTCTTTAAAAATCTAAAAATAAAAATGTCATCATTTGTTATGAGTGGTATGATTCTCATAAATAATTATGAATAATATATAATACTACCTTCAGTTTTATTAGAGTATTCATATTTATAGCTTTTTCTTCAAGCTAATTTTCATGACTTATAAATTAATATATAATCTAATGATAAACACAATATTTACATTTTCCTGATGATCTGGGCTTATTGAGATTTTTTTATGAACCAGAGAAATTTCATGCATACTCCATTTTTATCTGTGACTTTGACTTTTAATTTAAAAATTAGAATTTGAACATCAAAATTATGTTATATGATGATACTTATCTAAATTTTGGTTTTTTTTTTTTTGTATGAACTGTGATTATTGAACTGTGATTATTGAACTTTGAATATTCAAATTTCACAATTTAGAATGACAGATTTGGATGGAATAATAAATGCTTAATGCTTATGTAAGTTTTTTTTTTAAAGTTCAAATGTAAATGGGTCACCCAAAACCCAGTTAGCCCGCTCATTTATGTATTAGCCTGTTTACACGGGTTCAAATGAGTTGAGGTACAGGTATAAATCACTACTAGAAAATGTCAAAATAGTGACGGAATTTGCGACAGAAAAATATCCGTCGCAAAATTTTGCGACAGAATTGAAAATCCGTCGCAATTTGTGATGGAATTCATTTTCCATCGCAAATTGCGACGGATTTACATTCCATCACAAAATTTTGCGACGGAATTAACAATCCATCCCAAATTTTTGTGATGGATTTAAATTTCATCGCAAAATTTTGTGACGAAATTGAAAATCTGTCACAAATTGCGAAGGACTTAAATTCCGTCGCAAAATTTTGCGACGGAATTCATTTTCCGTCACAATTTGCGACAGATTTTCAATTCCGTCACAAAATTTTGCGCCAGAATTGAAAATCCGTCCCAAATTTTTGCGACGGAAAATGAATTCCGTCGCAAAATTTTGCAACAGATTTTCAATTCCGTCACAAAAATTGATTTTTTTTTAGAAATTACTTTTGGCGGTGAAAGGCCCGCCAATTTGCGACTGAATTTGTTTCCGTCGCAAATCCCCGATCTTCGTTTCGTGGCAAAACTTAAGTCCGAAATCGGGTTTAAGTTGCTCCCCTTCCCCATTTTTTTCAGTTTCCTCGTCCTCCGTCCTACTCTCTTTCCCTTCGTCCAGCCAGCCTTCGAACCGTTGTGCAACCTCCTTCCGGCCTCCTCTCCCTCCGGTTCCGTCCTCTTCCTCCTTTTTCCGGCCTCCTCTCGTCTAGAAATTTTTGGTGTTATATTCGCTCTTGGCCGTAAGAAATTTTTTCTTTTCCCCACGTTTTCTTTCAAAATGTTATCAATTCATTTGTTGCTATGCTTACTCTGTGTAATGTCATGTTTTCTACATCTCAAGAATGCTAATCTTCAATAAGAATTCTGATATGTTGAAGGAGGATAATTTGAAGTACATTGATAACTTTATTTTGTTAGTTTCATGTAAATATGGGGACGAAACTGAGATATTTTTTGATCACATTTTAATCTATCTTGGGATGACATAATTTTAAGGATAGTGTCTAAGAACACGACTTGATGTTTTTCCCATGGGTTTTCGATAATTTAGGTATAGGAGGATTATGATGTTTCTCATATATTTGGAATTTGACATGTTGTTTTTCCTAACCCGGAAGGTAAGTGAGTGGAAGGGAATGATCAACGACATAATGTCACTAACAAAAAATATATTTTGTTAGTTTTATATTTTTTTTGATTTTTTTTTAAAAAAATCAAAATTTGCGACGGAAAAACAATTCCATCGCAAATTCTTGAAATTTGTGACGTAATTGAAATCTGTCACAAATTTTTGAAATTTGCGACAGAATTGAAATTTGTCGCAATTTCAACGGAATTGAAATCTGTCGCAAATTTCGAAATTTGCGACGGAATTCTTGCTTTCCGTCGCAATTGCGACACGCTTTTTTGCGACGGACAAATTCCGTCGCAAACAATTTTTGCGACGGAATTTTTCCATTCCGTCGCAAGAAATGACTTTTTTTATAGTGTATAGGCTATTCCGCACCTTATAAAATTAAATAAATAGGTTATAAGCTGCCCAACGACCCCATTGCGCTGCCCTAGGTAAAAAAACTCAAAAAGAAATATATATAACTACGCAAAGGAGGGGCAAAGAGGATGCTCCCACACTATAAATTCTTGCTCTCCTTGAAGTGAGTGATTATGATTTATGGTTTGCTGCGTAAAAAAAATAAATGAAGATATAAACTGTAGCCCCTTGTAATCTTGCTTATTTCAACAAGGATATTTCCTCCCCTGTCCACGTGTTGCTATGCATGTTAAGTATCTCCCACCTCTTCAATATGCTTCTGCCACCTTTCTAAACTTTCCTCCATATACATTCATACCCTCCACCCTGCCTTGATCTTAACACCCCCATCCAAGGTCAAAACCGTCATTCCAACATCCCAGAAAGCCTCAACTTAAGCTGAAGAACGCGACCTGAAAGTTTCTCCATTGCACGCACTGTACAATAAAGATGGTTAATCCAGGCCTGGATCTCACGCGCATGGCACGTGCTTTCATCTTCCTCTTCACTCTCACGCTGTCCACGTTTTTTATCATCGGATTCGGAGGTGAATCGAAGCTCAGCTTCACAGACAATGACGATCTTCTCGGCGCCGAGAAGAAATTCCGAATTTTCATGGAAACTTACGAGAAGAAGTACTCTAGCAGAGAGGAGTACCTCCACCGTCTCCGGATTTTTTCCGGAAACCTGATTAGAGCGGCGGAGCACCAGGCCTTGGACCTCACCGCCGTTCACGGCGTCACGCCCTTCTCTGATTTATCGTCGGAGGAGTTTGAGCAGATGTACACCGGCCTCAAAGGTGGGTTCGGGATTAATGGAATTGGTGATGGCCGGACCGGCGGTGAAGCACCACCCTTGGATATTGAAGGTCTGCCAGAAAACTTTGACTGGAGAGAAAAAGGGGCTGTTACTGAAGTTAAGATGCAGGTAATAAAGTAAAAAATTCTCTCCACTCCGCTGAAAAATTGCATATACTTCTTTTAAGTTTTTTTTTTTTTTTTAAACAAGAATGGAGTATAGCTCTTCTTGATACAGGTGTTGCTTTTATAACTACCCTCTATAAAAATACTTTTATGATGTATGATGAAAATAGGAATATTTTAGGAGAAATATTATAGATTAGGGATAAGGAGACAAAGTGAATTCAGCAGGTATATATGATGAAAATCCTTCTACTACATATATTGAAGATACAGTTTAGTGAAGTTTGTATATATTGAAGGCGTATTAGCTAGATGAGAAAAGTGATAAGTGTGTTTGCATGCGTGTGTGTGTTTTCTTTGGATATTCAGGGTGCATGTGGATCATGTTGGGCTTTCAGCACCACAGGAGCTTTAGAAGGAGCCAATTTTATAGCAACCGGAAAGCTCGTGAGTCTTAGTGAACAACAGCTTATAGACTGTGACAACAAGGTATATTAAATATATATAACAATGTGAACCGATCGACGGCAAGTTAATAAGTTATTAATTAGTCGATGATTAATGAATATACTGTTGGTGGGATTTGGTTCATGATGTGACACAGTGTGATATAAGAGAGAAGACAGAATGTGACAATGGGTGCAATGGAGGTTTGATGACAAATGCATATAGGTACTTGATGGAGGCAGGTGGGTTGGAAGAAGAGAGTTCTTATCCCTACACTGGAATACGAGGCGAATGCAAGTTCAATCCTCGTAATGTAGCCGTTACTGTCTCCAACTTCACCAACATCCCCACTGATGAGTCTCAAATTGCAGCCTACTTAGTTCACCATGGCCCTCTCGCTAGTAAGTGTTTGTTTGGATTAGTATTTTGAGAATAACTTTTACGATTTACAAGGTAAGCATGTAAAAAGAGTTTTGTCTCAACTTACGGAAAATAACTTCTAAAACCACGGTTTCAGAGTTACTCAAACACTCACTTTAAGTCTCATATATAATCGTTTCATTACTGTATTCAGTCAGAATGCAAACCTACGATGATATGATGACTCAAACTGGATGAACTAAAAGCGTATTTAATTTGCATGGATAAGTACTGTTGCATTGACCTATTATATATCAGTAAAATTATGTGTGCTATTGAAATGAATTGCGTTCTTGCAAACACATACCTTTACTCTTGTGTTTAATTCTAACACGTTAGCTCAAAAAACGGCATGAGCTTAAGAGTACTCCCTTCCATCTGTTCTTTTTGAATTACAAGGCGGCAGACACTAATGGCCTGAATTACAAGGAACGGGATTGAACCCATGACCTCCCACTAGTTAGGGAGAACCCATACCACTAGGCTACAAGGCCTTTGGTCCTTCCATCTGTTCTTGAAAACATACTTTTGCTCTTATTTTTAATTCTAATATACGTGTTAGCTCAAACTGGATGAACTTAAAGCATGCCTTTTGGTGGAGCTTTTGTTGAGGGGTAATTTGTTTTGGTTCTTAAAGACCTAATCAACATTTTGTCTCCCATTATTTGCACTTATTAAGGAGCTTTAGTAACGGGTATAGTATAGTTTTTAATGTTTAAAGGTTATTTTAGAAAAATCAATACACATGTTAATAACTAACTTAGCTAATTTCTTTTATCTCTTCAACTCTTCAAATTAGTTATATTATTTAGGGGCTGAAAGCCCAAGAGTATATATTTTGTGGCATGTGTGTGAGTGTGAGTGTGTTGTAGCATCCCCCATTACCTACTCCACTCTTTCAATCTAAGCTACCACCTATTAATAAATTTAAATTATATATGCATTAGTTGGAGTAAATTCTGTGTTTATGCAAATACTCCCTCCGATCCGGTTCTTAATATAAGTCATATTTATCTAATTTGATTAGATTAGGGAAATTTGTTGAGTTAGTTAGTATTACATGTATTTTCTAAAACACCCTAGTCATCTTCCTTAATTCCTTAATTCTCTTTCCTCCTTAATCATTGTTGAGGGAGCATTAATAGGGGTAAATTAGGAAGAGAATAAAAAATATAAAAACTTTATTTTATATTTAGGACTAAGATTAACTCTTTAAATATGTCATATATTAAAGACCGAAGAGAGAACTATATATAGGTTTTTCGTCTAAGTCTAAAATGTACTCCTCTAGTCCTTAATAGAAAACATATTTGGGCACTTGATTTGATTTTGATCCTAAATATACAAAGTTTTCATATTTGTCAATATTTTCCAAATTTACCGCTATTAATGCTCCCTCAACAATGAGAATGAGGGAATTTAGGAAGATGAAAGAGGAGAGGGAAGGAAGAAATTAAGGAAAATAACTAGGGTGTTTTAGAAAATTTATGTCATATTAACTAATTTAACCAATATAATTTTCCTAATATAATCAAATTAGGTAAATATATCTCTTAATAAATTAAGGACCGGAGGAGTATCAATGTTGTATATTAAGTAGCTGCTGCCTGTTGTATGTATATATTCTGATAAATGTTATACACGTATATATGTACCAGAATGTATTGTTTATATATGTATGTATGTATGATTGTGCAGTGGGAATAAATGCGGTGTTCATGCAAACATACATAAGGGGGGTGTCATGTCCTCTGATATGCAGCAAGAGAAAGTTGACACATGGGGTGTTGCTAGTTGGATATGGAGCCAAAGGGTTCTCCATTCTGAGACTAAAGAACAAACCTTATTGGATAATCAAAAACTCTTGGGGCAACAAATGGGGCGAGAACGGCTATTATCGCCTGTGTCGTGGCCACACCATGTGTGGCATGAACACTATGGTCTCCCTCGCTATGGTTACTCAATCATCCCTTGCTTCCTATTAGCTCTACATTACAATAAAATCAATATTCCTTCCCATTATGTGTGCACAAACACACAAGTCTTAGTTTAAAATTGTGATTTCAGCCATTTCCGTATGTATGGTATATCCTTGTATACAATATAGGTAGCTTTATGTTCTAAGTTTTCTGTCATGTATTTCTTCTTGACCTTAAATATATGCAAAGTGGATGATGTTATATCAAGCACGCACCAGATCGCATTTAAAAGAGGATGGCTTGTGGAGATCAAGATTTTACCGAGTGAAACAGATCGAATCAGCTTTTAAATAAGAGTATAATAACCTTGTTTGGGCCAAATTTATAATTTTAGTGTTGCCCAAACTAAAAAAGACAAGAGATGTCCTGTCCACAGGAAAAAAAAAATTAAACAGTGAAAACATCAGCGGGGGTTAAATATGAACGTGACACGATCAAAATTATTTTGAATAGGGTCAAATACCATTTTTGTCATATGAGTGTTGATAAAGGGACATTCAGTACCCAGAAGTTTTTTTGGTATCATTTTTATCCCGGAAGTTTGTAAAAAGGAGCAAATATGTCATGTAAGTTTTTTTTAGGAGCAAATTTGCCCTAAAAATTTACAAAGAGAGCAACGATCCAACGGTCAAGATTAACCGATCGGCAAATTACTATGTTTGTACACTTTCGAGGTAAAAATGATATAAAAAAAACTTTCGGGTACTAAGTGCCCCCTTACCAATACTTCTTCCTTTTGAATAAGAGGATATCTATGGATAAAAAGTTGCGAAGATGGTAGAATAAGCCCCAAAAAAGTGGAATTTGCCAGTACATGAAGATTTTTTTAAGGAAAAGACAAAATGATACTCCATCCGGTCTTAATTATAGGAACATTTTTATAGTGTAAATTACACTACAAAAGTGTTCTTTTTTTTTTTGATAACATAAAGCGATACCTCAATTATCACCTATGGGGACAACCCCATTACAATCCTGGTATAAAATAACCTGCAGCTCCATAGAGGGCTGATAAATCTCAAGATGACCTAAACTTGTTGCAAGCCCTTGCTTTGCTAGAAAATCCGCCGCGGAGTTCAATGCTCTGGGGATATAAGTAAACCTCGTACTCCAGTTCATTTGAAGCATCCTTTTTACCTCATTAATGACACCAGCGTCCCTATGGTGACCACCACCCTCTCGAAGCACCAGATCACGACATTCTGAAGAATCTGTCTCCAGCCATACTTGCTTCAACCCCAAAGACCACGCCATCTTAAGACCAAGAAGGCACGCCCAGAGTTCTGCAGTGAGTTCATCCCCCTTATCAATAGGATGTATGAACCCCTTGATAAACTCCCCAGCTGAGTCACGGAGAACACCACCACAAGCACTTCTGTCAACAGTTCTAGAATATGCTCCATCAACACTGACCTTTACCCATCCCTCTTCTGGCGGCCGCCAACTTTCTCGAGTAGGGGCCAAGGAGACACCTTGGAGTTTCAGTCCCGTAAGGCGGTCATTAGTGGCATGCATGCATTCCATCATAGCGCCTGTGCTAGCAAGAATACTCTCATTCAATGTTGTTTTCCCTTCAAAATGAACAAATTCCTTCGTCGCGATCCACCAACATAAGATAACAAATCGAGATGCCCACTCATTACTTGCCTCTTTTTGACCTCTAACATTCCACCATACCCATTCGACAAGTTCATCGCACAAAACCCCGCCATTTCTCCTTTGGCACCACCTTTCTCCATATTGATCTCGAGTGGGCAATCCCGAAACACATGAAGGGTATCCTCAATGTCTGCACTGCATAAACTACAGCTCGGATTCTGCGCCAACTTACGCTGCACTCGTTTCGCATTAGTCAGTAACCCTTGACGTGCAACCAGCCAGATCAGTGTCTTACAACGAGCGGGGGCTCTAACCTTCCACAACCGACCCCAGTCTCTTCCCTGCTCACCTATGTCCCCGAAAGCACCCGATATGCAGATTTCACAGAGAACTCCCCACTTCTTTCCCATTTCCATTTCACACTTGAGGCATCACTATTCATTTCCATCCCTCCAATGACGTTCTCCCAATTCTTTTTAATGCCCATCCAAACATTGGAGCCAGATCGGGTTACCGCAATCTGTGGGATAAGATCATCCCCACATTTATACTTATCCCGAATGACTTTAACCCAGAGATCCTCCCGATGCGTAACCAGACGCCAACCTAGTTTCATATGGAATGCTTGATTCTGGTACTTCGCATGCCTCAACCCTAATCCACCCTTCTTTTTTGGTCTACACACCTCATCCCATGCCACTAGAGGCGTTCTCCGTCGCTCCGGTGTACTCCCCCATAGGAAGGATCTATTCTGCTTATCCAGTGCTTCCCAATCCGAAGGCCGAAGATATGAAGTTTGCATTGTATATGCCGGTATGGCAGAAGATACCGAGGAAATAAGTGTGGCCCTACCTGCAAGGGAAAAGGAACTGGCTTTCCACCCATTCAGCCGTTTCTTGACTTTATCAATGACTCCCTGGAAAGACTCCTTCCCAACTCGCTTATGGTGCAACGGCACCCCAAGGTACTTCCCGAGATCAGTAGTGAGAGAGAACCCTAGCGCCCTACTAAGCTCTAAACTCCTATGGATACTGATATTCTTAGAGAAAAATACCCGAGTTTTCGCCACATTAACCTTTAACCCAGAACAAGTACAAAAATGTGCTAAACAGTCCCGCACCATCTCTGCTTGCTGCAGCGAGGCTTCAGTGAACAAAATGATGTCATCTGCAAAAAACAAATGAGAAATTGGTGGACCTGTCTTTGTGAGATGAATCGGCTTCCATTCCTTAGTTACCATCCGTTCCTGAATCATATGAGCTAGCTTCTCCATACACAAAACAAACAAATACGGCGAAAGTGGATCCCCTGTCTGACCCCTCGTGATGACTTGAAAGACTCTGCCCTGTTCCCATTCCACAATAATTGGATATTGGTGTACTAATACATTCCTCCACAACCTGGATGAGTCTGTTTGGAAGGTGAAGTTCAGATAAACAGTGGAGGAGAAACTTCCAATTCACCCTGTCATATGCCTTTTCAAGATCAATTTTAATCGCCATGAACCCCTTCTTTCCACCCATATTCCGCATAGAGTGAATCACTTCCTGGGCTACAATAATATTGTCAGAGCTATGCCTGCCAGGAACAAAGCTGCATTGGTTAGGGGAAACAACGTGAGACATAAACCTTTTCATGCGATTAGCCACTATTTTCGTGACCACTTTGTATATGATATTACATAAACTAATCGGCCTGAGATCCCTACACGTCTCTGGGTTATCATTCTTTGGAATAAGCACTAGGAGAGTCCCATTCACCTCACCAATCTTCCTAGGAGAGCTAAACACCTGCATAACAAACTGAACAACAGAATCACGAATTGTGTCCCACTGATGTTGAAAAAACAAGGCATTAAACCCATCCGGTCCCGGAGATTTGATACCCCCCATACTGAATAGAGCATCCCTAATCTCAACTTCCTCTACCTCCTTTTGACAAACACGGATGTGTTCCTCCAGTAAGCACGGAAATGTTATACTACACGACAGGTTCGGTCGCTCCTCAACTTCTTCTGTAAACAGATTAGAGAAGTACTCCGCCACATGTCTTTTAACCTTCTCTGGATCAAAGCACCATTCCCCTTCGGTGATGCACAATGCATCAATTCTATTCTGCTTCCTTCGACTATTAGCACATGCATGAAACAATCTAGTATTACGATCACCATCAAGTGCCCAATTAATTTTGGCTTTTTGGGCCCATAATAGAGCTTCTTGAGTCAGGGTCTCATCAAGCTCTAACCACAGTTTCCTTTGGATTTCTTCATAGTACTGAGAGCCTCCGGAGCTAGCAATAGCATGACTAATTCCATCCATCCTTCGTAGCAACTGGTTCTTCCTGTTCTGAATATTCCCAAAAACATCACGGTTCCACTTCTGGCAAGCAATCGCGAGATGCTCAATATTCCCTACCCAGTCATTACCACACCCCCACTCTTTCTTTACTAACGAACTGAATGAATCATGCAGGACCCATGAAGCAATAAAGCGAAAAGGCCGCTGACTCTTTACATGAGTTGACAGCCTCTCCATCCTCAATAATAAAGGACGATGATCAGATTTAAACTGCGGTAAATGGAGTACCTGAGCATTAGTGTACTTGGCACTCCAGTCTTCATTAGCAAAGATTCGATCCAGTCGCGCTGCTGAGGTCCCTCTTTTCCAAGTAAAATTTGGCCCATCAAAGCCTAGATCCACCATCTCCATGTCCTCTGCCCATCTGCAGAATTCCTTGTCCGGGTGTAGCCCTGTCACCGCACAGACTGCCGCTCCTGAGAAAATAATGTAGCATTAAAGTCTCCCCCAATGCACCATGGCCCCTGAACCTTCTCTTTAATCCGGAAAAGTTCAGACCACAGGATACGACGATACACCTGATTAGGACTTGCATAAACAACCGATAAATGCCAGCTGTGCCTTTTATTGCTAACTATTCTCAAATGCATATATTGTTTGTGTTTCTCTACCACCTCGATCATAACTGACGCTTCTTCCCAAAGGCACCATATCCCCCCACTATACCCCTCTGAAGCAGTAAAAGCATACTTATTAAATCCCAATTTCTGAATTTGCCTCTCAGTCTTTTGTTCATCTGACCGAGTCTCAACAATTGCCAAGAAATCCAGCTTTATAATGATTTTTAAGATCCCGTACTAGGCTAGGAAATGACTTCGAGCTGTACCTCTTGAATTCCATATCATAAAATTCATTGGGAAACAGTAGAGATAACTGGCCCAACTCCATGGCCCAAATAATTATCCACATTGTCTTTATTAATCAAAGAATTCGCCGGGCCCACATCCATGTGCACGTCGCCGATCATAACATCGCATGCTTCCTCGGTTCTGTGCCAACGTGGGGGGTGACTCATCCATTTTATTCAACGTCTTGGGCTCCTGCAGCATGCCATCCGAATTAGTCTCTTGTAAGGAAGAGAAAACATTTGTAGTTTCCAGCACATGGGCCTCAATATTCCCCAAATTTTTACCCTTTAACTTGGGCTTTAAATTATTCTCCTTCCCAAACCTCCTGGGCCCATCTTCCTTCTTTCTTTTAGCCCCTACAATCATCCATTCTGTTTTTTTCCCACTCCCTTCATTAATCAATTTATTCGGTATCTCCATCATTACTCCTTCAGATTTCCCCTTAGTCAACGCAGATCCCAATCCCGATGAACCTGCCTTATATTTCTCATTCATCTTAACTTCCTTCAGCATATCCGGAACCCCCTGCTTCACGCCTCCGACCTTTACGCCCCCTTCTTCGCAACCTCCCCATTTTTGCAACCCCCAATCTTCGCCACCCCCTTATACCCAGCCACCCCATCCGCTGATTTGCGCCAATCACGCCGAAATATCATCTGTGGTCCAAGATGATTCCCACCACCGGAGCTTCCCGTTGCATTGATCGGTGTTGACTCTACCACCGTCCTACTTTCACCGGCGACCACCTTTGCCTTCCCACTTTCCACTGTGTTCCAACCACCATCAACCCCTACTCCAATCCCAGAGTTATTTTCTACTAAGGTATTTGAGCCCGAATCTTCAGGTCCCCCCTTTCTAGCCTCGTCCGCCTTTTCTCCTGAAGGCTCTCCGATATTAACAAGGAGAGTCTCCCCTGCCACTTTATTTTTCAAAACACAATTCTCCTGTGCATGCCCATACTTCCCACAGCTGAAACACACAAGGTGCAAACCTTCATACACTAACTGCTTATCCTCACCAAACACCGTAAAAGCCGGAAGTAAGGGTTTATGCAGATCCACTTCCACACAGATGCGAGCGAACGCCCCCTTATCATATATTGACGTGGAACGATCAATTTTAATCATCTTTCCAATCATATTTCCGATTATCCCAAGAGACTCCACCGTACAAAACTCTAACGGCAGATCCGGAATCCGCACCCACACTGCAACTCTTCTCTGGCAATCCGCTTTTTTTGGATTAAAGTTAGGCCTCCATCGTTGCACAAGCAGATAATGATCCCCCTCATAATAAGCATAATCACGATCCTCTTTACTGGAAAAAGAGACAATGTAGTATTCATTGCTCAAAGGCACAACCTTTAGAGGTTGTTTTGGCTTCCACATCCTACGTACTCGATCAATCAGGACATGCCTCGGTACCGACAAACCCAAGACCTTAATGATCAGGGAATTCATCCAAGGCTTACACCATGTAGTATACTGATCCGAAGTTATTGATAGAACCGGATACCTACCACCAGATGCACCACCCATCTCCTCATCACTCCCAGCCTCTGCATCCCCTCCCTTCTTCATCTCAGATTCAGAACATTCTTTTGCAAAGAATCCTTTCCATCCGCTAACAATATCATCAGCTTCCTCATGGCTCACAAGGAAGCCCAGGCCACCCGGAGAGAGAAGCTTCTCTCTGTATGAAATAGACACTGGTCTTCGATCGTCTCCCTTACTCCCCACAGTCTGATCCTTGCAACCTGTTGCAGCACCTCCACTTCCAAAAACAAATGCCCCCCCACCAGAATGTTTTCCTCTCTCCCCACCACCTCCTCCACCGTCCCCATCACCACGCTCCCGCCCGTCACCATCCAATCGCTCTCCTCTCACTTTCTTCGACATTCAATTTCCTTGCCTCTACTACAAAAGTGTTCTTATAATTAGAACCAGAGATAATATTATTATTAATGTAAGGGAGGAAGTGAAGTGGAAGAGTGAGGTAAGAGAAACCAACTTAACATAGAAGACAAGGATCTATTGACGAGTAGATGCATGTCTAAAATTATTATTATTGATGCTTTCAAAGTGCTTAAAATGAGATTTTGTATAAGAATGAACTTGGATCATGTTTTTGGAATCAAGGATAGAAGCTTTAAAAAACGTGGAGACTCTGTTTTTGGTTGAAACAGTGGAGTCAGTCGGGCTTTCTCGTGGTTTTTAACCTAGAAAATGAACTCGAAAAAATCTGAAATTTTAGAGGAAGAAATTAGACATCTCAAGGATTAATTTTGTATATAATTTGTAATTTTTGGAGATCTGGACTAAGAGAAATGAATTTTTTAAAATAGCCCAGAAAACTGGACTCTGTTTCTGACCAGAGGTTTGATTTTAGACGCAGAAAAATCGTACGAATTTTATGGTCTCTGGAAATATTTTTAGCCAAAACTAGACATGTTAAGGGTCAGTTGGGCTTTTGAACCACCCAAAAAATATTTTTCTAGAATTAATTATGAAATTTTGAAGTTCAGTCACTGTTACTAAAATTTTCTGTGCAACCCGAAAATAAAAGGGGTTTTCACCAATAATGAATTTCCAAATGAGAAAAGGGATTTGGAGATTTTGGAAGCTTGGAAAGGCCTTATTTCAAATCAAGAAGTCAAATATTTATTAAAGTGATTTTTCTTTAGTATTGGGAATTTATTTGTATTATTGTTTATTCTAGGGCTATTTTTGCCATTTACACGCGGGAAAAATTACTAATATTTGTGGTCAACTACCATGTAGTAACCTTAATCTTCATATGTCTTGTGTTGCCTTGTATGTTTGATTTTCCATAATTGTGGATCCGTGTCTCGTGAGAGACATGCGTTTGTATGTGCATTCAGTGTGGTCTGGGTTTAAGGCCCGACCACTGTGATTTTCCTAGCGCTGTGGATCCGGGGCTTGCTATGTTGAGCAGTCCTACATTTATTAGGACTTGGTCCTTCCGCAGTAAATATTACATATGTGTGTGGTATGCTTTTATTTTACTGCGCGTGATTACTGAATGCTATATGATTTATTGTTTTCCTGATTGTGGTGACATACATGCATTGCATACACTTTTCATATGAGATTAATGGTTACTCTGGGATTCAATTATGAATCTCAGGCTTTTGCAAGGGTTCAGTTAGTTCTTCTAGGACGGTGCCTAGAGACGAAGGTAAGCATGCAGAGCGGGATTGAAGTGTGCTATTGGTGACTCCCCTTTTGGATGATTATTTTGATTTTATCCTGAATGACTGTATTTATTATTTTGGCTACTTTGAGACATTTATGAATCTAGGTGACTGTATATTAACCCCGGGGAAATTTTACATTTCAGTATTTTATTTTATCGGTATATGTAGTCCAAACCGATGTGTGTTCTACTGCTTAAACTCTGATGCTCGACATAATTAACCTGAGAAATGGAACTAAAAATTGAATTATAATAATGGACAACACTACCCGCCACCCGAAAAGGCGAGGCCGGTAGGTGTGTAACAACATGAATTTAATAGTGAGTTTAACACAACTTTGTAAGTTAAAAAGTAAAAACATAAAATAAGAGAGTCAACTCGTGAGTTTTACAACAATGTTTTCCAATTACGATTTGTGCGACCCTGAAATTGAAGAAAGAGTTTGGATCGGAGGATGGACAATTAAGGCCATAACTAGACCAATCAGCGAGGCTGATATGGAACCCAGAAAACCACATTCACAGGAATGAACCACCTGAAAAAATGAGGCAAACCTTCTGAGCAATAGGACCTAGAAAAGATGACAATCATAACATAAAAACCAAGCGCCGTATTCCAACTTTGTTGCATATCATCAAGTCTGGTTTTTGTATTTGTGAATTTCACAACAAATAAGTACAGAGATGAGGGGGAGTGAGAATAACATTTCCAGTACAAATCATATGGTATGCATGAAGTACCTAAAAGAAGGCACAAGGTGCCTCACGAGACTTGAAATTTTAGGAAGTTTTCGTACTACGTTGATGAAATTGTCGCTTCGAAGGTTTGAGGGAGGCCAAGACGTTGGTTCAAATCGGCTTGCCGAGGCAAAAATTGGATACCTCTTGTGCCAATAATCTCACTGTCATTAGAACTCCGATTTGGGACTGAATTCAACAATGACAAGAGAGAGGGAGATAAAAAAGGTGAGGATGGAGAAGTGAGAAGGGCGAAAGGGCCGAGGTAAGTGAGGGGCATTGAAGTCATTTGTCAATATTTTTAAGGGTTAAGGTATAGATTAGCCAATAAAGTGTTACGCTAGGAGCCGGGCACACAAATGTTTTGAAGGGGGTAAAAATACCAATGAACAATTGAAATAGAATAAAAATACTAATAGAGAATTTAAAACTTTTGAAAGTAGTAAAATCACCGTTTTGGTATATTCGCAAAAATTTTAATTTTTTCATTGATATTTTTGTTCCTTTCAAAACATTTTTATGTCCAATGCTCCTAGCTAGCGTAATACTTCATTGGCCAATTTGTACTTTAAGTCTTTAACCCTATTTTTAATTCCCAAATTGGATCAAGTGGCCCCACTTGGTATTTTATATATTGGAGTTATCAATTGGTCTTTTTAATTTGGAATTTCCCTAATTTCTAATATAAATAATTAAAGAATGGTATTTGAGAAACTAACACACACATTATTTATAAACAATTAACTTAAATAATTTTTTTCGCTTTTTATAAGTTAATTATTGGAAAAATTCCAAATAAAAAGAAATCTGTTGAATTTGTAAAAAGACTGAGAGGTACAAATGACCTATGGGAGATATGCAAATTCGGGTGAAATTACCATTTTGCCCTTAGTTTTAAATATATCAAAAAAAATTTAAAACCCTCCAACCCCACCACCGCCACCGGTGGTGGCCGGCTGCCGGTGGTGGTGGTGGTGGTCGCCGGCGGTGGTGGGGGTTGAAGGGTTTTTTAATTTTTTTTGTTTATTTAAAACTAAAGGTAAAAGGGTAATTTCACCTGAATTTGCATATCCCTCATAGGTCCTTTATACCTCTCAGTCTTTTTACAAATTCAACCAAGATTTCAGGAGGTTTTACAAATTCATATGATATTTATTTGAAATTTTCCCTGATCGAGGTTGTTGTTACCAAAAAGCTGCGGATAGAAGGACCATCACAATCACAATGATTCTCGTCTTTATATTATAGAATGGCAAGGCCCCAGTCGGTCTGATATGTTCTTATAAAATTTGTTAGTACATATATGTATTGATTATATGATATTTTATTTGATCAATAATTTGGTCCCAGCTAATTTTTTATCTTATTTATAAGGATAATGCTTGGTTCATTACTCATTGAGCTGTGATAAACAAATAAAATTCTTGTTTTAGATACCTACCGAATATGTTAGTATCATCTTATATATTATTTTGATTTATAATTGTCAGTTATTATTTATTTGTATTTTCAAGGTTATGTGATACGATTTAGTAAATATTCTATTTGGTTCTTATTATAAAGCATCAACTAATAATTCTCACAAGTTAATAAAAATAGTTAAAGTCATTAAATTTGTTGTAAAATTTACGTAATTTTCAATATTATCCTTATTAATTATACTAAACTCTAATATCATATTAATTATTATGTTTTTTGCTCCAAAAAAAGACAGTAATAATTAATTTTTACTCTTACTCACTACCATTTTAATTATGGATATACGTGGTGACAAAAATATATAATGCTCCGTGAAAACAAGCAAGTGCCTTATAAAAAGAACCAAATATACTCGTTAGTTGGTGACTTATTATAAGGACTAAAGGGTAGAGCCGGGAAATTGGGCCGAGCCCATCGGGCCGCCCGTTTAAGCCCTGGCCCTTCAAGGGCTGGGCTTGAAAAATGAACGAGATATTTGAAATTGGCCCTGGAGGGCCGAGGCTTAAACGAGCTAGCCATGAAGGGCCTCGGGCCTGCCCTGCATGCCCTTTTCACTGTAGTTTTTTTTAATTTATTAATTTATATATATATTGTAACATCCCGTTTTTCAAAAGCAGTATAAAATTTTTTCATCAGAGTAGAGCATCGGAACAAGAGTGTAACTGATATATATACTCAAAATGCCCATTGGCTAGTTACAGAGACGGTACGATAACCGAGAGTTTCTTTGAAGTAAATAACAACAGAAGTATCTCCTTGGCAACAAAAGATAGTCTTCAGCCGGACCTCTAAGCTTGCAGCTTTCCTCTCTCCTCGATCCTCAGTCCTCCTGACCCTGACGCTATGTTAAGAGCTAAGGTCCGCACCGGACCTCAGGTCATGCATACAGTTATCTTCTAACATCAATATGCATTCCAATAACACACCACATAAAAACATACCATACACACATCACATATACGCATAGTATAACCATCAGAGTTAGTGTTACAGTACGCGGACGTACCTTCGTTGACGATGTACGGTACAACCGTTGGTCAGAACGTAATCAGGGATATCCTATAAGGACAATAGCGCATTTATTAATGATCAAGCATTATGACGGACATTTTAGTCATAAATGACCATTTTACCCCTGACCCCACTAATTGGCGGAATTTCACCAGAGTTTCGCTACTTTGACTCCCAACTTTCAGAAACTCAATCCCTACTATGTTTTTACCTCGTCAGGCATCTTTCAATGCAATGAGGCTTAAAAACAAGAATAGGAATTTCATTTCCTACTTCCTAGATCTAACTAACATTTCTACTAAAACTACCGAACAAAAGACTAGAACTTAAAAGCTAAGGACCGAAGAACTTACTCAGGGCTTCGCTACAAATTTCTTCGGGCTCCTCCTTCTCTCTATTTTCGAAATCACTCTTGTGATTTGGTGTGAGAATTTCAAATGGTGGAATGGCCTATTTATAGAAGTTTGTGAGGGTATTTTGGTAATTTCCCAACTTATTCTCCTTTAATTTTTGGCCATGGAATCTATCTTTTTCTTCAAGCTTCATCCTCCTCCACTCCTTGTGTGTGCCGACCTCCCATGCTCACTTTTTCAACGAAAAGATATCATGCATGATGTCACACATGTCTTGCTTTATGGTTTAATCCGATAAAATCCCCCGATCGGTGCTCTAATCGTGTAATCTTGAAGAATCTTAGAAATCCGGCAACATAGCCCTGAAGGTCTATTCTTCCTCTTTGGAAATATCTTGGTTAACTAAATTTTTGATTCCATTCAGGGTATTCCGTTGCCTGCCGAACATTTTCGGATAAACGTCTTCGGTTACGGAAATCGCTTCGGGTAATGTTCAACCCGGCACAAAATTACACTGAATCATAATATGTCCAGTTGTTAGCAACCTAATTCAAGGATTTTGAGTTAGGATTTATTTTCTATTGGTTCTCATTTATCCCGTTGTCTTTTCTACAAAATATCTTTCTACTTTTCAAAACTTTCTCCACTAAGTCTTCTATTTAATTTTCACTCAATTTTCCTTTTGTTTTTCTTTCTTAAAATTTCGGCCAACATCCCCCCAAAACATTGACTTTTCAACTTCCTTTAATCACTTAATTTATGCTTTAATTTTCTTAATTAACAATTAATTCATTGGCTAATTAAACCCTTATATACCACCTTATTCATTTCCTAAACAATTAGCCATTAAATACTTATCTAATCACTTACTAATTGTTGACAATTTTCTTAATTAGTATAAACATTATCTCACAACTATTTTACTTACATTGGTATTTTATGCTCCATGAAAAATATTAAAAATCATAGGGTCACTTATGATCCCTAAAATAATATTTAATTTCGCCTCATTATTTTCCAGGGAAAATAATCCCAAAAATTTCCTAAATTAGAGACAACATACTCTCTAGTTTTTAACAAATATTTTATTACCATTTAGGATTTATCATAATATTTTCAGGGCATTCTATGGTCCATAATCTCACTTAGGGATTTTTAGCTCTTTATTCACTCCAATTCCACTAGAAATTTCCCTAGAAAATACGATAATTATAACTCCAGATTTGAGATCACATATTCACCTATTTCCAATAAGTATTATTCACCAAATTATGATACTTATCATAAGTGGGATTTTTAGGGTATTACATATATTGTATTTGTTATAGAGTTATTTATCTGTTTGACTACAAATGCATAATAACTATACTCTAATTTTATGATTTGGTTTATTATTTGTTGCAAATAAAGATTATGGATGTGTTCATGATGCGGGAGAAGAAATTTATGATATTCTTACGCATGAGCCAGAGGCTACTACTCAAAGTGAAGAACAATCAAATGTCGTTGAAATTGATGATAGTGGTGAAGATGACGACAATAATAGTCATCGTACTAATGTCGCTTAATGGTATGCTTCTTATGTTTTTATGTGAGTTATTTGTGAACATAGTTTGCTTTTGATTATGAATTAGTGACTGTACTTATTTGTTGGATGATTCGTGTTGTAATTTACTAATTATATTTCTTTAAAACAACGGAGGAAAAATAGTTAAAACTTGAAATAGTAATTTCCGGGACCTGGAGGACCGGCCCTGGTGCTCTCGGGCCGGGTTTTGAAAAACAGATGGAGTAGTTCAATATGTTTTTTTTTGCCCGGGCTAAGATTTTTTTTTTCTGGTTTCGCCACTTTTGGTTCCGCCCTTGTTGCTATGACGACCTTTTAATTTATAATGTTTTTTTTTTTTGTTTCAAATATAATGGCGATGGTATTATAAGCGTGGCATACAGTGGGGGAAAATCTCACGAAATAAAGTTAAAGGTAAATATTGTTGTCTCTCTTTATAATTTGATTAAATTTTAGTTTTAATTCAGGTAATTATAAATCATTAGTATTATAAGAGTGATTTTTGCAAGGTTCTGAAACTCGGACAGGTTATTAGTGAGTCAGACCAGAACTAATCTAAAGCTAAACTAATAAAAAATTAAAGATTCAAGGGTAATTATTAATATGAAATTCTAATTTAAAAAATCGGAAAAAAAATGGGAACAAGATTGATATTTAGACCGGAACGATTCACCGATTTCCGGTTCGATCTGGGCGACCGGTCTCAGATTTCAGAATATTGGGCTTCTGAACTTTCAACCATGGTTTAGCTTCCTAACTCCCTATATATAAACAAAGACTGAATCCTAATTAAACAATATGAACTAGAATGAATTATTTGAAACTAAAGAGAACAAAATCAAAGTTTGATCATAAGGATCTACATGTTGTTAGCTTTAGGGTTTCATTTTAGTCGGAGAATCGATTACCCGCAAATCAACGCCGTTCAGGAATTTCATATTTATTTACCAATCTTGGTTCCTATTTATGATCCTGAGTCGTAGTACTATTTTTTCCTCTCCGTATAATCCCTCATACTGTCTGTTTTCCTCATCAGTTTTTTTTTTTTTAATAATATCCCTTTGATTTATACTCTCATAACATTTATGAATGATTAACAGCCCATTCACCTTGAATTTTGTATAATAGATAAAAAAAAAAGAGTGTAATTTGAATAATATATATATCTTTGAGAAAGAAAAAGAGATAAATTAATAAGATGTTCATCAAAAGTGCCCGAAGAACACTAACGACAAAAGGACACAAATAATTTCAAGGGAAAATCATTTTCAGGGCCCTTTTAAGGCTCACAATCCCAAAAAGGCCCCAAGATTCTGATAATCCCAAAAAAGGCCCTAGGGTCTTTTCTAGGATTTTCAAAATCTTGGGTGAGTTGTCAACGGGGCTGATATAGTTGTTAACGGGGTACTGATATAGTTGTCAACGGGGCTGATATAGTTGTTAGCAAAGTGTTGTTAACGAGACTGATTTAATTGTTAAAACCTACCCAATCTTGGGGTCTTTTTTGGGATTGTCAGTCCTAAAAGGGCCCTGAAATGGATTTTCCCTAATTTCAAAGTTAAATGATTATATTGTTCATTAATTTTCTTTGTTATTTTTGCATAAATAATTTAATTTTTCCTCTTTTGATAAATAAAGGATTTCCAAGTTAAATAATTATATTGTTATCGCTAACTCAGAAACATAATTTTTCTTCATTATTTCTAGATATGTTGCACAATATATCTTTTATCCATTCAATTCAGTATCTTATATATAATTTTGCGATGCTAGCTAGTAGACTGCGAGAACAATTATTTATAAGTAAATCATTAAATTTTTAATAGTAAAAAAAATACAAAATATTAATAACTCATTGGCAACAAAATTCAAAAAGTGAAATAGGGTAAGACTCATAAACTAAAAAAAAAAAAAACTAAACTAAACTAAATGAAAATATCAGTGAAATAGAGATTCTTGAGCTAAACTAAACTAAACACTATCTGTTCTTGATGTGGGCATCTCGATGCCATCATCATCATGGTTGACGAATTTATACCAGAACCGATGTGTCCTCCAAACTTTAGTCATCTCCTCAATGGGAATAGCCTTGGTCTCAGGGAGAAGGAAATAGACGAACAGTGTCATGATGAACACGAAGAAGGCGAAGAAAATGAAGAGCCCAAACTTTAAGTGGCAAAGCATGGTCACAAAAATCTGAGCCACCACAAAAGTGAAGAACATGTTGGTAGCCACCGTCACGCTCTGCGCTGCCGATCGAATCTCTAATGGAAAAATCTCACTCGGCACCAACCACCCCAACGGGCCCCAAGACCATGCAAACCCTGCCACGTATATGCATATGAACAGCACCACCACTATCGCATACCATATGGGCAACATTCCTGGGTTTCCATCTGTGCCGAATTTCACTCCAATGAAGGCTGCAACTATTATCTGTGTTGTTCATAAATAAACAAAAAAGGTTAAAAAATTGAGTTTAAATGCAAGAACCAATTATGTATTTATAGTTATATAATATATATATACAATACCTGACATATCAGCATTTGGATTCCTCCCTCGAGAAAGAGGGCTCGCCTTCCCCACCTGTCAACACCAACAATAGAGACGATGGTTGCAATAACATTAACGAAGCCAGTGATGACGGCAGACATGAGAGAAGCATTGCTCTTAAACCCGATAGAGTTAAAGAGAACTGGTGCATAGAACATGATGACGTTGATGCCAGTGAGTTGCTGGAAGAAGGGGATCATGATAGACATGGTGAGTTGAGGTCGATACTTTCTTTGCAAGAGATTCTTCCATGGGTTTTGTACTTGCTTGGATGCATGACTAGCCATGATCATATCACTAAATTCCTCATCAACCTCTTCGACTCCTCGAATCTTCTTTAGACTTGCCCTCGCTGCCTCGTGATCTCCTCGTTCGATCATGGAGTTTGGAGTGTCGGGGAGGAAGAAGCTGCCGACAATGATAATAAGTGCAGGCACCATAGCACCACCTAAGCTCAAGCGCCACCCTAAATCACTCAATGGGGCAAATAAATAGTTCAACACATTGGCAACCAAAATTCCAATCGTGATAGACATTTGAAACATAACGTTGAGACTTCCTCTGTACTTATACGGAGCCATCTCAGAGAGATATAATGGCACAGACTGCAATTAATTAATAATAGCTCGTTAGTAGTGAACATAACTATATATGCCAAATATCCATGAAGATAGGAGTATGAAGAGAATTATTTATACCTGATTGCAAAATCCGATGCCGAAACCAAGTAACATCCGGCCTACAATCAACATCCAAATGGCTTGTGCGAAGGCATTGAACAAAGCACCAGCGAAGAAGAGAATGCCGCCAATGAGCATGGAGTTTTTGCGTCCGAACTTACGGGTCATGGTGGATGCCACTAAGGAGGACAAGAGTGCGGCGAGATACAAAGAAGAAGTGAATGAAGTCAATATTTGACTGTCATATTGACAGTACTCATTCGTGGATGTGTCCAGATTTTTTTGGCGATATACAGAGGGGAAGAATCTAACCAGGAATGAATCCATGGAAGTCACTCCACCTGATCCAAAAATTAACCCCCAAATATTAGTTATAAAAATCTATAATATAAATTGAAAAATAAACAAAAGCAAAACGAAAGGAGAGTTACCTGATATTCCAATATCATATCCAAAGATCAGACCACCCATAGATGCAACAATGCAAGCCTTCAAAACTGACCAAGTCAGTTTACCAGGATATGCATTGCTTGTATCAGAAACTACAACACCAGTTCCTCCCATGATGAAGAACTTAAAAAAAAAAGTTGGAATAAGCGAATTAAAACAAGCTTCAGAATTATAATCACAATAATGCCTTGTGAGTGAGGAATGAAAGGTTAGCAGCAGAGATATATATAGCCGTTTTAGCCTTAGTTGGATTAGGATAGATCTATGATTGATTTGATAAAGATTTATCTGTTCGAAAATACGAGGATAAATCAATATATATCAGGATCAATTAACAAGTTTATCTATTACTATAACAAATTCGATTGGATTTTATTGCACATTTAATATATGATTTTCGTATTATTTTCATTTTCAATATAATCAAAATATACAAACCAATATAAAATTCTGGATATATCTTTATTTTTTAAAATTTAAATGTTTATAATTATTTAAATTTTAAAAATAAAAATACATGTCTCAATTTTTTTTAAAAAATTATTTTCTCTATCTTTCTGGTGCGTCCCAACAATTATATTAAATTCATTACATAATCATTTCTCATTGTGTAAATTTTTTGAAATTTATCACATTCATTATAATAATTTAACAATTATATCATACTATCTGTTAAGAAATATGATGATTAATCCGTATATCACAATATCCTTTGATAAAAAATCAATATATCACAATAGTATGATTATCAAATTTAATTAATTATCAAAGGAAATATTGTAATATCAAAGGAAATTTGATAATCATACTATTGTGATATCCATATATATATGGATTAATCATCATATATCACAATAGTTTGTAATATCACAAATTTATATATATGTTATAATCAATTAAATTTGATTTTAACAATTATATCATACTATCTGTTAAGAAATATGATGATTAATCCATATATCACAATATCCTTTGATAAAAAAAAAAAATCAATATATCACAATAGTATGATCATCAAATTTAATTAATTATCAAAGAAAATATTGTAATATCAAAGGAAATTTGATAATCATACTATTGTGATATCCATATATATATATGGATTAATCATCATATATCACAATAGTTTGTAATATCACAAATTTATGTATATGTTATAATCAATTAAATTTGATTTTAACAATTATATCATACTATCTGTTAAGAAATATGATGATTAATCCATATATCACAATATCCTATGATAAAAAAATCAATATATCACAATAGTATGATTATCAAATTTAATTAATTATCAAAGAAATTTGTAATATCAAAGGAAATTTGATAATCATACTATTGTGATATCCATATATATGGATTAACCATCATATATCACAATAGTTTGTGATATCACAAATTTATATGTTATAATCAATTAAATTTGATTTTCTGTAGATTTAAGATATACATATATTATTATTCTCAATTTCAATCTAATTTAAATCAAGCAATACAAAATTAATTTACACAAATGGTATAAACTTAGAGTGTGTTTGGTTTGAGGCGAGATGAGGGGATGTGATTTAAACTTAGAGGCTAAAAAGTAATAATTAAATTTTTCTATGTTTTTCCTCTCTTCAAACCAAACACACCCTTAGAGAGTATAAAGACTATTTTTTAAAATAATTTAACACAATCAAGTTGTTACGACATTTTTAAGGAAAATGACAACCAGGTCCCAAGGACCATAAAAATTATAAAAAAGTCCAAACAGAAATTCACATATTATGATATTATTTCTATTGAAACAATATCCAGATTTTTAAATTTTATTGTAAATATAGCTGTAATACCCCTGATTAAAATAATAATAATAATAGTAGTAGTAGTAATAATAATAATAATAATAATAATAATAATAGTAATAATAATAGTAATAATAAGAATGATAATGATAATGATAATAGATTAAAATAATAAGATAATAATAAGATATAAAATATCTAGAAATTAATAATGTTTTTAATATTAATTTATTATTTAGCAATAATTAAATAGCCCAGCCCAATCGCTAAAACCCTAGATGTTAATTATAAACTTAGGTTAGCCGCCTAAACCTAGAAAACGCTCGACTCTTTCTCTCTCTACTCTTTTCCCTGCTACGGCATCCTCCTCCCGTACTCTCATCAAGGCAGTTTTCTAGAAGACTAACAAAGACGGAGACCAGGTAATCCTAATTCCCATGAGTCTTAAGTTTATAGGGATCTCGATAGGTAATTCTAATTCCCATATAGTTTAGGTTAAATAACACTATATGAAACCCTAACCCCATGAGTCCTAGATCAATAGAAATCGCAAATTGCCTTCTTCAAATCTTGTGCTTCTTTTTATGTGAATTTAGATTGGTGTTTGCGGTATCTACAGATACATTTAGGCTGATCACAATTGTTGTTTGAATTCCGTCCACACACACACACACATATATATATATATATATATACACACATATATAAACGTATGTAATTGCTTTGCTTCGGTCCGCGTGATTGACCATTATATTGAATATATATGTTTATATTGATTGCCTCAGTTTCCATAAATATGAATTTATGTACGTGAGTATATATGTAATTGATTGCTTCGATTTGCGCGATTAACCAATGAATATATATGTGTATATTGATTGCCTTGATTTTTACAAATTGATTACGTTTTGGCGAATTGATTTCCCATGAGATATATAGGTAGGGCATATGTATATGTGTAAAAATACGTCTGGCACTACCTTGCATATAAGTATGTATTTTTATTTCACATATTGGAAATAATTTAGGAATTGTATTATGTGTGTGTTTAAAATAATTTAAATCATGGGAGGATAGCTTTGGGACGGTACCTCCCAAAGTGATGAACACAACTAGGCTTTATGCCCCCGATATGTTACTGAAGTGAACCGATTATATCCGTTCTTCCAAAAGTGGTGTCCGGTCGGGTTTCCCGGGACACTAGTAGCAACTTTAGGAAGAAGTGTGCACATTAGGACGAAGTATGTTGATGGCCAATTTGATTGATTGTGACTGGTCGGGTTTCCCGGTCACAGGTAGACTGGTCGGGTTTCCGGGCCTACCATGGTTCTCCTCCTACTAAACAGTGGCAGGGCTTCCCGGGTCTAAATTAATAAAGAATTATATTTAGTGTAAATTATATAGGATTATTTTATGTGATTTATATAAAGTATTTGAGCCACTTAAATTACGTTTTATTAGGATTACCAGCGTTTGCTGATTTTGTGTATTATGGGCTGCGACGATCCTTCGGGGGAGCAGATTTTCAGTGAAGCAGGTTCTCGAGGTTGGGGCTAGCGTGAGAAGTGAGGAAGCACCTTCAATTTATTTTATTTTGTTTTACTTTATTTATTTTGAATAAAACATTTTTATTTCAGTTAGACGTATGTTATTGTAATAAATTAGCCTTGCACTTGTCCCAGTACAAGTGCGGCGGTAACACTTCCCAATGATTTACTTGAAATTCAGTAATTATTTTTAAAAACCATTGCAATTTTATGTTATTATATTTGTTAGAAATTGGGGTGTTACAAAATGGTATCAGAGCCTAAGGTTCTCCTTAGCTCCGCTTTTGATGCTAACTCAGGGATCAAAGATCCCAGAGGTTAAAAGAAATAAATAAATAAAAATTAAAAAAAATAAATTTAAATTTAAGTAATAATAATAGTAATAAATAAATTTTAAATGTGAGAGATGGGTAGTGAAGGGTTATTCTCTTGTTTTTGTTTTGATTTGTTTCCTTGAAAATTTTTATATAGTTGTATGTTTTAAATTATTTTGTAATTATATGATTATAATTGCCTTGTGAATTTAATATTCATTTTTATTCAAAGAAGGTACGCAGTTAAGTTTCGAGGACGAAACTTGTTTTAAGGAGGGTAGTTTGTAATACCCCTGATTAAAATAATAATAATAATAGTAGTAGTAATAATAATAATAATAATAATAATAATAATAATAGTAATAATAATAGTAATAATAAGAATGATAATGATAATGATAATAGATTAAAATAATAAGATAATAATAAGATATAAAATATCTAGAAATTAATAATGTTTTTAATATTAATTTATTATTTAGCAATAATTAAATAGCCCAGCCCAATCGCTAAAACCCTAGATGTTAATTATAAACTTAGGTTAGCGCCTAAACCTAGAAAACGCTCGACTCTTTCTCTCTCTACTCTTTTCCCTGCTACGGCATCATCCTCCCGTACTCTCATCAAGGCAGTTTTCTAGAAGACTAACAAAGACGGAGACCAGGTAATCCTAATTCCCATGAGTCTTAAGTTTATAGGGATCTCGATAGGTAATTCTAATTCCCATATAGTTTAGGTTAAATAACACTATATGAAACCCTAACCCATGAGTCCTAGATCAATAGAAATCGCAAATTGCCTTCTTCAAATCTTGTGCTTCTTTTTATGTGAATTTAGATTGGTGTTTGCGGTATCTACGAGATACATTTAGGTGATCACAATTGTTGTTTGAATTCCGTCCACACACACACACATATATATATATATATATATATACACACATATATAAACGTATGTAATTGCTTTGCTTGATCCGCGTGATTGACCATTATATTGAATATATATGTTTATATTGATTGCCTCGGTTTCCATAAATATGAATTTCTGTACGTGAGTATATATGTAATTGATTGCTTCGATTTGCGCGATTAACCAATGAATATATATGTGTATATTGATTGCCTTGATTTTTACAAATTGATTACGTTTTGGCGAATTGATTTCCCATGTGAGATATATAGGTAGGGCATATGTATATGTGTAAAAATACGTCTGGCACTACCTTGCATATAAGTATGTATTTTTATTTCACATATTGGAAATAATTTAGGAATTGTATTATGTGTGTGTTTAAAATAATTTAAATCATGGGAGGATAGCTTTGGGACGGTACCTCCCAAAGTGATGAACACAACTAGGCTTTATGCCCCCGATATGTTACCGAAGTGAACCGATTATATCCGTTCTTCCTAAAGTGGTGTCCAGTCGGGTTTCCAGGACACTAGTAGCAACTTTAGGAAGAGGTGTGCACATTAGGACGAAGTATTTTGATGGCCAATTTGATTGATTGTGGTGGTCGGGTTTCGGTCACGGAGTAGACTGGTCGGGTTTCCCGGGCCTACCATGGTTCTCCTCCTACTAAACAGACTGGCAGGGCTTCCCGGGTCTAAATTAATAAAGAATTATATTTAGTGTAAATTATATAGGATTATTTTATGTGATTTATATAAAGTATTTGAGCCACTTAAATTACGTTTTATTAGGATTACCAGCGTTTGCTGATTTTGTGTATTATGGGCTGCGACGATCCTTCGGGGAGCAGATTTTGATGAAGCGGGTTCTCGAGGTTGGGGCTAGGCTTTGTGAGAAGTGAGGAAGCACCTTCAATTTATTTTATTTTGTTTTACTTTATTTATTTTGAATAAAACATTTTTATTTCGATTAGACGTATGTTATTGTAATAAATTAGCCTTGCACTTGTCCCAGTACAAGTGCGGCGGTAACACTTCCCAATGATTTACTTGAAATTCAGTAATTATTTTTAAAAACCATTGCAATTTTATGTTATTATATTTGTTAGAAATTGGGGTGTTACAATAGCATTTCCGGTTGTGAATATGAATTTTTCTGTTGTGAATGACCAAGTTTAAAATTTTGTTATGAATATAGCACTTCCTGTTGTAAATCTAGTCTTTTTCTGTTGTAAATGACCTCTGTACGCTTAGAAACTTGAGTTTGAAACAAAATTCAGGTGTTTAAATTTTGTTGTGAATATGACACTTCTTGTTATAAATATAGTTTTTTCTGTTGTGAATGACCAGGTTTTTAAATTTTGTTGTAAATATTGCACTTCCTGTTGTTAATAGAAATAATATCAAAAAAGTCCCTAGAAACTTTTTTTATATGTGAATTTCTGTTGGGACTTTTTTGTATTTTTTATGGTCCTTGGGACCTGACTTATCATTTTTCCACATTTTATTTACCAGATGGTAAGATGAGAGACCCCTTTTATATACTCCCTCCGGTCCTAATTATAGGAGCAAATTTTGGAGTTGGTTTTGGTCCTAATTATAAGAGCAAGTTTTAACTTTTGTCATTTTTTTCCCTATAATACCCTTATTTATACTTATTATTAGGAGCATTTATATATATATATATATGTGTGTGTGGGTGTGTGTTTGTGTGTGTGCGCGCGCGCACATATCTATGTATATATGTATTTATATGTGTAGATATATATATGTGTATAGATACACACACGTGTGTGTATGTGTAGATATATGGGTGTGTGTATCTATATATATATTTATATAGCAAAACCATTATTTAAATTAGAAAACGTGTGGAAAGGAAAATTGGTCGGAGAGATATGTGGCGGGGTTGTAATTCACTTCTACTTATGTCATTTTAAATTTATATAAGGACATTTTAGAAAAAATGTGTAAAATTAACGAATTTAACTCATCTCCTTAATCTTTTCAAAATCAGTTAAATAACTCCTATAATTAAGACAGGAGGGAGGGAGTAATAAATAGAAGCCTAAAAACGTCCACTTTCATTGATGAAAACGTACCTTGGCTTTAATTAAAAAAATCGTGATTTTTGAAATGTATGTACTATCTAAAATCTAAATATGTTTTCTGAAAGCCAAAAAAAATATAAAAATAAAAATATTATTTGTTTTTATTACAGAATAAGATAGAAACTGCGATTAACTAACTTAAAAAGCGATGTTCAGATGTTTTTTTTAATGGTTACAAACGTCCAAGACGGTTCTCAGATTTAACTTTTCGTGGCTCTGTCACTCCCATGTGATGTGAACCCCTCAAAGCTCGCCCCCACTCGCTCCCATATATTCTCATTAGTCATTTCATTCTTGAGACAAAACCCTACGCCATGAATCAGAACATAATGGGGCTTTCGTCGTCAATCTTCTTCTCTTCGCTTCTTGTGTTTCTATTCGTCTTTTCATCATCGTCGTCTGCCAATATACTCGATGATCTTCGCCAGGTGCCGTCTGATTTTGCGTCGATTCAGGCCAAGAAACTCATCAGACAGCTCAATTTGTTCCCTGGTGCGGATGTCAACATCGTGCACGGTGGGAATTCTTCGGTCCAAACCAAGAAGATCGTTGAGAGACCGCTCAGATTCCCCAATTTAGTGCCCTCTGAGTCCGGGATTTCTGTTGAGGACTTGGGTCACCATGCTGGCTATTACGCGATTGAGCATTCTCATGCTGCTAAGTATGGTTCTTGATGCTCAAAGATATACTATGTTATATTTTTAATAGGATGTTGCCTGTTACAGTATGAAGGATATTCATATAGCAAAGCAAGAAACCTGTTTTATTCTTTTGTTTTTTAATCTTTAATATATCGTTCTCATTTATTTCTAACTGCGGGTCGTATCTGGTAGGATGTTCTACTTCTTCTTTGAATCTCGCAACAGCAAGCAGGATCCATTTGTGCTCTGGTTGACTGGAGGACCTGGGTGTAGCAGTGAATTGGCGATGTTTTATGAAAATGGCCCTTTCAAAATTGCTGACAACATGTCCCTTTTGTGGAATGACTATGGTTGGGATAAGGTATCCTTTATTTTCTTTGAGTCTTTGTGGTTGACTTGTCCTTCTTTGGAAGTGCTTGTATTGTATGCATCGTGCTTGTGCAAGGTTTGGGGTTATGATCTTGGAGCGTGTATATTCAAGATTTTCTCTCTTTGTAGTGCTGTGCCTTCAACTGAAAAGTGTGATGCGAGCTTTCAGCCTCTGATGAGGGGAAGCAAATTCAATTTTTTCACGCCTTTTCTTTTAAATAAATTGAAATTTTATTTTGTTTCTTTTATAATATTTAAATTTCCTTACATTTGATACTGGAATTAGTCTGTAAAATAATTTAAAAAAAATATTTTTCAGTTATTTTTATCTCTGGATATGGTTATCTTACTGTGAATTGTCTTTGAATGTAAGAAGATCCGATAGATATCTTAATTATTATAACCGTGTCAGGTAGCAACTTCATTCTGTGGTGCTCTTTCTCTGCTTGATTTATGTACTGTAGTTAACTGGTTTCTTGGTGATCCTGCAGGTTTCTAACCTTCTGTATGTTGACCAACCAATTGGAACTGGATTTAGTTATAGTACTGATATGCGTGACATTCGGCATGATGAAAAGGGTGTTAGCAATGACCTTTATGACTTCCTGCAGGTGCTTACATTTGCTATAAATATTAGTTATAGAGACTCAGTGCAATGTTCCTTTTATCATGAGGCATTTATTATTCAAATTGAATCCTCTCCCGTCTTACATTCATTCATTTGGATAGTTAGTGACACAAACTAGCCATCCAATAATATGTTGACTTAGCAGGGTCCTTTTTCTCTGTAAAATTGTAGGCCTTCTTTACTGAGCATCCCCAATATCAAGAGAATGACTTTTACATTACTGGTGAATCGTATGCTGGACACTATATTCCTGCCCTTGCAGCTCGAGTCCATAAGGGAAACAAAGCTAAAGAAGGAATCCATATAAATCTTAAGGTTTGTCACATAATCCTCAAATTAAATTGAAGAGTAAAATGACCTACTCATCTTATTTAAATTGGTTGAACAGGGATTTGCCATTGGTAATGGGCTTACTGATCCAGCAATTCAGTATCGAGCCTATCCAGATTTTGCACTGGACATGGGCATAATTGATAAAGCTACCCATGATCGCCTCAACAAAGTGCTGGTTCCTGCCTGTGAATTGGGAATCAAGCTATGTGGTAATTTATGCGTGAAATTATTCCAACCTCTTATCTTTATAAACATTGACTTTTCCATCATGATTGTCTGTTTGGAGTCTGCTCATTAATACTTTTCTTAATTCTTTCAGGCACTGATGGCACAGTCTCTTGCTTGGCGGCTTATTTTGTTTGTAATGTCATATTCAGTGACATCATGTTACATGCCGGTGATGCAAATGTGGGTAAAAGTTACTTTCCTTTTTGTGTGGTTGATATGCCAGTGATGTTTAATGAGTTAATATTACCAAGAGTCTCTAAAGAGGCTACAGTCTCCCTATGTGTTGTGCTGAAATTTACTCAAGAATGAACCAGCAAAGAGATTGAGATTTGACCCACTTATGCAAAAAAGCTGAAATAACATGCCAAAGAATCAGTCAACCTAAAAATTTTAGTTGTTAAGAAATGTCTTGAACTATTAAAATTTTGAAATTCCACATGAGGAAATGAAAGAACCAGTTTATAAGGCTGTCAAACAAAGTTAAATGTGTAATTTCTTGTCAGAAAGAAGGCATCTTTTTCAAACCAAGTTTGTATGGTAACTCCTCCTTTGACCCTTTCCTTAGTTGAGGAACCTTTCATTCATCTAGTTGGTTATAAGATACTTGTGCATTGACATTTCTAAAGGGATTCCAGTGTGTAGAAGGAAACATTAGCAGATCTATACCTAGAAGCTTATGTTCACAGGCAAGGGCTAATGACTAACTATCAATAAACTCAAACCCCCTTGAATGAAAGTGCATTGAGCATGGTGCATGAACAACATCCAGGCTTTCTGTGTTGTGCTGGAATTTACACAAGAGTGAATCCAACAAATCGAGATTTGACCCACATGGAAAAATGCTCAAAAAACATGTCAAAGAATTACTCAACATACAAATTTTAGCTTCTAAGAAATGTCTTGAATAATATTCTCCTCCTTCATTGAAATTAGTTGATTTTGTTTTTGGGTTCTTGTGTCACCAAAATACATGCTTTTTGCTTTTGGCAACAAGATTCTAATGTGTTGAAGGAACATTGGCAGATTTAAGATTTTAACCAGCATTTATTTATACTGCAGTACTATGACATCAGAAAGAAATGCGAGGGACATCTTTGCTATGACTTTTCAAATATGGATAAATTCCTGAATCTAGAATCTGTTCGGAATGCTCTAGGGGTTGGGGATATTGATTTTGTGTCTTGTAGCACTTCAGTTTATCAGGCTATGATCATGGATTGGATGAGAAATCTTGAAGTTGGTATTCCTACCCTTCTTGAGGACGGAATCAATTTGCTTGTTTATGCTGGAGAATATGATCTTATCTGCAACTGGCTGGGTATGTAAACAATCAGAGCTTTATTTTTATCTGCTCAGAAGTTCAATATTTTACATTTAAGAGCATGATTTGATTGACATGGCCTGTTGGTATTATTTCAATGAGTAGGTAACTCGAGATGGGTTAATGCCATGGAATGGTCTGGTCAGAAAGAGTTTGTAGCCTCAGCTGAAGCTCCCTTTGTTGTTGATGGCTCAGAAGCTGGATTGTTGAAGAGTCATGGACCTTTAAGTTTCCTCAAGGTCCGTCTCTTCCTCTTCCTATATTTCTCCTTTCACATGCTATGTTTGGGAGCACTTAAAATAAGTGCTATTACACTTTACGAGAGTAGAGACAAAACTCCTCTCACATATTCCCTTCTTACAATGCAAAATTACTTAAAATAAGCTAATATAAAGGCTTGATAATGACCAATATCATTCTTAATAGAGCAAACACGACCTATTTTACTTGATTGCTTTATAGTTTGCTCATTGTTGTGTGTTGGTAGAAAGTACTGATTCAATTGCATATATATTATGCTTAACAAAAACCAGGTTCATGATGCGGGTCACATGGTTCCAATGGATCAGCCTAAGGCTTCATTAGAGATGCTGAAGAGGTGGACTCAGGGAAACCTTTCAGAATCTGGTGCTTATCTGGGAAAATTGGTTGCGGAGATGTGAAATCTTTTGTTGCCTCGTTAGTCTGAGCAGAAAGATTATGGAAGCGTTGAAACAAGAAGTGTTGGAGTGACTAGCACGTACATCAATAACACATGTATATATGATGCTTGTATCATGTAATATCGGATTTTTTAGTACTTTTTGGTACACTTGGACTATAGATTAGATTTGTCATATCCCAAATTGCACTTTGCTCTTCTATAAAGTAGTGGAACTATGAGCACCAAGTGCTTGGTTGAACTGATAGGGAGGTTAAAAATTGTCTGAAACTTCATATAATTCTCTATGCCCAAAATGAAATTAAATTAGAAAGGAAAAAGATAGGCCATTGCCCTTGGCAATATGACATTTTTTTGATAAAAAGACAGGCCATTGCCCTTGGCAATATGACATTTGTTGATAGGTAAATTTACAACACATGATAGCAAAATAACAACACTACATACGAAAATTTACAACCAAAAATTTTATAACTCAATTTACAATTTCTCATATGTAAATTACAATTGGAGATACAAAATTTTACAAAAAAAAAAATTAGAAAAAAAATAACTCTAAAAATTGGTAACCCAAAATGGAAAAATAACAAATAACATTACCTACAAAAAAAAAGAATAGAAAAATAACTTTAAAACAAAAAAAAAAACATCATCTTGTTAAATGGGGTTGGTTACATGGACGGTATAATGTCATTGTGTTCTATCGAAAATCATCTCTTTAATTATAGTTGGGTAAATGTGTGGTTTAGCAATGCATTTTTTCACTATGAGCACTTGACACAATTATGTTTTATTTGATATAAAAATAGACATAATCATAATAAAAAGGTATAAAAGTAGATATAATCATTTTATGAGGTAGTGAATTTGGCACTCTTGTTAATTGAAGCTAATGTCTATAGCTTTTTTACGTTGTGAGTTCTCTTGATCTTTCCTGGTATCATGTAGTGTGCACTTATTTTTTCTAGAGATTCACACCCACTTTTTTCTCTCCCTTCTCTCTTGTTCCATCATCTCTGACCTCCCCACTCCACCTTTTTTCTTCAAACTCTCCCTACTCATTCTGTTTTTTCTAGATGAATTTGGTAAGACCATTGCTGGCGAGTGAAACACCCTTATGATTCAAAGGCAGGTTTTGATGGGAGCAAGTAGGTGTTGTAGTTGGAAATATCTAATGCGACCTGATTAAAGCTTCTTTTTATGCCTTTTTGCTTCACTAGAAAATATTAGGGTTGATCAAAAAACCCGTGGTCTGGTTGGTCTGGCCCGGTCCGGCCTGACCCAACCCGAATTGTCCTGGACCAAAATTGGTTCAGGAAAATTTGACCGGACCGGACCGGACCAAACAGCTCGGGTTGGACTGGACCTCGGTCGTGGACTTAAAACCCCTGGATGGTCCGGTCGACCCGAGCTCTTTTTTAAAAAAAAAAAAAAATCACTACTACACCGAGTCACTTACTGAGTCTCGAACATCTTAATATGCTTTTAATTTATAGAAATAACTTTTCACTAAGTCACTTTTTATTACTTTTGGAAATCAAGTGAAACTAGAGCTAAAATATTGTCTCCCAAGAAGGCAAAAAAAAAAAACGGAAAAAAATATTGGAAAAAAACTGAAAAAAACTGACTCGCTGGATCGTCCAGCAGTCCAGCTGGTCGGTCGGTCGGCCGAGCTCGGGCTGGTACCAGACCGGACCGGACCTCGGGCTGAATTTTCCAGCCCGAGGTAAAATCGGGCTAGACCTCGGGTTACCCTCCAACCCGGTCTAGCCCGGTCCATGATCATCCCTAGAAAATATCTATGAGGGAAGTCGGAGATGAGGGATGACAAGAGGGAGGAGACAGAAAAAGGTGAACACAAATCTCTAAAATAAAATAATGTTTAAATAAAAATATTAAAATTCAAATAAATTTAAGCGATGATTGATCAACTTATACATCATATTAAATTCAGTGATGTGACATGCTTTTATTAGTCATAGCATATATGATGTGGTCAACTGGAAGAATTGTGGGACCCATAACACAAAAAATGGACTAAGGTTAGCTCTAGTTAACTAACGGCAATGCCAAATTTACTGCCTCTTAGAATAATTACGTGTATTTTTACTCTTAACAAAACATAATTGTGTTGGATGCTCGTAACGAAAAATTCATTGCTAAATTTGCACCGTTACCCTATTATTAACTAATAGATCATTCTCTATAATATCATTGAGTGTTTGTTTTATTATTCCTCTACCTCCTTTTAGAGGCTTCATATTGCTTGATCAACTCTCCTCACTGATACATCTAATGACTTTCTTTGAACATGTCTAAACCATCTCAACAGCTCTCTAACATTTTCTTCCTACTAGATGTCAGTTGGCATATCAATGTTTCTAACTCAATTTACAAGTGCTTATAAGTGAATTACAACTCTACATATAAAAAAATTATACAACATAAAATAGGAAAATAACAACGCTACATATGAACATACAGTTGCGATCCATTCATTTACAAATTTGTTTTCAGCCAATTGTTATTTCTGTGCTGTAAAATACTTTCCAAAATTTCATTTTGGGCATATAAAGTTTCAGAATTTTTTTTGGGAAAATTACGTTCAGGTCCCAATGAAGGAAAAAAAATACAAAAAAGTCCCTTGAAATCACAAAATTACCCAGAAGTCCCAAGAAAATTTTTGTTGTAAATACATACATTTCCTGTTGTAAATGGTTTGAGACTTTTTTGATATTATTTGTACGGAATTAAAATCCAGGTTTTTAAATGTTGTTGTAAATACATACATTTTCTGATGTAAATACATACATTTCCTGTTGTAAATGGTCAAGTGTTTAAATGTTGTTGTAAATGGTTTGAGACTTTTTTGATATTATTTGTACTGAATTAAAAAAAGTCTCAAACCATTTACAACAGGAAATGTATGTATTTACAACAACATTTAAACACCTGACTATTTACAACATGAAATGTATGTATTTACAACATTTAAAAAATTCCGTATAAATAATATAAAAAAAGTCTCAAACAATTTACAAAAGGAAATATATGTATTTACAACAAAAATTCTCTTGGGGCTTTTCTGTAATTTTGTGATTTCAGGGGATTTTTTTGTAATTTTTTTCCTTCCTTGGGACCTGAGTGTAATTTTCCCTTTTTTTGGGGCAACATCTTTAGAAATGTATCGGCCGTTTTGCTTTTTCTTTTGTACGTCATAAATTGCAACGCCTCAGTGTGAAGTTCAGGGTAGAAGAAGAAACAGTATTACACAATCATGTTATCCTTTCTTGCGTTCTCTCCCAATTATCGTTTGTCCTCTTTTGCGCTAATCCCTTCCTTACCTTCTTCATCTTCTTCCTTTGTTAACTCACATGCCTCATCGTCGTCTTCTTTCTTCTTCAACTCGGTTTCGAAATCTAAGCTCAAGATTTCTCATAGAGCATCATCTGAAGGTGAAATTAACTTTCTCTGCATTCTTAATTTCAGCGTCCGATTTAATTTTGTGACTGTTGTTGTTGAGAAATTACATTTTTGCCGGTAAATTCTGGGATTGGAGCTTCTGGAGTTGTTTTTGTGGCTCATTGTTTTCACTTCAAATCGCAGACAGAATACAAAATTGGACCCAAGGAAGTTGAAAAAAAAATTAGTATAATATTACCATTTTTCCTTTAACCATTCTCCAACTAAACGTAAAGTATCTTAAGAGGAAAGTTGAAACGCATTTCGATATGCAACTTTTTCTCAAGACAGTTGAAGAAGTTTGGGATATGTATGTGTATTTCTGTTATCTCCACTTTTCGGCTCTTGTGTATTCTGGAGAGTGAAGGCTCTAAACTACACGTTATTATTTTCTCACATTATTCAAAGTGGCAATGCTCATTTTATTTAAATGATGTATTTTCATCTTGCAGGAGTTAGGAATGAGTTGATTGAAGACTCGAAGTTTGTTCCTTTGAACGCTGATGACCCTACTTATGGTCCACCTGTAAGTCATGGTTAGTTTTGACTCCATTGTATAATATTTTACGTGTCACTTAATATACTTTTCTATATTTCTTCCATGAGTTCATAGTTTCCAACATATATGCTCATTATAAATATGTATGCTTCAGATGTAATTTATCATTTGAAATTTTGATTCTAAATGTCACCTTACATTTTTTGGCCAAAAAAATCACCTTACGTTAAACTTGTTCAAAACTGTCCTGGGACCTAAGAGATTCAATTTCTACCCAAAAGTTTGAATCAGAATGACTGTAAGAAGCACTAAATTCACTTGGAAATCCGAGTAGTCTATGTTGTTGACAATGAGTCAATCTATTTTTCTGTTCTGACTTCATATGAATTTAAAATATAAGTTTTCTATCTTTTTGCAGGCCTTATTGTTATTGGGCTTTGAAGTAGACGAGGCTTTAAAGGTAGCATCATTATGATCTATCTAGTACAGTTTGACATCGCTTTTACAATTTCCTCTGCTTGATTTTTTTCCATCTTTGTGTAGGTTTTGCATTGTGTGTACTTTAATCTTCAGAATATTCTTTTGTTTGATTATTGTTTGTGTTCTGTATATGTTGACCCAAATTACTGATAGAATTAATTGATCTTGAATTACTTCTGAAGGTCTAGTAAGTTTGTTCAATGACAGCTAAAATACCACCTTATAATGGTACTATAAATATTATGGTCAATAACAAATCTGATAAGCTGAGTTTAGAATTTAATTCAGCAAAAGTTATATTTCCATACAGTAATTTGCCATTTAATAAAATATAATGGTACCCTGGCTCTGTGTAGATTCAGCAGCTGCTGAAAGAGTTAGATGGTGAATTCCTGAAGGTATGTTTTTATGTGATGTTTTTCATGCTCACACACTATTGGGATATCAAGAGATGTCAATGGAGTAAATTTTACTTTTAATTATGTAGAGAGAAATGGGTTTTTAGTTTCCTTCTGTTTCTTACACAAAAAAGATAATTTATTTTAAATAAAAATTATTCACTTTCCCTGGAGTATCCCCAGCATGGATCAGCATTAACCTAAAGCTTAGATAAAGCATTAAAGCTTTATTTGCTTAAACATCGTGTTGGTAGAAATGAAAAGGTTTTCGGACAGCTTTTTCCCGGCATAGTATTGTGCTTCTAGCTGTTCTGGTAAAATTGAATTGCATGATCTTTTACGCTTCAATAACTATGAGGGGTTTCTTCAAATATCAAAGGTCCTTTTGTGCAGAAGGCAACTTAGTTTTACTAAAATATTCAGTAAAAGAGGAGTGCTTTAGTTTCTGTCTGGCCTGATATTTCTTACAAATACTGAGATGGCCACATCTGAATTAACTTTCAAGTAAGATAGAAGCGACTTATCGTCTTAATCCAAGTTGTATATCTTTGACCCTGGGATGTAGTATCATCATTTTATATATATAATAATGGAAATTAAATGGCATAATTATAGATGCTGCATCAAAAACTTAAAGAAATGTTCATCAATCTTTTCCTCATATGACTAATTTATGATTGTAATGCAGTGTATGTAAGTTGTTTTATAGAGGATAAAACTGTAAAGGTAATGTGCCAAATTGTAGGTTATCTTTTGCACTAAAGGCATGGTCACTCGCTCTCTTTGGGATGCAATGCATATGACACAATCCAATTTGAAAGAAGATGAGGTATTCCTGTCAAATAGCTAATGGATGTGTCATCTTCATGTCATTTTACTGTTCTTATATGCTCATAAATGAGTGGTATTAGCAAAGGAACAAAACTCAACAGAAGAACTGTTTTTGGAGGGCTTGCGTATGCTTGAAGAATAAGCTTCAAATTGTGATTTTTAATGAGCATTTCCACAAATCTTCTTTCTTTGTATGACATAAAAAAAAAAGGGTGGCCCAATGTATAAAGCTCCCGCTAGGTGGGGTTTGGGAAGGGATAGTTGTACGCGGCCTTACCCCCACAATCAGAGAAGCTATTTCTAGGATTTAAACCTGTGACCTTCAAGTTACATGACAACAACCTTACCGTTGCACCAAGACTCACCCTCTTTTTCTTTGTATGACATAATTATGGATAATTTCAATGGTTCCACCTGTATAAATCAAGCGTCAGGTTAAAGCTGAATAAAAATATACTCATGGTTTTTCTCACGTCACTACATGTTTATTAATTGAAGCACAAAATGCATATCAATATTTCCCCAGATAATACTCATTGCCATAATCAATGCATGGTTTGAACATTTAGTCCTCTGCAGATAGATAAATCGCTGCCTCGGATATGCTTCTTATCTGGTTTAAGTGGGGAGGAGATGATGATGTTCATAGATGCTTTCCCTGAAACTGGTAATGAAATTTTCATCACATCCTCAATTGTGATACTAGTGAAAATTTCTACTTGTCACTAAATATTTGTACCATTGAAAGGTATTCCAAAACTGTCATATAGAAATATTAATCCATCCCAAGTGGCAGAGTTTGAGGTTTCTCTCACCATCATCCACCATTTGAGAGATCTTGTGCTTAGCTGCCACTTGTTCAATTGAGACAGAAATAGAAACCAAGCAATTTATCCAATGTGGAAGAAAATATCTCATTTTTTAAAAGTTCTTTTGACGATGTTTCTAGCCTCAATTGCTATAAAATAGATTTTTTATCGATTTTTTTTATTAAAGGTAGATTGCTTGTAGTTTGAAGCTCATATATATTCACTTAAGAATTGAGTTTAATTTGTTTCCTTTATGCAGGACTTGAACCCGCTGTGTTTGCGGCTCTTGTTCCCAACAGTGCCAATAAACCAATTCAGGAGTTGATAGAAGAAATAATGGGTGACCATGAGATGTTGGTACGTGTTTCTCTCTTTGCATTTTAATATGCTTTATCTTTCCCTTCAATCTTATGAGTTCGATTTGTTTTTCATGAAGACTGGTGAAAAGATGTGAAGAGTCTCCAAGTTTCTACTCATTCCCAGAAGTGGATTGCAGAACCCAACCGCCACGAGAGTCTGATTCCGTTGAGACAAACGTTAGCTTCCACAGTATAATGGAAAGAGTGCATTCAAACATTAGAGGAAGTCGTATATATTACTTGTTCATATTGAGAATGGCATATGTTATTTTGCTAGGTGTTATAAATTTGAAAGCCTAATCTGCTATGCCACAGCGTTGCTTTAAATTTTGGTCAAACAAATATTTTTCTAAGGATTAAGTTGTAACCTTCCATGCTGCAAGAGAAGTGATTTTTTCTGATGCGAGTCTGTCTTTGACCTCAAACTTGGGAACGTCATTACAGAAAATGCCGGGATATGGCATATGAAAGTTGCACTAAATGAGGTAGATCAGACCTAACAATAAGCTATGAACAAGAAAACCAGTAAGTTTAATAGCATATTAGGCTTCACATTGAAAACTACAAAGCCATGATTTACTAGGCACGCCCCAAGTTCTTCTAAAATATACAATAAATAGCTCCATTACAAAGATGATTGCATTTTATTAAGGTTACATCCAACATTATGATTAAGTATCACCATCGTCTTCTTTCAAGGCGAATCATGCGTTCAACTACCATGCGCTGCATCATTCACGCAAGATGTTTCCATAACCACTGTTAATTTCCATATTATAAAACGGGCGGAAAACTGAACCATTTTCTCAGGGTTTTTTTGCCCAATAACAATTTCCCTATGGTAATTTGTATGAATGCAACAAATGCTGAGTCAAAATTTCTATGCCAAAATGGCTCAATACACAGCCAAAGCAAAGCTCACAAAACAATGACAAATGTGTATGCTAGCATTAAATTAACGCATCTACACATTTTCTGTTACAAGGATACAGCGCTCTTCCCCAAAATATACAAAATACCCTATGGTGAAGTGAAAGCTCGAGGCGAAACAACTGTAATGAGACATCACAGCAACAAATAGCCCGATGATTGGCAATATCAAAGAAGCCAACAATTTGAATCCAAGAATTAGCTTTGTTGATTTTATTATACAGATTCATCTAAGCCGTCAAGATTGAAAGTCGTGACTTGAAGAACCTCTCTAAATCATTCCCCAAATGATATTTGTGAACTTCTCTGTGCTCCATGAAAACAAAACCTCACAGAGGATCGATGGATCCACTTTTGAGTCTCTCCATCCGAGCTTGAAGGCCTGACAATGCTTTCTCATCCATTGGAAGGACTCCTTGCAAACCATTCTCATTACCCACTCGCTCGGAAGTCTGATTAGGGGCAGGTCCATGGTTCAGGCTGTCATTAACATTTGTTAATGGCCTGGGAACAGGATCTGTACCACCACCAGCTGCAGCTAATTGCATGCTCTTCATTCTCTCTCTGATTGCATCTAATGTTCCACTGGTTACTGTAGTAGTTCCAAATGTCTTTCCTTAGTAAAGTTTCATTTGAATTTGAAATGTAAAGGCAAAAAACCAGAAGCAGTAACATACCTCCGCTCATAAATCTTTCATTTGGTGTGTAGTCAGCGTTTAATGCTCTAGAAGTAACAGATCTATTCTCTTCGTTATATGATGATGGTGGCAAATTAAAATATGCCGGTTCAGGTTTTACATTTAATTTAGCATCATTTAATGGATTTAAATTGACAGGAGATAGTGGCGCAAAGTCAGGGGAGGAAGTATTTAAGGGAGCTGGTGGCGGAGTAGGCATCGGTAAACTCGAAGGAGTTCTTCCAGCAGCAGCATTCTTTTCCACCTGCCAAAATATTGAAAACAAGTTATTTCAACACAGCAGCAAGGGCATGTATTGTCACTCTTTCCTATTCATGATCATGCAACTAAAGGTCAAGGGAGATTCAGCATGTTTAGTAATGCAGATTGGTGTTAGCGCAAAACCTGAGATAGACCATCTCTGATGTAAGTACGAAATGCCTCACTAGCATTTTGAAGCTGAGAAAATATATCAACCTAACAAAATTTCAAGAGAAAATCCATTCAGACAACAGCAACCATAGAAATTCATGTGAACCATGAACCAAAAACTTACCTGTGGGTACAATTGAGTAATGCGATATAGTTCAAAAAGACCAATTGTGCACGTTTGCTTGTCTCCAATCTTCTTAAATATTGCAGCCAGCTCTTGCTGAAGAATACATAAATAGGTTTTAGTGATGTAAACAAAATACAAGTGAAAACGGGAAAGAAAAAAGACTATTGTCACATATCTTTATGTATATGGATACAAAAATTCAATAAGAAGCCATTTTGCTTTGAAATAGTGGTTTATTTTGGGCTCCATGCATAACACTGGAAATGAAGCCAGTTTTCTTTAAATGCTAATATTGAGAAATAGAAGCATAATAATACCTTCAACTGGGCATCAGCTGAATGTGTGCCAGATGCTGAATTATTTGCTGCAGAATCACCCCAATGGGCTTGCCCTCCAGGTCCAGTTGCGGTCAGCATTCTTGCAGCAGCCAGAGTCTGTAGAGTAAAATAAGTACAGAGAATCCTATCATAGGAAAAATAATCAAGCAGTATCGGACCTTAGTGACTACCTCAAGATTTAGATCAATGTAGGCAAGGATTATGGGTTGAGGTTTCATATCGATGGGAACCATTGATAGATGACCCTTTATTGCTGCTCCACGAAGCTTAACAAGCTCATGCAAAACAGTTTTGACCATTCGCAATGGTTTGTCATCAGCACCAGCTCTGCGCAAGATTCATATTCAATTTTCCAAGAAAAATCAAGTGATCATCATTGAATAGGCAAACTTTGTAATTTTTTTGCAAAATGGGAGGAAAGAAATAGACTGCTTACCTTCTCCTAATTTCCTCCATCCCCAAGTCTTGCAGGTATAAATGAATGCTTTGGAGCATGCGATCAAGGTCTACATCATAGATAGTGCTTTGGAGAACCTGCAGCACAAGCACATAAACATTTAATGTTACACTAAACTTCAATCATAAAATAGAAAAAATAATAAAATATAAAGCTAAAAAATAAATCTAGCCAGGACATCAATTCAGGTATATCAAAATTTACTGCAAAATACTACAAATTGTTGGTTCATCCATCTGTTCAATAATTGTGGTAAGATACGACCACTCAAAATTTGAATATCCAACTAGATCAGCACTAACAATTTTGGCAAGAATAAGTTGGAGTAATACACTGGCTAACCAATTTTATTTATCCCAAAATTAGGGTACATTGGACAAAACTGCTTACAGGAACTACCAGCTAATATATAAGATGGAAAAATAAATTATTGACTAATATTAACTAATTCCAATATAATTAACAAAATAGAAAAACACAAAATATGAGATGCAGAAGGCGTCAGCAGATAGAAGACAGCAACCAAGTAGGGAACAAACAACCCCGTCATATCTCGTTCTCCAATGTAAACATGACATATGGTATGAATTTTGCAAACTAGTGTATGGCTTTCCTATCAAAGTATATGCTATTTCATGTTTTAAGTGGAAAACCAGATAAAAATGTATAAAGAACTGTATCCCAGTTCAATCTAAAAAGAACTGAAAACATCACTATCGCTCATGTATAGAGACACCGCCAAATACCCAAATCTAAAACCCTATCATGAAATTACTAGCCACAAAGGGACTGATTTATAAACAACGAAATTCATTCATTCTAGCAATCCTGCAATCATTATAAAGCAATAAGTTCATTGACATCAAATTGAAATCCGGAATAAGAGAGGAAGAGGGAGAAAGGAGGAACAGCGAGGATAGGGCGAAATAGAGAGAAGGGAGAGAAGTAGAAGATAGATAGACAAGAAAGGAAGAGAGTGACAGAGAGAAAGGAACTCAATCCATAAGGTTCACCACAACACACAGTACAGATTAATCTCTATGCCTTATTTATATATATACATCGGTACTTAAATCGTAACTATTAACTGCCTAACTATTAGATACAGCTTCAATATTGAAAATTAACAAAACTGAAAAATCCTTTGATCTTTGAGCTCAAGGCATCTATAGATTTTGCTGCTCCCTACCGCACTCACCTTTGTAAGTTTGATAAGGCATTTCACAACCAGATCAGAAAACTTCTGATTTCTCGTGGCAAATGACTCAACTGATGCAGGAGAAGGCCACCTTGAAGGATCTAACGGACGCAAGAGATTTATAAGCACAACAAAGGATGAAGTTCTATCTGCATTATCCTGTATATAAAAGCACTAGTTATGACTGATACTAAATAACAGATGCATGTATTGTTTCAAATAATATATGCTTAATTAACAAGATAATAACATATAATGGCATAGGCTCCTAACCAGAATCTTAAGCATTAACACATTTAGTGCTTTCAATAGCTGGCTTCCATCGTCCATATGAGGAACCCTTTCATCCAAAAGCCATAGAAGAAGCTCGGTGATGAGACTATCAAGAGTATTCTCCTTTACAGCATATGCTAGTCTTTTATTTTGAAATGTCTGTAAATATCATAGTATCAGCATATACAAACAATTACCATAAAGAAATGCCACAAAATATAATCGCAAACAAAATACAGAAACTAGACATAAATTTACCTGCATGAGAGTGTTGAGTACATATTTACAAGACCGTGATGAAGCTCCGGTCAAACTGAAGTCAAAGGTTCTTGCAACCTATTTGCCAAGAGTAAGCAGTTGACACATTTACAGAAATTAATCGCTGAAAACAAAACGGGGTAGAGCATAGCAAACTCTTTTAGAAAAGAAAAGGAAAATTAATAATTTCACTTGCCTTATTTGCCAGGCATGAAACTAGTTTATCAGCGTCCCTCACAAGTTGATCCATAGCACTACCTTCTGGATCACTAGTGGCCTGATTCAACTCATGACAAACAACTTTCATCCCTTCAACAGACTGCAACATACAATAGTGAAAGCCCAGAGATAAGCATTCATCTTTTAAAAGAGCGAGGAACAGGAAGAGAGAGAGAGAGAGCACAAAAGGTAACAAATAAATTAACATCCACTCAACAAGAACTTTAATGTTTGATGTGAGAGTTATTGTAATTATGAAGAATGCATATATCAACACAAAGAACCCAGTCATCCACCTGCTCAGGGGAACCAAAGGAAATAATATCCAGCGCTTCATTCCAATCTGTAGGGCCACTAGCAACAGTTAGAGGATGGGCCATTGATTGTCTGTCCATGGGGAGATCGGAATGACCATAATTTTTCCTGAAAGGCAAACCGATAAATTGGTATGATCATGAATAAGAGTTATGTGATATGGAAAAGGCAGTGAAACTCTTCAGACTTCAGGGAAAAAAAATTTCTGATAACCTTTTTATCATACCTCAATATTGGGCCTGAAACAGATCTAAAAACTTCGCCACTTTGCTCAGCAATATCAGACCTGATAAATGAAAGAATGGTTTGGATATACAAAATATCAAAATTAACAAAAAAACAAAAATATGTACTACATTGACATTAAGATTCCATGATCTCCGCCAAAGACCTTTGGGTCTAGTGGCACAGGATGTGCCCATTGAGGCACCAGGTAATAGAATAAAGTGAGCATCCCAAAAGAGAAAAAGAAACAATGCGAGTATTCCAAAATAAAAGCCCAAAACACGACAAGCCATATTTTGCAGACCACAGCAAGATAAAGCATTCTTGTTTAGCCATCCCAAGCACATCCAGCGCCAATTAATCTCAATTCTTGGCTTCTCATTGGAGAATCAGCACGTCATTTTTATAGGCCTATTGTATTTTTATATAAAAAAAGGGAAAGAAAGAGACCAAGGAGGATACTTGAAGAAGTTATAGAACATCATCTCATGGTGAATGATATTACCAAACAGTTAATTGTTAATAAAGCCTTAGGATGCCATGTGATCCATGTAAGTGACTTAACTTAGTGGGATAAGTCTTATTGTAGCAAATATTTCTTCATTAAAAATCTTTTTAATTTAACACAAAATTCAGACAGATATATGTCTCTTTAGATCCATGACTCTCAATGAAATGATCGAAGCTAGAATACAATCTTTTCTTTCTTTCTTTCTTTCTTTCTTCTTCTCCTTCTCCTTTTACTTTTTTTAGAATTAAGATACGTACCCATTTTCTCTGACGGAACGCCTTAAAATTGCCCGTGCTTCACCTGGCTTTCCTTCCTTCTTTTTTTCCATATCCCGGACCTGGAAAATCACAGTCATCGGTTTATATTTTTACAGAAGAAACACATGCAGAGCTAGTAAGCAAATCATATACGCACCTTCCACTTGAACCTATCGTCTAACATGCTTTTTTGTGCATCTGTTAACTTCCCCACATATTTCCATATGTCCTCACCTGAATAATGTGATCAAAAGAAAGGATTATGCCACAGCTCCAAGATATGATACAAGAAATCAAAACCTACACTGAAATCCCTTTCACAAAACAGATCAGTTAATGCACATAAATAGATTAAGAAAATCTCCAGGTATAAGCAAACCTGCTCATCAGAATTGAAAATAAGTTCTACAGAAGGAGAGTATGTCATACCAAGAATCTTATAACCAGTAGCTAGTGTATTTAACGCAGCTTTTCTAGTTTCACCATCCCGCTCTGCTGTCAAGCTCGCAACAATTTGCAATGATTTTAACTGTCCAGTAATCTGTTCACGAAATGTTAATAGTAAATATCTAAGAGAATTGTGGAATACAATACATCGCAAGGAAGTATCACTCTATCTTCACCTCAGCAGCGTGATTATCAAGGATAAAACCCACAAGATCAGCACATTCTATACGTGTTCGGGTGTTCTTAGAGCGCAGGCCCTCCAATGTGTATGGGAAACATTTCGAAGCAGAATAATGCAAAATAATTTGTTTGGTAAGCTCCCGCATTTTTTCTCGCACTTTTTCAATGTTATGTCCTAGCTGCAATATTTAAATAATACGAAAGTGATCTTAACTTCTTGCCATCAGATAACCAAATTTATTTTGCATATGATACTGAATCAGCATCATCAACAGATCATACTCAAGGTCAACCCAACAATAGATTGAACTGACATAGAAAAATTTCGTAATTCACACACACAAGCATGCACACTGGAATGATAAATACTAGCCTTCTCTACAAGGCATGGAAGAAACACAGCAACTTCAGCCTCAGTAAATGAGTATCCCTCATCCTTCAAGGTGTCAAGTAGCTCGGGAAGAAAGTCAAGCACCTATGCATTTCAGTTACAATGCAGTCATAAGACCAAAAACATTAGGGAAACATATAGAAAGAAAATACCCATAAAAAATCAAGTTAAAACAGAAAGGCACCTTCAATAGACATGTTGTATTTGATTTGCAGAACTGCAATACAAACCACCTAAGAAGTATATCCAAAATTTCTATGACTTCCTTAGCAATGGACGGAAGTGCCTGTAATGTGCAATAAAAAATTATTGACAATAATCCAAAACTTCAAGCAACAATTAGCTAAGGATGTGAAGGCAAAAAAACACCTTCTGTAGCATTTCAAGACCCTCAACTTGCTTTTTGAAATCTGCACTTAAGAGCCTCCTATGTAAATCCTCTCTGAAGAACTTCATCATATCACTCTACATTAAAGCACAGTGCAGACGCATTCATTATAATTCAATAATCATACAGAACTCATTATTCATGTATGTTTCATTGCTTAAAGAAAGGGCCCACCTCAAGCTCCTGAATCTGCTCTATCCGTGGCTCCTCAAACTTAAACCTTCGAACTACCACTCTTTCTCTTTCATTCTAACAGGAAACCAAACCAAATGAAGATTATTCATAATCCTTTAAATAACAAGCAATTTTTGGTACACAAAACTTCAGCCAAATTACCTTATTTGAATCCTTAACATTTAATAAAGTTTGTGACTGAACCGCTAAATTTTGAACAGAAATTGATTCCAACTTAGTGCCCTTTGCCACCGTGGCCCTCTTTTGAGATGATGAAAACACAGTTAGAAAAAAACCTATTCATCTTAAAGTAATCAAACCAAGCTAAATTAGCCATACCGAAGATATAGCTCTATTTCCCTGCTTTGAAACACCATTGGCAGCAGATCTCCCACCCTTTGAGACGCCTTTTGAGGTTGCCCCTACTGAAACTGCTCTAACAGGCTCAAATGATTCTGAGGCCAAAAGAATATTGAAAGGAAAGAAAAGTTACACGTATGAAAATTAGCTTGATAAAAAAGTCAGGAAAATACCAAATAAGTAATGACATCAAGGATCCTACCATGGAAAGACCCATATGGCTTAAGCTTCTCAAGAACTATATTTAGAGCTGGTCCATGAATTTCTTTTGCAACCTTTTCAATCTAAATAACATAAAAATTAAAACATGTTCAGATGCTTGCCCTTATGTGGAAGTTAGAAGAACAAATGAGAATGACAGCATTTTTCCAGCAGACATACCATTTCATTTCCACTAACTCTTAAGATCTCATTAATGCAATTCTCTGCTGCCTTGCGAACATCAGAAGATTTATCCTGAGAAGCCATTATGCATATTATTTTAAACATTATATTTATGAGAGGTCTGAGGACTTATTTATAAAAGGATACAGATAAAGTAACCAAATAAATAGCATCAGAATAGAGAACAGATATTACTGTCATAGCAGAAGAAGCTGGCTTAAGAAGCTGTGCAGCTTCAGAAAAACTGCTTAGCCCAGAAAGTTGCTTTGATAACCAATCGAAAAGATCTTTACGCCCTTCCGCACCAAGTTTAGAGTCCGTCAAAGCAGTTGTAATGTATGGAACCTACAAGAGCGTCATATTCAAGACATGCACACCAAGATAAATGAATGCCAACAGAGGATCAATGCACACCATTTTATCAAGATGAGCAGCAGCTAGCCAAGATTCTAAAATATTCAAAGCACATTCTCTCATGTGCTTCTTGTTGTCACCAAGACATTTCAAAACATCTGACAGAATACCCTGCAACAAACCATTTCACAGAAGCCTGACTTTAAACACAGCAACCTGATATTTGAAGAAACAAATAGAGAAACAAGAAAGAACACACCAACCTTGCTTGACTTCTCTACAGCTTGTCCCATTGCAGATGCAACATTACCAATTGTAGTCAAGGTTGCCATGACAATGTTTTTGTTGCTATCATAGAGCCGTCCTCTCAGAGCCCCAAATAACTCAACTGGTAAAAGAACATTAAGGAGCCATAAGAATTTACAACTAACTAACTAAATTAATGATAATGATAACAAAACTTGTAGGAATACTACAAAACAGCACAATTGAAAACTTTAGCCTAATCGTGAAACTAGGCAGCAGGGGTTACCAGTTCCAGTTGCTTGAATGCGCTTATTAGCCTCTTCCAATATCTTGTTTACAGCTTCAACAGACTCCATTCGAACCTAAATTATGGAAGAGTAGACAGATCCATGTCATAACATAAAGTCATTCTTCCTTGATAGTCTAAGATTCAAAAATCAAATAAAGCAAAAGAAATGAAAAATTGGATGATTATCTATTATAAATCAAACCTTCCAATCAGGACTTTCAAAGCTCTTTAATAGAGTGGGAGTGATCTTTCCACTGATATCTTCACGAGGCAGGCTATCAAGCCCACCAGCCGCCACAGATGATGACTCTGATGCCCTTATAGATCTCTTGGGAGCAGCAGATGCTCCCTGAAGCAAACAAATAAGAACTTCAAGAGATTAAAAAAGGCACATAAAGTACATCAAACTCGACAATATAAGGAAAAATGTTACCTCAAAAGGGTTCTTCTCATACTCAGCATCTAGGGTACTAAGCAGAGCAGGCTTAACATCGGCAAGAAACCCTTTAATGTCTGCATGTGGGAAAACTTGAGAACCTATATGAATGAAATCACAGGAGAAGGACCTTTGAAAAGAGAATGAAAAGTCACCTGGACCAAGAAATCTATGAAGAACACCTAAAAGTTTAATTGAAGCATTTCTAGTAGCAGCCGCACTTGACTGCAGCCCTATTTCTTTAAGAAAATCAATTAAATCCTGCAAAATTACAGTTACATCATACCTTAGCATGTTCAACCAGCATAGCACTAGAACAACAATAATAACAGTGATAAAGTTCGAACTAAAAAGATAGAAGAATTTAGATAATACACCTTAAGCTTCATATGTGATACTCCAAAATCATCAACAGCAGAAACCATCCACAAAATCCCCTCACTAAGAACCTTAGGGTTCTTGTGCTCCTTCATAATCTTGTAGAGCTACAAAAGAAATAAAATAAAAAAACAGGAGCAAGGATTAAACATAACTACAGGCATACAAAGAAAAAATATCCAGTGGTATACAAATTGTAACACCTACATTTCATAAGGGTCATGCAAAAGTAGCTCTAACTTAGTTAACAGAAAGTCATCCCAGATAAAATTACAATCTGAAAGCAACAACCTGCTTGAGACAATCCAATTAGGTTGTGTTTATAATTTACTCATAAACACAAAATATTAGCAATTAAAAACTGAAAGGACTTGCACTTACTTCCTTAACTTCACCCGCATATAAACATGTATTGTATAAATGTAATGTTTCAGCAAGAAAACAGGATTATTAATAATTTTAAAAATTACCAAAAAAGAATGCAAGTAGCTCCCGCAAAAGAAACATATATTTTGAAAGCCACATTTATGCTATATTATTACAAGAAATCTTCAAAAGCTGCAAAGAAAAACAGATATTTGCAGTATATCCATAAACAATCAGCACAATATTATATCAATATTGAAACTCATTTAAGACATGAAAACTTGTTTTAAGACACTAACTTGAAAGTAAGATCCTGGAAGCCCTCCTTGACTACATTTTAAATATTTTAATGAGGCAATGACTAAACCAACTCTCTCTCCTCAAATAATCTTCAGATATAGACAGAGTACACAATTGTGGCCAATAATGAGAATATATAGAAATAGAATGCAACAATGCCTACTCTTTCAAAAATAAATCCTGGACCGACTGCTTCAGAAAAAGTAGTAAGGCACTTCATAGCTTGTGCACGTGTCTTGATATCTGCTACGCGTTCACCAAGACCTATAAAATTAAAAAAATACAAAAGATGTGGTGTGAGATAAATTTGCTATTTGTTCATAAGACGTAAATATATATCTACACTTTATTTTGAAAAGAGGTCAACAGTTATGGGCCATGAAAAAGCCAAAGCAAACCTTACTCAAATCAAACCAAAATACCTACCCAAAAGGCAAAGTACTACACACTTTTTTGGAAACTTAGTTGCTTTCGATGCTATATATGTGATCACTTCAATAACCTGCTGCTGAACCTGTTTGAGGAGATTGAAATCACTGATTTCATCTAACAATGTCTTCTGTTTTCCAGTTATTAATAGAACTATCAACTAAATTATAAAGGAAACTTTTCTCTGAACCTGAACATTTTTCTCGCCCCATCCAGGCAAACAGCTAAGTAAACGAATCAAAATTTCCACTGAACGGCCAAGGTCCTGTAAGCCTTCTACTTGCTGTTTCAATGAAGAAATGCCTGCAAAATTTGATTTTAGTAACTAAATCAATGATTTTTGAAAAATTAAATAGGAAGTCAAGCAGAAAATAGGCAGTACAATGACAATAAAACTTTGACTACAAGCACTATAACCAACAGTACATCCCCAAAAACTTGATAAGACGCCTCAAACAATTGACTGCTGGATATTCCAATTACAAGACTACAGGATTTAATTACACAGCAAGAGGATGAAGTGGAGATTACGGGAGAAAGATGAACCCAGGGAGTTCATAGTCCCTATACCAATAATCAAAGGTACTACTAGAATGAAATATAAAAGCAACCAAAAGAATGTCAATGCAATAACAAGTATAAAATATATGCAAATCAGAGCATTCCCTGGCTTTTTAAAATGAACATTTCCAGTCAACTAGACAAGCAGATTGAGCAACTAATGACAATGCTCCCTTCGGTATATGTTAGCAATACTATTTAACTAGGAGATAAGACCGTCAAAGAGAAAACAGTTGACAAAATAGAAGGGTTCAAAAAAGTCGCTCGACTTTTTGTGATCTTAGGTGTGTTTGATATTAATTTCCCAAGATTAAAAGGAAATACGACCAAAATTACAAAGTACAGGAAAAAAAAAAAGGAATTAATCCCCAAAAAAAGAACAGAAAAACTGAGAATCTACAACACCACAAAATGCCACTACTGCTATACATTGATGTCAACACAGTAATTTGAAAACATTTATTCAACATTGTTATTAAATATGGTTTGAAGACCAACTACTTCAGCAGTATGTATCACATTAATCAAGGAATATAAGCAAATACGATCATAAAAGGACAATTATATAAAGCCAACTACAAAAAATTACGCATGGGAATAACTTTGTCAACTATTCAAAAGATCAGAGGATCCACCATCCTTTAACATTATGCTAGTGGCTAGAATTTCAAAAGCAAGCAAGATTGAACAAATCAAATAAACCAGGTATCCTTGGATACCGAGGGTTCAGTAACTATAAAGTCAAGATTATCAAATACCAACTCACAGCATTTAAAAAACTAAAAAAAATTAAATAAATGTCAATTCATCCTCAAAATTTCAGCTGATGTCCAATATAATCTGATAGACAATCAAGGGGGCCTAAAAAAATCGGGGCATCTAACATAGAGAATTTGGACATCCATATCGCTGACATGAAAGCCTTTTCTTATGTCAAAACAAAAATAACAGATATCAGATATGGTAAGGGAGAAGAGAAAACGAAGCAACACAAAAGGTGATGAAAAACAGGTTGTGTAGAAATCAGAGATAAACATGCTGAAAGAAAATAAACAATACAATTAAGCAAATTCTCAAGTCCAACATCACCGAAAGAACTAATAGAAAGCCATACAATATCCACAAAGCTCTGAAACAGACCAGAATTAATCAAATAAAGTGTATAAAATTATAAATAGTTACCAACCTTCCAAACGTTCTTTCCACACAGTACTTTTTAAAAGTGTAATGGTATCTGGCTGTATCAGAGAACCTATTCGGCTCTCAATTTCTTCAAGACTCATCTCAGATGGCTGAAGTTCAGTAAGAATGAGAAAATATGCTATCATAAAAAATCAAATACATAACTATCACAATAGACTCAGATCAAGTCCTTGGGCAAGATATCAATTTACCTCAACATCTTCAGGGATTTCAATTGATTTTGAAGGCTTAACCTGTGCACCTCCATCTCCAACCTTATTAGTCCCAGACTTCACAGAGCCACCCTTCTTGGGGACAGGCTGAAATTGTAAAAGCTCAGTGTAACAACTCAGACACAACGAATGAACCCAAAAACATACAAGCAAAGACATGTATACATACTGCTGCCTGAGCAGGCCTCTTTCCACTTAGCATGCTTGCTGCTGACTTTCTAACAAAAGTACTTCCTGAGTTCTGACACACCAACAAGGAAAAACGTGTTAATGCCTTACAAAAAATAAAATGCACAAAACTACCAAGAAAAACACCACTGTTTTGCACAACAGATATATTTTCTAAATGCCCTTTGGATGATACACTAATTCCCAGTCAACAAGTCGTTAGTGCTCATATTCTCCACTTACGATATTCAAGGCAAGCTTTTCCATTACAATTTTTTAAGCGTTACAAATTTTGAGAGATAATAACCAGTTAAAGAGTAACAAATAAAAAGTAGCCAGGATGACAGACACCTCTAAATTTATCACCACCAGCATTAAGTATATCACAAGAATACTATATCCACCCAGTCACATCAAATAAACCAACAGAATAAGCACACAAGATAATCGATCAATTCCATGTCCAGTGAGACAGAATAACCAAGTTGAACTGAGAATTTTAAAACTAAACAAAGGTATGAACTACAAAAAAACAAATAACCCCACCTCTAAAGAAGACACACTCCCTCGGGTATGTTGCACAGATGCTGGAAAAACATCATAGTGTGTCAGCAAAAGCTAGAAACTAAAATGTGGGGGCAATACCCAACAAGAGCTCAAATTTACAAACCTGCAGTGGAACCACTAGGTGGAGCAACCTCAGAACCTGCAATCATTTCAGAAAGCTTCTTTCTTCTGACATCATCAAGTTTCTCAATTGACCTCTCAAGAGGTCTCATGCCAACTGACTGCAAAAGAATGATCAAAGTAATGCTCAAAATTAACAAACAAAAGCAAATCCACAGAGCTTACAATTGCTGCAAGTAATACCTTAGCTATTGCTGCCAATGCTGAAAAGGCAGCATCCCTCACTTCTGGAGTTCCATCATTTAGGCACTGCCAGATAAAACTGGTATTATTCCAAAGGGAAAAAAGGGAACAAACGAAACAGACATGACATTTATCTAAGAGGATCTCCATAGAAAGAGTTGACATAAAAAAAAATTTAGAACATATGCCAACTCAAGTTTGAAAGATGTAAACCATTTATCTCATGAGCTCATGTAATTAACATACATGAAAGATGCAACATGCGCCAAAACAGATATTTTAAACAAGAAAAAGAAAAGAAATAAAGTGGCAAGTCAAAAGAAGACTATCTTAATTACCATTCCAAATTTCAATTAAGTTTTGAATTTCTCAACTTTGAAATAAAATGGCAACAAAAAATGAAAAAGCCAGAGAACACTGACCTCCATACAGATAGGGACATAATCTTTGTGCAACTTCAGTACAACGCTCTTGTTACTTGTTTCAATACAAAATGTCACCCAGGTCAAGGTTAAAGATCGTACAAGAGGAACTTTGTTTTTTGAGGCTGTCTTGACATCTGCATATATCCAACCAAAAGCAGACATGCAACAAATTAATAAATAACAACACACAATAAATCAAGGACCAACCACATCGAAAGAAAAACTTGAAACATCAATCAAAAGCCATAAGTATCCTCATTCTTGCATATGAATGTTAAGACGAGATCAAGGTCACAATATAAAGTAATCGCAGATGTATGGCAGGTAATCATCAAAGGAATTCTGAATAATTTTGTGAGAAACCTATCAAATTTAGGGATGATTCTGGCAAAGTGGTAGTGATATGGAAGAGTTTACTATTATTCATAACTTTGTCGTCAGCAATTCATCAACATCATATGGAATGTCATCCTCTTGAAGAGCAAACCTTTCTATTCACTTGCAAGTATCACCTTTCTGAAGTCACGCACTACCCCAGTGACATCACCACTAGCTATGCATCTTTGCAACATTTCCGACCTCTTTTAATAGCAAGATCCTCAAAAAGCATGATATGCCCAGTAACCACTTGTGCAATAAGTCATTTTTCGAGTTGTTCTTTATTCCAGGTCATCATAACACCTAAAGATCTTGACTCCTTAAGGGCTAGTTTCTGTTCACAATGTCAAGATGTCGAAGGATTGGGTCATTAACTTTTGAAACTTCTTTGTACTCTCATCAAGAGGAGTACCAGTTTCCAAGGATCTTGAATCTTGACACAATGATTTAGTCCTTTTATTTGAGCCGATTATAGCTCTGTTTTTCATCTTCCGTTGGGTTTTATTTGTAACTAGTTGAAACTCGTATAATCTTCAGCAGTTCAGCATCAGTGAATGTCAAGAAACGTACTAATCACTCAAATTTCAGAGATAAATCTCACAAGCAAAGCAGATTTTCTAAGGGAAGAGTGAGTTATCGCCTTTTGAGATCTTTTGGAGCTGTCAACCTCTTGAAGGATTATCACTCATAACCAGACTTGCCTACTTTGGTTCAAAAAGGGAAAGAAACTGTAAGTCTCAGAAGGTTTGTGCGCACTCCAAGTAAGCCTTATTGTTGAGCATCTTTTAGTTTTAACCAGAAATTTCAATAGTACTAAAGCAAACATACAATAAAAGAATCTAATGGACCAATAACTCATAATTTTTTAACAATGATAGTGAAAAATGAGAATTTTGACTCAGAGGTGTTAAAGAAAATAACGTGAAGAAATATAATTAAAATGATATAAATAATACCATTAAAATAGGATTTATAAATAATACATCTTTTAGTTTTTATAAACAATTGAATTTGGGACAAGGCTCTTGGTAACTATAGTTTTGACTCAGGTGTTTCTCAGTTTTCCCATATAAATAATACAAGAGTTCCAGTGGGTTCCATCAGAATCAGATGCTATTTTAAGAAAATTTATGATGTGAACTAATAATTTCTTTGTTCTACTTCTATTACTTGAAATGAAAACAACCCCTCGTTTAGAAACTAGATTTTGGCAGGAAAAAAGACCGACCAAGGCATAGACATTGAATCAGGATGCATACAAGAAATTAAAAAAGTAATGGAAGAAAATAAACAGAAAGTCTATGTTCTGATAATCAATTAACCCAAAACTCAAATCCTTTGGGTCAGAGCCTTCTAAATCCAAGCCAGATAAGAAGCTCAAATAATAAAATGGATGGAAAACCTGCCTTCAACAATATCGACCAGGCTTATGCATCCAGCTTTGTGTATTGCTTGCAGAGTCTGTGTTAATGCCTCAGACATGGTAGGTTTCTTCTCCTTCAATTTTTCCTAGACAACAAAGAGACACATTAAGCAAGCCTTATTACCAAAATTAGAAAACCCTAAGTTTATGCCAAGGAAACACAAGGTAGATGCACAAACGATTAAAAAAAACAGAAAATGAGAGAAGTGTGTGACACCACTGTGAGTTGGAGGGAAAATATTTCAGTTGGATTAAAAAAAAAAAAAGAGAGAAGTGGGCTTAAAAGATTTTAACTAATTTTTCTTACTCTTTTATCTTACTTATACTCTTTATTAAAATTTTGTAACCCCGCTTCTCCAATTTTCTTAAATTCAACTCATAAATATTTTCCCTCCTCTCCAAATCCATTGTACCAAACAGGCCTTTAGTAAATTGACAAGCAGATGTAACTGAAATGACAAGTTCACATAGGTGGTGGCAGAGGAGGATAGATTTTTTATTTTTATCAGTGAAGGGTAACTTGGTAATTGACTATTAAAACATAATGTCACAGTTAAATTCAAAATGTTTTGGGCTAAATTTGAAATTATGTCCCTTCAGTGGTCCTTTACAGAAATTCTTCCTCAAGACTATTAAGTAGTTCCTGGTAAAAGAAAAAAGTATTGCGTATTGAAAAAGTTCAGAAATAGGTTTTGAGTCATGCTCAGTTAAAAATTATTTTGTGCCAATAGAACCAATAGCACAAGCCCTGAATTCAGTTCCAAAAATGAAACGACCTTATGATCAGAAATAATTTTTTAAGCACCCAAGTCCCTCAAAAATGGCAGACATAATAAGGAATTATTACAAGATAGAACTTACAAGTAGAACAGGCAATAGAAAACGAGAACTTGCAGAAAAGTGGGTTCTTAGTCCCAGAGCAAGATTGCCTATAGCCTGGATTGCTTCAACAGCAACTGCAATATTCACATCTGTAATTAGCTGCACGACAAAACCAAAAGTTCAACTTTAGCAAGCAAAATAACTAAAAGGCGCATAAAAGACTAACTCAAAGAACAAAACTCATAGAAAGTAGGACATATTTGAAAATACCACAGATTTGAAATCATAATCTAGGTCCAAAGGAGGAAAAATTGGTTATAAAAAATTATATGCAGAAAGTTTTTAGGAAGCAACTTTATAACCTAATCATTAGAACAAATTTGATATAAAAAGGAAAGGCTAAATTGCCCAGAACCCCTCTAAATATCAGGTCATATGCATAGTAAGTCCCCTGATATTTAAAGCTCAACAATGAACCCTCCTAAACTTCAACTTCTGCAGAATAACAGGCTCATGTTATTTAATCCATTATCTTACAATGAATCCGACTTTAATTTTGTCAGGATAACCCTCTTAAATTTTGAGTAGCCCCCCTAAACTTTATCTTATCTGCAGATACCCTTCATGTTTTATAGCACAAACAAGCCTAACTTAAACTTCATGAAATTCATCAAATCATGGGGAATGTGGTTATTATTAAAACCTTAAGCATAATACAAATTCCTCAACTCGGCTCTTTCTACTATCAGCCCCAGTACCTAACACATGTAAACCATCCAACCCATGATTATTAACTTCGTCTAAAATTAATCCCTAAGTTATACATGTCCAAAAAGAATCCATGTTTAACCTATATATTGATAATTGAGTAATGAGGTGAAAATATGAAATATGTGAACAATATCATAGATCCAAAATTTCACATTTAGTAATTTACTACACAATTAAATATAGAAATACAGTATATGGTTTTCCTAAACAATATTTTTTTTTAGGAATTAATGCACACAAATTTCCCTGCTTTGATCACATTGATGCATCAAAAGCCAATACTCTTGATAATTGTTCTGCTAATAATATATGTCATAAAATACATCATATCCTCTCCTAGCTAACCGAAATTCACAAGCACAGCATGATATATGGATAGCAATTAATGAACAACAAAAATGATTCAAAGTGTTACAATGCCACATCTGCAAGTTATTGCTCACGAAATGTGAGAGACAAAAGCAACCATAAATACTTTCTACAGAATACTACATCAATATAATCCAAGCATCAAAAGCATATTCTAAATTACTCAATTTAAAAAGCATAAAATACCTTCTTCAAAGTCCGACAAACTTCAGAAAAATCACCAGGAGATATTTTTTTAGTTGATGCAAGCTTGGTTAGTTCACCAACTGCCTCCTTCCTTTCGGACCATTTGGTAGCTTTCTAAAAGTTTTACAAGACAAAATAAGAGACAAAGACAAGCAGACAAATTTGAAATACTCAACAAAAAGTCAAAAACCACAGATTTCATTTGATAACAAGTAGAAGTGCATGATCATTCAGATGGTGGAGAAAACTAACCACTCCTTCCCAAAATCCAGACTTCTCCAAAGGAGTCAATATATCAACAGGATCAACAAGCTCGTATTCATCAATTTCTTGAGGAGCTGAAATTATACAAATTAGAGAACAAGCATAAGTGTATGATCAGTGCCTCAGTAAACAGGCAAGACATGTTTGAGAAAAACCGTATTCAAGTGTCCAAATCCATTTTCGTACCATCAGCCCCAGATTCTTCAGAAGGGCCAGGACCCACCACCTCAGAAACTGCTTCTGGTTCAGGCTCCTTGTCTTGCTCAGATCTGTGAAATAGGGGAAACAGTTTTTTAAATACACAATGGCACTAAAGAAATAGTTTCACCAAAAAACTCTGGTTGCCTAATTCATAAACTGTATGGCTCCCAGATATCAACATAAATATTAGAAAATGATAAGGCCTACAATCATCATCTAGGAGCATTAAAACACTGCACAAATGTGCTTTTTGCTTTTGTCCATAGTGTGCAACAGATGAAGTCATTTCTGTAAGAGAAACATTTATATGATAGTGGATAAATTTCTGGTATTTGGAAGAAATTTGAAATTAGGTCATAACATATTAGGTGTATAGACATTTCAGTTTCAGAAGGGTGAGCATATTTTCAAATGCAAGCAGAAATTTTAGGACATCTTGATTTGTTCCATTGGTGTTACATTGGTTATAATTGCACTAAAACAGGAAAAAGAAAACTGCACGATCATATGATTGATGAAGGAGCAGTCATCTAGCAAAGATGCCTCAAGATAATCATAGAAGCAGATATTTTTTTATGGATGTAACATAAATCCAGATTACCAAGGAAGACAAAAGCAAGATCAAAACAAATTTGAGGCAATGAAATAAGATAAAAAAAATATGGACGCGTGTGGAATATATGTTGCATTACCATGATATCTCTATTCCTTTTGTCTCTTTTATTGTCATCACAATTTCCCAGGCATGGCCCACTTAAAACAACATTCTAATACCTAGATGCCAGAACAAGTCTTGACCATAGGAATGAAGCTACAATTGCATTGAAAGACTAGTGTGTAAAATTCAAAGACAACTACCTTATTTTGCGTGTTGGCTTAGCTGTTCCGATAACATTTACAAGCTCAGCTTCCAGCTCTTTTTTCTACAGAAAGAAAGCACTACATAATTTCCACACAGGAGAACAAATGAACAAGCATAGATAAGCAGAAATCTATTTAGCGTACCATTGTATCTCTCATTTTCTCGAACAGAATTGACTTTACAGGATCTTTACCAATCCAGCGACAAAGCTCAAGAGTCAATCCTTTAGAAGATGCACGGACATTTTGATCTTGATGATCAAAGAGTTCAGGAAGCATCTTCAGAATCCTTTTAGGGGGCAGAATCTTTGCTCCAAATTCACTAATATAATATGAGCAGATTAAGCTTTATGAGATACCCATTGGAAGAAAGAAACTATGTCCGAGTTTGCAACAAAGAAGGAACGAACCTTAATGCCTGAAACATGACATCTATTGCAGGTACTACAGCTTTAGCAACTTTATTCTTAATTGCCTTCTCCATAGCATCCTAAAATACACCAAAAACAGTAAAATATGGCTAGTGTATAGAAATTGGTGCATAAAAAGATTCTCGCCAAATACACTACTCATTAACCAAAATTCACACCTACACCATAGGACTTTTAAAAATGAGGAAAACAAAATTCTGAATAGAAATTTTTCAAAGTAAAAATTGAAAGTAGAAAATAAATGAACCTCTATTTTAGATTAACTAAACATGAAATTATCAAACTCGAGTTTATTCAAATTCAAGGAGATTCTTTGAGAATGTGAATTACACCGTTCCATGTAAACTGGTCTGACAGATGAGCTTTTTTGCCCCCCATTACTGCTTAGCCCATGGATAATGAATGGAAGACACCCGGACAGTCATGTAATAAAGCAGGAGAATTTTAACATATTGTTGTTCCAGTTTTACTTCAAACATTTTAGCCCCAGTTAAGAGGTTGTATAGGACAGTTATGTTACTCCTTACTACCCTTTAACAAAACGTGTAAGAAGGTTTGTGCTTACTTCCGGAAAAAACTTGTCAACAGTTATTTACAGTACAGATATTGTCAACTGAACTGACTAAATTGAATATTTTACGCCAAAGGACTGACGCAAATTGTAGGACAAATCATAAGGGAGAAAAGAACTCAAACACAACTGCACATTCGAACGAAAAATACCAGAAACGCATCCACTGCTTCCAATTCTATCCAGAGCATAAAAGATGCCTGAGCTTTCTCCACTGTCTTTGGCCTTCCCGTCAAACACTTTGCCACAATGGCGTCACACACTTCCTTAGCGTACCTAAACAATTTTCAAATTTACATTCCGCCCAGAGCAACGGCTAATAAGCAAAAATTGCGGATAGCATGACATGCAAGAGAAAGAAAATCGAGCAGCATAATAAAAATCATCGCATATACCTTCCGGCGTCGGCATCAGCTGCTCGCAAGTAAGCAATTAATGCATCGAGTGCCTTTTCCTGCACCGGGGCATTAGAGTCGGCCACAGTTTTCTTAAAAAAGGGACCTGCAAATTCAAATTCAAAAATAAAAATGGAATAAGATCCACACCAAAATGCACCGCATCACCTACTCATTACACTCAAGAAAACACACAGATCCACCACGCAGAGATCGAAAAGCAACCTCCCATTGAAATCAAAGATGGAAACCCTAACAAAAACTCACCAAATTCACGGATGCGAGGGTCCTTGGGATCGGAAATGGAGTCACAGAGTACCGCCAAATCGATGTTGGCCTCATTCCGAACCTTCCAGTTTTTGTGAAACAGCCGATCCTCCCACGGCAATTTCTTCGCCTCCTTCAACAATTTCTCTTCCTCCGACATTTTTACTCACAATCCACGAATCTATTCACCCCCAACCTCAGCGATCTCTGCGAATGCGGACAAAATTCTTGAGAGAGAAATAGAGCGAAACGAGAGAAACAGAGTATTTCCCTTTTTTTTTTTGGGCAGCCTCAGCCGAGTGCCGGCGAGAGAAGAACAATAAACAAAACGGGAATGCAAGGAACTTCTCAACGCCTTTTTATCTTGGCTTCAAAAACACAACAACAGAGGGAGAGAGTGTGTGTGTGGAGAGGAGAGAGAATGAGCCGGGCGAGGGAGGCTTCTTTTTTTTTGTTTCCTATTCTTTTCAATTTTTGTTGGCGACAGAGGTGGTATTTTCAAATTCACGTTCTTGAAACGGCATTAAACCCACGCGGGACCCAGCGCGTGATTTACGCCCCATTGCGTATGACAGATGGCGACTCGAAGGAAGGAGTAGGCTATGCGGTAAATTAATTATTCAGAGCGTGTTTATGACGCGCTGATAGATGAGCGTTGACGGATAAAGGAGCATGATTTTGGTGGTACTTTAGTTGGGCCGGTTTAATTAAAATTACGTTCGGAAGGAATTGAAGCGCCCCAGATGCATAGTTGTGGGGTCTGAAGAGCGGGAAGAGAGACGTTTTACTTGTATTAGAATTGAAATTAAAATTAACATTATATTTAATTAAATTAGGGTTAAATTTAATTTAAATTAATGTAAAATTCATCATGTTACATTTTGTGCCGTCGCAAATGAATCACTGTATCCTTTTTATACAGTATCTTACACTCACTCACTTATGATTATTGAAAATAAAAAAATCACAGATTAATTTATGATTTTTTTTTTTTTTGCCATCGTGACTATTTAAATTAAACCGTAGTTATAGAGTTCTCTTATCAATTTTTGAACGTTAGCTTTGTATTCCATAATTAACCATTTTAATGTAATAATAATAACAGGCCCAAAAAAATATATAATAAGAAAGGATACAGCATTGGATTTTTAAGTGCAAAAATAATACTAAAAATAGTTCAGAACTATATAGTTTTTGAAGGCGTAAAAATACACTTAAACATTTAAAATAAGGGCAAAAATTTTAACACCATTAAATATGACATAATATCATTGCATAATACATTTATGCATGAGAGTGTGGGCTCCACTATAAAAATAACGGTATTAGATTAAATTTAACAGTGTTGGCATTTTAATGTAATAATAATAACAGGCCCAAAAAATATAATGACAAATGACACAGCATTGGATTTTTTAGTGCAATAATGCATAAGAGCTTTTACTAAAAATAGTTCAGCACTATATACTTTACTTTTTGATGGTGTAAAAATACTTATAAACATTTAAAATATGAGCAAAAATATCAGTACCGTCAAATATAGCATAACACTCTTACATAATACATATACATATGTATAAGAGTGTGGGCTCCACTACAGAAAATAACAGTGTTAGATTAAATTTAACGGTACTGGCATTTTTCTCTCAAGTTGAATAGTCATATGCTCGTGATCAAAAAAAAAAGAATAGTCATATGTATTTTTATGCCTCCGAAAAATGTATGGTGTTGAATGCATAAAAATCCATGGGTGTCATATGTATTTTTACACTTTAACTCTTTCCTTTCCAATATGATGATTAAATTGAATAAAATTTATGTTTTTATTTAAAAAAAATCTTTTCATATATGATTTAGGCCTATTTAGTTGCATGAGTGGGTATATGATCTTTTGGTCTTCTGTTTTTCTTTCTTTTTTTGCGTGTCTCACTTTCTTTTTGTCAATTAAAACCATTTGTTGTTGTTTCTCTTTTTAGCTTCTAAAATCAACATTCAAACATCATCTCTCTGCGCTAATTAATTGTTTAATTATTTAAATATTTTGAAAGAATTGTAGTATGTAAAGTTTTTAATAACATTATGAAGGTCAAAAAAAAACTTTTTATGAAATTATTATATTTAAAAAATTCATAAACCGTGATTCTATTCAAAATTATACTATAGTTATAGTTCTTTTCTTTCTTTTTTTAATGGCCAAAATGACTAAATATATATAATTGCAATTTTCAATACATGTATATCTTAAAACTAGGGCAGAGCAATGGGCGGGTTGGACAACCCGAGGCCAAACCCGTAGCCCGCCCATTTAACTTTAAATGGGTATGGGTTAGCCCATACCCGTACATCAACCCATTTAAACCCGTGTAAATGGGCGGGCTAACCGGGTTTTGGGTAACCCATTTACATTTGACTTGTTTATTTTTTTTTTTGAAAAAAAAACATACATAAACATTAAGCATCCATCCAAATTCATCACTCCAATTTTTGAAATTTGAATCTTCAAAGTTCAATAATCACAATTCTCACAAAACAACATAAATTTAGACAAGTACCATCATTACATAATCTTGATATTCAAACTCCAACTTTTAAATTAAAACATTACAACCACAACTTTACAAGTTCATAGATTAACAAAATGACATGCTTCCATTGAATCTGCATGCTTCAGTCTCTATCATTTTCAGATTCACTTGAAAGAATCTAGTATCTGACCCAGTACTAAAAGCTAATTCTGAAGATACTATAGATATTAGGATACCCAACAAATCACGTCCCCCAACAGATTTAAAACCTGATACTTGGAAGCATTCAATCTCCACCATGCCAAAACATCAAATTTTGGATCACTAAAGTCAACTAATTCAGTTTGAAGATATTCACTCACTTCTAAAATCTTCTCTATATTACATGTGGAGTCAATAGTAACTCACAAGTTCGAATAAATAGAGCCATAGAGAGAGAAAGTGAGCGAGATTGAGAGTTGATGGTCATTATAACTGTGGATTAGAAGTGGCTAAATACTTGAATAGGAAGGGATTCAGAGAATGCTTTACATGGAATGTAGAATGAAATAGGTAGTTAATAAAAAAAAGTTTCACTAAATGGGCGGGTATGGGTAGCCCATAGGTGTGCCCATAGCCCGCCCATTTAAATATTAAATGGACGAGTTCCAACCCAACCCATTATAAAGTCTCTTTGTGTGGGCTCAATATGATCCAATTACATTAGGTTTTAGGCGGGCTCATAGGTTATGGGTTTCATACTCAACCCTACTTAAAACTGTCACTAAAACATAAGTATGCCTTTAGTTTTTCTTTAACTCATTTTTATAATAATTATATTTTGATTTAATGCCGGCCGAGAAATTTAACCAAGGCGCACTATATACCAGCAGCGTGGCTCATTTTTCGAATTTTATCTTAGTCTTTTACTATTTGTTTTAATAGCAGATTAACAACAACAAAAAGTACTCATCATCAAAAGAAAATTTTTGGAATTTGTTTTAAAGTCATTAAATAGTCCAAAATAGAATAATGATGTCACGTGTAAAAGGCGGTTGTCCAAATATCATAATACATTCATTAACTTTTTATTAAATGATGTCATTTTAACTCTCTATGAAAACTCACTAGCCTGTTTGGATCATCTTATTTTTAAGTTAAAAGCTACTTTTAAGTTAAAACTAAAAAAAAAAAAAAGCTTTAAAAAAAAGCTTAAGGCTATTTAATGATTATATAAATTTTTTAGTTTAAAAGTTCCTTAAAAGCTGAAATTAAAAATAAGCTGTTTGACAAAAGTTTTGTCATAAGCACTTTTTTTAATAAATATGATCATAAAAGGTATATTATAATAGGATGGTGGCGGCGGCGGAGTTGGTGGCGGCGGCGGCGGCGGTGGCAATAGTGTTCGATCGAGAGATTATGGGTTCTCTTTTCTTTTCTTTTTTTCAAACAAAAAAAAGAGCTTAAAAACAAGCTCCTCGTAGGAGCTTTATTTTTAAGCTCTTTTTTCTTCATTATAAAATAAGCTCTTATAATTGTAAGAGCTTATGTAATCCTGTTTGGCCTAGCTTATACTTATAAGTAGAATATAAGCTAAAAATAAGCTAGGCCAAACAGGCAAAGCTGTGTCTCATGTAATTTTTTTTCTTTCCTTTTTGTTTTTTTGGATAGAAATGAGACACCTCAGCTAATCCTTAGGAAATATTCTTCCCATTACAATCTTGATAAAGTAACACCACTAGATCCTCGAAAAGTTGATAAACTTCGTGGAACCCATGTCTTAACTCAAGCCCTCTTTTGGCTAGATAATCCACTGCACAATTACACGAGCGAGGCAGGTACGTGATCTTTGTGTCACAATCCATTCCCAGCAGCACTTTCACTTCCTCAAGAATACCAAAGTCTCTATGTGTGGGCTTATGCTCATGAAGGAGAAGGTTGAGACACTTCGTGGAGTCTATTTCCACTTAAACTTTCCTAAAGCCCATAGACCATGTCATTTTTAGACTAAGAAGACAAGCCCAGATTTCCACAGTTAATTCATCCCCATCATCGATAGGATATATGAAGCCTTTAATAAAGCTTCCGATGGAATTTCAAATCAGACCCCCACAAACACTTTTCGTAGCAGTAGCTGAGAACGCTTTGTCCACATTAACTTTCACCTAGTCCTCCTCTAGTGGTCTCCAAGACTCATGACTAGGAGGCAAAGAAGCCCCCTGAATTTTTGTCCCTGCGAGATGATCATTAGTGAAATTCATGCACTCTACCATTGCGCTTGATCTGGCTGGTATTTTGTCATTTGAGATCAAATTCTTCTAAAACCAAATAAGTTACTCTGTCGCCACAACCACCAACACAATATTGTAAAGTTGGAAGCCCACTCCTAACTTGCTTCCTTAATAAAAACCCTTAATAAATATGTGATGAAACACCTAAACACAATGGCTAGAAAGAATACATGTGATAAATATACGTTTGTATCAAATCAATTGTACAAATTATCTTCTTTGCTTTTTTCCAGAATTGTACAATTTATCATTATAAATAAGTATGAGTTACATATTTGAATAGATGTTACATATTTATTTACCAACGGTCTGGTCTGTCTAATTGTCAATTTAAGTTTATTATATAATTAATTAATTTTGAATCCGACGCACTGTTGGATGGTTTAACAGCTAAGGATGATTTTAAAAGGAATAAATGGCTTTTTATTATACTAGTATTTTAATTCAATTAATTTTCTAACATTCATTTTATTGCATCATTATTGTGTATTTATTTTTGAGCTAATTGGCCTCACAAGCTCATTAAAAAAAATACTAGATACTCTAAAAGTGTATATTGTTCATACTATACGGTTTATACTATAAATAAGTTCGTCATTTTGTTTGGCATAAACAAAATGATGAGCCAAGTATTAAATCAGTGTCAAATTTAAAAAGAAAATAATTTTACCCATATCAAATATCAAATGAAATTGGGATAATTATTATGAGGTCTCAAAGAAGAGACTTAATTACTAAAAAGTTCCAATAACAACTTAAGAGTTTATAATAACAAGACCAACTTGTTATTGAGACTTTTTAGTAATTAAATTCTTTATTTGGGATCTCATAGTAATTTTCCCAGTGAAGTTTTTGAAAAGAGGTCAAAAAATACAAGTGTTACATCCCAACAGTAATTTTCCCTGTTTGGCATAGCGTTCAACGCTCAAAAAAGTCTAGTGGAAGCTCATTGGAGGAGAAAGTCACATTTTATTAGTGTTTGGGATAGCATCATAGTCTAATCGGCTTCTATCCTAAAAGTAGCTTCAAAACAAAAGCCACAGATAGTTGCTTCATATGCCATCACGACAGAAAACATGAAATGCTATTTAAAATTTTACCTTCTTGTCCTTCACGTTTCTCGCCTCTGGTTGGACCATTGCACAGTCGTTCCAGTCCTCTTCCACGGTCCCGTCATCAATTTGACTAGGACTGCTCCAGCAAGAACTCCCTAACCCGTCAACAATTGGGTCGCCACAATTGGACCCATCTCATGGTCAAAGATAGAGAGACTTGACACAGAGATGAAGATGAATGAGAGAGATCGGAGACCGATGACGAATAAGAAGGAAGAGATTTTTTTATCTTGAGCTCTATGTGAGACAGAGAAATTGATGGTGGAAGCAAGCTCTCTACAAGAGATGAATCTGGGTTCGACTAAGAGGAAGAAGCAAAGGAAATAATGGAAGAGAGAGAAGAAAAAGGGGAAAGTTGAGATCGAATGATTAATAATCTGTGTGTGTGTGAATTTATTTAAGAAAATTTATATTTATTTTTAATTTTTATATTTCTTCATCAAATATGAAATTTATATTTTAAATTTTTTTAATATTACTTCATCAAATATATTTAACTAAGCACTTCAATATTTTTAAAAAACTTAATGGTAATTTTACTATTTTTGTAATCAAATTTATATTTATATTTAATTTTTATCCCAACTTATCACATCATATACAATATATATATATGTGTGTGTGAGAATTTGATTCATGCCCTTTTCAGTCATTTTCCATCTCATCTATCTTTTCAAAAGCCATGCCATCAAAACAAAAGTCATTTCTGTCACTACTATCCCAAACACAAATCACATCAGAAAAAGTCCATCAGAAAAAAAGTCCATAAGAAAAAAAGTCATTTCTACCACAGCTATCTGAAATAGGTCCATAAGTGATTTTCTTTCACATTTTTTAGTAAGAACTTTTTAGTGCAACATTTTAATTCAAACTTAATCACTATAAACGTATACATGTAAGGAAAAGAACTATTATGTACTGATTATCATTTTCTTTGGAATACAATTTACTTACTTAAAAAAAAACATTAGCTTTGTTATGGATCTGGATAAGGCCCAATCACATGAAGGCCCAACCAAGGGTAGGCGTGTCAGATCCGTCATATCCGCAATCCTGGAATATCTCAACTACCCCGGAAATCTAGGAGCACCTCCGCATAAGGATAGGCAGTTCGGATTATGGACCGAGAATCACGCCAAAGCCGCTCCCGGTAGGTCCTATAAATACCCTGGCCAATGGCCCAAGGTACACACGCTCTAACCTAGACTATTTACCTCATTACACCGAGGACACACCCCACGCCCTGCTAAGAGCCTGGTTGAGCCACCAAACATACCCGTCGGTAACGACGAACAGCACGATGAAGACCGGTTATCACAACCGGAGGAACGACTAGAGGAACACGACATCCCTAACGATAAGGGGCGTCCGGAGGGCAACCCGTCCGACACGGAGTCATCGGCCCCTCAAAATCATGACCGCCTACCTCCAAATCCGAACCAGGAGGTTCGCGCAGAAATCCCGGCCCCAACTCCTGATATGCTCCTTGTCCAAAATGCATTGGCCGCGATGATAAGGCGGATGGAAAACATGGACAGACGGCACACCCTCCACTTCGAGCGAATGGAAGAGCGGTCCAAGACAAAGGATTCGGCCTCCTCACATGGAGACAAGCATGATAGGACCTGGAGGGAAGACGAAAACACCGACAGTTCCTGACGTCCGAGAAGCACGCAGGAGACGGAGATCAGCCGAAGCAGGAGGGCGGCTTCTTCCACCAAAGAAACAAGAAGGGAGAAGTCGTCCCGGTCTGAAAGACCACCCCGGCCTCCACTTGTCGGATTTCAGCGGAAAAGATATGTCGGCAATATCGACAACAGCCCTTTCTCAGACGAGATCCTCAACGCTTGTTTCCCGGGAAAGCTAAACCTTACCGAATTCAACAAGTACAACGGCTCTCAAGATCCGACGACCCACCTTGAAGACTTTGAGATGATCATGGTGTGTAGAGGCATCGGAGAACCCATAATGTCCCAGATTTTTGCTACAACTCTTAAAGGGCCGGCGTTAAAGTGGCTCCACACCCTGCCTGCGGGGTCGATTAATAAGTTTGATAACCTGTCCGAGGCCTTCGAACTCCAGTTTGCAACTAGTAAGCGACAGCCGAAGTCTCAATATACCCTGTCCAAAATCAGGCAATGCCGGCGAATTACTCCAAAGCTATTTGGATCGCTTCAATCATGCGGCCTTGCAAGTCCAGGGATTAAAGGAGGAAGTGCACGTCCACCTCTTGGCCGATGGCCTAGATAGTTCGACCCGACTAGTCGAATCATTTTTCAAAGAGCAAAAAACATAAACGACTTCATGACTCGGTCAAAGAAATACCTTGAGGTGGAACAAATGCGGCAAGCAAATGCTAGAAGAGACCTGGACAAGAGCACCCCGCCAAGGGACAAAAGCCAGTCCGAGGGTCGAAAACAAGATCGCCGTGGGAAAGGTCCGGACAATAAGCCTTCTAGTAAAAAGATGGACTCAAAGAATAAATATGACTATTATACCCCCTTAAACGTGCCCCGGTCCCAGCTGTGGAAGGAAGTAGCATCGACCGAGATGCGGAAGATCGAGAACCCTCGGCCTATCAGGAAACGATCCAATACGGATCGTCCTGCACGCTCTTTCCATGATAGTCAGGGGCATACCACTGATCAATGCTATGAACTCCGGGACGCCATCGAAAAGTTCATCAGAGATGGAAAATTGCATCAATATGTGATCAAAACGCAGGGACGAACAAAGGAAAAGCGAAAACAAGATGACCGATCGGATAGCCCAGTCCCCGAACGAAAAAAGGATGGTAAAAGGCAGAAGCTGGCTTCTGAGGAAAGTGGTTTTCCCGAGGTCGAATTCGATTGCAACGTGATCAGTGGAGCGTTCGGAGGAGGAGGCGACACGACAAGTCAACGGAAAAAGTACCTAAAGGAGGTCCTCTCAATAAGAGACCGACCAAAATTTAAGGAGGACCTCGACATGACCGGCAAAGTTGATCGACCCCAGCTCATGTTCACGAAAGAAGATATGACCGACGTATTGCCCGGCCACCAAGATGGTCTGGTAATCACTGGAACCCTGGTCAACTGCCGGGTTAAAAGGATATTCATAGACTCAGGAAGCTCGACAGATATCATCAGTTGGGACGCCTTTAAAAGGATGAACCTCGATCAAGAAGACCTGAAGCCTTGCAAAACCACTCTCGTGGGGTTTAATGGCGAGTTGTCCCCCCCAAAGGGCTATATTGACCTCCGACTCACCCTGGGAACGAAAGAAGGCTTTAAATCTGAGCGAGTTAGATTTATTGTGGCCGACTTCCCATCCCCTTACAACATCATACTGGGGAGACCAACGATTCACGAATGGGACATGCTCGCATCTACCAAGCATCAGAAGATAAAAATGATAGGCACCGCCAACCGGGTCATTACCATCAAGGGCGACCAAAAAGAGTCCCGACAGTGCTATGTCGAGACGATCAACGTAAAGGAAAAGGCAATGACGCCTCAATCTCGGCTCCGGAATGACAAATCTGAGCCGACGAACCTTGGGCATGAAAAGACCCACGACCCAATCTATATGGTCGAGTTAGATTTACGAGAGGAAAAGGGGCAGCCCCGGCCCGTACCAGAAGGAGAATTAGAAAACCTCATCCTCGGAAACAATCCAGAGCATAATACAAAAATAGGCAGAACATTGACCCCCGATCTGCGATTGAGAATTGAAGAATTTTTGGCTTTAAATCGAGATGTTTTCGCATGGAGCGCGGCTGAAGTGCCCGGGATCGATCCTGGTTTCTGTTGTCACAGGTTAGCCATCCAGCCGGGGTACACTCCGGTATCCTAGAAGAACAGAAAAAGGGCCCCGGACAGACAAGTCGCACTAAATCAGCACGTGGACGAGCTGCTGGAGGCTGGCTTCGTCAGGGAAATACAGTATACCACATGGCTTTCCAACGTAGTAATGGTTTTGAAACCAAGTGGCAAGTGGAGAGTATGCACGGATTACACAGACCTGAACAAAGCATGCCCAAAAGACGCATATCCGATGCCGAACATCGACCAACTTGTAGATAACTCCTCCGGCTATCAACTGCTTTCATTTATGGACGCCTATTCCGGATACAACCAGATCGCCATGCACCCCGATGACCAGGAGGCCACTTCCTTCATCACAGAAAAGGGAAATTACTGCTATAACGTTATGCCATTCGGCTTAAAAAATGCCGGGGCAACGTACCAGAGGATGATGAATAAGGTTTTCGAGGATCAGATCGGCCACAACGTTGAGGTATACATTAACGACATGATCGTCAAATCCTACGATCCAAATAACCACATCCGAGACCTAGAGCAAACATTCAGTAAACTGAGGGCGCATCGGATTCGGTTAAATCCGGCGAAGTGCGCATTTGGAGTGCCGGCGGGGAAATTCCTCGGTTTCTTGCTCACCAGTCGAGGAATCGAGGCCAACCCGGATAAGTGTAAAGCCGTGCTGGACATGCTGGCCCCCCGAAATAAGAAGGAAGTGCAGCAGTTAACAGGCCGATTGGCCTCATTAACTAGGTTCTTGCCGAAGTCGGCAGAAAACGCTTTACCTTTCTTCAGATTGCTGAAAAAGGAGACATCAGGCAACTGGACCCCGGAGTGTGACGCCGCATTTAAGAAAATCAAGCAATGCTTGGCAACTCCACCGGTCCTGTCGAGACCACAACCCGATGAGACCCTTTTCCTCTACCTATCGGTCGGAGAGGAGGCAATAAGCTCGGTACTAGTCCGAGAAGGAAAGAATGGTCAAGAACCCATATACCTCGTGAGCAAAGCATTACAGAGCTCGGAGCGAAAATACCAGAAGTTGGAAAAATTGGCTTTCGCCATAATAACAACGGCGCGAAGACTGCGCCCTTACTTTCAGGCTCACAAAATAACAGTTCGGACCAGCCAACCAATCCGGCAGGTACTCCATAAGCCGGACTTGGCCGGCAGAATGATCAGGTGGGCCATTGAATTATCCGAGTTCGACATGGCATACGAAGCTCGACATGCCATTAAGTCACAAGCTTTGGCTGACTTCCTCCAGGAACTAACCCTAACCAACCATGACCTCGACAACATTGATCTCTGGAAGGTATATGTCGACGGTTCGTCGAACTCCAAAGGGAGCGGCGCCGGAATAATCATAGAAAGTCCAGAAGGAGTCACAATCGAACACTCCTTACAGCTGAACTTCCCGACATCAAACAATCAGGCCGAATACGAGGCCCTCCTGGCCGGACTCCAGCAGGTTATGGACCTCGGGGCCCAAAGAGTCTCGGTCTTCACCGACTCGCAACTCGTGGCCGCCCAGGTAGACGGAGCGTATCAAGCTAAAGGCCCTCTCATGGAGAAATACCTCAACAGAGTCAAGGAAATCCAAGCTTAGTTTGATGAGATGACGGTCACGCATATCCCGAGAGGGGAAAATGTCAGAGCGGACATCCTCTCTAAGCTCGCTAGTACTAAAGGCTCGTCCAACCACAGGACCGTCGTACAACAAAAAGTTGACGAGCCGACCTGCATAATGGCCATATCCGATGCGGCCGACTGGAGGAAGCCACTCGAAGATTACCTTAAGCGAGGAATTATCCCCCTCGAGACAACCAACGCCAAAAAAGTCATTCGGGAGGCCGCCGTGTACACGATGGTAGATGATCAACTCTACCGAAAAGGCCTGCATACCCCCATGCTAAGATGTTTGGGCACTAAGGAAAGCGGATACGTTCTTGCTGAGATCCATGGAGGAATCAACAGACAACACATGGGTGCAAAGGCGTTAGCAAGAAAGGCACTGCGGGCCGGATACTACTGGCCGACCATGCATGCGGACGCCAGGAAGTTCGTAAAGGCATGCGACAGTTGCCAAAAACATGCCAAGATCATTTGGTCCCCTCCATCAAACATGGAATATATATCGGCCCCATGGCCCTTCTTTAAATGGGGAATGGACTTACTCGGACCGTTTAAGCTAGCCCCCGGACAACTTCGATGGCTAATTGTGGCGGTAGACTATTTTACTAAGTGGATTGAAGCCGAGCCCCTCGCCACCATCACATTGGCCAGGGTCCGGCGTTTCATCCAACAGAGCATCTTTTCCCGGTTTGGGGTTCCGTAGAGGTGGTAACTGACAATGGCACCCAATTCACCGACAGGAAATTTCGGGACATGATGGTTGACCTCGAAATCACACATCACTTCGCCTCGGTCGAACACCCTCAGTCAAACGGGCAAGCGGAGGCAGCAAATAAGGTAATCTTGGACGGCCTTCGGAAAAAAGATGCAAGAGGCCGGCACCTGCTGGGTCGAGCAGCTTTATAATGTTTTATGGGGAATTCGCACAACCATGCAGTCGGCTACTCAAGAAACACCTTTCCGCATGACATACGGATGCGAAGCCATGATCCCAGTAGAGATAGGTCAGCCATCCTGGAGAAGGCTCAGAACCCTGGAAGAAGGAGAAGAATCGAATTCCAGAGCCTTGGCAACCGAGATGGAGCTGGTGGATGAAGTCAGGACCATGGCTCATTGCCGAGACGTGGCGGCCAAGCAACTCATTGCGGCCAAATACAACAGAAAGGTCAAACCCAGGGCATTCGTCCGGGGCGATCTGGTCCTAAGAAGGGCCGACATCGGTAACAAGAACGCGCAAGACGGCAAGCTGGCCGCAAATTGGGAGGGACCATACCGAGTCAAAGAGAAATTAGAAAAATGAGCCTATGTTCTCGAAACCTTGGCGAGGAAACCTATTAAAAGGACCTGGAACGGCGACAAGCTAAGGATCTATTATAGCTAGGCCTAGTCGCAGCCGAAATGCCGCAACGGACACTTCATGTCCGAGTTAAGTTTTGCTCCTGTTATTTCAAGTTTATTTTGGTTTCAGTCATTTCCCTTCTGTAAATTTTCCTTTCAAATTGTCAGCTTTATAAAGCTAATCATTTCTTGAATTAATAAAGGGTTTATTAACCGAATGTTCAATTCTAAGAGTGCTTAAATGATTCGCTAAAGAAGCAGACCGACACCGAGGTCCATAAGCCCGGTAACCGACACCGAGGCACATGCACCCGGTATATATTTTGATGCATCGAAATCGACACCTAAGTAAGAAGGCGAATAGTCATACCGGACCCTGATCAGGTCCACATGGTCAAAGTGTGTCCTGACGACGACCACGGCTGAGCATGTGACAATTTGCCCTTACCCTGGTTAAAATCCCGGATAACGACTCCGAACCCCGTAACGCGGTATATTTAGACTATATTTAGACACCCTTACTCATACACCTGGTTTCTGACACCAGAAGAGTACTAAGCGGACTCTAACTATTAAAAGGCCCTGGCCTGGCCTAAACTCTACTATGTGCATTATATGCATAAAGTTTAAAAATCAAAAAACACAATGGACTACTTGCTCGAATAACCGTGCATTAAGATTAATAGTTCAAGAAGTACAAGAAGGTTTGGAATACAAGCTATTACAAAACCGGCATCCTAAGCCGAGAACAAACAAAGAAAAAGAAAAGATGGAAAATCGTTAAGGGGCCGCCTCGTCCGCAGTCGCCCCACCACCATCAGGCTCGGCCCCAGAAGCAGCCTCTTCTCCGGCGAGCACTCCTCCGTCAACCTCGGCATCCGAAACGGACTCTTCTTCAGGAGACGGAGGCGGAGGAACAAGAACACCACCCTGGAAGCGGGAGCGGCATCCATACCCGGCAAGGTTCAGCTTCACCCCCGGATTCAAATGTTCAATTTGAGCAAGGGCCATCTTGAAGCAATCTGACGCGGTCTTCCTCACCACATCCACCGCCTTCTCATGAGCGGCCTTCTCTTCTCCCAGCTCCCCCCGGGTCTGCTCCAACTGCGTGCACAACTCGCTGCGCTGCTTGGTAAGTCGCTTCACCGCGTCCATAGATTGAGAGTGCAAAGATCTCATCTCCGCCAGATTAGAGTTGGCCTCGGCCAGGCGAGAGTTGGCGTCGGCCAGATTACGGTTGGCCTCTGCCAAGGTAGCCTGGGTCTGCATCAGATCAGCGTTGGCCTGCGTTAATGCCTGGTGGGTCAGCAGAAGATCCTCGCCGGCCTTGTCTGCGGCAACCTGGGAACTTTTAAGTTCCATCTTCAGACTGTCCCTTTCAGCCTCGGCCTTCTCTTTATCTACCGCGAGCCCCTTAACTTTCTCCTCAGCAGACTCCAAACCCAGCTTCAAAGCTCGAGATTCACCAGAAGCTCGAACATAGTAATTGTGGAGGTGCAGATAGGCCTGAGACAATCTGAGGGCTTGGCAAAGATGATCGGACACGTGCTGCACCTTATGAACGTCCTCGTCTGAAAGGGGCTGAGGACATAAAAACCGACGTGGCGGAAAGAAGGCCGTGCCAATCTCTTCAGAGACATTTCCATCCCAGGCTTGGCCCCTTCTGAGGCCACCAGGGCGAGGAGCGGCTGCCGAGGGAGACAAGGGAGAAACCGAGTCAGAGGCAATCACCTTTTTCCCCTTATCAAGGATGGAAGAGGGTCGGTAGGTGGAGAGGCCCCGGTAGCAGCAGAGGCTGGAGCGGACGAAGGCACCACCTCCGTATCGGCCACCAACGACGGAGGGGAGGAAGGTACCACCTCGGAATGGACGACCAAAGAGGGAGTAGTCGAAGGTGCAACGGCGGCATCCCCAATCCTGGCCCTCTTTGCCGAGGAAGGCTTCGGGACCATAGACGCCGCAGGAGTTTTCTTCTTAGCAGGCTCGGCAGCGGGCCGTTTCTTGGGAGCTCTCTCCTTCGGCTTTCCGGTTGCCGGCAAGGTATATGCTAGGTAGTCCGGATTCAGCTCCATAGCACCTCGACCTGTTACGAAGGCATTCCAGAAACAAAAATAAAATGTCAGCAGCTAATTAGGTAACGAAAACTAAGTAATATGAGACAGAATTCGTATAAATAAAGCCATACTAGAAGCTGAGCCGGACTCTACACCGGCCTTCTTCATATAGAAGGCCGCACTCTTAACCCCGCGTTCGGCGACGTACGACGCCAGCCGAGCGGCATACTCCCTCTCCTCATCAGAGAGATCCTTGGCAGTGAATTGGTATGTGGATGAGGAGAAGTTATGATGATCGGAGGTCCAGTAAAGAGGGAAGCGCCACTCTACGCCAGGGCCCTCAGCACCCTTCAGAAACCAGGGCACTTCCCCAGTTATTGCGACAACTTTGAAGAAAGCATTTTTGAAATGCTTGAAGGAGTCGGAGAAAGAGGTCATAAGCTTCCGGTCCGCCTCGGCACGAAGAGAAGTCAGCCCTTTCAAAGAGGGCGGCTCCTTACCCGAACGAGGAGTGAAAGGAGAGAAAAATGAAGGAAGAGGGCGGCGATACAAGGAATGACAGGATCCATCATACTGCAGAGATATGCAAATGCCGCCAGATAACCCCACCCGTTCGGATGAAGCTGAGAAGGAGCCAGATGAAGGTAGTGAAGTACGGACATTTGGAACCCGGTAAACGGGAAGCGAATACCGAGCCGGGACATATACTCCCGATAGAAGAGAAAAAAGTTAGGAGATCTGGGCTCCCGGGTGGCGCAGATTGACTCATCATCCTCGGGGGGAGCGAGACAACATCCTGATGACCCCGGGGACCCCATTTGTGCTACGTCCGCGTCCGTCATCAGCGAACGTATAGTTAACAGTTCACTTGTCACCCAGGGATACTTGGCTCTCATCGACGGTGAGGGACTGCCGGAGTCTGCCTCCAGATCGGAGGCGGAAAGACGAGGAGAAGACGTAGACTCCATCTTCCAACAAAAAGAAATAAAAGCCAAAATCAGAGCTAGACAGAATACCTGATTGGGACAAACCGCTAAGGGGAGACTGAAGGCGGACGAACCCAGGAAGAGGAGAAGCCCCGGGGGCCGACGCAGGCTCAGATGACGAGTTATGCCGACATGAGCCCAAGACAACTTCGGCCATACGATCTTGCCCACTCGCAATGAGGGAAGAACTCTCGGCAACACAATCCCAGCAGGGACCGAGATATCCGGCTGGTAATGACTCCGGCCTGGACGGGCGACACAATTGGAAGGTATTTATTGGTTCGGCGATGGCTTCTGAAATTGAGAAACTTTCAGAACCCCGCCCAACAGGGATGGTTTCCGACTGATTGGACCCAGGAATTACTGGCCGAGACTCCCCAGCACTCCTAATACTCGACCCACCACGGAGGGACAAGGATAGCTTCTCCTCCTCGGTCAAAGGAGTCCCTAATAACCAGAAACTAAAGTAGGGATAACGCTCTCGGAGAGACTCATCATCGTTGTTTGAACTTAAAGGCTGACGCAAGGACGAAGGACGTTTTCCCCTATCCATCAAGGGCTCAAACCTATACAGTCAACAAAAGGATAATGAGAAGGGGGAAAGACTAAGACTGAAATGAAGAAGACCAGAAATTCCTAAAGCCCAAGCCTTCGGGTTTGATCGCTCAAATTACAAACACTCCACCCAGAAAACCCAGAACACAGGGGCACACCAGCAAAGAAAAGAGGAAGAGGGAGAACTAAAATACCGGAATGATATAAAAAGTTCAGAAGGGAAGATAAAATACCTGAAAATTTGAAGATTGAAGAAAATGAACACAGCGAGAGTCGATGAAAAAGTCTGGATAAGTAAGAAGCCCTGATTATTCAGAGAATTCTGAGACACAGGAAGGAAAGAACAGATCCTTTCCGGCACCTGAATGACTTTGCGCAGAAGAATTTCTGTGGGTAGGGGAGGAGAGTGAGCAAATTGAAAAAAGCGACAAATGGAGAAATGCCAACAGTTTATATCGAGAGGAAAGAAAGAGGGAAATTCAAAGCAAAGCAACCCAAACGACGGGGGCAACCACGGCTTTTCACCCCAAAAGCTGAGAGGACGTGCAACGTACCACCAGAGCATTAAATGCGCACGAAATTCGGGGGCGGCGGACACGAGGATCAAAGCACTTCCCCAATCTCAGGAAGACAGGCGTCGTAGGCAATCATGGCAGCATCAGAGGAGGTTTCCCAAGAGTCATACCGTGGAAATAACAATGGCTCTGGGCCTTCAAATGACGAGCCTTGGTTCCGGTATCTTGCCTCGGTCAAAATCGTACCAGGTTTGATTCACACCATCTCACGTTTGTAACTTGGCGGTCCAAACCACGGCATTCTCTTCGGATGTCAGCCACGGACAACAGCCTGCAAGCCACAAGGCGCCAGCACGACATCGCATGAGAGGTTGAGGGACACCCCGGCTCATCGAACCTTGTGACGTTACCACGTACCCAGGGAAATGAGTTCAACAAATCCTAGCCCGACGCAGACGTCAGGAGATGGGTAACACCTCGGATGACATTTCTAAGATAGCATACACCCCGGCAGCCCAAAACTTTGAACTACCGAGCTGGGGGGCAACTGTTACGGATCTGGATAAGGCCCAATCACATGAAGGCCCAACTAAGGGTAGGCGTGTCAGATCCGTCATATCCGCAATCCTGGAATATCTCAACTACCCCGGAAATCTAGGAGCACCTCCGCATAAGGATAGGCAGTTCGGATTATGGACCGAGAATCACGCCAAAGCCGCTCCTGGTAGGTCCTATAAATACCCGGTCAACAGCCCAAGGTACACACGCTCTAACCTAGACTATTTACCTACTGTTACACTGAGCACACACCTCACGCCCTCGGCTAAGAGCCTGGTCGTGTTCAGTGATCCCATCTCTGTCTGTGTGCTTCCCCATTGGCACCTAGGCCGAGATACTAGATCCAATATCAAATCACCAGCCCATACACGCGGCTGGACATCTGTGTTCTACACCAGAACAAGCTTCTTCCTAGCGCTTAGGTCAACTGGTAAGGGGTTGTCCTAGCTTAACCACGGGTCTTGAGTTCAAGACGTGGTGGTAGAGGCTTCCCCCCGAAAGGGGCCAACCTGGTCTCGGTCTGGATTAGTCTGGGGCTGTTGATGTGTCTGAAAGATGGCCTGCCCTGGGATATCGGACGCTCTAAGCAAAAAAAAAAAAACATTAGCATAGTATTCAAGCCTAATAAAATTAATTAAGCCAAAAAAGCCTATTTAATTAGAGGAAAATCCTAAAAAAAACAATTAAATTACCCAAATTTTAATTTGGGTCAAGGTTATGTGGTGAAATTAGAGATTTTAAAATTTGATCAAATGTCCATAATACCCCTATGTAAATGAAAAGAAAAGAAAAGGCTCTGTGCAGTGCTCCACCCATTTTTCTTTGTGCCTCACTAGGAAGAATCACCGATCTTTAGAAAACACATACAGAATATCACCTTCATCAGAAACCTGCAACATTGGGTAACAATTGTTGTACTCACGAATCAAAAGCTTAAAATAGGTAACTTCACAAACTTCCAGATCTACCTCTATCCATTGGTGTTGGCAACAAGAGCCAGAAAAGTTTGGACCTTGTTCAACTTGAGCCTAGCCTTGCTTGCCAAATCCCCAATAGTCCCTAAAACCCAGCAATCCCATTATCCCAATTTATCACTCCCTAAAACGCCTCACAGTCTAATAATCCATTGAGCCACATGAACACTCGATTTTGCAACGAACACTAGAACCCTGCAATCCGAAACCCTTTTGGGGAATCCCAGGAAGATTGGCTTTTGCATGATTGGAATCAAGTTTGGGGGTTTAGTGAAAGATGAAACTTTACATAAATTCTGGGAGTGACTATGGTATGGAGAGCTTGGTGTCACAGTGAAGCATGTGTAAATGCTCGTCATTTCGGTGATTACGGAAATTTGTTCCAAGTTTCAACTTGTCGACATGGAAGTTTCAAAGCCCCAAACAAATTCGGGCTTTCCCGAAAAGAAGAGAAGATTTTCTATTCCAAGTAAGTGTAGATAAGGATGACAGAAGAATTGACTTTTTTCAGATGGGTTTTATAAACAAAAGATAAAAGATAGGATAAAAGTTAAATTGTAGATGTGATTTGTGTTTGAGATAAAAATAGTAGAAATGATTTCTTTTCCAAATAGACTTCTTGTTTAGAATAACGTTTGAAAAGTCATTTTAAATGAAAAATGACTAAAAATTTATTGAATACTGCATACACGTTTATATTGTAATAATTGAATATAAAAATTTAAATTTGATAAAAAAATTAAATTATTTTTAGAAAATTAAAAAATTCTAAAGTACTAAATTAAATACTCCTCCTAAATTTTATTATAAGGCATCAACTAACCATTCTCACATACCAATAAAAACAGTTAAAGTCAATAAAGTTGTCCTACAATTTAAGTAATTTTCAATATTACTCATACTAATTGCACTAGACCCTAATATCATATTAATTATTACTCTCACCCGTTACCCTTATTAATTATGTGTATACATGGAAAGAGATAATTATTGCTTCTTGGGAACAAGCAAGTGCCTTATAAAAAGAACCAAATACACTTGCTAGTTGGTGTCTTATAACAAGCACCAGAGGGAGTATATTCTAATGGATAAATTAGATTAATGCGTACAAATGTATATTTAATAATACATTTTTTATTGGATCATTTATCCCTAACATTTTTCTTCCAAAAAAAAAAAAAGTCACTTCAAAAACTGAAAAAAGTGACTTATATCATAAGCCACTTTTGTACAATAAGTCTATTAATCCTTGAAGCTATTTCACACGGTTTATATTAACTTTTTTCCTTTCATTGGGTTTATTTTACTGTTTGATGGGCCTTTTACCTCAACCACAAGTCACAACCATAACCTCTTGTTCTTGAGTTCAACTAGCAAAGAGACCATCTATTACCCTCTCCCTTTGGTAAGAATGTCCGATCCTAGAGTTGGTCAAGGTGCTGGGGGGAGGTATCCTAGCTCCTGGGTGTCTAGGTAAACGCTTGAGGGTAATAGACGGCTCGCTCAGCCTAATATTGATGTCACTTAGGATGAAGGATATTTCGCCCTGCTTTTGAATCGTGGGTGAGTCCAAACTCGCTTCCTAAAATTTTATATATATATAAAAAAGAGTCACAACTATACCAAACAAGTCTTATTGAGTGCGAATTTGAAAATGGATCAGTGATTATTCCTCACAGCACTGGACGTGCAAGGCCCCCGAAGAAAAAAAAATCGGTGCTCCAATAACGGGCAGAGCCTGCTTTCTGTTACTCTCATTTACGAAGGGCATTCTGGACATTTCATCAAATTTTAAAATCCATAATCAAGTCACGTAATGATCTATAATTTATTAAATTTAGTGATTCAAATTAAAATTTTGGTTAATTCAGGGTTTTCCCTATAATTAAATTAACAATCATTACTAATTCGAACTAATGCCTTAAGATCTACTTTTTTTTGATAATAATGCCTTAAGATCTACTGTACTTAACAAAATAAATAACAAAGAGAAGCCCAAGCAGGCCCATTTCAATAGTAACCTTCTCCGGCCAAAAAAAAGAAGCCTTCTTCTGCCTGGAACCTTTTCAGGTTTCACCGGCCGGTAAAACGGACGAGAGGCGAGGTGACGGAATACGGGTCTGTCTCCGGAGGCAGAGATCAGAGAGAGAGAGAGAGAATAGAAAGGTAATAAATGAAATTCTCAGCTCTTTGTGATGATCCGATGATGTCCTGATTGCCGGGTTAGTTCCTCTCTTCTTAACTTTTATTCGTATTTGGTTGTTCAATCTTAAACGATAAGGACGCTGATTTTTCCATGACCTAATTGTTAGATTTTGGTTCATGTAATTCGCCATAACTTTAATTATGAAATATTCATATATATATAAATGTGAATATTATGTATCTTTTGTATAACATGGTGAAGCTCAAGTGTTTTACAAATAGATTTGACCTGAGGAGGCAAGCTATTCACTTATCTAACGCCGATGGAGGTATTAACTTCGTTAGCGACCCTTGGGCTAGTGGATTGGATATTGAAAACGAATCCTGTGTCTTAATTCATCCCCTTCATAAATGGGAGCTCAACTTGGGCATAATTTTGATTACCTGTTAATAAGAATAATGGGATGCGTGTATCTTAGTATGTATTCCCTCTCCTTATTATAACTTATTATAAGGCACCAACTAACAAGTTTATTTGGTCCTTTTTATAAGGCACTTGCTTATTTCCAATGAGCATTAATTATGTTTTTCCATGTCTGCCCATAGTTAATAAGAGTAGTGGGTGAGAGTAATAATTAATATAATATTAGAGTTTAGTGCAATTAGTAGGGGTAATATTGGAAATTACTTAGATTATTGACTTTAACTACTTTTATTGGTTTGTGAGAAAAGTTAGTTGGTGCCTTATAATAAGGACCAGAGGGAGTATAAGGTAACAAGTTGTTTCTAGAAGTTGATTTTTAGGAGTATAATGTTCATTCAACTTTTATTGAGATTTGTATTTAGATTTTTCTGAATGAGCAAGTAACGCTTTTCATGATAAAGTAAATTCAACTTCACAAAGCTCTTGATAAGATTACCCACTTTTTAAACCTTCTTAACTTTGACATGAAATGTAGAACTTGGAGATATTTGAGACATGAACTTGAAAACTTGAGTTATTGAGTGTTAAAAAAACGAGGACTTTGAAATTTGTGTTCTATAGATTTGTACAGTAACTGAGTGTTGGTTTTTCCCCCATATATTTGGTACTTCAATTCTTTACACATACAGTGTTGATTTTTTCCCCCATGTTTGGTACTTCAATTCTTTACCCCACAGAAGCTTCCAAACACGTGAGGAATTAGATTGTACAGATATACCACAGGGCATCCTAAGGCTTTTTGATTATTTGCAATGTTAGGTAGTATGAACAGATAAAAAATTTGGCGTTAATGATCTGATCCATGTTTCAACTACCTCTCTAGTGGTTGTGTAAATAGGCTGCTGCACCAGGAAAAAATTCGTGGGACTTGCTCTTTACCGTTGGTCATATAACACTCTTAATTTATGCTGACTAGAATAAATAATTTAATGATTTTGTTTATTTTTCAAGTTTTTCCCCTTGCAGTTTCAGTAATGAGCAACAGATTTTGCCTTCGGGAAGATGCTTGGATTCTCCACTGTTGATGGTTTTGTGGAGATAAGTGAATGCTTGGCGGAGATGATCAAATACTTGGCTAATGAACCTTCTGTTGGGCTGTTCTTCGTCCAACAGCATACTCAAAAGGCAGTGCCTAATGTGACAAAACATAAGAAAATCGTTGTCGACAAGGCTCGTGAAACAAGTTTGCACACTGAAGATATGGAGGACTCTATTGCAATGGTGAGATCAATGAGAGAGTGTGGATTTCCCATAGTTGAAGAGATGATCAAAGACATTAAAAAATCTCTCGTAACTATGACAACTAAAAAACCTAAAAGAGGCTTAATCCAGCGGTTGAGCTCAAAAAGCCTTGCAGAAAGAAGGACATCTTGGGGTAGTCCTGCACTTGATTCCCAGGAGGGCCATGTGAAAAGTGGTTACTATTTTTCAAGTGTTTTTACGGCAGCAAAACAGAATTCCAGCAATTTCATGCTGCCACAAGTTGATGATAGGAGATCAGTGAATTCCAAGCTATCAGGCCCATCTGCAAGCACAGCTTCAGAGCCACAAGGTATGGAAACAGATGAAGTTGCCATGTCAAGTCAGGTTGAAGATGAACCTCAACATCATGAACAGACCGATATTAGCCATAAGGGACTCTCAGTACCTGAAAATTACCATGACTTCAAAGCTATCAAAGAAGCTCAGCTAGAGATGTGGCTGGAAGGGAGTAGCAACGATGACGATAACAGCCAAGCAGATAATGCAGAAAGACTTTAGCTTGGACACAGAATACTGGAATACAAAACTTCGACTTGTATATACTGTTCTTGAGACTACAAGGTTAATCACACAGGATACAGCAATCCTCTAACTGAAACTTGAATGTTGAGTTCTGATAAAGCCCCATGCCCTTACTCACCCAAGGCAGGCGTAGAAAGAGGGCTAGAATTGAAGGCAATAGTGGGGAGATAGGAAACAATTTATGTGGGAGTGGGAGTATAGGGGTGGTTAGTGGTTACATCTAAGCCATTATTTGTTTCATTATCGGTAGTTTTTGGTAGTTATTATGGTATTATGTCAGTAATTATCATACTGTAATGCAGTTATTAGCAGTTGCATTGCATGTATCTTTTTTCTAAATGGTAGCAGTATGATGCAAGTCGAATTCAGACTTGTGATTTACCTTTGTATTTGGATATTCTTCATGGTTTTTTTGAAGTAATTGATGTTTTCAAATTTTGGCATTATTCTGTTTGATAAAACTTCTCTCTACCTACCTTCTTAGACCCAGACCTCTGAGGTGGGTGATGCTTTCTTCTTTAGGATGCAACCACACGGATAAGTAGATAACAAAACAACGGAGTTTTTGAAGATTGATACTCCTTCGAAGATTGATGTGTGGATAAAAAACACGACAAGTGATTGTTGTTGAAGCAACTAGCATGAAAAAGAATTAAGAATCTTGATTAATGGCACGTAAGAATTTCACTGTATACAAATACAAAGCTTGGTCACATCACATACACTACGAAATTCTCATTTACGACCAGAGGCATGGAAATCACTAGTAATAACTCTAGTTGGCACATGCCTAGCTACATCATCCAAGAAAGAGATGCCACAACTTGAGATTAATACCCTCCTCAATCTTCCTCAACTTCAAAAGAAAGGAAATTTCCACGAGAGCTTAAGCACATTCTAGAATCATATTCAAAACTGTTTCTCCCTCTGCCATCTTAATGTTGCACCGTGCAAGGATCAAGACGAGCTCTCTTGATTTGCAAGAGAAATGAGCATATCAAGAAACCAATGACAGGTGCTTCATTCACAAGTTAAGCTTTATTGGCACCTCAGGAAGGTGGTTTGTGGAGAGACCAGGGCAACGTGAAAGTTTCTGTCCAGATAATATGGCACCAAGGTATTTGGCAAACATCAAATCCACCTAAAATTTATTGATCAGAAGCACCGAGAATATGTAAGCATGTTACAGAGTGACAGCTACATGAAGGATGAAATATGGATTTCTGACAACACCCACTGCCATTCTGACAAAGGATATTGTAACAACTACCAACGTCCTGGAATATTGCCATCAATATCTTGGTCCCATAGACCGGATAAGCGGATAATGATAAATTCATTGATACAACCAAAAGAAATTAAAAACTTAGTGCACATAAATTAAATGTTAAAAACATTGAATATTTTACTGAGGGCACAATGAAATAATGACATATTGGGGTACTTGAGACCAGAAAGAAGTGCCATTCAGCAATTATAACTGAATTTTATGATCAAAATAGAAGATGAGTTTGATACAGCTGGAAGTTTAGGGGGTTCCTATTGCGTACTTTGGATTTGCGAAGAGACTGGATAGCTTATTGCAGGTTTGATTTGTGAGGTTTTTTCTACTTCTTTCGGGACAAGGGAGGATATCTTATCCTCTTCATTTCTCATTATATCCTCCTTCCTTGATAAAATTACTTCTTGTGTAAAAAAGAAATGCTACAGAGCGATACTACATTTTTTGGCTAAAGTATCCGCTTGGTCCTTCATGTTTACCTCTGGTATCGTTTTAATCTCTTGAGTTTGTAAAGTGCACGTTTGGTCCCTTAATGTTAACACGGTTAGTCTGACTTAACGGAAAATACTGACTCAACAATTTTAGGCAATGACTATGCAATTAAATGCTGACCAAGCATACTTTTAGTATTTTAATAAATTAATATGTTAAATCCTATTAATTAAAAAATATTTAATCTTCACAGACTGTCTAGGGTTTTTCACAGTTTGTGAAGATTAAATATTTTTTTTTTTGTCGAAGAAGATTAAATATTTTTCAATTAATAGGATTTAAAATATTAATTTATTACATTTTTTTAAGCATGTGTTCTTTATATTGAGAGGCTAGTTCTCTCCCAAGACATCACACAATAGGCTAACAACCCAAATGTGTTCACCCTCAATTATCCTATCTTGCCTGAGGTGGATTAATTTCACCCATTCCCATATTCTTTGGCATCCCATAATTTCACCATCAATTATCCTATCTTAATGGGCCTAGGTCCATCAGAACGTAAAATTGATTCACACCCAGTCTCCAGCTAACCACAGCTTACATAGTTCACCTTCATGAAAAGGTTGCATTCTTTAAACAAAATGAGGTTATATCTTAACTGAATACACTCCTCTCACTGACTAAATGCCGCAGGCTCAGGTTAAAATGTTGAACAGCATCCAAGGACCAACTGACCTAAGACTATATTGTACGTGCTATTTGATATGAAAATTTTGTTTGTAAAGACAAAATTCCAATGCATATTTGCATTTCCTATTGAATGACATAGTACTATAGCTTCTTTTAAAGCAGAAAGTAAAATAAATATTAAAATATGTAATGCACAAAAATCTCTCATAGTTCAGAATTGTTTGAAAACTCTCACCTCTTAGCCATGAAAGAAAAGCCATTCATTCACTGCTTTGACACTTCATTAGGATTTTTTCCTAGAAAGAATTATAACATAAATTAGTAACCATATTACATCTTCGCAAACTGCAAAACTGGAGGACAAATATTAAGTACAATAAGAAATACTAATACGTGCATTCTTAACTCATACACTAATGATCTGTTAATTTTTTAATTCAACAACTTGCTACTACTAGAAATACATGCAAATGCCAGGATGTAAACTGAAACATGCAGAAATAATATGCTGACAGAAAAATTGATATTATGCAAATAATCATACTGAAAAAGCGTTTTTGCAAAGGGCAGCATAGACAGTGTTTAGGGGAGTATGCCTTTTCCAGTATAAAAAATAATACCTGCACCAGGCACATCAGGAAGATTTTGATCCATTATGCTGACCTCTCCTGATAATTTGTCACCCCCCATATTTGGGCTAGGAGGAGGTATAGACCTATGACTTTTGTTTACCACTTTTGCCTTTCTGTGTTGACAAAGATAATGGGATACAAAGTTAAAATTTCAAAACAATTAGAAGCACAAAATTTTATATGTGCTGAAATACTGATCACATTTCAGCTCATACCTTATCATTTTTCGCTTCATGATACCAGCTTTCAGCTTTGACATCCCTTTTGCAAACCATGAAAAATACAAATTAAGTCCTCTAACAGTTAGGTACATTCAGACGACAAAATATAAAGTACAAAAACAAGTAATTATGGTATAGCTTACCTGGTTTAAGAGCTATGGAGGGTGAAATGGGCTTGCGATCCCCCCTCTCAGCTTTAATTGAAGCAATAACAGAATCAGCAGTAGGTCCCAGCCCTTTTCTTCCCACCAGCTTTACTCCCAGCTTTTCACAAAGGTAATTCATTCTCATCTCATCACCACCTCTTACTTCTCTTAGCTCAAGAACCTGTTGCCTTGATAGCATAGTGTAAACATGAAGCTGCTGCTGCTGATTAAAATGAGATTGGAGCTGCTGGAAAAGTAATTTGTTCGAGTGTTGCTGATCTTGTTTTGAAAGGTCATGAGTCTTCTTCCTAGACTCACCAAATGTCACCCTTAAAATTGCTGGAGCTTTGGGGTCTACATTTTTCTGGGAAAGAATGACTGAAAAGCTCCCAAATTCTATATCAGGTTCTCTAAATAAATCTGTAAGAAGGGACGCACAAGAATGAGCATTTGAAGGAGTCCTGTCAACCTTCATTCTAAGGGACCGAACATTAGCATAGTGGGCCATATTTGCAGCTTCTCTTAGACCACTAACAAAAGCCCCATGCATAGTAGCAGGATACCGTCTCGTGGTTGCCTCCCCAGCAAAGAATAGTCTTCCATCTCCCACACTTTCTGCCAGAATATCATAGTCATCTCCTGAAGCTCCAACAGCAACATTCGAATACGAACCAAAGCAGAATGGGTCGCTGCCCCATCTAGTACAGACAGTTTGAATAGGTTCAGGGACATTGATTCCTTTTGGTTCATAGATACCTGCACACATTTGAGGCGGTTAGTTTCATGAAATGTTAATTTATACCAAAAAAGTCAGCACATCCAACAAAACTAAGGTTATCAAATCGGAACATGATCCAGTGATAAAAACAATTCACATTTAGGCACTGCACATATAGTAAACAATTACCCTTGAGAATTTGAAGCACTCGAGTAACTGCATCTGTAGGGGGCATGCTCTCAAACTTATGGGCAGCTTCCCCCGCTACCAATGCAATCAACAAGGGGCCACCAGCAACTGTTGCGTAGCTGTAAAACAAAAAGAACTCTCCACGACGACTTGGATCATCAAAAAGGCGTCCAAATGTATCTAGATCAGTCTCCCAGAACACATGAGGAAAGAGCATGGCAACTTTGTTGAGCAGACCAAAACCTAATCTTTTTATTCCATCAAGCTTTCTCTGAGGCAACTCAGGAATAAATTTGATAGAACCTTTCTTCAATACCCCTAGAGGGACTGTGCACAATGCCATATCACTGTCAAAGACCTGATTTCCTGTAATAACTTGCACTCCATCACTACCATATCTAACAGTATGTACAGTTTTCTCATATAAAATAGGCACATTCTCAGCTAAAGCTTGAACCAGCCTCCCATTTCCTCCAGGCAAGAAGCAGTGATCCCCACCCATGTCATATGGATCATCTTGGTCCCAAAATGCTAGAGACAAGTTTGATAGTAGACCAGCATTGGCATATTCCAAATTAGCAAGATGCCAATTGAACAAGTTCATCTCCTCATCATTCACTGCATCCCCATAAACCTGTCTGAATGTTTCCAGCGCAGCACCAAGGGACACATCAACAGAGACATCACCCATAAACTCTCTAAGCCTGCTTGCCTTATCTAGTAATCGATTAAAAGCAGTTTCTACCTTCATATCCATGTCCGGGTCAACTGGTTTTCCATCCACACTATAAAGAGGACACTTATCTCTAACCTTGTGAAGCGTATAACCTAATTGCCGGGCCACAATCCCAAGAGGATTCCCGTGAGTACCCGTTAAAACACTACCACCTAATTCTGCAGCTGCAGACACCCTATTCCCTACCTCCATTTTCTTTGTATAAACCCGCCCACCTGCACGCTTCCTACCTTCCAAAACTGTCACTTTAAACCCAAAGCGCATTAGGTGCCGTGCAGCAGCCAACCCTGCAAGGCCCGCACCAATAATAATAACGCTCGGTTTACTGGGTTCAGCTGGAATTTTCTCTTTTACGGCGGGAGCAACTCCAAAGTTGATATATCCACGGGAGACCAAGTAATTATATGCCGATTCCAAAAGGGTATGATAGTGTTGAGGTATATAATCAATAAACATTTCCTTAGTGACCCAATTCATAACATTTTCACGCCATTTAGCAATAATGTGGTTTCTAATGAGAGTGTAATTCACTTGTTCAATTCCTCCAATAACGGGGAGAACGCCAGCTTCAATTTCCTCCTCAGTAAGTGAATCAGCAGGAAAACCAGCACTGAGAGCAATCAGGGCCTCAGCTTTAGGTTCCTTGTTTATCACAATAATCTCATCAGATGCATCTGGGACAGGTCTTACTCCCGATGGATTATTAAATGAAACTGCGGTAGAAGAAGAAGAAGAACCGTAAGGGGAGAGATCATTATTATTACCGTTCATAGCTCCATTAAAAACTACAGGAACACGAAAGGAAGCCGGGCTCCGTTGGGGCCTGCCACGCCTTCTCTTCTTGGGGATCGAGAAAGAAAGATAGTGATTTGAGCTAGGGTTAGGGTTTTCAACCAAATTTGGGACCGAAACAGTGTTAGGATCGGGGAAAGCATTATGGTTTTGTTGGGGAGGGCAGGGAACAAAATGCGGAGGAGGAGATGAAGAGAGTTGCTCAGGAATATGGATCGAAGGATCCATGTGAGCGGAAGTTTCACTGTGATTTTGGCGAAGATGGGCGTATAATAGTGGTAGAATTTAAACGACCATGGTTATATAGGTTACGAAACTCAGCCGAGTAGGCACGCCCGCCACCAGCGTCCTTCGCCGGGCCATCATCGTCGTTGGTTCGTTATTGATCAAGGCTTTGTCTGATGACCCGGATGGGAGCAAAATTTTCATTTTTTTCCCCTCGTAATTTTCTCTCGAATTTTGATTTTTTTTTTTTCGTTTAATCTGACATTTTAACTGTTTTTTTTTTTTTTTGCCAAATATATTTTAACTGATATATAAATTTTGTACATGGCAGAAAATTTGAGGGACCAATAGAACTAACATACAGTAATTGATGAGAAAAAAATGACGTAATGTTGCTTGTTATACCGAGAAAAATTTGTTTATATTATGGATATGTTAGGGATAGCTTTTTGAATCTCAAATCGTTCTATTAGAGGGATAAAAGTGGGGTTAAGAGGGTAAATAGGTCAGGTGTAATACCTCAGATTATTATTATTAATAAAGATAATAATAATAACAACAACAATAATATAGTAATAATAAAAGTTAAGAATTTAATAATGTTTGTATTGTTTTATAATTTATTAATTGACAAGAGTTAAAGAGCTCAGGCTAAACTCTAATTTTTAATTATAAACTGAGATATAGCCGCCTAACCCTAACGAACGCTTGATACTTTTCTTCTCCTTTACTACTTCCTCTTTTTGTACTCTGCGTCAGAGACTAAGTAATCCTAATCCTTAGAACGAATTGCTTTATGAAAACAAAACGCCTCACCCCTTGCATACATATATAATTCTCCATTCTTAGCTTGTGGGATCAACTTCCTTTGTAAAACTATTTATCATTGAATATATCTTAACGTAATTGGTTTTAGGTGCCTCGATTTTGTAATTGAATTGCATACATTTATATTTCTCCATCCTTAGCTTGCGTGATAACTTTCTTTGCGAAACTATTTGCCATTGAATATAGATGTACGTAGTTGGTTTTGGGTGCCTCGACTTTGTAACTGAAATATATATATATATATGGTAAAAGTATTTCTCCAGTCATTGGAGATAGAGTTATCTCCAGTGACTCCAAAACTACGTCGTTTTGAATTAATGAAGGGTGTGTTAGTAATTTTAGGAGAATTAATGAAGGGTGTTTCGGTAAAATTTATAGGATTAAAAAATAAATAAAATTACATAAACACAATTCATTAATCCAAAACGACGTAGTTTTGGGGTCGCTGGAGATAACTCTATCTCCAGTGACTGGAGAAATCCTTTACCTATATATATATATATATATATATATATATATATATATATATCCTTTCATTAATATGTGTAATACCATTGAATGTACCATTTATGATGGGTTCTTATGACAACCGTATAGGAACCATAAGTATTATTTTAAATATGGGTTTTAACTCACGAGGACTATAAAAGATTCTCATGAGCATCAAATTTTTCATTCAGATATGATAAAGCTCCTAAAGATTTAGATGGGATTCCCAAAGTATCAATTATTTTAATCACATGATTAGAAGTCTAAAAACATTAAATGATACCTATTATCATGAGTACCATAAAAGTTATGAGTTATCATGATAACCTTATAGGAAGTAAAGCCAAAAAGGGATAATGAGTAGGAGTAGAGCCATGGGTTTAAATGATGGTCATGGGAATTTCTCATCACAACCTTATAGGAACCTGCAATGATAATTTAATTTATAGTTTAATTTGAGAATTTTATTATGTGTGTATTTAAAATAACTTAATCGTGGGATGATAGCTTTGGGATGATACCTCCTAAAGTGATTAACACAACCCTTAGACTTTATACCTCCGATATATTATGTGATGTGAACCAATAGTATCCGTTCTTCCCAAAGTAGTGTCTGGCAGGTTTCTGAAACACTAGTAGCAACTTTGGGCAGAGGTGTACACACTAGAAAGAAATGTTTTATGGCCAATTTGATAATTTGTAATTGACAGGTTTCCGGGTCTACTATGGTTCTCTTTCCATTAAGTAAACTTCATAAAGAATAATAAACTGACATCTTCTTATATATATATATATATATATATATATATATATATATATATATATATATATATATATATGAGTATTTTTATTATGTAAATATTTTATTTTTCTCTATATTATCTTGTTTTATTAGGATTACCAGCTTTGCTGATTTTTGTTTGTGTTCATGGGCTGTAATAATCCTTCGGGGGAGCAGAATTTCAGTGAAACAGGTGCCAAGAGTTGAGACTAGCAGTGAGAAGTGAGGAAAAACATTCAGGGCCTCTAGCTAGTTTTTTTTCTTCTGAATATATCACATTTATTTAAGTTCGGATTTATGTTAATGTAATAAGTTAGCCTTGCACTTGTCTCATTACAAGTGCGACGATAACAATTCCCAAAGTTGTTTATTTTGAATTTCCGTAATTATTTATAAAAATCATTGAAATGTTATGTTATCATAACTATTAGAAATTGGGGGTGTTACATTAGGCCATTATCAGGGCTACGGCCTAACATACTTTAAGCTTAGCCTATTTAGTAAATAGGTTAGGCTTAGACCTATTTTCATATGGTCTAACCTATAGGCCTATTTAGTTTTTTTTCCAAGAAAATTATTATTATGCATAACTATATATAATTTAATCTAAATTAATTTAGTAAATTATTTATAAAATTAATAACTTAGTTTTAACCCTAAGTTTCACATTTCATCATTTACCCATGAGCTAACCTTTCATTCATCAATTGATCACAGCCAGTGGCGGAGCCACAGTGTAGCCCATGTCCGCACGTGCAGACGGAAATTTTGTGTTTGTTTTTTTTTTTTTTTGAGATCTCGTCGATGATCCTGTACCTGGAAGCTAGCTGGACGATGTTGAGGGATGAAGGAGCGCGAGGCATAGCGCCACCGTGTTTTCAGCATCAAATCCAAGACCGCATTGACCTGGGCAATCACTCATGTCGTTCGCTCCAGTGATTGCATCATGCTGCTGGCTGTATACCATGGCAAGAAAACTGGTATACTCAGAAACCTCAAGCGTAATTCAGAATTTATTGTCCTTTTTCCAGCTGTTCAATTGAATTAAATAATCAAATTTCATGGGTTTGTCCCCTGGTTTTACTTAAAATTTGAATGAACAAGGATTTTTTTTTACAGTTATAGGGTTACGACAATAGCTCTTGATAATTACATCTGTATATATTGGATGTTCATTACAAGCAGAAGATTTTGGAAGCAGGAACCAGATTCTTGGTTCTGCGAATCACAGATGCTTTGCTAATTGAAGGATAAAACTTATCAGCATTTTTAGGATGTTTGCTGCAGATGAAAACCCAACATAAAAATATAATTTACAACTTACATTACATGATTAATTAGTTATTCAGAAAATTTTTCTCTACAACATGTTTTTCTATTGGGGAATGGCTAAAAATATTGTATTCCAGTGTTGTCTCTTGTTTAATATGAATATGATATGTTCTTTTTTTATCCAATAATAGATATAGCTGTATGACAAGCAAGAACATCATGAGATCATATGTAACATTCACTGCATGGGTGGTATAGATGAACTGTTGAATATTCTCTCTCTCTTTTTCTTCTTTGTGATTTTCTCCATTTTTCCCTTGCGCTCTTGAAAGAGTTTGGTTGGAAGTCTCAAAGTAAGCACCCAGTTTATGTTCAATTTCTGGTTTCCGCATTCATGATTTGAAGAACTAAAAAAAATTAACATTGTCTCTAGCAAGTCAAGTGAATGAAGGTGAAGAAAAGAAAATTCATTTCCTGGATCAAGAATGAATGGTGGGTCCAAGCTGTTGGTCTCATTTTTTGTAATGACTTTTGTTAAGGATAAGCTGCGCAATCAGATAAGTAATGGTTAGTTTAACTCATGCATGCTAACTTATGTTGAACGTGATATATTTGATAAGATTAATGATGAAGATATAATGCAATATTTTCAAGGAATGAAGAATCAAATAATACTTTTGTAACCGTTCTATTGTAATAGCTTAGTTGACTCTTGATTATTATTTTTCTATGTTGGAGTTTTCTTTTCTTGTTTATATTCTTTTATTTTTTTAATGCATTTAAAATTTTCCTTAAAAAAAAAATTCGGGGGCGCTGCCCCCGAACCCCCAAATCTCCCAACTAATTGTGCGGACACAAATAATAAATCCTGGCTCCGCCACTGATCACAGCTACTTCTCTTCTTTTTGATTGTTCGAGATGACAATGTTAGCTCACTATCTCTCGCTCGGTATGTGTCATTTAATGCAACATAATAATTGTAGTAGATTTATTTTAGTCACGCCTAAATGAAAATGATCATAATAAGAGGAGTTTGTCTCATTTTATGCAAGAAAAACAAGAGGTAAAATCTAGTTTTACATGTCACTTGTCATGCTTGGTTGATTTTAAAAAATGTATCTCCTTAGTCAATAAATGATTAATTTTTCCTATTTACTTAGACAATTATTGCTACTTTGTGTTCTTTTCTTTCTCCTATTAACTCTTTTATTTCATATGAGAACAAATCTCTAAACTTTTAAGACATAACACAGGCTTTTAAATATGATTGACGAATTATATATGAACTTATATACATAGGCTTTTAAACCTATTTAAAGGCCTACATTATAAGTAGACCTTTAAATAGGCTTCAGGCCTTATCATACTTTTTGAAGGCTTAGACTCAGGCTTTAAAAAAAACCTACATGCAGTCTCAAACTTTAGATCTTCATTGCAGGCCCAAACCTATTTAGCTAAGCCTAGTCAGCCTAACCTATTTCCATCCTTAATGATTTTTGGCTTTAAGGTTGTGTTTGGTTGAGTGTTTTGTCTATCAAGCTTTTAGATAAAAGCAGCTTAAAATATAAGCCACATTTCCCAGCTTCGACACACGGTTGGCTCGGCGGGGTATTTACTATTTAATGCTCATTAAAAAAAAAAAAAACAAATCAACCCTGTTTTGTCCTTTCTCTCTCTTCTCCCATATTGTCGCTGATGCCTTTCGTTTTCTAGCCATTGCCTTTTCTCGCTTTGATCTTTAGTCGACCAGTCTTGTGAATATGCATTCTCGGTTTGTCCATTTTTCTCTCCGCCCATTCTATGCATGCAAGTAGTTGGTGATTGCTTGGCATTTGGTAGCCGACGATTTGCTCAGCTAATCTGTGCTGTAAATTTGATTATGCGTGATTCTAATGTAGTTGATTTGTAGTGATTGGCAATGTGATGTAAAACAAGAAGAGAAAAAAGGAAGAGAGATGTGAGAAAGAGGAGAAGGGAAGGAGAGAGAAGCAAGGGAAGAGATTGAGAGATCAAAGAAAGAAAAGGAGAATTGAGAAAATTGGGGAAATAAATAATCAATCTGTTCAATATTCTAAAGTAGGCATACAAATGAGTAAGCGATCTTGACTGTAAGTTTTACATGTCGCTAGACTCTCACTTTTCTCCTGAAGCTCTCTCACTTCTCTTAACGAGTGTGCTTCTGAGATTCGAACTTATGTTTTTCTTCTTACAAGTCTCTTACCATCTTAATCAATCACTTTTTTTACTATTCTACTCTATCTTTTCTACCTCTTTCTATCCAGATTCTCTATTTTTTCTACTACCTCTAGTCCTAATTATAGGAATACTTTTATAGTGCAATTTGAACCATAAAAATGCTCCTATAATTAGGACCGGAGGAAGTATTCCAATTCTTCTCCATGATATGTTTTATATTGCAATGTCTTGACTCAGTTTTCCCCTAATTATATTTAGTCATATGAAAAGTACTTTTTCCTAAAAATTAGAAAATACTCCTTCATAACATTTCATTAAATTGATTGATTGATATTATAATTATGATATTATACATTGATAAAGATGGTCCATTTTCAATTAATCTATTGTATGTACACAAACTTAAATAGTGACCAATATGATTTCAGGTAGAACAATATTACCTTTAATTAAAGGATGCAAGTACGCAACAACAACAAAATATTATACGTCATAATTTAGGTTCGACTTTTTTCCTTGCCCTTTTTCATCATCAATCCTATTTAAACCCAGTTTAGTTTAACAAAATTCAATTCAAGTTAAACAAATATATTATTTTTTATGTTGTATTTTATATAATTTAGTATATTGTGGTTTGTTCCTTTTTCAACATCAATCTTTAAAGTTTGTGTTTATATATATATATATATATATATATATATATATATATATATATATATATATATATATATATGCGAGCGCGCATGCGCACGTCAATATACAAATATAAAAATTCTAACAATTTTTATAAGTCAACTAACTACTTAGTAATGCAAGTTCTCCCCATGCACTCTTGTGGGAGTCTCGTTCTCTCCGCCAAGCGTGAGAGTGATAAGGAGGTGAGTGAGGGGTGTTTGTCGGGGTCTACGGCGGTGCTTCAGTGTACGACGGAGACTGATAGCGAGGGTAGAAGTCTGGAGACTGTCTTGGATCTCATTTCTCAGAGGTGCGGGGCGTTTTTGCTCGTCTTGACCTAGACGGATCTGTTCGTCATGGAAGAGCCGATTATCTCAGATCCTCTAATTTGGAAGGAGAATATAGTTGAGAAGATCCTCATCGGCAAGATTATGTCATCTAAATCGTACTCTCGTGTTGCAATTGAGAGGATCTTGCAAAAGGCATGGAACCTCCAGTCCGGTCTTGACGTAATTGAGGTCACAGGAAACACGTTCATGTTCAGATTCTCAGATGTGGTGGAATACAGCAGGATATTGCGTGGTCGACTGTGGTCCATTAATGGTTGTTTATTAAACCTCATGGAGCGATCTAAATACAACGCGTGTGAGGATTTTGAATTCAATCGATGTCCTGTTTGGATCCAAGTACACAACATTCCGGTGGAGGCTATGTGTCTGGAAAACGCAATCATGATCGGTGGATATGTCGGCGAGGTGGTTCTGGTTGAAGATCCGTATCTTAATGGTAAGCTATATCGCAATTTTCTACGTGCTCGTGTATCATTGGATCTGAGGAAGCCGCTGCCTTATGGCTTCTGGATGAAAAAACCTGATTGTGGTAGAATTTGGACCTCCATCCGGTATGAGAAACTCCAGAGCTTCTGTTTTAGTTGTGGTAAAATTGGCCATGACAATCGAACCTGTAATTCTGAAAAATGGATGTCAGTGGCTATCAGTAATGAACCGTGCTTTGGCCCTTGGACTACTACCAATCAGTGCAGGAATTGTGAGGAATCTGTGGTGGTTGTGCGTCAGAACTGGGAAGAGGCTGACTACTTTAGGAAGAGAAAGGAAGAGGCGCTTGCGCGTAGGAGGAAGGATCGTATTCAAGAGGTAAGCCGGGAGTCTAAGAGGATGGATGAGGATTTGTTCTTCATCAAGTTGAACAAATCTTCTAGCCTCGAAAGGAAGGAAGACTCAGCTGCTAATTTGGGCGACTACTCCCTATCTGCTGAGGATTGTGATGCTTCGGACAGAGAACTTGAAGAGAGGTGTGGCAGCCAAACTCATACAGCAGTGCCGCAGGTAGCTGTTATGGCATCCAGCAGTGGAGTTGATGCAGGAGAGGTGTCAAAAGCAGTGTCCTCATCAGATCCTAACCTGCCATCTAGTCTGGTAGAGGTTGTCGGTGCTCGTATTGGCTCTAAGACTCCTGAGGTTGCAGTTGGGACTGCCCTGGCAATGGTGCCTTATTGTGGGAACTCTTTGTTGGAGGTCACCAACGTCTTATGTGGCTTGGGGCTGAAGAGAAGTGCTGTAACGGAGCTAGATCTGCCATGTCTTAAAAGGAGGAAGATGGATGTTGTGGAGCCAGATCACACTCCAAATGCCATTTCCACTTATGCACGTGATCTGAGGAAGAGTAAGGCTCGATTGAGAAGGAGTGGAAAAAGGAAAGATAGTGGTGAGAAGGAAAACACACCAATGGTGGAGCTGTCGGTGGATGAATTAATGGATGAACCGACTACTTCGCCTCCACTGGATCAGGTTTTTGTGTTCAAAGCTAAAAGTGGTAAGTCCAAGAAAATTCGTGCTGAAGGAGATGGTGGCTGGCCTTTAACAGCCACCAAGGGGTCATGAAAATATTATCATGGAACTGTCAAGGCCTAGGAAGAGCCTTGACAGTCAGAAACTTAAGGGACATGGTAACAAAATTTTGTCCCTCTATAATCTTCCTGATGGAAACCAAAAGTCATTCATTAAAGTGTAAGAAGGTTCGGTTGAAGTGTGGCTTTGATCATGAGATATATGTTGAACCATGTGGGTTGGCGGGTGGCTTAGCTGTGTGGTGGCTTGATTGTATTTCAGTTTCAGTATTATACAAATCTAAGAATATTATCCAGGTGATGTTGGAATCAGGGGGCATGTGTGTACCGAGACTTGTTACTTTTGTTTATGGCCCTCCCCAAGAAGGTGAACGCAGATCAGTATGGAATTCCTTGAGGCAGCTGGCATCTAGTATATCAGTATCTTGGTTGGTTTTAGGTGATTTTAATGATCTTATATCTCAAAGTGAGAAGGAGGGAGGTAATCCTAGAGCCATGAGGAAGATTTTAAATTTCCAAAGTCTATTGTCCGATTGCAACTTGCTTGACTTGGAGTTCAAAGGATCTAAGTTCACTTGGTGTAATAAAAGGCAGCATAGCATCATTAGAGAGAGAATTGATCGTGCATTGGGAAATGTGGAGTTTAGAACTGATTTTGATCATGCCTTGGTTTTTCACATTGAACCAGTGGGTTCAGACCATCATGTTCTTCTTGTTGATTGCTGTTACACGGAGGTTTATGCTGTAAGGGAGTTTAAATTTGAAGCTAATTGGGTGTTACATGAGGACTTCCTAAAAATTGTAAAAGGGAGCTGGTTGGAGCTTGCTGGGGTTTCTGATGATCACTTGCTGGATCTTGTCCTGAGAATGAATATATGCAGGGAAAGATTGAAGGAATGAAGTAAGAAGGAGTTTCCAAACTCCCGTAAGACTGTGGACCACTTGCGTAGGAAGCTCCAAATCAGTTATGAGGGCTGCTTATCACCTGACAAACTCCTGGAGGCTGAGACTCTGGTGGGTCTTATTGAGGAGATTTGGATCAAAGAAGAGACCTATTGGTGGCAAAGGTCACGTATCTCCTGGCTGAAGAATGGGGACCAAAATACCAAATTCTTTCATAGTAGTGTGATTCAACGGAGGCAGCGCAATAAAGTTCTAAGGCTAAAGGGTGAAGATGGAATCTGGCTAGAGGAGAGCAGGGCAATCAATGACTCCTTTAACAAGTTCTACAGGCATCTTTTCAGTTCTGAGGGTCCTAGGCCGATGGATCAGGCACTCTCCTATGTCAGGAAAGTAGTGATCGAGGAGGATAATATGGCTCTGTCAAGACCTGTGTCTGATCTAGAGATTGAGGAAGCTGTGTTTCAATTGGGTGCCAATAAAGCTCTAGGCCCAGATGGTTTTTCTGCCCTGTTTTTTCAATCTTCTTGGAAGGAGGTGTGTGGCATGGTGCATGACTTTTTTGAGGGTAAATCAGGGCTGAAAGAGATAAATGCCACTAGCATTGTATTGATCCCAAAAGTTGACAAACCGGAAGGGGTAAACCACTTCAGACCTATAGGACTTTGCAATGTCACCTATAAGATAATTGCCAAAATCCTGACTAACAGACTAATAGGGCTGATGGATAGAATTATCTCCCATAATCAAAGGGCCTTTATAGCTGGCCGTATTATTCAGGATAATATCATCCTCACACACGAGGCATTCCATTACCTGAAAAATAAAAAATCTGGTGGTAAATGGGAGTTTGCCCTGAAATTAGACATGAGCAAGGCCTATGACCGGGTGGAGTGGGATTTTCTCATGGCAGTGATGCTCAAAATGGGATTCTCTGATGGCTGGGTGATGTGGGTAAGGGAGTGCATTTCGTCGTCCTTCTTCATCTTAAAGGTAGATGGGCATAATGTGGATTCCTTTCAGCCGGAGCGTGGTGTTAGACAGGGGGACCCGCTGTCCCCCTACATGTTCATTATTGCCTCAGAGGTCCCCTCTTTGATGCTGCAGGTTCATATTGACAGGAAGGATCTAGCTGGAATTAAACTTGCCCGTAGAGCTCCTACTCTCTCCCATTGCTTTTTTGCAGATGATGCCATGGTATTTCTCAAGGCCGATATAACAAACTGCAAGATTCTAAAGAAGATCCTGGAGGTTTATTGTGGTGCTTCAGGTTAGATGATTAACATTGATAAGTCAAGCCTTTTATTTTCATCTAACTCCCCTTCGGTGATCAAAGGAAGTGTCTCGGCTGAACTGGGTATTCTCGGTACTAACCAACCTGGGAAATATTTTGGCCTGCCAATCATATGGGGACGTTCGAAATTGGCGGCTGTGGCATTTGTACGTGACAGAATCGGCTTGAAACTGCAGGGGTGACGGAAAAAACTCTTAACCTTTGCTGGTAGGGAAGTGCTCATTAAAACGGTTGCAAATTCTATACCCACTTATCCTATGGCATGCTTCCTATTTCCAAAAAAGGCTTGTATGGAGATAGATAGCCTAATCTCCAATTTCTGGTGGGGTCAAAAAACCGAGGGAGGTTCCATTCATTGGAAGCAATGGAAACGGATGACTATGCGGAAGGGTGAGGGTGGCATGGGGTTTAAAGACCTCCTATGTTTTAATAGAACATTATTAGCCAAAACAGCTTGGAGACTACTAAATCACCCTGGTGACACTTGGTGTAAGACGTTGAAGGGCATTTATTTCCCCAAAGTGAGTTTCTTGAGGGCTAGGAAAGGGAGGCATGCTTCTTGGGGGTGGTCTAGCTTATTGGAAGGAAGAGACCTGCTCTTGAAAGAACTTCACTGGAAAATTGGCAATGGGAAATCTGTCTCAATCTGGAATGACCCATGGGTGCTGGGTTTGCATGGGTCTAATCTCCAAAGCTGTGAGGGGCCTAGGGAGGATGACCAAAGCAAGGTGGAGTCCCTTATTAACAATGGTGTTTGGAACCTTGATCCAATTATCTCATTGATCTCACCACTGGAAAAAGACCTGATTCTGAAGACACCAATTCCACGTAATGGTTGTGCTGACCGGGCTGTTTGGTTAGCCAACTGTGACGGGGCTTACACTGTCAAATCAGGCTACATGGTGGCTAGGAGCAACACGGAGGGGGAGCTAATTAAAGACCCTGGTACGTCCTTTACTACTCCAAAATTAATGTGGAAGAGTATCTGGAGAGTTATAGTGCCTCCTAAAATCCAACATTTCCTCTGGAGATTAGGAGCAGGTGCTATAGCTACCCAAGAAGCTCTCTTTAGGCGTAAATGCTCTTTGGATCCTACCTGTCCTATTTGTTTAGTTGAAAAGGAAACTATTGAGCATTTGCTTTTCTTATGCCCCTGGACGAAGCTTGTATGGTTTGGTATTCCCTTGGGCCTGAAATTTAGTAAATGGTCTATGCCAAGATGTGAGGTGTGGCTATGTCATGCTACATGGCAATGATATTCTGGATGATTATGGGAAATCGATTTTTGCCATGGCATGCTGGTGGATCTGGCGGAAACGTTGTAACTGGATATTTAGGGGTGAGGTGTTGTATGCAAGGGAGGTCACACGGATTGTTATTGGCTAGGTTGATGACTTTTGGAGGTCAAAAACTAAATTTGATGCTAGGATTGTTAAAGTGTACAGGTCTGATTGTCTCAGGAATACTGAATGGACATTGCCCCCAACTGATTCAATTAAATTCAATATTGATGGCTCTTTTAAAGGGGCCACTAGAGAGGCAGGTATAGGACTGGTATGTAGGAACAATTTTGGTAGGTTTGTTGGAGGATTGGCCAAGGCCGTCGAGGCATCATCCCCTTTTACGGCTGAATGCCTGGCATTGAAAGAGGCCTTACTGTGCAGAGCTAGGTTTGCCAATTCAGCGGTTATTGTAGAAACCGATTGTGAGAATCTTTTAAAATTTGTAATAACAAATGTGTTGCTGGTGGTGAGTGGATGTGCTGGGATTTACTGGAAGAAATTGCTGGTTTGCTCATGTCCTCAGCTGATGTGTCACTGTCCCTTGTCTCCAGAAAGGGCAATAAAGTTGCTGATAGACTAGCAACAGAAGCTGCAAAGAAGATGCACCAACCTTCCTGGTTGGCTTTTGCTCCATCTTCTCTAAGCAAGTTCTTGATTGAGGATTCATTGGCTGCCAGCGAAGGTATGTCTCGCAGGTCCAATTCACGTGATAGGGAAGGTATCGGTTAAACTTACAAGCTTTGGTCTGTTTCCTGTTTTTTGCTTTATGTTTCACTAGGATTTGTTTATGCATTGTTTGCTTTCTGTTTTGTTTTGTTTTGATTTCTTGGTAAGCTTGTGTGGTAGGTTGTAATGCTAGGTTTTTTTGAGTGTTTCCTTGGCTTCGGCTATTAGTGAATGTAATCCTGTTTTTGTTATTAATAAAATACTTTGTTTTGGCCAAAAAAAAAAACTAACTACTTAGTACCCCTAATCCTTATTATAAGGCGTCAACTAACTTTTCTCACAAACCAATAAAAGTAGTTAAGGTCAATAAAGTTGTCATAAAATATAAGTAATTTTCAATATTACCCCTACTAATTGCATTAAACTCTAATATAATATTAATTATTACTCTCACCCACTACCTTTATTAAATAGGGGCAGACATGGAACAAAATAATCAATGCTCATTGGGAACAAGCAAGTGCCTTATAAAAAGGACCAAATAAACTTACTAGTTGGTGCCTTATAATAAGGACCAGAGAGAGTATTTCTTAAATATTGTGTGATGTATTAGACTCATGTTAGTTTAGTTTTGAATTTTGATTGTTTATTTAGCTACGATTGTTGAATGATTTAGAAATTTTGTGATTGAATTCATCCTAAGCCTCCATATTTGGTTGCCTTGCTTCAATAGTATATATGAAGTTGCCCATATGATACTAAATGTAAGAAGGATTTAACAAAATTGGTTAGATTAAGGGGTTGTTTGGCACAATGGAGTTGGATTTTTTGTTTTTTTTTATAAGAAAAAACTAGAGAAGTGAGATTAAAAGTTTTAATTAAATTGTCTTACCTTTTTATTTTATATCCTATCTTTATTAAAATTTTATAATTCCACTGGTCCAATTTTTCTAAATCTAGCTCATAAAATTTTCTCCTCTCCTCCCTTCACCTCTATTTTCATCCTGCCAAACAGGCCTTAAGAAAGTTAGATAGATAAGTTGGTTAATTATATGGAGTAATAAAAATATATATGATTTTCTTAAAATACTTCAATAATCTTTCTTAATTTTTACACTCCATCTCATATTTGAGGGAGTATTAATATGAGTAATTTGAAAAAAAAATTAATTTATCTAAAAAATAGATATTAAATTTATGACTAAAATCAATTCATCAATTATGTCTTACATTAATGATTTTAGAAAGGGCATCAGCTAAAAGGAAATACAAAAATGTAACCAATAAAAAAGAAAATAGAAAAGGCGAATAGATGAAGATACAAAAGAAAGTTAAATAGTGTTGTGCTACATTGTCTGAGAACTATGGAGTGAATATCGAGTCTCTTCCTCTCTCGAGTTTTTCTCGAGAGAGCAATGGGGGTTGGGAAGCAGCTTTGGTCCGCTGCAAAGGACGCTGCCCTCATATATCTTAAGCGGTATCGTTTTAGGTATAAAACAAAGAGCAAGTTCCTTTTTTCTTTTCAATTTTTGTTAGGACACTAGATGGTATTTGTTACGGATTTATATAAGGCCCATTAGTGATGCGGCCCAATAACAAGTAGATCTATCATGATCACCAACAGATCAGATAAGATCATAACCAACCTACAATCAAGGAGATAATTAAGGGAAATCTCTATCACAAATAGAGGGCCCATGAGCCCAAGACCAACATGTAACACCCCAATTTCTAACAAATATAATAACATAAAATTGCAATGGTTTTTATAAATAATTACTGAATTTCACGTAAATCCTTGGGAAGTGTTACCACCGCACTTGTACTGGGACAAGTGCAAGGCTAATTTATTACAATGACATAAGTTCAAAACTTAAATAAATAGTTTTATTCAAAGCAAAATAACATAAACCTAGCCATAAATAGTTGAATATTCTTCCTCACTTCTCACTGCTAGCCCCAACTCGAGAACCTGCTTCACTGAAAATCTGCTCCCCCGAAGGATCGTCACACCCCATAATACACAAAATCAGCAAAACGCTGGTAATCCCAATAGAAAAAAAAAAAAAAAAGATTTAAGTGGCTCGAATACTTTATATAAATTACATAAAATAATCCTATATAATTTACACTAAATATAATTCTTTATTAATTTAGACCAGGAAGCCCCGCCATCTGTTTAGTAGGAGGAGAATCATGGTAGACCCGGAAACCCGACCGGCCTACTCGTGACCGGAAACCCGACTACCACAATCAATCGATTGGCCATCAAAAATACTTCGTCCTAATGTGCACACCTCTTCCTACGGTTGCTACTAGCGTCCTGGAAACCCGACTGCATACGTAAGAACGGATATAATCGTTTCACTTCGGTAACATATCGGGGGCATAAAGCCTAGTTGTGTTCATCACTTTGGGAGGTACCGTCCCAAAGCTATCCTCCCATGATTTAAATTCTTTCAATCCACACATAAAATATATGTCTTAATAAATCAATAACTAAATAATAAATATATAGCATATTTATATTTATATATATACATATATATATATTATATTGTACCCAACAGGAAGGCGCATCCCGAAATAAGTAAACAAAAAAGCGTACAGGTTCCAATTTGAAAAGAAAAAACGTACAGGTTCCAATTCAAAAACAAACATATATTATAGTGCGTACGGAAATCGAGGCAACCTTTATTCATTTAATCCCAACTTGAAATCGTTTCGCACAGAAGCTTCACACGTGATTCGAGAAGAAGAAAAAGATAATTATAACGTATCTAATATTAATTCCTACTAGGATTAGGGTTACATATTAGGGTTACATATAATATATATACATCATGCAAAACAATCCTAATACTTCTAGGACAGAATTCGCATGGAATTACCCTAGGCTATATGGGAATTAGGATTACCTGGTCTCCGTCTTTGCTAGTCTTCTAGAAAAATGATTTAAGGAGAGTACGGGAGGAGGATGCCGTAGCAGAGAAAAGAGTCGAGAGAAAAAGAGTCGAGCGTTTTCTAGGTTTAGGCGGCTAAACCTAAATTTATAATTAAAATCTAGGGTTTTAGTTATGGGCTGAGCTATTTAATTATTGTAATTTAATAAATTAATACTAAAAACATTATTAATTTCTAGATATTTTATATATTATTATTATCTTTTGTTGGAATGTGCCTTTATCACTTAAACCCTAATCATTATGTGATCTAGTCTAATCGATCCGATTATGTGATCTTAACTGTTTTATTTGTTTTTTTTTAAATTTCAAATTATTGTGCATAGATTCTAGGAGAAACTCTAGAAATCAATTTAGATTATTTCTCTCTATATATGTACACATATTAATTCTATTATTATTATTATTATTATTATTATTATTATTATTATTATTATTATTATTATTATTATTATTATTATTATTATTATTATTATTATTATTATTATTATTTTAATCAGGGAAATCTCTATCACAAATAGAGGGCCCATGAGCCCAAGACCAACAGGTACTCTCTATACATAAGAGTTAAACCCTAAAGGTACACAACTTCTACTCTCTGGCTATTTACTATTCAGCCTACACAGAGCACACACACCACCCCTTGGCTAAACGCCTCCAGTATATCGAACTACGTAGACTTTGATCCCTCTTCAGGGTACGTAGGCCCTAAGAATCGCTCCTAGGTCAAGTCCCAATCAATATCAACATATTAGCCCCTCAGGGCTAGACATCTGTGTTCTACACCAGAACAATATTAAAAAGATATATACTTCAATCAACTGACTGGTACTAAAAAAATATTTTATGATCTTGAAAAATTCTTTTAGGATCTAGAAAAAATTTTGCAGGATATTGACTGATATTATAAAGATACTTCAAGATATTAAAAAAAGGCCTCATGATCTTAAAAAAATAATTTAGGATATTGAAAAAATATTCTAGGGACTGAATGATACTAAAAATATACTTCAAGAAATTTTTTTTAAGATCCTAAACAAATTTTTCAAGATTATGACGTATTTTTTCAGTATCCTGAAGTATCTTTTTAGTACCAGTCAATATCCTGCAATATTTTTTCAAGATCCTAAAATAATTTTTCAAGATCATAAAGTATTTTTTCAATACTAATCAGTTGACTAAGTATCTTTTTAATACCATCTAGTGTCCTAAAAAAAATTCAAAATAAAAAAAGAGAACTTGCTCTTTATTTTATACCCAAAACAACACCGTTTAAGATATAGAAGGACAGCGACCAAAGCCGCTTCCGTGGGGGTTGAGTCTTGTCTTGTGCAAGTGTGTGTACGAATTTAAAGACTAATTTAAAAAATAAAAAAGTTTACGAATTAAAAGTTTATTATATGATTATTATTTTTTCGATTACAAAAAAAGAAGATCAAAATACATAGTTAGTTTCTATGGTGAGGCAACCATAATCCACCCAAAACTTCGCACGTTGGCCATCTACAAGTCTCCAAGTGTGGCTCTCCAATGTTCTGCTCTTCACTTTAGGAATATATATACTAGAATAATATCAGTCCCACGTTTATATTTTTCCATAATAAAACGAACCCATTAGCGACTTAACTAAACCCCAACCAACTTCATGAATTATATTATCTCATGTCTTAATTATAGGAACACTTTTATTATAGAATTTATATTTTATAAATGTTCTTATAATTATGACTGAAATGAGTATGATTATTTGCTAATTTAAGTCGTGTATAGTTTTTGACTTGATTATAACTTTTTTTTTTTTGAATTTTCACCTAATATAACTTAATCTCTATAACTATAACTTTAACTTGGTTGTACCTCAGTTTTTGAATTTTTATTCATTGTAACTCAGTTTTATAGTTTTAATTATTATATAATTTAGCTCATGGCCTTTTTTATATATATGATTTTCTTTTAAAAATTATAGGAATAAAATTATAAAATAATTAAAATTATAGGGATTGTAGTGATTCAAAGTTTAGAGACCATGTTACAAACGAATTTAAACTATAAGGACAGAGTTGCACATAGCGAATCAAAGTATAGGGATTGAGTTACAGCTAAATCAAAACTACAAAAACTAAAGATTAATTTTTTCTATATCATACTTCTCTGATCCTTAATATAAGACATAATTAAGAAGTTAATCTTGATTCTAAATATAAGACATAACTTTCATATTTATCATTCGTGTCCTAATTTACCCCTATTAATACTATCTCAACAATAATCAAGGAAAAGTGAGAACGTGAAAATTAAGGAAGATGATTGAATGTTTTAGAAAATAAATATCTTTTTGACTAACTTAATTAATTTATTTAATCTAACTAAATTAAATTAGATAAATATCTCTTATATTAAAAATAAAAACAACAAATATAGGTCAAGATTCAATTGGTCAAAAACATATGAGAAAAAGTTCTAGTTTTTTGTTATACCATTCAAAAGACGTGTTCAAGTAATATTTTTCCAGTTTTTATTATACCATTCAAAAGAAGTGTTCAAGTAATATTTTTCCCATGACTTTGATTTTGATTCAAACTGCTTGGTAACTTTATAATTGCACCGCAAAAGCAGTTTTTATAGCAAGCGGAAGATGATCCATACAAGAAATAGGATGGGATTTCGGTAAACATCCTCGTGAATCGTGATTTTTGACCGCTTCCCGAGGCAACATCGACGTGTTCACAGTCCAAAAAGCACACAAAGAGGCCCACTTTTCTCTCTCTATCTTTCCCATGACATCCACTACGCGCCTTAGACGACTCGGCACGGCCGTCGGAGCCGCTGTTGCCACCGCCTACGGTGGCTCGATCATCCTTCACCCTCCGATCTCTGCCAGTGATAATGGAGGTGGCCCTTCTCAGCTTGACGCCATTCGGCGGAAGATCCGTGACCCCTTCGCCGTCGTTCCCTCCAGAGGCGTCCAGCAATCGGCCTTGATCGGTGCCAGTCCGGCCAATCCTCTCGACATACTTGTTATTGGTGGTGGCGCCACTGGTTGCGGTGTGGCACTCGATGCTGTGACCCGAGGACTCCGGGTTGGTCTCGTTGAAAGAGAGGATTTTTCTTCGGGAACTTCCTCCCGCTCCACGAAGCTCATTCATGGAGGTACAGATGTTTGGACGTGTTTTTGTGTATATTGCAGAATCGTAAGCGATAAAAATTTGGTCAACAATTTTTGGTAATGGAATCTCAATTAAATGATTAAATTCAATACCTGCATTTTTTTTTTTTCAAACCTCGGCTCTTTGAAAGTCGAACGAAATTCAGGCACCTATTTGATTCTGAATCAAGTTGCCTGTGAATTTTGCTTTTTCATGAGTGTTCATTCTTTTACGTCGATTTTCAGTTGGTTGGTGTTTTGCCATGTGCCGGTCCGATATGTGAATTATATATTTGCATTTTTTATATTCATATTGTGATTGTCAATGTTGTCCTCCTCCTCCTCGAACAGTCATCATTTTGGATGTCTTTTAGTCGTGCATTTTGCTTGCACGACGAACATTGATCGCATTTTTAAGAAGAAAGTCGTGGTAGAACTACAATCATGGATGAATGATAACTTGTGACATGTAGTTAATAAAACGAAAATCTATAACTGAGGAATACTTTGCGGATTTTGAATGTAAAAGCACAGAAGTCAGAGAAGGTCTGTGGTTCTTGTGATTTTGAATCAGCTCAACAATTATGTAGGCTTATTCACATCTTCACGATGTAGATATCAAATGTCTGAGAATTTGCTTTACGCATTGACTTTTTCTTCTTGTTATGTCAAGAGGGGCTTTCTTCCCTTCTCATTTCAATATTCGTTAGTTGTTGTTCTAATCTTTTAGTGTTCCTGAAAATTATCAGGTGTGCGTTACTTGGAGAAAGCTGTCTTTAATCTTGACTATGGACAACTGAAGTTAGTATTCCATGCACTTGAGGAGCGTAAACAGGTTATTGCCAATGCACCACACCTATGCAAAGCTTTGCCTTGCATGACACCATGTTTTGACTGGTTTGAGGTAGTGTACTACTGGATGGGATTGAAAATGTACGATTTGGTCGCTGGAGCAAAACTCTTGCATTTATCAAGATATTATTCTGCAAAAGAGTCTGCTGAACTCTTCCCTACTCTAGCAAGGGAGGGAAAAAATAGAAGCTTAAGGGGCACAGTAGTTTATTATGATGGGCAGATGAATGATTCAAGACTTAATGTTGGATTGGCTCTTACTGCTGCATTAGCTGGTGCAGCAGTGCTGAATCATGCAGAAGTTATTTCCTTTCTGAAGGATGATGCTGGTGAGCGAATAATTGGGGCACGAATCCGAGACAACCTATCTGGTACCAAACATCCCTTTTACTTCGAATAATTACTAGGGATTTGGGACATCTGTTATTTATATTGACATTTTGTCTACCCCAAATTCATTCACAAGGTATGAGTGTGTTTGAGAGGAATATCCCTTATTTTAAAGGCACCTGATCACTATATGACATAAGCACACGATATTCAATTACACCTTAACTTCTAACCTCCCTCCACATGTACATCCTTACCCCAGTAGAAATGAATTATATCAGTTGGGTGGGACAGAACAATTAGCTTTATTTTATTATTGAATACAGAATAGTAGAACTTTGCATCTCTGTTAATTAAAAGCATTAATTTTTACTTGAATGCTGTTTTTCTTTTTTTTATTTTATTTTTGCTCAAGGTTCATTTGCTAAGCAATTATGCACTGTTATCAGAGCAATTAATGTACTATTTCTTGCAAATGGAAAGACAAGTTCTAAGATACATCTATGTTGGGGGCTTGTGACCTGGGGAGGGTTCTTGGGAAAAATGAATAGTTATTTTTTTTAAGTGGGTCTGTTAGTGTGTTATGTCTGTAGCCCAGACTGAACACTCTAAATTTTGTGGGTCTTAATCTCAAAACTAAAATATTTTATTGAAGATTGTCATTTTTGTTTATTTAACATGTATTTCAAATTGTGTAGGCAAAGAGTTTGATACATATGCAAAAGTAATTGTGAATGCGGGTGGTCCATTTTGTGACTCTGTAAGAAAATTAGCCGACAAGGATGCAAGAGCTATGATCAGTCCCAGCAGCGGTGTACATATTGTACTCCCTGATTATTATTCTCCTGAAGGAATGGGCTTAATTGTTCCTAAAACTAAGGATGGCCGTGTTGTTTTCATGCTACCATGGCTGGGAAGAACTTTGGCTGGAACCACAGATTCCAACACCCCCATTATTTCACTTCCAGAACCACATGAAGATGAAATACAATTTATTTTGGATGCCATCTCTGATTACCTTAATGTTAAAGTATGTTATCCCTGTAATACAAAGTTTTTTTAATTTCTTTTGTTCCAATTTTTTTTTCTGCCTAATGTTAGATTCGGATTGGTTGTCTACCAAACATTTTTGGTTAACTATTTTTCCATCATTTTTTTTTTTTGGGGGAGGGGGGATGAAAATGTGTCTGATATTCATTGGCTTCTGGGTCATGAAGTTTAAATTATGATTATGTTCAAGGCAGAAAAATTTAGTGTGGAATTGCTCAGTCCAGGAGTCATTCCTTTTCTAAACTGTTCTATGCCGTCTGCTTGTGCTTAGACTAAAAAATACTGGCAAAATTAGGTAAGACGTACAGATGTTCTTTCTGCTTGGAGTGGAATTCGCCCATTAGCAATGGATCCATCAGCAAAAAATACGGAGAGTATCTCCAGGGATCACGTTGTCTGTGAGGATTATCCCGGTCTGGTTACTATAACTGGTGGAAAGTGGACTACCTATCGCAGGTAAACACTGAATGGGCTGAGCTGACATATCTTTGTTGAAGGTTTATTTTGACGTGTCTACTTTCTACCTTGGCCTTTTGTTAGTTTCATTGATCACTTAGTTACTCCATTTTGAAAGTATTTTTTCTGCTTCCCTTCTTATTTTTCTTTCCTACGCATACTCTTGTTCTTGCATCAACTTTTTTGTTACACCGAAATAGTATACTTACTTCAGTATGGTTCAGCATGGCAGAAGATGCAGTTGATGCAGCTATTAAATCAGGAAAGCTGAATGCTCCCAGCGGATGTGTGACCAGCAACCTGTGTATTGTTGGCGGTGAAGGGTGGGATCCTGCACATTTTACTGTTATTGCGCAACAATATACGCGCATGAAAATATCACATAATGGTAAAGTTGTTCCTGGAGTAATGGACACTACTGCAGCAAAGCACTTATCTCATGCATATGGAATTATGGCTGAACGTGTGGCTGCCATAGCTCAGGTTGGTTTGTGTTACTGTATATTTGTCTTTAGTTGTATTTGGACGAGAAATTTTGGTTTTTTGTTGTTGCTTATGTTATGTCAATTCTATTGTGTAGATATATAAGATCTTGAGCACCAAGCATAACCAATTAGATGTCAGTGCCATTGATTTTCTTGGTGTCACCAACAGTTTGATTTAGAAACTGTAGCTATCACCATTGAAACGCTTTCGTAACATATTGCTTCCTGCTATGTCTTTTTTGTGTTTGTTCTGTTCTCATATCAAAACCTTGGCCCACCAAGGTTTCGTTTGAAATTCGTCTGATGATTTTTCCAACTTTTGTTGAGTTTACATGTCTCTATTCAGAACTTCATAAATTGGGCAACTATTTTGCATGAATGGCACCACCTGTTCCTAATAGGGATGGGATCATGGTAAACTGATCTTCTTATCATGTACAAAAGAAGGCATGCGGCATGGCCATTTTCTTTAAAATAGCCTTCTCTTCTGTTTATTGTGCTATATAAAGTAAGCATGTTTTAAATGTATGATGTGGTCAGAAACTCATCTCGCTTGGATTCAATAATAAATATATTTTTTTATTGTACTCAATCTTATTTTGTTTCACTTATACCATAGATTTAAAAATTACAACTGTTTCTTGTTGAGGATTGGGCTTCTATCTCTTATATTGATAGAGAACACTTGTGTAGTTGTACTTAATTCATTGTTATTGTAGTGTCTTGAAACCTTCCGACATTTTAGAATAAACTGAAGCATTTGTGGCTACAATCTGAATTAACATTATATAAATTATGAACCTATCACATTATGTGATATAAACTGATTTCAATACTGAGATGTTGTGTGGTAACTGGTCTGGTTTAGTGGAATTGAAGTTCAAAAGCCATGGTATGTCATCTTATATGATAAAAATATGAGTTAAGGAACATTTTTTTTCCTAGAAGTTCTCACCGAGAGAATTTTTTCCTAGAAGATTTTGGGGGGTGGCAATTTTGCCCCAAAAGTTTAAAAAATGGAGCAATTTTGCCTTGACGGTTATCTTAGTTAGTTTGACTGTTAGTTGACCAAATATGCTGAGCTAGCAGTCTACATGTGATTCATATAATTCTTCTTAAGGTGTAAATTTGCACTAAATGTCTATGTATCATCGACTTCACTGGGATATTGATTAAGGCAAAATTGCTGCATTTTTTAAACTTTTGGGGCAAAATTGTCTCCCGAAAAACTTCTGGACAAATTGCCCCTCGTTGAAAATTTGCAGGGCAAAAGTGCCCCTTAGCCCTAAAATCATCACTTTTATTACAGTGCATCATGCCTTTTTTGAGTTTGGATTAGTTTTTTGGTTTCACCTTGTGGCTAATTTTCTCTCTCTCCTTTGTTTTAATGGTAGAATGAAAATCTTGGTAAAAGACTCGCTCATGGCTACCCATATCTGGAGGCAGAAGTGGCGTACTGTGCACGCCTTGAATACTGCGAATCTGCTATTGACTTCATTGCAAGAAGGTGTCGTCTTGCTTTCCTTGACACTGATGCTGCAGGACGGGCATTACCTCGCGTTGTTGAAATATTGGCTGCTGAGCACAAATGGGACAGGTCAAGGCAGAAGGAAGAGCTGAAAAAGGCTAGAGAATTCTTAGAGACCTTCAAATCCTCAAAAAATGCTCAGTTCCATGATGGAAAACACAATTAGTAGGCACTCAAAAAATGCTCAGTTCCATGATGGAAAACACAATTAGTAGGCACTTTCATTACCTATCCCTCAATTATATATAGAAATTTCTTTGATTTCTTTGCCCCTTAATCATATATATAAATTTCTCTATTCTTCATCTCCGAGTTGGTCATTCTTCTGGGGTCCATAAGTGACAAGCAAGAACATCTGTAATGATCTTTCATTTAATAAAATTTATCGGGTTCAACAAAGTTTTACCTTGGTTATTCAGGGCCTGATATAACTCTTTTTGTTCGGACTTGATACATGTTATTGTTACCAAATAAAGATAAAGTTTGTTGTGGTGGTATTTGTCGATCATCTTTTGAAATTTTTATAGTATTTATTGTGGTTTGTGTGATTGTGTGGTGAGCATGCGTGTGATTGTTCTCTTGCTGCAGAGTATTGTCTGGCATAAATGAAGGAGTTGCCTATCTGAGTTTGATTTGTTCCGTGGTGGGTAAGGTTTTTTTTTTTTTTTTTCCTTTCGCGCGCGCCTCTCTTTGGAATTTATTTTATGTGATTTTATACTTTATAAAGTTAATATGTTTGAGGAGTTTTGTTTTATAAAGTGTGAAAGCGTGTTTTTTAAATTGTTCCAAATAGCTTCTTATTAGATACTCTCTCTGGTCTTTATTATAAGGCACCAACTAACAAGTTTATTTGGTTCTTTTTATAAGACACTTGTTTGTTCTTAAGGAACATTAATTATTTTTTTCCATGTATGTCCATAATTAATAAGGGTAGTGAGTGAGAGTAATAATTAATACAATATTAGAGTTTAGTGCAATTAGTAGGGGTAATATTGAAAGGGTTAAGGAGTAATTTGGCCAACGAACTTTTACTTTAGGAGCGTCTAGTACAAATAACTTTTAAGTGGACCAAAAATACTAAAAATGTAACACCCCCAATTTCTAACAGTTATGATAACATAAAATTTCAAAGATTTTTATAAATAATCACTTGAAATTCGAGATAAACAACTTTGGGAAGTGTTACCGCCGCAGGACAAGTGCAAGGCTACTTATTACAATAATGTAAATCCAAACTTAAGCAAAATGTATTTTATTCTGGACAAAATAAAATAAAATAGAATTAGCTGAAGGTGCTTCCTCATTTCTCACTGCTAGTCCCAACCCCTGGCACATGTTTCACTGAAATTCTGCTCCCCTGAAGGATCATCACAGCCCATGAACATAAAAATCAACAATTGCTGGTAATCCTAATAAAACACAATTTAAATGACACAAATATATTATTCAAAGCAAACATACATAATCATGTGGTAATTGCATCAAACGTTATTCATTATCTTTTCAAATTTATTTAGACCCGGGAAGTTCTGCCAGTCTATTTAGTGGGAAGAGAACCAGGTAGACCTAGGAAACCCTGCCAGTCTACCCTGTGACCCGGGAAACCCTGTCAATCACAATTAATCAAATTGGCCATAAAAACTTCTTCCTAGAGTGCACACCTCTTCCCAAAGTTGATACTAGTGTCCCGAGAAACTCTGCTAGACACCACTTTGGGAAGAACGGATATCATCGGTTCACATCAAATAATATATCAAGGGCATAAAGCCCGATTGTGTTTATCACTTTGAGAGGTACCATCCCAAAGCTATCCTCCCAGTGTTACATTATTTTAAAAATATACTCATAATAAAATTCCTAAATTATTTCTATGCACTATAGTGCCCAAATTGAATTTATTAATATTTTATACTTATTTAATTATCTTTCATACACTTTTCTATTATTTAATTAATATAAGATAAAAGGATATTTTATGTATAATCTATTTATATCCTATTTTATTGTGAGGAGATATTATATGAAGAAAGAATAAATAAAAGAAATATCAAATAATATAGCATCAGACACAACTAGTATAATATAGTATATTATATTATCATGATATATTGCAATTAATGAAAAGAAAGCCCGGACTCCACATGAAACAATTGTCGCGGATGTTCGTTATGGAAGAGGTATTATTGTGATAATGTAATATCTAATAAAAGAGGGATTGGTGCCGCAAGCTACACGCACAAGACGGAATAGTCACAATTAAGTGAATTGAAAGATGCAGTTAGACGCACAAACATAGTGGTGACTTTGCAAAAAAGCTACTCCAAAAGAAATACATATTATTCAATTACCAAAGGCCAAAATACCAAAAGCCAAAACCTACCAGGATCTTATGTTGAATGGTATTTGACTTTTGCAAAAAGGTTACTCACGCAAAACGAGAACAAGCAATATATGTATGTTCAATTGCCAAAGACTGAAACCCCAAGGCCAAAAAGGCACCTAATCAATAATTAAGGCTAATCGAGATCAACCAGAATCATATCATAAGAAGAAAACAACTTTCTCATAGAGGAAGACAAACACAAAATTCATGTACTAAATGAAAATCACGAGAAAGAATGAGACGACAATTTTGTAGATATAAAAAGGATCATGCCATGTAGCAATGGATTCCTATTGTTCTAGGGATTAGGATTACCTATCAAGATTCCTATAAAATTAACCTAAGACTCATGGGATTAGGATTACCTGATCTCCATTTTTGCTAGCCTTCTAGAAAAATGATTTGATGAGAGTACGGGAGGAGGATGCAGTAGCGGAGAAGAAAAGTGTCGAGCGTTTTCTAGGTTTAGGCGGCTAGACCTAAGTTTATAATTAAAATCTAGGGTTTTAGCTATGGGCTGGGCTCTTTAATTATTGCCAATTAATAAATTAACAATACAAGCATTATTAATTTCTAGATTTTACTATTATTATTATTATTATTATTATCATTATTATTATTATTTCTCTTATTAATCAGGGGTATTACATTTTACCCTCCTAAAAATAAGTTTCGTCCTCGAAACTTAAACGTGTGTGTGTGTGTTTTTTTTTCATGGGTCATTACTGTAACACCCCAATTTTCAATAACAAAATCTATACTTAACCAAAGCATTTGAAATATTGCTAATCAACAAAAAAAAAAACCCCATTCTTTTGAGGGCCAAATTAATTTCCCAAAAAAAGTATACAAAATATTTACAGTGCCAAAATAAATTTTTAAAATATTTCAGAGTTGATAAAATGTGGAAGTCTTATGGTCATGACAAATACAAATAACACAACATATCCTAGGAGTACAAAAGAGCCTTCAAGACTCACTCCACAGGTGTCTTCCCTTGCTTCCTACTAAAATAATATCCTGAAAAAAAAAATGAATATTGCAACCATAAGATCCTAAGATCTCAGTAACCATTGGTTATTCAGAAATATACATGCAAACCAAAATCGAGAACATACAGTCCAAAATCAAGTTTAATTCACAATAATTTATTAATATTATATCATAAAACCTTTCACAAATTAGTTCTCGATTTGGTTAATAAAATCCCTTCCCAAAAAGGGTTCCAAAACTATGGAACATCATTTCATTTTTTTTTTAACATCTTCACAAGAAATATCATATAATATACCATACAAATATGCAGTATGCAATATGCCCCTTATATCACCGTCCATCCTTAACCGCTGACTGGAGCCATAGGCTAACACATGTGCACCGAGTGATGGCATAAAGAAATCTCATCATAAAAATTCCTCCTTACTCCAACCCGTCACAAATGTACCACCATTCATATGCATCAATGACAAACCATCATAATAAAATAAATAATATTCCCATCATAACACATAAGCATACTTAAAACGTTTCCAAAGTACATAACCATGAGTTTTAATAAACAACAAACATGCTTGAAAAGTTTCTCATCTCATCAAATATAATTTTAGTTACATATATGATTCCAAATCAAGCCCTCCATGGGCACAACAAATACCAAAACAGTTTAATATATACACATATATACAGTTGACAAGTATATAAAAGAATAACCAGGGTTACCTCTCCTCCAAGCTTACAGGTAATCACATAAGAGTTACTCCAAATCTCTCAATGAGAGTCTACAAAGTCACCAATACAAATATCTATCAATATATGACTCAAAACTATTTTAAAGTTACTCTAATACTACTTTAAAACGTAAATCTACCTATCTAAGAATTTATCTAGTATAATACATTTTTATTAGTTACAACATATTTACTTTATGATTTAAATTTATTATATGTATGTTTGGGTGGCTGCAACTTCAATACGCTGAAAAGGGTGAAAAGGATTAAAGGACCCAATATTTATAGGTGTGTTCATGCGCATAAGAGGGTGAAGGAAAAACAAATTAATAAAGCATATGTGCCTGACCACAAAGCATTAATGGAAGGGAGGGGTTTTGACTTCTAAATGAAATATATATGTATATATACTCTTTCATAAAACACTTCTCAAAATCTGACAATGAAGGATGTATATTACCCACGTAAATATAGGTTGCAGAGGCTATAAAAGTAATACCTATAGAAGAAATACCCTCACACCAAAATGGACAAGATGTGGGTCACAAGGATTAATTAAATATTAACTCACATGGACGTTGCATTGAGATTTAGTGGAGGAATAGTGCCCTGCTGATTTGGTAGAGCAAAGGACAAGATAAGACAAGACACACGAAATAGGAATACATGAAAAGAGGAGGATGAACAGTGAATTTTTTGACAAGACTAAAAGGAAGAGAATGCCGTAAAAGAGAAAAGAAAGAGAGGAAGAGGGGTACCTGCGACTGTTACTATGTACCGAGGAAAAAAACGCACCAGTTGCCTATGACGGAGAATGAGGCCGCCGTTGGAGAAATAAAGGAGGTTTTATATGGGTAGGGTTAGGGTTTGGTTCTCTTATTAAAATATTATTATTTAAAAAATATATATAATTATATATAATTATCTTCTCTCTTTCTTTTTTTATAGATCAGATTATTTCATAAAGACATTTCCCCTACATATCTTCTTTTCATTATTATTCTTATCAATATCATTCATCATTGTTAATTAATCAACTTTTTAAAAAAAAATGATAATATGTTTATTTATTATTATTATTATTATTTTTAACTCTTACTTTTATACTTCTAATCTTATCTAAACCCAGATTACTTAATAAATCATATCATAATAGCACTTAATTACTATTAGAAAAATCAGGAGGTTACAATTACATTCTACCCTCCTTAAAATAAGTTTTGTCCTTGAAACTTAATTGCGTACAAACAAAACTAGAGCCCCCCATGGCGAGATCGGCTGGTTGCTCAGAACCAGCTATACTAATTGGAATGTTTATATAAACATTGGAGTAAGAGACAACAGCTCCAGAGGGTAAGGTAATGTTGGTTGAGAAGGTCAAAGATGGCAACATTCTCATTTTCTCAACAAAAGAAGATGAGATAACAAAGAGCAATGCACCGGTGTCAAACAAATATAAGCAGGTACCGACCGGAGTAAGAAGGTACCTGTAATAACATCTGGGTTTGTTGCAGTCTCAGAGTGGTTCATGACATAAATCCTTCCTTGATTCCCTGCGGTTTGATTAACATCAGCATTCTGACCGGTTGCTCGATTTGCTTCAGCTCCATTGTTGGGATTTCCAGTAGTGGCATATTGTTGGTTCCCTCCACTTCCATTCTGAAAGTTTTGTTGGTAGCGCGACTGATTGTCATTGTTCCTAACAGGGTAGACTGACAGGATTTCCCAGGTCTACCATGGTTCTCTTCCCACTAAATAGACTAACAGGGCTTCCCGGGTCTAAATAAATTTGAAAAGATAATGAATAACATTTGATGCAATTACCACATGATTATGTATGTTTGCTTTGAATAATATATTTGTGCCATTTAAATTTTGTTTTATTAGGATTACAAGCAATTGTTGATGTTTGTGTTCATGGGCTGCGATGATCCTTCGGGGGAACAAAATTTCAGTGAAACAGGTGCCAAGTAGCTCAACGTGTGCTTCTCAAAGATTCTACAGTTTTCTCCGGCTGAGTGGGAGAGATTGCAATTTTTTTCATAGAAAAATATGATTATATGGAAAAATTTGTTGAAAAATCTAGGAAAAATGATATCAAGGTCCTAATTAAGAGAAATAATATCAAAAACGTTTCATAGCTTATCAATAATAAGTGAAAGGGCAACCGTTAACAAACGAATGAACTATCATTAATAAGTTTTGAGACTTTTATGATATTATATGTCTTAATTAAGACCTTAATGTCATTTTCCCAAAATTCCATTGTTGCAAAATTTATAATCAAAAGTACTTAGATTCGAGTTTTTAATATGTGCAATTTATCTTCAACAGTGTAACTTTTTTTTTTTGTTTGATATAAGAATTTTAGGAAAGGGGTTGGGTTCACCCACAATCCAAGGGAAAATCTCCCTTCCTCCTAGATGATATCAATGTTGGGCAGGGCGAGCCATTTATTACCCTCAGGCGTTTACCTAGGCATCTAGGAGCTAGGATGCCTCCCCTAGCGCCTTGAGTCCTTGACTAACTGCAGGATCGAACCCTCTCCCTTTTGTGAGAGTGTCCAACCCTTTTGCCAGTTGAGCCCAAAGACGAGGGGTTCAACAGTGTAACTTATTTTCAGATGTGTGCTATATTTAGCTGTGTGTTTATATTACTTGCACCTGAACCCTGAGGCAAATTTTAAGTACCTTTATATAATAATTTTGCAATAAGGGATTTACAAATAATTCATTAGAAGCTTTATCATATATGACTTTTCTAGAATAATCACTAACATTTTGAAATCACTAAGAAGGATAAATATGTTAATAGGATGTATTGTTTTGGAAAAACTGAGAAGAAAGTTTTCCATTAAAATTTTTATTGGTGGGAAGGACACGAAAATTTAAATTTTATACATAGAATATCTGTATTCTAGTTTTTACCCAAAAAATGATAGATGTAAAGATAAAGGAAAAAGATAGAAAAATACAATCAAGATTGGTACAAAAAAGATAAATAAGTATGTCAAATTTTAATAATTACAAAGGGGTTGATGTGAAATTTTGAAAGGGTTAAGGCCCATTTTTACTCTGGAAGTTTTCGTTGAGGAACGGTGGGTATCTAGAAGTTTTTTAGGAGCATTTTTGTCTCAGAAGTATAAAAACGTAACAATTTCATCCCACCTATTTGAGAAGTTAAATTTGAGACTTATTTGGCACACTCAATATAGTCTCCTCATCATCCATAGCTACGTCACCACCCAGTCCCTCCCTTAAAATCAGGAGTCCGATTTCTCTCATTGTCCATTTTCTATCATCCCTCATAATCTCTAAATTATGTTTGTCCAATTAAATCTGAAAGGTAAAAAATGAGTTACGTCATCAAGTTATCACTCCTTTGACTTTTATCTCTCTTCCTAATCAACAGTCAGTCTAGATTAGCACCTCTTCCCAATCAAAATCAACGGTGCTTAGGAGAGATTATAAAAAATTGAGTGAATGAGATGATATCCTCCCTAAAATCCGCTGCTTCTTTTTCTTCTTCAAAGGTGACCACTTCGTCAACCCTCTCGTCCCTATTGATTCTGTAACTTAGAGGCGACGCTAATCTGATTCTAAAGTCTGGTTCAATGAAAAACAACTTCCAATCACAAATCTCACTTGTACCATTTTTTTGCCCCATTCTAGTTCTCTTCCCCTGTACCAAACTCCGATGTCCCCAATCTAACTTGCCCCATTTTCTATCGAATTCAACGTACGCTCTCCACCCACCGCCACTACATATTGTTTCCCTGGGTATTTCGCCATGGACGCTTTCTACATGCGCAAATTAACAAATATATATAGGTATTCAAAATTTGAGGTTTTATTTTTCAGTAAAATAAACGACCAATTTCCAATTCCTTAATTACAATATACAGGTCTTTAATGTTGCGACTTACAGTTTGGCTCTCTAAGTTGATTGTGGTGAAAATTTCTTCAGTGATTGATTGGGACCTCAAGAAGCATGTCGAGCACATCCTCTTAATCCAGAGTAGAGCATTGATTCTTCATCAGAGAAATTTAGAGATTTTAGGTAATGTGTGGAGTAGGCTGGACCCAGTTTCGGTGCTTGTCCTACGGACAAGCAGGACAAGCTCTGGACCGTCCAGATCTGATCTGGACGGTCTAGATCTGATTTTTTTTACTTTTTTATTTTTTATTTAAAATAATTTTAATGGGTAGAGAATCTAAAATAAAGATAATCTCCCAACTAACATTTTTTTTAAAAACGAAAATGATTTTTTCATGTATAAAAAATATAAAAATAAAAAATAATTAAAAAAAATCTGGATCGTCCAGATCCTATCTGGACGGTCCAGAAAGGACCAGCTCTCCCTGCCAAGGACAGGCAGGGAAACTAGTTCCTGAGGAGTTGGCTTTCCTCCTTTGCCTTTTATCTCCGCAGCCCTTCGCTGCTCTGGAACGTTGCGGTTTTGGTGCAAAAAACAGGTGGTGCCTTTTATTATTATTAATTTTAGGGTATTGACGGATACTAAAAAAATATTTTATGATACTGACTGATACTAAAAATATACATCATAATCTAAAAAAAATATTTTAGAGTGCTGACAGGTAATAAAAAGATACTTCATAATATTGACTAGTACTCAAAAAATATTTCATGACCTTAAAAAATTATTTTAAGATATTAAAAAATTAGGTATTAATAGAACAAGAGAGGAGGGAAGGGATAGGAGAGAAAAAGATTATAAAAATCTACGTAAAAGTCTTCCACACCCCTCTTTTACTTTTTTTTTTAAATTGAATTTCGTTTGTTGACTAGGATTAAGTGAGTCCTCGGGTCAGCATCAAGTGCCACATCCACAAGTCCACAACTAGTGGCGCCACTACAAATAACAAGTATGTCGAGAGGATCGGCCGGACTGGCACCAATAAAGGCCGATTGTTGGATGTCTCTGGAGGGAACGACGTCGAAGGGGTCATGGATCTTCCGCCATTATGTCGAAGCTTCGACGTCGTTCCCCCCAGAGACGTCCAGCAATCGGCCTTGATTGGTGCCAAAAAAAAAAGTAAAAGAGGGTGTGGACTGTGGAAGACTTTTATGTAGATTTTTATAATCTTTTTCTCTCCTATTCGGTAAACATCCACCCGTGAATCGTGATTTTCGACCGCTTTCCGAGGCAACATCGTCGTGTTCACAATCCAAAAAGCACACAAGGAGGCCCACTTTTCTCTCTCTATCTTTCCCATGACATCCACTACGCGCCTTAGACGACTCGGAACGGCCGTCGGAGCCGCTGTTGCCACCGCCTACGGTGGCTCAATCCTCCTTTACCCTCCGATCTCTGCCAGTGATAATGGAGGTGGCCCTTCTCAGCTTGCCGCCATTCGGCGGAAGATCCATTACCCCTTCGACGTCGTTCCATCCAGAGACGTCCAGCAATCGGCCTTGATCGGTGCCAGTCCGGCCAATCCTCTCGACATACTTGTTATTGGTGGTGGCGCCACTGGTTGTGGTGTGGCACTTGATGCTGTGACCCGACGACTCCGGGTTGGTCTCGTTGAAAGAGAGGATTTTTCTTCTGGAACTTCCTCCCGCTCCACGAAGCTCATTCATGGAGGTACAGATGTTCGGACGTCTTTTTGTGTATATTGCAGAATCGTAAGCGATAAAAATTTGGTCAACAATTTCTGGTAATGGAATCTCAATTAAATGATTAAATTCAATACCTGCATTTTTCCCCCAAACCTCGTTTCTTTGAAAGTCGAACGAAATTCAGGCACCTATTTGATTCTGAATCAAGTTGCCTGTGAATTTTCTTTTTCATGAATGCTCATTCTTTTACGTCGATTTTCAGTTGGTTGGTGTTTTGCCATGTGCCGGTACGGTATGTCAATTATATATTTGCATTTTTATATTCATATTGTGATTGTCAATGTTGTCCTCCTCCTTCTCGACAGTCATCATTTTGGATGTCTTTTAGTCGTGCATTTGTTTGCACGACGAACATTGATCGCATTTTTAAGAAGAAAGTCGTGGTAGACCTACAATCATGGATGAATTAATGATAACTTGTGACATGTAGTTAATAAAACTAAAATCTATAACTGAGGAATACTTTGGGGATTTTGAATGTAAAAGCACAGAAGTCAGAGAAGGTCTGTGGTTCTTGTGATTTTGAATCAACTCAAGTGCTCAACAATTATGTAGGCTTATTCACATCTTCACGATGTAGATATCAAATGTCTGAGAATTTCCTTTACGCATTGACTTTTTCTTCTTGTTATGTCAAGAGGGGCTTTCTCCCCTTCTCATTTCAATATTCGTTAGTTGTTGTTCTAATCTTTTAGTGTTTTTGAAAATTATCAGGTGTGCGTTACTTGGAGAAAGCTGTCTTTAATCTTGACTATGGACAACTGAAGTTAGTATTCCATGCACTTGAGGAGCGTAAACAGGTTATTGCCAATGCACCACACCTATGCAAAGCTTTGCCTTGCATGACACCATTTTTTGACTGGTTTGAGGTAGTGTACTACTGGATGGGATTGAAAATGTACGATTTGGTCGCTGGAGCAAAGCTCTTGCATTTATCAAGATATTATTCTGCAAAAGAGTCTGCTGAACTCTTCCCTACCCTAGCAAGGGAGGGAACAAATAGAAGCTTAAGGGGCACAGTAGTTTATTATGATGGGTAGATGAATGATTCAAGACTTAATGTTGGATTGGCTCGTACTGCTGCATTAGCTGGTGCAGCAGTGCTGAATCATGTAGAAGTTATTTCCTTTCTCAAGGATGATTCAACGCACGCTCTCCACCCACCGCCACTACATATTGTTTCACTGGGTATTTCGTCATGGACGCTTTTTTCATGCACAAATGAAGGTCTTTAATGTTGCGACTGACAGTCTAGCTCTCTAAGTTGATTGTGGTGAAAATTTCTTTAGACCTCAAGAAGCATGTTGAGTACATCCTCTTAATCCAGAGTAGGGCGTTGATTCTTCATCAGAGAAGTTTAGAGATTTTAGGTAATGGGTGGAGTAGGCTTGAGAGGCGAGTAAGAGAGTTTGAAGAAGAGAGAGAGAGAGAGGAGTGGGAGAGGAAGCATAGAGGTAAGTCGCCTAGGAAGAAGAAGCCAGAGTTGCAAGGAAGAGAGAGGGAGGGAGTGACATGGATGATTACATTGCTCTAAACATGGATGATTACATAGCTCTGAATGATGAGGCTACATAGATCTGAATGATGAGGCGGCATTGTTGAGTTTGTCAAATAAGTGAAACTAACAATTTTTTTTTTTCTTTTGGTAAAATGTGAAACTAACAATTAAACGTAGGGTCACAAAAATGTATAGATTTTTACTCAAAGGACACTCAACGCCAAATGTTTTTTGGAGGTGCAAAAGTACCCATTTTTAGGGTGGCTTTTACATTATTTTCATGAAAATACTAAAATGTCCCTAATTCAAAAGCCTTATTCTTACTAGGAAAATTTCTTCATCCGGGGAGAGAAAGCTTAGATCCGAATCTGCTAAAGAACCTGAAACGAATTCAAAGCTGCTCAACATGTCGAAATCATAATCTATTAATCAAAATGTTGATAATGTCGATGGGCCAGGAAATATAAATGCGGAGAATTCAATTCAATCGAGGAAGGCGAAATTACTACCGGATGAAGTTCTTGATGAATCAAGCAAGGATTTAGGTTTGTGCCAAGAAAAGGTTATTTCAAGCCGTTCAGAAAATGTAGGTATGGTAAAAGACCATCATGAATTATAAGTGGAAGTTGGTGGCGATATTTTTTTTTGATTTTGACAACAAAGCAAATGAAAGAGTTCAAGTAGATAATGAGATTAAGATGGATCTGCATCATTTTAAATTGTTTATCTAAAAATTAATAATATTTGTAGTGTAATTTATTAATTAGTAATAATTAAAGAGCCCAGCCCATCATTGAAACCCTAGCTCCCAATTATAAAATTAGGTTTAGCCGCATAAACCTAAAAAGCACTAGACTCTTTTCTCTGCTACGGCATTCTCCTCCCGCGCTCTCTAGCAGCAGTTTTCTAGAAGACTAGCAAAGACGGAGACTAGGTAATCCTAATTCCCATATAGATTAGGTTAACTCCATGCGAATTCTGATAGGGTAGTTATGATTCTAGGAATATTTGGATTGTTTTACATGAAGTATGTATATTATATATAACCCTAATCTGTAACCCTAATCCCAATAGAAAGTAATATTAGATACGTTATAATTATTTTCGTCTTCTCGAATTAAGCTCTCTGCAAATTGATTACAACCTTTACGTTTCAAATTGGCAAATGAATAAAGTTTCATCGATTTTCGTGCCTATCTAATATATATTATTCAATGGAACTGTACGTTTTGAATTGGGATCAAAGCATCAAGGCGCATCGGTTTTCGTGCGTACTATAATATATGTTAGTTCTTTTTGAATCTGTACGTTTTTTTTTTTGCTTCTCAGAATTGAACCTATACGTTTTTCTTATTATTGAATCCATATATTTTGAACCTGTACGTTTTGGTTTCCCTGTTCCGGGATGCGCCTTTGTGATACAATATATACGTACATATATAAACGCTATATAATTATTATTTATTCATTTATTTATTTATTGAGAAATACCTTTGGTGTGTGATTAAAATAATTTAAATCATGGGAGGATAGCTTTGTGATGGTACCTCCCAAAGTGATGAACACAACTAGGCTTTATGCCCCCGATATGTTACCGAAGTGAACCGATTATATCCGTTCTTCCTAAAGTGGTGTCTGGTCGGGTTTCCCGGACGCTAGTAGCAACTTTAGGAAGAGGTGTGCACATTAGGACGAAGTATTTTTATGGCCAATTTGATTATTAGCATTGACCGGCGGTTATCGGGTGCTCCGGTCACAGGAGTGAGTGGCCGATTTCCGGTGCTCCGGTCACAGTTGGCCGGTTAGCGGGTGTTCCGTGTCACAGGGAGTGACTGGCCGATTTCCGGGTGCTCCGGGTCTACCATGGTTCTCCTCCTACTAAACAGACTGTCAGGGTTTCCCGGGTCTAAATTAATTTAAAAGGATAATAAATGATCTTTGATGCAATTACTTATTATTGTTGATGCTTGATTTTATTAATATATTTGAGCTAGGTAAATTACGTTTTATTAGGATTACCACCGTTTCTTCGATTTTGTGTATTATGGTCGCGACGATCCTTCTGGGGAGCAGATTTTCATGAAGGAGTTCTCGAGGTTGGGGCTAATTTGTGAGAAGTGAGGAAGAATGTTCAACTATTTATGGCTAGCTTTTAGTTTCTTTTCTATGTTTTTTTATAAAACATTTTGATTTCGATTGGACTCATTTACGTATTGTAATAAGTAGCCTTGCACTTGTCCCAGTACAAGTGCGGCGGTAACACTTCCCAACATTGTTTATTTTGGAATTCAGTATTTATTTATCAAAATCCTTGAAGGTTTGGGTTAGCATAATTGTTAGAAATTGGGGGTGTTACAAAATGGTATCAGAGCCTAAGGTTCTCCTTAGCTCCGCTTTTGATACTAACTCAGGGATCAAAGATCCCAGAGGTTAAAAGAAATTAAAAAAAATGTTAAAATTAAAATTAAATTTAAGTAATAATAATAGTAATAAATGAATAAATAAATTTTAAATGTGAGAGATGGGTAGTGAAGGGTTATTCTCTTGTTTTTCTTTTGATCTGTTTCCTTGAAATTTTGATAATTGTATGTTTTAAATTATTTTGTAATTATATGATCATTATTGCCTTGTGAATTTAATATTCGTTTTTTTATTTATTTAAAGAAGGTAGGCAATTAAGTTTCGAGGACGAAACTTATTTTAAGGAGGGTAGAATGTAATACCCTGGATTAAGAATAGGAATAATAATAATAATAATAATAATAATAATAATAATAATAATAATAATAATAATAATAATAAAGAATTAAGGTCTCTCCTGTAATCTAGGAACAATAATTTGAAATTTAATAAAATGATACAATTGAATAACTTTATATTTATCTTAATATTATTTTGATTTACTACACTTTATAAGACTTTTTCTTATATAAATTGACATATGATAAAATTTAAAGATTTGGTGGATCTGCATCATTTTAAATTGTTTATCTAAAAATTAATAATATTTGTAGTGTAATTTATTAATTAGTAATAATTAAAGAGCCCAGCCCATCATTGAAACCCTAGCTCCCAATTATAAACTTAGGTTTAGCCGCATAAACCTAAAAAGCACTAGACTCTTTTCTCTGCTACGGCATTCTCCTCCCGCGCTCTCGGCAAAGCAGTTTTCTAGAAGACTAGCAAAGACGGAGACTAGGTAATCCTAATTCCCATATAGATTAGGTTAACTCCATGCGAATTCTGATAGGGTAGTTATGATTCTAGGAATATTTGGATTGTTTTACATGAAGTATGTATATTATATATAACCCTAATCTGTAACCCTAATCCCAATAGAAAGTAATATTAGATACGTTATAATTATTTTCGTCTTCTCGAATTAAGCTCTCTGCAAATTGATTACAACCTTTACGTTTCAAATTGGCAAATGAATAAAGTTTCATCGATTTTCGTGCCTATCTAATATATATTATTCAATGGAACTGTACGTTTTGAATTGGGATCAAAGCATCAAGGCGCATCGGTTTTCGTGCGTACTATAATATATGTTAGTTCTTTTTGAATCTGTACGTTTTTTTTGCTTCTCAGAATTGAACCTATACGTTTTTCTTATTATTGAATCCATATATTTTGAACCCGTACGTTTTGGTTTCCTTGTTAGGATGCGCCTTTGTGATACAATATATACGTACATATATAAACGCTATATAATTATTATTTATTCATTTATTTATTTATTGAGAAATACCTTTGGTGTGTGATTAAAATAATTTAAATCATGGGAGGATAGCTTTGGGATGGTACCTCCCAAAGTGATGAACACAACTAGGCTTTATGCCCCCGATATGTTACCGAAGTGAACCGATTATATCCGTTCTTCCTAAAGTGGTGTCTGGTCGGGTTTCCCGGGACGCTAGTAGCAACTTTAGGAAGAGGTGTGCACATTAGGACGAAGTATTTTTATGGCCAATTTGATTATTAGCATTGACTGGCCGGTTATCGGGTGCTCCGCTCCGGGTCACAGGTTAGACTGGCCGGTTATCGGGTGTTCCGGGTCACAGGGAGTGACTGGCCGATTTCCGGGTGCTCCGGGTCTACCATGGTTCTCCTCCTACTAAACAGACTGGCAGGGTTTCCCCGGGTCTAAATTAATTTAAAAGGATAATAAATGATCTTTGATGCAATTACTTATTATTGTTGATGCTTGATTTTATTAATATATTTGAGCTAGGTAAATTACGTTTTATTAGGATTACCAGCGTTTGCTGATTTTGTGTATTATGGGCTGCGACGATCCTTCGGGGGAGCAGATTTTCAGTGAAGCAGGTTCTCGAGGTTGGGGCTAGCTGTGAGAAGTGAGGAAGAATGTTCAACTATTTATGGCTAGCTTTTAGTTTCTTTTCTATGTTTTTTTTTTTTATAAAACATTTTGATTTCAGTTGGACTCATTTACGTATTGTAATAAGTAGCCTTGCACTTGTCCCAGTACAAGTGCGGCGGTAACACTTCCCAACATTGTTTATTTTGGAATTCAGTATTTATTTATCAAAATCCTTGAAGGTTTGGGTTAGCATAATTGTTAGAAATTGGGGGTGTTACACAAGAAGACAATCTTTCCCAATTAAAAGGCATTCAACAATTTACTACAATTTCATAAAATCTCATTCAAGTATGTGTTCTTTCAGGCTTAGATACACTTTTGTTCTTTCAATCTGTGTGGGACCCATCACAAAAAGATTGTCGAGACAATGAAGATGATTACCATAGTTTGTGATCTCAGCTGGTTCACCATTTTCGTTTCAGAGATAAGGGGCATTTTTGGTTTTTTCATGAAAATAGTGAACCCACTACAAAAAAGTGACGGTGTTAAGTTAGATCTGAAACGAAAAAGTAACAGTCATGTTATTTTTGCACCTATTTTGAGAGTTTATGGGTACTTTTGTACCTCCGGAAAACATTTAGTGTTGGGTGCTTTTTGAATAAAAGCCTATGTGTATTTTTGCACCTTAACCCTTTAATGTAACTTTTCTAACGGTTGGGTGAAATTGCTACGTTTTTTTTTATTTCTGGGACAAAAATGAACTTTAACTCATTTTGAAATATTACAAAATTTGAGAAATTACCTGAACACCCTTATTCTTATTCTTATTCTTCTTCCTTTTTTAATAAAAAAAATCCTCAACCTCCTTGTCGCTTGCCAAAGCTCTGGTGGCTGTCACTAGAGCTCTGACATCCTTGCTGGCACTCAGGCGTCGAAGCTCTAGTAGCCTTGCTAGCAATCGGTCGTCAGAACTCAGATGACGACCGGTGATTTGATCTTCGACGGCCTAATATTTTTTGGGTTAAAGTGCAAATTGGCCAACAAAGTGTTACGTTAGGAGCACCAAGCATAAAAATGTTTTGAAGGGAGCAAAAATACCAATGAATAATTGAAATGCACAAAAATACCAATGAATAATATAAAACTTCAGCGAATAGACCAAAATGGGAATTGTGCTACTTTCCCTATTTTTAAATTCTTCATTGGTATTTTTTATGTATTTTCAATTGTTCGTTAGTATTTTTGTTCCCTTTAAAACATTTTTGTGCCCGGTGCTCTTAACATAACACTTTGTTAGCCAAATTGCACCTTAACCCTATTTTTTTTTTTTTTTTTGAATTTCTCAAGCAACAAGTTTCAATATGAATACCTAAATTATTAATAGCGATCTTAAAGTTGTAATTGGGGTATGCGTTGGATATAACTCAAGTATCTATATTAACAACTTTAACATAAGAAATATATATATATATATATATATATATATATATATATATATATATATATATATATATATATATATATATATATATATATATATATATATATATATATATATATATATATATTAGCCGTCGGAGCTCCGATGAAAGTTATTAGGAAATAAACAACAAACACCCTGTTTACAACTATAACGTCTCTATTAACAACTCAAGTATCAATATTGACGATTTGTTCCTATCAATATTTTTAAAAAATATATTAGGCTATCATTTATAACTTTAACATCACTATTAAGAACTCAAGTATTTATACTGACAACTTTTGATTAAGAAATTCAAAAAAAAAATATTAGGCTGCCAACAAGGTCATCGAAGCTCTGGTGATGGCTGACTCTACCGGTCATCAGCCCCAGAGCTCTAGCGGAGGCTGGCAAGGGGTTAAGGGTTTTTTTTATTAAAAAAGCTAGTAGTAGTTAGGTAATTTCTCAAATTTTGTAACATTTCAAAATTTTAAATCAATCTTTTATAAAACTTATTTATCTTTTATATATATATATATATATATATATATATATATATATATATATATATATATATATATATATATAATCCCAAATTTTTTGTTTTTTGGAAATTTTAGGAAAGAGGTTATGCTCACCCACGATCTAAGGACAGGATGAAATCTCCATTTCTCTTAGATGATACCAATATTGGGCAGGGCCAAACTTTAAAGTGATATTTGTCCCAAAAAAATTGATATTGGAAGGCCCATCTTTCTCCGAATACACATGAAAGCCTAGCCCATTTGGTTCACATCTCCGTTAGCTTACCTCCTCAACGAATTTGGCTTGTATCCTTTGCCCATGACTCAACTGGTAAAGGGGTCGGACACTCTCACCAAAGGGAGGGGGTTCGATCCTGGAGTTGGTCAAGGTGCTGGGGGAGGCATCTTTGCTCCTTGGTGCCTAGGTAAACGCCTAAGGGTAATAAACGGCTCGCCCTGCCTAACATCGGTATGACCTAGGAGGAAGGGAGATTTCGCCCTGCCATTGGATCGTGGGTGAACCCAACCCCTTTCCTAAAATTTTCATATCAAAAAAAAAAAAAAATCCATCCGCTGCTGTCCGCTGCTCCCCAAACGACAGCGTTTTTTTTTTGTTTTTTCAGCAAAGCACACACACCTGGTTCCTTAAACAAAAAAAAAAAAAAATCAGGACACTGTCGGGTAATAAAAAGATAATTCAGGATACTGAATGGTACTGAAAAAATTCTTTATGATCTTGAAAAATTATTTCATGATCTTGAAAAAATATTTCAGGGTATGGCTGGTACTAAAAAATATTGAATGGTACTGAAGAAATAATTTATGGTCTTAAAAAATTATTTTAGGATCTTGGAAAAATATTTCAGATACAGAATGCTACTAAAAATATTGTTTAGGATATTTTTTTAAGATCCTTAAATAATTTTTTAAGACCATAAATTATTTTTTCAGTCTCAATCAGTACCCTAAAATATTTTTTCAAGATCCTGAAATAATTTTTCTAAATCATAAAGAATTTTTTTAGTACCATTCAGTATCCTGAATTATTTTTTTACTACCTCCCCTTGTCCTAATTTTTTTTTTTTAAGGAACCAGGTGTGTGCTTTGCTGAAAAAACCAAAAAACGCTGTCGTTTGGGTAGCGGATGGGATGGGCAAAGGATACAAGCCAAATCCATCCTCAACGGCTCAACCAAAAATGGCTTCTTCAGCTCTGGCAGTGGCAACATCAATGGCTTCACTATCATCCCTTTCTTTCCACTACCTCGCCAAACCATTCCTCACGCACGCTTCATCGTCTCGCACGCTTCATCGTCTCGCTTGCTCTTTCTCTACTTCTTCTTCTTCTTCTTCTCCGTCTTCCTTAGAATTCAACATCTCCTTCGCACCCCCTCAACCCAAGCCCAAGCTTGAACCCAAGCCCGCTGAGGAAGAACCAACTGATGAAGATGATGCAATCGGTGAAGCTGGGCATCTCTTTATCCCCTGGATTGTTCGTGGTGAGGATGGCAACCTCAAGCTCCAAGCTCATCCTCCGGCGAGTATTCTTCAGGCCGTGGCCAATTCTGAAACTGGTACTAAGAAGATGAAGCAGAAAGCTGAAAAGAGTACAGTGGAGCCGAAGCATTCCAAAGCTGCCCGAAGGTTCTATAACGAGAATTTCAGAGACTCGGGAATGCGGTTAAGTAAGGTTCTTGCCGCTGCCGGAGGTAATTTCATTGTCATTGTTTGTTACAGATGGACTGGATGATTAATTCAACTTCGATAATTCGACCGTTTCCCTCTGTAGTGCTATCTCTAATCACGTGTTTATCTCTACTGAGTTCTTTACCAAATTTTGGTAAGGCATTTCGAACAAAAGCCTTCATGTGGCCGAAAAAACCGTCTGTTTTAAAACCTCAGCATTCTCTTTTAACCTAGGACACCACAACCCAGAAAAAATTTACATCTCGCTGAAGAATTTTTGGTCCTTTTGCCTCCTAAAAACTGTAAACTTGATAGTTAGAAAAGCTGGGGAGATCGGCTGGATAACTAAACAACCTATTCCAAATCGGCCAAGTCACATCAGTTGCAATTTGATTTTGATCTTCTGAAACACATCACTCAAATACCATGTGATGAAGCGTTAATGGGTTTTTGAGTCTAAATCTTTCACTTGCATTAATTCTTTTAAGTACTGCTGTTCAAACAAGAACCTTCGGTTTAAAAGGGGTCTTGACTTTCAAGAAAAGGATCTGGACTTCAAAGCTGGTATATACTGTTTGGAGCATCATGAAGGTTCCAGGTGTGTCAGAGGTGATTATATCTCAATTAGATAGTACGTAGGTCACAAGATCCTTTACCACAATTCTCTTGGATCACTGGAAGTAAGTGCGACGAAATAAAGACATAAACTTAAAGGGAAGTCCCGTACGAGAGAACATAGATGAACAAGAGTTTGATCCCATTGATTTTGATCTTAAGTTAGGATAGTATATTCAGTAATTACAAAACAGGGAATGTAGGACAGTCATAGGATGCTTGAGTCGCTAGAATGCTCAAAGGTTTGTTTGAAGGCATATGTGGCTGTTTGTCTTACACTTGTCAGGTTATCTTTTTGTTTACAGTTGCATCCCGAAGGAATAGTGAGGAGCTTGTATTTGAAGGCAAGGTTACTGTTAATGGCTCTGTGTGTAATACTCCTCAGGTTTGTTTCCTCTACGTCAACTACCATGGGTTCCTCAAAATTTGGAAAGGAGAGAAGAAATGATTCATCAATATATTTTATTTTTTGTTTTGTTTTCATAATAGCATAGTGGCAAAAGCTATTCTTAGTATTTGCTTTTATTATGTTTCATATCATATTCAATTATTTATAGTGGTTTTATAGCATTTCTTTTCAAATGCAGACTAAAGTTGACCCTGCAAAGGATGTTATCTATGTCAATGGAAACCGCCTTCCTAAGAAGCAGCCCCCAAAGATGTATTTTGCTTTGAACAAGCCAAAAGGGTATGTTGCTTGAGGATCCTTGTTTGGCTGAATTTGTAATTTTGGTCCATGTTATGCTCTCCTACCACTGTGACACTATTGTGCTTTGACAGGTATATTTGCTCATCTGGGGAGAAGGAGTCTAAATCTGTAATAAGTCTATTTGATGATTATTTGAAGCATTGGGTATGCGCAAATTATGAGTTTTATTAGTACTTGGAGGTGCCCTTTTTGGGCATTATATGATTAGACTCATTATATTTATGAATTCTAATTGGCCATCAAATATGGGGGGCTGCGGTTTCTCCTTTTGTTGTTCTAAGCATCCCTAATATTGAAAATAAAATTAATCATTTCCAGAGTAAAAGAAGTCCTGGAGTACCCAGACCACGGCTATTTACTGTGGGGCGGCTTGATGTTGCTACTACTGGGTTGATTATTGTGACCAATGATGGTATGTAACATAACTAGATAGCCTAAGTTCATTTTAGTTCTGGTCATAAATCAAATCTAAACTTCAACAGTTTCCATCTAAGTGCATATATATTGCTGCCTATTTGCAGGTGATTTTGCTCAAAGACTTTCACACCCATCATCTAATTTATCAAAGGAGTGAGTGCCTACTCACAGGGTTTGGTCCTTGTATCATTTTGTTTTCTTTGTATTTTAATTCCATGATTGAAGAAGCTCTTCATGCCCTTCTCTCTAATATAGTCACATTTTGTCATGCCAGATACATTGCCACAATTGATGGCGCAGTTCATAAGCGGCACCTAACAACCATGAGTGAGGGAACGACCATTGAAGGTCTTCATTGTGTACCTGATGTTGTGGAGTTGCTTCCACGCCAGCCAGATGCACCTAGAGCTCGTCTTCGCATTGTGGTATGTTTATTTTTCCACTTTTTTTGGTTTTTGTTTCTGATCACCAGATCATTTTGATGCTGACATAGTTTACCATATAATTTGCTGACTGTATTTGAAACTTCATATTTATTGGCTCAACTATTGTTGTTGTGGCTGACAGTGACCCATGAATGATTTCAGCATCTCTTTGATAGATAGGTTGTAGAAGATTAGAGGTAACAGTAGGAAGAATAGAAGTATAGAGGGGTTGGGAAGAGAAACAAGAGAGGGAGAGACTAGAAGCACACAGATCACTGTGTAATTCATTCATCATGAATCATTATTCAGCATAAAAGCATAGCATACAATGAAGAGTCATATGCCTTATATAGGCAACCCCTCAACCCATTAATCCAAAATGGTTACTAACAACTAACTAACTAACTAACTAATACAACCAACTCTCTAACTAACTAACTAATATATTCTTTACAACTTACATATCAATACTCCCTCCCCAAAACATCCTTGCCCTCAAGGATGGTTGACACAAACTGACCCTTAAAAATACAAAGCTGAAACAAAAACATAGACTTGAAACTTTGAATTTCTGCTGGTTCCGGTTGACTTCTTAGTATAGCAGAAATTTGTGACTTGAAATCTTGTACCCGGAAGAAGCTTTTCTTTTCCTACAGATTGCGTTTTACCACTGGTGCACCCTATTCCTTCTTTCTTGTGCCATTTACGTAGCAAACTTATAGGTTTGATAGGAAAGACCCATTGCAGCAATAAACTTGGGCCATTTACTTGAAATTTTAAGCCCATATTCTGATGTGATAAGACCAAACCAAGTGTCTCTCAAAAATGCTTTTGACATAGAAGAAATGCTATCCAGCTGTAACCCATCAACACTCTTCTGCCCAGAAATAAATTGCAAGCCAGCTATACCCTTTAAAATACTTCTGACCCTAAAGAAAATAGAGGACAGCTGGAGTTTGACTTTTCCAACTTAAAATCCCTTAACCACGTGAAATTCAAGTCAGTTTCTAAAAGTATCTTAGCTTGCCACCGAATTCTGCCTTCTTCGCTTCTTCTTCTTCTTTATTCTCAAAGAACAAAACCTCCCACACAACATTGTGATTAACGCTCCCTGAACCAAGAGTGCTGAAGGCTTTGTGTAGGAGAGAGTTGAACAAGTGAAAACCATTTTCGTAGCAACCCATCATACCAATGAATCGCACGCTTTAGTTCTCGACGATCGGAACTGGATGAGACGCTTGTATCGACAAGAACAAACCCGGATGAAGAAGAAAGAGAACCTCGTAACAATGTTGCTTCTCCCTCTTGCTCCATGGTGCTCGACTTCTGCCGCCTAGAGCCAAGAATCACGAAATCAAAGGCATTCATATCTCTTTGTCGGGTTACCGTTCATCATCGCACTCGACTCGTTTTGGGCGAGAGGTTGTTGTCTGCTTGTCCCCAAGAAAACATGCGAGCTGTTCTTCGAGTTTTCATCGACTCCTAAGGACTCTTGCACTTCAACGTATTCTTCTTGGGAAGACCCGAAGCTTCTTGATCTTCCAAAGCATTTTCTTGAACTTCTTTAGCCGACAACGGTGACCCTCTTTCTAAGGTACATTCGCAACTTGAGCGTCTTCTTCTTGAACTCCGTCACCGCCGTGTGGTCGACTGGGCATTCTTGGGTGTTGGTTGATCCAGACCCACCTTTTTCTTGATCTTCCAATTCTTTTCTTGCCCTCTTCATTTGCCTTTCGATCGTCATTTCTAGCAGTAAGGCATGACCCTTGGCTTGGTTCATGGTTCTTGGGTGAAAGAAGCAAATAGAATCTGCTATCTCCTTCTTAAGCCCAGCCACATATGTCATGACATGATACCTTTCGGGAAGCTCTAATTTATTCATGGCCTCATCAAAGAAAATATTATATTCCTTGACATGACCTTTTTGCCGTGGCCACCTCCGGTTTCCATCGTAATCTTTGAAAGAAGTGGAAGACATGGTTCTCTTTTGGACTTTCGGCCGAAGCATTCAGAATTATTGACAAAGCAATACCCGAACCCGATTGACGCTGTGATGAGTCGAAACGCAATTATTGAGTCTTTTTGGACAGTCTCGAATATTTTCTTTCTCTTTTTTTTTTTTTTTTCTGGATGAGTATCTTGAAGGGAAGTCCAAACCGTGAGGGGAAAAGAAGGTTCAGACGGTATTCAAGATTGATCAGAACGGAGCAGAATGTGCCGAGGACGACGGCTCTGATACCACTGATAGATAGGTTGTAGAAGATTAGAGGTAACAGTAGGAAGAATAGAAGTATAGAGGGGTTGGGAAGAGAAACAAGAGAGGGAGAGACTAGAAGCACAGATCACTGTGTAATTCATTCATCATAAAAGCATAGCATACAATGAAGAGTCATATGCCTTATATAGGCAACCCCTCAACCCATTAATCCAAAATGGTTACTAACAACTAACTAACTAACCCTTCTAACTAACTAACTAACTAATACAACCAACTCTCTAACTAACTAACTAATATATTCTTTACAACTTACATATCACTCTTCTGAAAACATTTTTAAGATGGAAGTCCAAAATGAATGGCCTGAACCGATTAATAGCAAATCCTTTTTTCTTCTTGTTCTTGTATTCCTTGCTCATTTTTATGCCAAACACTCAATATAACTATAAGGCCTCTTAAGCAGTGCTGAAGAATTCCTTTTGGGCTTTTGGCCGTCAATGCATAGGATTTGTGGTTAGACTTAACTGATAAAACAGGAGACTGAGATCCTCATTATTCAAGATGGCTTCACTGGGATCTGTTGGTTTAGTTTGCTCTGTTTGCTCGTTGAAGCATGTTACTTTTATGAAGATGAAGAAAGTTGAACCTAAATCTTCTGCTTTCTTGTTTGGATTTTTGTAGGTTCATGACGGGAGAAAACATGAAGTTCGTGAACTTGTGAAGAGTGCTGGACTTGAGGTTAGCTTTAAATAATACGTGATTCTATTGAATTCTCAAACGCATGGGTTATATGCTCATTGACGATTGGCAAATATATGATCTTAATAATTGTTGAAACAAAATGCATCCAACACTTTAGTCCAATTTTTTTTTTAAAAACTAAAATACCCTTCATTTAAATATTTTTTTTAGTTAAAGATGTATTTAGGTTTATAGAGAATATTCAGACAAAAAATATTAGTCATATTTAAGTGTAGAATTATTTCTGATTTTTTAGGATGATAGTGTATACTTTGAAAATAAAGAAGAGGTATCTGTAACATGAATAAAATTCAGAAGTTTATGTATGAACTATTGCTCCATTTCTTGGGGGCTATGACTAATTTTCCCTACTTATTTAGTTATTTTCCTATTGCTGTTTCCTGTTCCAGGTTCATTCATTAAAGCGAGTACGCATTGGGGGCTTTAAACTTCCATCAGATCTTGGGTAATAACCACATTGTAAACTTTTGTTCGCAACCAAACCATTCTTTAGTATACAATAGCGGAAAAAATTGGGAAAACCCATTGAAAATTTTATGTGAGAAGGACTAAAATCAGAGTACCAGTACTTTGTTTATAAAATTTTCTAAGTACCGGTGCTTCCTGTGCATTAAAATTTATCAAGTGTGCTCATACCTCTATTAGAGATATGATCATTTTTTTTATATATATATTGTATTTATTTAGATTTAAATTATATGCTGCTTTCTGGGATGTTTTTTGCATTCAGTATCTCAAATTAATTAGTTTTCATAATACTAGTGTTACAGGCAAATGTAGAACTGAAAATCAATTAATTTGAGATACTGGGTGTAAAAAACATCTCAAAAAGTAGCATATAATTTAAATCTAAATAAATACAATACACTCACACAATATATATATATATATATATAT